>CM040123.1:348125836-348842083 GCA_022559845.1 Amorphophallus konjac | reverse complement strand
CAGGACCAGATGCCCCATCGTCCTCGCAGCCTGCGGGAGATAGGACCGAGCGGGATGCTGACTTTGCTCGGGCAATTGCCCGGGCCGAGGAGGCGGAGGCCACCCTCGCGGAGCGGGTAAGAGACTAAAAAACTTATGATTATGCCTAATTAAATGCTTTATGACTAATGATGTGAAAATGCAATCTACAAGCGAGGGATCTAGCAGCAGCAGTAGCCGAGGTAGAGAGAAGCAGGGCCGAGACTGATCGAGCTCGAGCGGAGACGGAGCTGGTGCGGGCAGAGATGGCCCGGCAGAGAGCGGAGACCCTGCGACGGCCAGATGATCTAGAGATGGAACAACTCCGGAAGGAGTTAGCGCAGGCGCGAGCTGAGGTGGAGGAGCTCCGGATCGGGACGGCTGACTTGGATCGCTACCGGACCGAGGCACGGGAGACGCGGCGTCAGATCTTCACACTGAAGATCGAGCTGCGGACATTGGAGCGGACGGTGCGGATGATTGGCCGAGGACTGGAGCGAGGTACCTCCCAGAGTGGGATACATAGGAGCGCTGCCCCTAGCGGCTCAGTAGGGGACTTCCTCGTCAGCTCCTCCGCCCAGCGGAGGAATGAGAGGGCAGAGAGAGGACAGCAGGAGGAGAGTGCTTCCATAGCACCGCCACCCAGGAAACCCGAGGGTGGAGAGGATGATGGTGGCCCGGCTGATAAGCCGGCCGAATGATGCCTTTTCTTATGTTTTCTTTTTTATTTGTATAGAACCTTTGTCAAAATGGAATGAGAAAGCTTCTTTTAGTCTTCTGTTTTGTTTTTAGTTTTATGTGAGCGTGAATGGATGAATGTGAAAAGAAGCAGGATGGATGAAAATGTGAATGAATGAATGAGATGCATGCAGGAGGAAACGAGGTGTACAATGTGAAAGACCGCCAGGTCTAATCAAGGGTTTAAAGGAATAGCTTGAACCCAGCAGCAGAGAAAGTGACGGTCTAAGCTCTGACCGTCTTAATCAAACGACGCATAGGTGAGAGACCGTTAATCATCAGAGGCCTGCACGGGCTGTGGGGCTTCAGGATAAACGACGGCCAGCTGAGGGTGCGTCAGAGACAAATAACGGCCAAGGGTCAGACCGTTGATCATGGCAGAACGTTAATTGGGTAGGGCAACTAGTAGGAAATGTGACGGTCTGAAGAAGACGCGTCAGAGGAAAGAGACGGTCATGATCAAGACCGCCAGGAAGTGTTTTAGCCCAGAAGAGAGGGAACCAAGTAGCTGAGAATGTGACGGCTCAGGGCTAGAGCGTTACAGAAAGTGACGGTAGACCCATGGACCGTTACTCTCTACAGAACATGATTCGGGGAATTAAAACCCACAGAAAAAGCGACGGCCAAAGGATAGCGCGTCAGAGTGAAGTGACGGTCGCACGATGGACCGTTAGAATCTGGGTTGCAATCCGACTCGGATTGAGCCGAGATAACTAAAACCCGAGGTTTAGCCACTTAACCCATCACTAGAACTTATCCTATTTGAAGATAAAGCCTTCTAGCCCGAGTCTTACCTTTCCAAAGTTAAATATAAGCCTTGGCAACTTAAAACCTCAATCAAAATCGCAGCTTTGCTAAAACCTCTGTTCTAGGGTTTGAAGAGCTCCTCCAAAGGGCAGAAAACATGATGAAGAGGAGCTTCGAGGTGATGGCTATGGAGGAGAAAGCTTACACCGGCCCTAAAGCTGCCAGGAGGGAACATAGAGAGCTTCAACGGCTAACCTCAATTCCCAAGCACTTAAGCTCTAACGTCCAAAGGGTGGTAAGTACTCATAACTTCATCCAAAGTTCAGAATTTTGCTGCACTTGTTTTCTTCATGACTTCCTCCTTTCTTTTCTCAAGCCCCTTCCCGGCCCAAGGTGCTATTCCAATCTGAAGTGGGTGGCTCCCATGGTTAAGGCACTTCTCATAGAGGTCACATCCATCCTCAAAGCATGGCACCTCCAACCTCTCTTGGTCTTAGGCAAGAATTTCCAGAAATTGTCCTTTGATTGGCCAAGCCTTTCAGCACTTGTGGAATTATGGCATCCACAAACTCATACTTTCATCTTCCCTTCCTTTGAAGCAACCGTCCTATTGGAGGAGGTAGAAACCTACCTATCCCTTCCTAAGACAAAAGTGGGGGATGAAGACCGGGTTTGCTACACAATAGAGCCTATTGACCCGTCCTTAATTTTAAGTGATTTCATTCACAATCCGAAGGACGTGAGGACTATGATCAGCCCACACCACGTTCACCTGATACCCTTGGCTCAATGGGTGGTGTCTCATTGTAAAAACAAGTGGGAGAGACATGAAGCCATAGCCAAGGCGGTAGCGGTTTACTTGTGTGGAATCTTTCTTTTTACCACTACCGATCACCTCCTAGATATTCAAAACCTTGGTATTATTAGCGGGCTGTGGCGGGGTATGTCTATCTCTCAAGCGGTCCTCTTATACCTCTATGAAGGACTAAGCTCGGCGTGCCTAGGAGGGATTTTGTTTGGTTCCCTGATACTCCTTGAGTGCTGGATAGGAGTGAGAGTCAAATTCCTTCCTAAGGAAGACATAACTTCTGCAAGTCGGATCTTCGGGAGCCACCCTCTCTTCTTTATTGGAGGGGCATTTGGATATTCTCCTCAGGTTGAATGCAAGACAGCGGATAAGAAAACTCGGGATGAATGGCGCCTCTTCTTCAACACTTTACCAATGGACAAGTTCATCATGCGACCAAGAGTCCTCCGAAGTGCTCTTCTCAAAATACCGCGACGCCAAGGCCTCGACCTCCAGCTAGTAGGGAACACTACCATGGCGATCTACAACCCGCACCGATGCCATCTTCAGATCGGATTACCTCGAATCAGCGTTTCTGCACTATCACACTACCCTCCCCTTCTACCTAGGAAGATGGGGACCGAGGAAGATGAAAGAGCGATCCGGAACGCGCTGACCATGTGGGAGATCAGCAAGGTGCGTCCGTGGCAAGCAGAAGTTGAAGAGAACAACGAAACACGCCGAGATTACTTGAAAGAGTTGAGAAGAATCCGCCCTCTTGCGGATAAGAAGTTGAATGTACCTTGATTTTCTTTTTTTTTGTTTATGAGGGATATTTATGTTATTGACAATCAAAGTTGATGTTATCAAGATTTATATTTCATTAATCTTTGCTTGAGTGAGATAAGATTGCCATAGTTAAAAAGATCTTGAATTCCATCATGTGGAAGGCTAGAATGATATGACCAGACGGGGCTTCTGGAGGATATGACGGATGTACTCTGGGCCGTTATTTGGAAATGACGGTCCTGCGATAGGCCGTCATAATGGGAGTAACAAGAGCTCAGTCTCTGAAGGATGTGACGGATGGGTCTTGAGCCGTTATTTTTAAGTAACGGTAGGTCTCAGACCGTTATAATGATGGTTCAACGAAAGGACGAAGGCCCACGCCTGAAGGAAGTGATGGTCAAAGATGGGCCCGTTACATGACTGTAACGGTCTGATGCTGGCGCGTTACACACCTGAACCTGCATAGTTGTGAGCTTTTACCTTTGGGCTTGCCCCTGTATTCTGCACACACTTAGACATGAAACAAGTTAGCTCTGTTCTTAGACTCAACCCCTTGCCTTGAAGCAAGTTAGATAATGACCGTTTCTTGATATTTGGTCAAGGGGTGGAGCCTTTATTAAATAGGCGAAAAACATAATGAAAATGCGATGCATGCTATGCATATGATGGTATTTTGGGAGTTTTTGGAAAATCTTTAATGTTTTGGATTTTGAAAATATTTGTTGTTTTTGGATTTTGAAAATATTTGATGTTTTTGGATTTTGAAAACATATTTGATGTTTTTAGATTTTGAAACATATTTGATGTTTTTTGGATTTTGAAACATATTTGATATTTTTGGATTTTGAAAAATATTTGATGTTTTTTTGGATTTTGAAACATATTTGATATTTTTGGATTTTGAAACACCAGTGCCTCTCTAGCAACACGAGACCTCCCTTGTTTTTAGCTTGAGCCTCAAGACCGGCGTGCAAATAGTGTGACAACTCCTGGCCGAGACCTGGTCATTGTGACGGTGTTTTTACCAACGCCATACCTAGGGTACTCGTCTCAGTCCTAAAAGAAAAAAGAACATGGGGGTAAGCTTAGGCCAGATATGGGAGTTTTTAGAACTTGATTCTCTCACCGTGCAACCTTATTAGAGATTTGGTCTGTTGTGCCGGGGCTTTTTATGTCTGTCATCGAACCTTTATCCACTTAGGCATGCATGCGACCAGGCTCATAACGTCCCGCGGGGAACTGTACTGCCACTCTTGTCATGCCTAATTTTCTTTTTCTTTTGGAGCTTTTGAGAATTCATTCACAGACCTTGAGATGATGCTTTTGATTTCATGGTAAAGAGCACTCCTTTGCTTTTCTTTTCTTTTCTTTCTTGTGGAGTCAGGTCATAACGGACTTGCCCCTATTTGAGACCTCTTCTCGTAAGGGAGTTTGGATCGGTTGTCTCCTTCTTATTTACTCCTTGCCCCTGGATGCAGCCGAAGAATGAAACGTACAGGGACTTTGACTTTCCCCCAAAGCATGGCCGAGGAAAAACGGTGTCCTTTTAAACAAGGAACCCGACCAGGGGCGTCGTGTAGTGTGTGTTTGCCTTACTCAAGACTCTCTTTTGAAGATAGGGAGGCGTTTCTTATTGCTGGAAAAGCACATGGTTTAGATTTTTAAGGAAAGAAACGCTTAAGATACAACCCATTCCACGGGTGAGAGAGCTCCTCACCTTCCGCATTTACTAAACGATAAGCATTCCCTGGATAAGCTTCTTTTATTACAAACGGTCCTTCCCAGTTAGGTTGCAACTTGGACCTAGGACCTGCAGACCGAATGAATTTGCGTTTCAAAACAATTTCACCCTTACAAAATTTTCGTTCGATTACCTTCTTTTGAAAATAGCGCGAAACCCTTTTTTGATAAACAGAAACGTGATCGGCCGCATTCATCCTCTTCTCATCTAAGAGTTCTAGCTGGACCAGCAACGCCTCTCGACGTTCATCGAGATTAAGTTCCTTATTGAGCTGCACTCTAAGAGAAGGGATTAAGATCTCATATGGGAGCACCGCCTCCATCCCATAAGTTAATGAGTAGGGAGTTTGTCCCGTAGGGGTGCGGACGGAGGTGCGGTAAGCCCACAGAGCTTCCACCAATCTTTCAGGCCAATCAGAGAATTTATGTGCTTCGCATGTTTTCTTAATGATTTTAAGAAGGGTTTTATTAGTGGCCTCGGCTTGACCGTTGCCTTGAGGGTAATATGGAGATGAATGATGCAGTGCAATATTGAACTTCTTACATAGGTCCTTAAGCTCTTGGGAGACGAACTGGGGTCCGTTGTCGGTGATGATGCTGCTTGGTACTCCGAACCGCGAGATGATATTCTTCATGATAAAGCGGCACACCGTTGTACTTTGATCTCTGCGTACGCCTCGGCTTCGGCCCATTTGGTGAAGTACTCAGTGGCGGTGAGGATGAAAGATTTCTGCTTGATCTGAGAATTAGGATCACCGAGTGGGCCGACGACGTCGAAAGCCCACATGGAGAACGGCCAAGGAACAGTCATAGGATGGAGGGATGAAGCTGGAGAGTGAATTTTATCAGCATGGAGTTGGCATTTAAGACACCTCCGGACATAGAGGGAGCAATCTTCCTCTAGAGTGGGCCAATAGTAGCCCTGCCTAAGGATCTTCTTTGCTAGAGCCTGGCCATTGACATGACCTCCACACTCACTAGAATGGGCTGCCTCAGCCACTTTCCAAGCTTCTACATCATCTAAGCATCTCATGAGCATTCCATTAGTAGCGCGCCTATATAGTCCTCCTGCAATGATAGTGTACCTTGCGGCGGCTCTTCTTATTGCTTTACGCTGCTCAGCCTTTGCCCCTTCTGGGAACGACCCTTCTTTGCAAAATAATTCGATTTCATGATACCAAGGTAATTCCTCTTCGTCCAGAATCTCCTCTAGTTCTGTTAATGAAACTTCCTTGAGATCCTCCTTTTCAACTTTCGCCTCTACAAATTTCCTGAGGTTGATGAACCAAGGATCTTGAATGGAGGGTGCGTCCAATCTCTGGATGACGATGGTCTCAGTACTACGACTGAGGGGGAAGGATAAGGAGGAAGCAAGGGATGCCAAAGCATCAGCTAGAATGTTTAAAGAACGAGGAGTATGGATATAGATGAGCTTACGGAATCGCTTAGCGAGGAGTGTGACCAAATCTTGATAAGGTTTGAGCTTAGGATCACGAGTACGGTAAGTTGACAGAACTTGCCGTAGGACGAGCTGAGAGTCTCCTATGATGTTCAAATAGCGCGCGCCTAGGAGATAGGCGTGCTTCAAGCCGGCCAGGAGAGCCTCATACTCAGCGATGTTATTGGTAGCAGGGAAGCGAAGTTGATAAGCGAAGGGAATGGTTACTCCCTCTGGAGTAAGCAAAATAGCCCCAATCCCTTGGCCTTGGGAGTTGAGTGCACCGTCGAAGTGCAGAGACCAAAAGGGATGATGAGAAAGGATAGAGAGATGCTCATCAGGGAAATCGTCCTGAATGGAACCGGTATGAGGAATGGGAAGATGTGCGAGATGCTCAGCAATGGCATATCCCTTGACTGCCTTCTGAACGACAAAGGTGATGTCAAACTGAGAGAGGAAGCTCTACCAGCGAGCTAACATACTAGAAAGGACGGGCTTTTCTAGGAGATAACGGATCGGGTCCATTCTAGAGATCAGCCTAACTGGGTGGGCGAGAAAGTAATGTTTAAGCTTCTGAGCTACCCATACTAAGGCGGCACAAGTCTTCTCCATAGCGGTGTACTTGGATTCAGCTGGGTTAAACAACCGAGAGAGGTAGTACGCGGCCCGCTCTTTCCCTTCGTCATCCATTTGTGCTAAGACCGCCCCTAGGGAGTCCTCAATAACCGAGATATATAGGATTAGGGGTTTCCCGGGGACAGGAGGTTGCAAAACCGGGGGATTGGTTAGGTACTCTTTGAGGTCATCATAGGCCTTTTGGCAATCTTGATTCCATTCGAACTTGACCCCCGCCTTAAGCAATTCATAGAATGGGCGGCATCTTTGAGAATGTTGAGATATGAATCTTCTAATGAATTGCAGCTGACCAATCAGTCCTCGAAGTTCCGTAATGTTCTTCGACGGAGGCATGTCCATGACGGCCTGTGCTTTATTAGGATCAATCTGGATCCCCCGTTTGCTTACTATGAACCCTAGCAACTTCCCTGAAGAGACTCCGAATACACACTTCTTCGGATTCATTTTAAGCTTATATTCCCTAGCTCTCTGCAGCACCTTAGCCAGAATAGAGGGGTGTTCTTCTTTTGTCCTTGACTTCACCAAGATGTCATCCACATAAGCTTCCATGTATATATGCATCATGTCGTGGAAAATGGCCATCATCGCCCTTTGATAGGTGGCACCTGCGTTCTTCAACCCAAACGGCATAACCACATAACAATACGTGCCCCAGGGCGTGGTGAAGGAAGTTTTCTCTTGATCTTCCGGAGCGAGACGGATTTGATTGTAGCCCGAGTACCCATCCATGAACGACAGAGCTTCGTACCCGGCAGTGTTATCCACTAGGACGTCTATATGAGGTAGTGGGAAATCATCTTTGGGACATGCTTTGTTCAAGTCCCTGAAATCAATGCATATGCGCACTTTCCCATCCTTCTTGAGAACAGGGACTATGTTCGCCACCCACTGGGGATATAAGACTACTCTAACGAACTTGGCCTTGTATAACTTATCGACTTCTTCTTTGATCCTTAAGGCCATGTGGGGGTGAAATCTTCTTGACTTTTGTTTAACAGGTGTTGCCCCTGGTTTAAGCATGAGTCGATGTTCTACTAAGGAGGGGTCAAGACCTGGCATGTCCTCATAAGACCAGGCGAAAGAATCGCTGTACTCCCTTAGAACCTTAATTAGATCCTCTTCTACCTGTGAAGGGAGATCAGCTGAAATAATGATAGGCCTTGGGTCTTCTTCTGTTCCCAAGTTGATTTCCTTTGTAGGTTCATCCACTGCCGTCGACGGCTGGTCGAATCTCTTTAATCCTTGTGCATACAAGTCGGCAGTGTCATCTACGTTGCTATCTTCATCTATTGGATCCTTCTCATCCAGAACCTCATAGACGCCTAATCCGTCGTCGCTCCATTCCCCTTCTATTTCCTCTTCATCTTCAATCACAATTGCTGTGGCGACGAATTCCGGACACTTCAGAAGAGCATGACATCGCTGAGCCAAATCTTGCAAGAACCTATCAGGAACAGATCGGGAAGGATTCGCAAGCGAGCGCGGCTCAGAATGGGAAGGGTTGGATGCCCTAGAACAAGACCCTACTTCTCTAGACCTAACTGACTCTACTTCCTTAGACTCACTAGACCCTAATCCTAACCTAGGGGAGAGAAGGCTTAGTGGAAGGGAAGGAGCAGGGGACTCACGCCCCTGGGAGGAGGAGGATGGAGATAGGACATCGTAATCTTCCACTGAAATCTCCGTTTTAAATTTGACGTTTTTTTTTTTGGAGACCAGTAGAGACTATGCAGCAAGACGGAGGAGGTGGGAGCTGTATAGGGAACAGCTCGGAAAGGATGCTATTGGAGAAAGGATCAGAAGAAGACAACCATATCTCACGGAGCTGAGCATTAGGGGAGAGAGGAGTGAGTAGAGTGGACAGATCAATACGCAGGTATTTCCCGCGAGCACAAGAAATGAATCAAATTTCCGGTGGATCAATGATGGAGGGATTTATCATGATAGGAGGAAGGCGAGGTATGGACTCCCCTTGTTGCAAGATGGATTGGAAGCGTGAGGGAGACCAGGAGAAAACAATCAGAGAGCTCCCCACTTTTTGCATTTTAACCGCGGGTTGCTTCTTCGGCCTCCACTGTACGAGCCGAACCTCTCGCTGCTTCTGGCGATCTTCTTCAGAAAAGATCCTTTGCAAGGCCTGACTGTAGTCGAGCATGTCACGATTTGACCTTCCTGGCAGGGAAGGTGGACTGGCAATTGGACAAACTATATCCCTTCTTGGCTGCACCGGTTCTGGAGCTAATGTGCCGGGCTGGAGAGGCCCCCTGACAAAGTGCTCACGATAATCCCATGTAAGTGGCCCTGAATCACCCATCATAGATAATGCTGTCTCCTTATAACCGAGGCCTCTTCTGCCCATTTTCTTTCCCTTAGGTATGGGCTTAGTCATTCCTTGCAGTTGCACCCCGAGGCCTCTCCCCGGTTGATAGCCCAGTTTCAATATGATATTCCACCCTTTTGAATCTCGGATCTGTGGCTTCACTTTGACATTGACTGGAGTAGTGATGGGCTTGGGAGATGTGTAAGCCCAAGGAAAGTTCAAATCAAGCACTGATATGACGGGCCGGCTACTCGGCCATAGTGTGGGAAGAACCTGATCTGAGAGGGCCTTGACTGTCTGTACCGTGGCCAAGCTTTTAACTTTGACGACCCTCCCTTGAAAGGGAAATTTGACGCACTGATGCGCGGTGGAGGGTACGGCGCCAAGCGTGTCAATCCAGGGACGACCCAAGATAGCCTTGAACATAGGGTCGATGTCGAGAACATAAAACTCCACGGCCATAGTGAGGGGACCGAGCTCCGCCTGAATGGTGATCACCCCGTGACATGCTCGCCTTGAGTTGTCATATGCTGCTATAGTAGTGGGGGTAGGCTGTAGCAACTCTTCGGATATGTTGCATGCTCGGAGGGTACTAAGTGGGCAAACATTAATTGAGGCCCCGGTGTCAACCAATGCTGCTTCAATGTCGACTTTGTTCAGGGTAATTGTTATGCAGAGCGGCTTTTGTCGAGCCCCTGGAGGTGCAAGCTCGGTTTCTGAGAATGTAATTGCCGGCCCTTTGGAAATAGTTGCCAATGCCGTTGATAAACTGTCAACTGCCATGTCTTCGCTAACCATTACTTTCTGCAAGAAGTCCCTCAGTGCATCCTGATGAAGGGTGGACCTTTTGATTAACTCCAACACGGATATCTTAGCGGGTACTCTATCCAGGTGATGTAGCAAGTCATATTGAGTACCCGACAGAGGTTCAGCCTCTTCTTGCTCAGCCGTTGGCTGGGTGGACTGGGGATGGGAAGCAGTAATGTAATTCCGATGGAACATCTTTCCGCTTCTTAAGGCACAGTTTGCCGCAGCATCTGAAGATAGTGTGACGGGTGCCGCAGGGTGGATGAGTGGGATAGGCTGTGTGGGGGAGGTGTTTTGGTGGAGCGTGGGGTTAGCGAGGTTAATGGGGGGTGAGTGGATGATAGGTGAGGGATTGGTGGAAGGCAAGGTGGTGACGAATGTCGATGCAGGTGGTGGGAAGGCTAGTGGGTGTTTGAGAACGGGTGAAGGATTAGGGGATGGTGTGAGGATGGCGAGGGGGATAAGTGTTGGAGGGTATGATGGGATGGAGAGTGGTAGAGGGTTGGCTGGAGCAGGTGTGGATGGTAGGATGAGCGGAGAAGGTGTTGGTTGCCTGGGGAGGATGAAGGAAGGGTTGCGGAGGTTGTGGTGGAAGGCCATTACTTGCGGTGCGGCGCCATCATCATCAAAAGACCACCCGGCATTGGGAGCCGGTGGTTGAACCATGTTAACTTGTGCTGGTGCCGGCGGCTGCTGCTGAGGAGCGGGTGGATGATTCGGCATCGGATTCTGATGGATGCCTAGGTCTTGCACTTGCTGTGGTTGCTGTTGCTGTGGCGGCTGCTGCGGCTGCGGTGCTTGACGCTGCTGCACTTGCTGCCCCTGCGGCTGCCTCCTCTTCTCTTTAATCTCCACAATGGCCCTATGCATTTCGACCCAGTCGATTCTTTGCCTTTCATGAAGGTCATATACTAGATCTCGGAATTGATAACATCCTTCTATGGTATGGCCTGGCTGCCTATGGAACATGCAATATTTGGTTTGATCAACCGCCGGGTTCCAAACAGGCCGTTCAAGAGGAAGTTGAATTGCATTTACTGACATAAGTGCTGAGAAAATATCCGTAAGTGTCTCGGGCAACGGAGGATATTGGGCTCTCCTGGGAGCCGGGCGCTTGCTGTTTGGATTGTTGTTGCTGTAGCCGCTGGGTGGAGGGACGTTATGGTATTGTGATGGTGGTGATGGTTGTTGTGGTGTGGTGAAGGCGTTTTGTGGAATGGTGAAGGCATTTTTTGGAATGGTGAAGGCGGGGGGAGTGTTTTGTGGAGTGGCCTGGAAGTTGTGCGGAGTGGAGTTTTGCGGATTGCGGGGATTTTGATTGTAGCGGAAAGGTGTGGCCTGATATGGAAAAGCAACGGCCTGTACTTGCTCATTTGTTTGGACCCCCTCAGTAACCGGCCTTTGTGGTTTCTTGTGGTACTTGGGCTTTTAGTTTTCGAATAGAGAATGGATAGGGGAGTCCTTGAATTGAGTCTGTATGAAGCGCGCCCGACTGTAGAGTTGATGCATGTTGACTATGTCATTCATTGCCAGGATGTTGCGGAAAGTCGGCGTGGCATTGGAGATTAGTAACTTGACCTTCTCTTCCTCTGGAATATGGCCCGACACTCTGGCGGCCATCTGCCTCCATCTGTCTACATAGGTGGTGAAGTCTTCCTCCGGCTTCATCTTCTCTGCTACTAGATCTGTGAATGAATATTCTGGCCCGACCCTGTCTTGAAACCGCTGAATGAATTTGTCCTTAACTACCTTGAAACTCTCGGCCTCTTCCAGTGGCAGAGAATAAAACCATTCCAGAGCAACTCCATCTAAGGATCGGCGGAACAGGTACGCCATGAGGCGATCATCATACTGGAACTGCGCCGACTCATATAGAAAATCCCTCACATGGATAAAGGGATTGCTGTTCCCATCATACTTGCGATAGTTAGGGAGCTCAGATTGCGGAGGGAACCGAATGTTTTGGAAGCTCGAAATAGGAATATCAGCCAAGGATTGTGGGCCAACCCTTTTCTGGAGGAAGTCAAGCTATTGTTGCATGGCGGCCCACTTGTTAAGCAAGTCCTGCTCTTGGGAGGGAGCAGGGGTAGCGAAGGACGCCGATTGTTGAGGAGCGGATGGAACGACGGTGGCAGACGGGGGAGGCCCATAGGCATGAGTAGAAGGATAGACAGTGGAAATGGGGGGCCCGTAAGAAGAATATTGAGCCTGAGATAGACCCGGATGGGAGTGAGTTTGGGCCGCCCCTTGTAAGAAATCAGAAGGGTTCATGAGAAGCTGTGAAGCCACCGAACCAGAATTATGATGATCCACCTGGACAAAAGAAGGGATAGGTGATTTCCCTTTATCAAAAGACTGATGGGCTGAATTGGAAGATTGGCCCATCTCCATGCCGGCAAAAGTGATGGTCCGCGGTTGGACCAGAGTGAGGTCAATCGGATTGGGCTGAACGGACGGCCCGACGATGGAAGGGTTAGATTGACCTTGAATGGCGGCGGAGGGAGGAGCGTTGGACCCTTGCATAGCTTGGTATAGGACTTGAAGTTGAGCTGGGTCCAATTGGGCCATCATGTGAAGGACGGAGCCCGCGGAAGGAGTAGCGAGAGAAGGGGTACCTTGACTACCTCCCACAGACGTGGAAGACGGGAAAGGGGCAGTCCCTTCTCTGGAAGGAAAGGTAGCAACCCTAGGGGGGTTTTCAAGGAGCCCTTGAGGGAGAGATTCCTCTTGTGAGCGCGGAGGATTGAAGGATGCCATGGTGGATTCGAAGAGGGGATTGGAATAGAAAGTGAAGGAAGAAGCGACTGGAGAAGATGACTCAAACGGACGAAAGCAACTCCACATGCAACGGACAACCTTGGAAAATGCAAAAACAACCAACACAAAACACACAAATCAATCTTAGGTGTTCTAACAAGATGCAAGTGATAAGAGATGAAGACACTCAAGAATCAAGCAAAGTGATGCGACAATATTCTTATGATTTCTCCTTTAGAACCTTAGTGAATTGATTGATATGTGCTCTCAACAATAGGTCCCTAGTAGGAGATGGATATAGGACTTGGTTTGACTCTAAGTGTAACCACTCAATCACTTATGCAACCCTAGACACAGGGTGGGAAAGGTACAACCAGCCCGGCGTCCGTGTGGGAATCCACGGCTCGCGGGGACTTATGGAGGTCCCTGCTGTGATTTCCTAGTCGGCCCCAAGGAATATGGAGACGAGAGGTCCTCACAACAAGGTAGGAAAATGCAATCTAATGTATGAAGAGATGAATGACCTTATGTGCACCGGAGTGCATGCAAAGTCTAGCCTAACAATCTAACAATGAATAGTGCACACCATAACATGCAAATATGAGCAAAGCAAGAGGAGGGCCAAGTGTCATCCAAGCAACAAATCACAGCACAAACTGCGAAAATAAATGCACCTCGGATGCGTACCTGCCAGAAGAATAACGGTCGAAGGGCCCTGCGTCAGAAATAAGTAACGGTCTAATGCCAGACCGCCGGATAATATATAACGCAGGGAGACTAGACCGTCATATGAGCCAGGGAGCCAAAAACTAACATAAGTAACCAGAAAGCCCGTAAAGCTCACACAGCAAGATGAAAGCGGCGGTCTAATGCCCCTGCGTCAGAAGACCTTGACGCGTGGGCACAGGGCCGTCAGAAGACTCAAAAAACCAGAATGAACAATGAAAACAACGGAAACAAAAGACCACTGAACAAATAGATGATGGCAGGTTTAAACAAGAATCAGAAACACGATTGGCACAAGTTGTCCCACCGTGATCGCCAAAAAATTATCTGTTGATATTTATTTGCCTATCTTTCATCTTACTTATGAGATTTGCTAAGTAATATGGCAAGATGACAAACAAGCAATCAAAGATCTGCTCAAACCTATGAACATGTGAACATGAACCTAGGCAATCATAGCTAGCTCTAGCATGGGCATGCTATCTCAATCAAATTACGCTAAGGAAAAGAAAAAACACACGCCGGGGCGTGGAGCAAGGAGTAAATAAAAACACACCACTAGGGATGGAACAAGCAAGGAAATAAAGATGTGATGAAGGAAGTAGCTATTGCACAGCACTAAGGAAAGATGTGATCGCCACCAAAGTAAACACAAGTCAAAGACTCGAATATACCTTGGAAATAGGTGGATGAAGCACCCGCCCACGGGAGAGAAAACCAAGGAAAGCCTGCAGATCAGCTTGGAAGTAACGGCCAGAGACCCGTGCGTCGCTTGGAAGTAACGGTCTCACCCTAGACCGCCAGAAGAGAGTGACGCTCCTTCACCAGACCGTCAGATAACCTGCAGTAGTAAAGCTTGAATTCTTTTAACTCCAACTCTTCCAGCCGGCTAGAAGACTTGGGCCTCGTGCTAATGAACCTGTAAACCTGCCAAAGAAGTAGAAAGACAAGACAAGACAACCTCAATCAGCCCTCTTCACAAGCATAGCATCAATTCTTAAAGAATTTAAGAACATCAAAAGGAGAGGGAATTACCGGGGAGTTTTGGTTTTTTAACCCCTCTGGGCGTTTTTAAAAGTTGGGAGGATGTTTGTATGCTTAAAACAACAGTGAAAAACGTGGAGGAGGAGGAGGGACAATGCTTTGTTTAAAAAGACCAAGGAAGAACTCAAGCATGCAAAGATGAACTTGAAAGATCAAAACAAAAGTACTCCCTTGACTGGAAGATGGATGGACGTGGGAAGCAACTCCTCCTGGATGAAGATGGCTCCTGGGTTCGGCAGCACTTCGTCGTGAATCAAAATCTCCTCCTCCTTTGGCCATGAATTCAAGGGTTCTATTTATAGACCCTCAAAACTCGTAGGTCGAGTAGAGGATAATTCAGCAGGAAAAAGGGATAAGTCTTAGCAAATCCTTGAGGATAATATCACCAAGAGTCCAAAGAAACAAACGGGAAGTCCTGAGGATCGGATTAGAAAGAGATAAGGTCAATCCACGTTCTTATCTCAAACACGGAGTAGCAGAGAAAAGGCCTGAACTGCCAGGACTCCCGGAAAGAAGTAACGGCTGCACGATAGACCGCCACTTGGAAGTAACGCATCAAGGAACGACCGCTATTTGCAACCTTATCCAAAGAGATAAGATCAACGGAAAGAAGCCCCAACAAGCTGGACTCTTCAAGGAAATGACGGTCAAAGCGTAAGGCGTCATAGGGAAACAACGGCTGCACGACAGACCGTTATTATCAACGTGGATTCAACAGGATAAGCACGAAACACGTGGCCTTTAAGCTTTAGAACTCTTCAAAGAGTAACGGTCTAAGATCCATCCGTTAGAAGGCAGTGACGCACCTGTCTGGGACCGTTATTTAGCATTGAGATTCAAGAAAGAAGAGAAGGGTTTTGCTAAGCTTTATCCAACGAAACGCCACCGGGAGCCAATTCTTTATCCAGGAAAAGACTCAAGAAACAGGCTTCAACTGATCAGGAGACTCGATGAAAAGCGAACAACTCGGAGCATCATATTAAATGAAATGAGGAGATGACCCGACTTATGGGTATAAAACGGGTGTCAACAGCTGTTACAGGGCAGAAGGGAGGGTGTAAGAATTCCGTCCATCTCAAGGACCATCAGGTTATTTCCACTTCCAACCCGTTCAATTCCTTATCTAATCTTCATGATCAGGTGGAGGAACAAGCACAAGTATTTGAACTGTCCGAGAATCACTCGGGAAAGTTAAAAGAGCCAGCAGGTAATAAAGCATCCGAAAATGATGCTGCAGATGGAAGGTGTTTGTTAAACAAAAATTCAAATTCAAATTTGAATGAAGAGTCTTGTTCGGGTACTGAGATAACTGAAGCGGCTGAGAAGGAAGATGGTTTAGAATGGAATATCTATTCTCAGAAGGGTAAGTGCAAGGGAAATTCAAAGCCCAAGCGATCTTCTCGGATTCCCTCTTAATCTCTCTCTTCCATTTAATTATGTTCTTTCTGAAGATTGTTAGTTGGAATGTTAGAGGGATCAATAAGTCAGGGAGGAGAGCACAATTAAAAACAATTCTTCAACAGTCTTAATGTGACATAGCTGTCCTGGTGGAGACTAAAATAAAGCCGAAGAAGGCAGACATTTTCAAACAGAGCATTTGGCCTGATGCTAGTTTTATTCATTCAAATGACTATAGAGGCAGAATATGGATTCTTAGTGACTCGAAAAAATTTCATATCCAGAAGATTAATGAGTCTGATCAGCTCATCCATGTAACTGTCATTGATACAGCAACAGGTTCAACTTTTTACCTCACTGCAGTCTATGCTTCGAATCTGAATTCTGAAAGGAAAATTCTTTGGCAGGATTTAATCCATTTATCAAGCAATGCCAATAATTATCCCTGGATGGTTCTAGGTGATTTTAATACTGTTCGATACCCTTCTAAGAAAATGGGAGGTAATCTTATACCAGTAGCCATCCTAGAAGACTTTAACAAAATGATCACTTCTTCTAAGCTTCAGGATATCAAAACAATTGGGAATTTATTCTCTTGGAGTAACTGTTCCCTGCCTCCAAACAGGATAGTAGCCAGATTGGATAGATGCCTTATCAATGATTCTTGGTTATCCAGTTTTCAGGACTCTTATGCAGAATACACTGCTGAAGTTTTTTCAGACCACTCTCAATTAAGAATCTTTTCGGAAAAAGAAACCAAGTCTGGGAAAAAGCCTTTCAGGTTCTTTAATATGTGGATTCAACATCCAACATTTACTTCAGTTGTTCAGTAGGTTTGGAATGAGGAAATTACTGGGACACCACAATTCATTCTCTGGGAGAAACTCCGAAGGCTGAAGCAAGCTCTAAAATCATGGAATTCTAACTGTTTTGGTAATATCGAGGATAATTTGAAGAAGGCTAGCAGAGATCTGGAAATTGTTCAGCAAGAATTGAAGAAAGACCCAATGAACTGCAATCTAATTATGAAGGAAAAAGAATGCAAGGAAGCTTACTTCAAAGTCATGCAGGATGAAGAATCTTATGCTAGACAGAAATCAAGACAGCAATGGTTAGCATTGGGTAACTCGAACACCAAATTTTTCTATGCTGCTCTCAGAGGAAGAAGGTCCACCAATTGCATAAGGAAATGCAGGCTTCAGGATGGAAGCTTCACAAATAATATGGAAGAGGTGAGCAGACATGCAGTAAACTTCTTCTTCAATCTTCTCAATCAGCACAACTCCACTGGAAATTGGAACTTTAGCCCCAGACAAAAACTGAATGAAACAGAAGCAAATTTTCTTGGTTCTCCTGTTTCGAATGAAGAAATTAAGCAATCAGTTTTCAATGCACCAAAGGATAAGAGTCCAGGGCCAGATGGCTTCCCAGCTGAGTTCTATCAGGCTACTTGGACTATTATTGGAGAAGATGTCCTGAAGGCAGTCAAAGATTTTTTTAATTCTAAAAAAGTCCTCAAACAGATGAATTGTACCTTTATATCCCTTATACCAAAGTAAGAAGGTGCTGAATCATTTGATCAGTACAGGCCTATATTACTTTGTAACTTCTATTATAAAATCATTTCGAAGGTCCTGGCAAATAGAATTCAAGTGATACTTCCTAAAATTATTAGTGACAACCAGTTAGCCTTCATTAAAGGGAGAAGCATACAACACAATATCCTGTTGGCCAATGACATTATCAGAAATCTACACTCAAAAGCAAAGGGAAATTTTATATGTATGAAAGCTGACCTTAAGAAAGCATTTGATTCAGTTAACATGAACTTTCTCTATTACTTGATGGAGAAGATGGGTTTTCCAGCCACTTGTATTCAATGGATTGCAAACTGTTTAGACACTCCTGCCTTTTCAGTTCTGATCAATGGGACTCCTCAAGGCTTTTTTAAGAGCAGGAATGGGATTAGACAAGGAGATCCATTATCTCCTTATCTTTTCACTATCATTATGGAAGGATTCTCAAACCTGATAGATGAGGAAGTTTCCAGAGGGAATATTAAATGTCCATCTGCAGGGGAATTAAAAATATCACATATAACATTTGCTGATGACCTGGTTTTATTCCTGAAGGATGACCCAAGAACTCTATCTCATGTGGGACCATTGCTTAAGAACTTTGCCACTATGTCAGGTCTCTCCCTGAATTCTGAGAAAAGCAAAGTTTATATAGGAGGTAATATTCAGAATAAAGACCATGTAATCAGTCAGCTTGGAGTATCAGCCGGGGAACTACCAGTTCCATATCTTGGTCTGCCCCTTCTCTCTAAAGCTGTCAAAAAAGGAAATTGCCTTCCTATTATTAAAAAAATCAAGAGAAGGATTGATGCTTGGAAAAATAGGCTTCTCTCAAGATCAGGAAGATTGGAGCTTATCAGGTCTGTCTTATCTTCATATTCAACTTATTGGGCAGCTGCTTTCTTGCTTCCAGCTAGCCTAATAGAGGAAATCGACAGCATTCTGAGGAACTTCTATTGGCATGGACACTCTTCAAGTTCAACTGTTCATATGATATCCTGGAAACAGATCTGCAAACCCAAGATCGAGGGAGGACTTGGAATAAAAAATTTGAAGGAATGGAACCAAGCTTGTATGTGTAAACTATTATGGGACATCCTACAGAAAAAATAGTCCATTTGGTACACTTGGGTTAAACAAAAGTATCTAGCCCATAAGAACATTTGGGATTTCAGAATTAAGCCTTACTACTCTGCGGCTTGGAAGGGAATTCTGTTGGCTAGGAACTGGATCAGAAGTCACATTAACTACAAAATAGCTAATGGCCTGGACATTAGCTTGTGGTATGATCCATGGTTGAATGGAGACAACATTTTCCAATTGTATGGGGACCATATCAGACAAGACTTGGAGCTGGACAAGAACACAAAGGTTGCACAGTTTATTTCTGAAGGACACTGGAATCTCCCGACTGCCACCTCTTCCGAAATGGCAGAACTATGGGATCTTGTCAACCAAGTCCAGATTCATAATGCTGAATCAGATTCTATTGAATGGAAGAACAATGTTCAAATCTTAAAGGCTGGCATCATTTGGCAAGAGATAAGACTAAAAGGGCAGGCCTTTTATTATCATGATTGGGTATGGAAAAACCCAACTTCTCAAGCTGCATCACTCACCACCTGGCAAGCAGTCCTAAACAAACTGCCTACAGTCGACAACCTGCAGAAGAAGGGACTTAATCTTCCAAGCATGTGCCCACTTTGTAAACAGGGAAGGGATGAGCTCAGCCATATCTTTTTTGACTGCTCTTACAGCAAATGGATTTGGAAAGAAATCCTAGACAGATTCGACTTACATAGACAGCCGAACAATGAATTGCACCAAGAACTGAACCAGTTGCAGGTCCAATTCCAGAATTCAGATCAACTACTAAAATTGGTCCGAATTCTTCTCCGAATAGAAATATGGAAAATCTGGAAAGAAAGGTGTATGAGAATTTTTCAGGATTGTACTAGCTCTAAAACAAGTCTTCTCATCAATATTATTGAAGATGCAAGAAGATGCATGGAAATGCAAAGGCAAAAGAGGCTAACAACAAGGGAAAAAAGAATTTTTAATAGATTTCTACTTATTCCTCATTAAGCTTTGAGTCCACAACCTGTGTGGTCCTTAGCTTTTCCATCTGCTTGGCAGAATTCTGATGTACAGTTATTTGTCCTTTAATACAAATACCATATTACTTACCAAAAAAATATATGAGTGAGTAGGATAAGCTGGCAGTACAAATAACAGTAGTCAAGAAAAGAGCATCAAAGTTATGCAGAATAGAATTCAATGGCTGAGTCTGGAGTACAGACAGATCGGCTTGACAATAGTGAACTCTAGTTCAACTCTTTATCAGCAACTTAGAGGAGAAGCAGACAGAGAATTCAGACATGATTGATGAAACTAGAAGGCTCCCCCTGTCTACATGCAGTGATTCTCTCCATTTGGAATTTTCAAAAATTAATGACAAGCAATGCAATTCACTACATAAATGCATATGCAATGGCTCTCCTAAAGATATTTCCTGAACATGAATGTCATGAACATTATGCAGAGGCAGGTATACTCCCCTGACTAAATGCAATGTGTGCAATAATCAACATGTAGGGAAATTGACAAATCACGCATCAGGACAATGATATGCATTGCATTCAAAGACAAACTACAATTATTTCCATGTGCATTTCAGATTATCAAAGAAAATTCAGCTAGAAGATGTTTAATGACTTATCACGATGTGCAGACATTTGAAACAGACTAGTTCGAAAGCCAGAATGTAAACATAGTTTTCAGATCTGACCTGAAGAGTGCAATCATGGGGTTTTCATTCTTGAGTGTCTTCGTTTATTAACCCCTTGTTTATTTCTTTCCAAGGCACACCTGCAAAAACTGAGTTATTTTGATTCAGCAGGAACCCAATTCGCCTTGGGTCCTGAAGTAACAGTGACACCTCTGAATGGTGCTTTCCACATTTTCTGAGCTAAAAGACCATCAAGATCCACCAGCTTACAGTTGGACATTGAATGTCCAAACTGTCCACAGTAATGACAAGTAAAAAATTTCAAATTCTTTTTATGCACATTATTGTGATCATTAAATCTATGAGCATGGACATTGAAGTTTCTATTATTATACACATGAGAGATCTATTTTCTGAAACCTGCCAACCGGCACTGATTTGCTCTATGGCCAAGTTTTCCACATTCAAAACATGCAAAACTCTTTTCTCTAAAACCAGATTTATTCTTATCAAAAACATTTTGATACACAGGGGTTTTCACAAATCTGTGGTGACTGTTACTCCCCAGTGCATGCCAGCAATGTGCAGCAATGTGGCCTAATTTGCCACAATGATAGCAATGGAGTTTCTTTTTAGGAATTGCATGATCTTTATCATGGAGTTGTTTATCATGCATTCCTACAGTAGCTAGGTCATCTAGTTCCATTTGTCTACACTCATGTATGAGGTGACCTATCTTATGATAGTAAAGGCAGTGAACTCTTTTCTTTTGAACAAGAGAAGGTTTCTTAGCATGAGAATTTCTTGCATGAATTCTACCAACATTCAAATCATCCTTCTCCATTATCAAACAATTATTCATCATATGACCATATTTCCCACAATAAAAACATTCAATGTTGTTTATTTTAATAGTAGGGAATTTCTTAGCCTGTGAATTGTTTGCATGCAGTTTGTCATTCTTTTTAAGAGTTTTCTAATTCTTCTTTTATTTTTGCACTTTCATATTTTTACTTTGTTTTTGAATTTTCTCAACAGTAGCTTGCTTAGGATTCCTCTGAGCCGTGAATTCAAAAACAAATGGCTTCTCATTTTTCTGACTTTTGTTTTCAGTTTGAATTTTTTGATAAGCATATTGTTTTGAGGAGGATGCAGAAGTGCTGGCTATATCTGATATATGCACAAAGGTAGCACTATTGATCCTAGAATCACAGCCCACCCCTTTTCTTTGTTTAGTTGCTTCATCATTCAAGGGATCTTTTGACTTTTCTTTATCTTTGAGAGTTCTCGACAGAGATTCTTTTAGATCATAACTTTTATTTTCCTAAGAGACAATGTGAATTTCGTAACTAACAATCTCCTGTTCACTACAATTAACACATTCACTAAGTACTTTGTTTGCAGTTTTATATTTCTCAATTTCTTGTTCCAGATTGCTCAGTTTTTTAGATTCTTCATTACAACCAGTTTTTCCTTTTTCTAAGGCTAAGAGTTTTTCATAAATTGCAGAGTTGAGATGTTTGAGTATCTCATTTTCTAATTTCAATTGTTCAATCTGTTCACTATGGTCATCAGATTTGGAATTCAACTCTTCACTCAGCCTTTCCTCTCTTTGTTCAGTTTCCAGTTTTTCATCCAACAGATTTTTGTTTTTCTTCCCTCAAGGATGCAATTAAGTTTTGATGCTATTCTAAATCACTGTGAAAGCTTTCATTTAATTCCTTCAGAAATTGACATTTATTACAAACTGATTTATCAGAGTAAGTTATTTCAGCTGTGTGTTTTTCACATTGTTTCCTAAGACATTCATTCTCATACTTCAGAGCATTCAATTCAGAGCTAACGCACTCAAAATCATTCAAGGGTTTTTCATTTTGAACTACATTATTGATATGAGCCTGATTATCATCAATCGAACCAATTCTTTCCTTTAGTTCAGACAAGTAATTATCATAAGAATTCTTCAATTTTTCACAGTTTTCACAAGGAAATTTGGAATTCTTCTGATTATTTTCAGTTTCAGATTCTCTTTTCAGATTTTCAATATCTTTCTGAAGTTCCATATTCACAGATTTGATATTGTCAAGAATTTCTAGTTATTTCTTCAAACAATTATTCTCAGCTCTCAGATCTTCAAAGTCCACATTTTCGAAACATGGGCCAATGCTAGCATCCAGTTCCTTTTTCAATTTTTTGCATTCAGATTTTACTTTTCTATATTTTTCATACAATTCAACATACATTTCTTTTAAATCATCAATAGTGATTTCATCAAAATCAGATTCAGAACTTACTTGATCTTCGTTTCCATTACTTGAGGTACTTCCTCTAGCCATAAGATATTTCTATTTCTCATGAAATATGATCACTGAATCCCAGATATCCTTCGCAATCCTGCAGGTAGGAATAGAAGAGATGACATTAATATCTATAGCATTCAGCAGAATGTCCCGAACTCTTATATTCTAACTATTCTTTTGTTTGTCCTTCTGGGACCATTTACTCTCCTCTCGAGGCAAAACATGTGGACCATGTTTAATGAGATTCCATAGTTTTGGATCTATAGAGTTTATAATACCGCACAGGCTGCCTAACCATTTCTCAAAGTTAGAACCATCAAAAACTACGGAAGATGCCATTGTATCAAACCGATTTTAAAACAGTAAGCGCTCGATGAGTAATGCACCAGAATAAGATAACAGAAATCAGTAAAGCACCAAAAGCAGCAGGATCCTCTACAGATCATTGGATCTGTAAAGTCAGAGACCCGCTCTGATACCAATTGTAGGGTCAAATGAGTCCTAGACGATATCCTCTAATACCAAGAGTAAGGACCAAGGCTCGGATTCAGAAGGGGGGTTGAATGAATCCCTTAAACATTTTACCCAATAAAAAGTTAACTGTAACAATCAGAGATGCGAAATTAAAACAAACTAAGTTCTACCAAGTCTGAAGGACAGTGAGCTGCTCAATCAAACAGAAAATATGCAACCAACATGCTCACTGGACATAGAGAGACAGATCGTGCCTAAGCATTCATCTAACAGAATAAGACAACCAAACCACAATAGACAAGGGAATTTTTAGGTGGTTCGGTCCACAGACCTACGTCCACCCCACACTCAAACCAGAGTGTGGCTTCCGCTGATACACAGCTTAAACCGCTGGGCCTCACAGCTTGCCTACAACAGCTGAGCATCACAACTTGCTTCCGCTGGGCAATACAGCTTAGCCATCCGCTGCCCAACAGCTTGACCCGCTGGGCAATATAGCTTAGCCTACCAGAGGAATCCTCCTCTGAAACCGCCGAGCGTCACAGCTTGCTCTGCTGACTAACAGCTTGAAATAAAGGGTGTAAAAGGAAAACGAGAGATAGGAAATCACAGTGACTGAAAGCTGAAAAATTGTAAACCAACTGAAGCTCTCACAGGAGCTGACTAGCCTGTATTTGATCCAAGGTCCAGTGGAACTAATCCTCAGCAAAGTCTTCTATCTTCTTCTCCTCGAGCTCTCTCTTCACTCTCTCTCTCTTTCTCTCTCTTCTTCTCTCGATCTCATGAGCTCTCTCTTTCACTTCTGCTCTACTCAACTGCTGCTCTCAGACAATTCATGTTCTTCTATTCTTCTCTTTTTCTCTAGGAATAGTTATATTGATGGCAGGAAAAGGGTCTTATATACTCCTTCAGTCTAAGACCCACGAGCTCTCGCCCTAGGAGTGTGGAGAGAACACTCCTGCCAGGAAGCTTCAGGAATGTCTTGGCCATGTGTCAGAATCTGAACGAATGAGAATCCACGTGGCGACTTCTTTCAGGGACGGTCCGTCGTGGATCACGTGCCCTTTCTTAATAAGTCACGATCAGTAGTTATCCTGTCACAATATCAGACACTTAGTCAGTTTAGGATAGACAAGAATAAAGTGTTGCACCGAGTTGATAAGACCATGAAACAGACACCGTGGGTGATCATGCGTGCATAGACTCAATATGGCTTAAACACATATATGCACTGACCTAACTAATTTACACAACAGGCACATGCACTGACACTGACATGAGACTTGGTGTGTGCACAAATAAAGAACACACTGAGATGATGTAATGTCAGAACTGAAGTGCACAGACTCAACATGGTATTAGCATACACACACATGCACAGACTTAATACTCATGCATATATGCGGGACGTGCTTAGACTTGACGCTAGATGCATGAGACTCTTATGCATCGAGTTGCCTCAGACAAGTTGCACAGACAAAATGTGCCCGGTGCAAGAGTTGCACCAACTCATTGTTCCTAGACTTAGGTGTGCACAGACTTAACCTGTATGCAAATCTAAGAGGTGCACGAACTATGTGTGTACAAGGGAAGGAATGCACAGACTTTACAGGCTCTACCCATACTGAAAATGCCATGAGCAATGATGCACCGACATTGAGCGTGCAAAAAGATGAGGAATGCACAGACATGGCAGCGTGTGCCTTAAGCTTGCACGGACTCAAAACACATACATCCCTCATGCACCGACGTACCAAATACATGTGCACTAACTTTATGTACTCGGTGCGAGAGTTGCACTGACTTGAATGCATGCGATAACGCTAGTTGCACCGACTCTAAACTCCACAGCTCAATCTTGCACCGACCTAGCTAGCATGCAATACAAAGGTTGCATGGACATGATGCCAGCCCAATGCAAGGACTGTGCCGACCTTACATGGATGGAGTGCACTTTGCACCGACTATCATTCGCCAAGGCAGCGTGGAAGGACTAAGATGCACAGACCAATATGTACATGAACAATAACATGCACTGAGTTTCTTATGCAGCCGGACTGACATATATGCACGAACCTTAGCCTTAGATAATGACTTAACCGCTAAAGTGCACTGACTTAACTGATGCGTATGGAATTGCACTGAGATGAACCATATGCGATGCTTTCATTCAAAATATCATCAAGATGCCACATACAATTGTTCAATCATTCAATCAAGCAAACTCAAGTGGTGACTCATAATATGACTATCAACAAAGCAATGAATCACACTCAGTATGACATATAGTGTTGCTAACATCAAAACCACATGAACTAACATACAACCCATCATCAAATTCAATGTATCACACTCAGTGTGACTTATAGTGTTGCTAACATCAAAACCATCATCAAATCAAAACCATCATCATAACCACAGGGGCACAACAACCATAAAGGTTAGTTCTCATCAAACTATAAAGTTTAGTTATCATCAAAAATATATGCAAGCCATATACAACAATCTCCCCCATTTTGATGATGACAAACTTTATGACCGACATAGATAGATCATATTTAGACCAAATTATTCTCCCCCTTTGACATGATCAAAAAGTGGGAGGAAGACAACGAAGTTTAAATTACAGCAAGCAGATTCATAAAGCAATGAGGAACCACATCAGAAGTGCAAATGAGGCAATACCACGGCAATGATACCAAGTGTTGATTATGGAGACAGAAGGGTGTGCAAACTTAAGAGTTGCAGACCCGGATTAACAAGTCCAGATGATACCATTCAAAACAAATGCATTCAAGCACCTATGGATACCAATTGACGGTAATGGTTGGCTTCAAGGATATGAACCAGTGGTGAAAGATGTTCACAAGATGAGGTGTTCAGAATGATATCATTCAAATTCTAGAACCCATGTCAGATTTTCTCAACATGCAAGAGCAGGATGGCACATCAAATGAGTTTATTTTGATTTTCAAAATTTCTGATTTTTGTATTTTCTGTAAATGCATGAAGCTAGATGCAAACAAATGATGACATATGAAGTGCACACACTGCAACCAAGCAAATATATATATTATTATACATGCAACATATCTCCCCCTTATTTAAGAAGGGAATGGGTATAAGAAGGATGCATGAGAGTCATGATAACCGGAATGTACATGTGTAGCACATGGGAGATTGTGCAATCATATAGGAGATTCATGTAATTGCTAAATCAGTCAATCAATTTTCTGAATACATAATAAATCAAATTTCTAGATATGTAAGTGAGTAACATGAAAAACGATAGTTGCAATATAGATATTCAAATTTTCAAATCAACACAAGGAGACATTTTACAAAGTGCACTTCAATTTTGAGAACAACATATTGCCGGCTTCGCTCTACCTCAATAATTTTGCACAGATAATCAGAATTTTTCTAAGAATGATCAGGTTCAAATAATTCCTTTTTATGCGAGTAGACATATGGAGCTCATGCCAGAATCCCCAGTTACTCAGAATACTGAACCATTTTACCTCATCTTGAACAAAGGTACTTTAGTCAACACTTTTCAGAAATGAACCACATCACGTCTCATGTGACATGTGCCCAATTCACTCAGTGAGACTGAGCATTGCTTTGCCTTTCATTTTCATTCGAGATTTTTCAACAAGGATAGGTATGCAACTTTTTCCTCAACTGTCTCTTCAATATACATGCAACAAGTTTAACATCTCGAGAGTGTAGAAAATAAATTCATATATCCTTATCTTTAACACTCATTTTAACATTTTGTGCAAGAAGTGTATGAATTTGATTCAGCATGTATACCGAAAATATCATGAACGCATAATAGTGTAACTCCCCCTAAATAGATGCACTTTTACTCCCCCAGAGTGTATGACATGAAACACACCAATAATGACTCAAATGCAACATTGTTGATCAAGAAGACATATGGTCATAGAAATTCCATAGGATGGGGGTGAATAACATATAATAGCAAGTAAGCACGCAAAGGGAATGTATGCAACATGCATGCAAATATGCAATGTGATGCAAAATTACTGATACCAATTGAATGGATGCCAATTTGAATAAACTAAATGCAGCTAATGCATGCGTTCTAATGCGATGCAACCGATGAGCATATAAGAATGCAATGCAATATGCAAAGGCAAGATACAAGAGCTTGACTTTCAAACCAGTGAGACAAATTCCTCATGAAAGCACTCATATCCTATTAATGATTCAACAACATTTTTTCATGACAAGACCTTGATGAATAAGGGTGCTTAAATGATCAAAATTAGGGAATGCAACCCAATTTTCAGAATTGTTCAAGATCAGATTTTCAAAAGTCTTTCACAAGTTTTGAAATGAGAAATCATCAAGAAGCCAAATGTTTGAATCATTTGATCAAAAACATAATTTTTAATTTCAATAGCTCAGCTTAAGGATTCATTCACAAATCAACCAATCACAAGCCAGTCAAAATTTTCAACATCTGGTACGAGGCGGAGATTTTAGTTCAAAGACCCAGCTCAACGCATAGAGAATACTTTCAAGTGGACATAATCCACTCTTCCACAAATGCCATTTGATATACCAGATGTGCAGTTCAATTTAGGTGTGATCATGTAGTTCAATATTAAGAAATGTTTAATAGCCAATCACCTCATACACATTTTTCAAGATCTTCAAGTTGGTTGAGCCAATTTGACAATTCATCACATCAAACTAGAGCAGCAACATGTCAAGTTTTTAAAGTTGTATACCTGAGTTCAGCAGTCATCACCACATGCCTTCAAGATCCAGAATCACTAATGTCATGAAGGTCAACATTTTGCAAGCCCAATTCTTATAATCCAAGCAATGATGCGGCATAAGCTTTGAACACTTAATCAAGCAACTTACAGCTTCACTCCACATTATGCATGAGTTATATAAATGACGTTTCAATAGAAAGACATGCATTCTATGACCTAAATGGACATGTGACTCATGGTACCAGGCGGAGGCACATTCTCACGCATGGTGATAGGCTTCAGACAAGAGTGACTTGCCCTTCCTCAAGTCACCATTTGATATGCCATGTAGTCATGCAATGATAATCAAACAGATGAATTTTTAGATTCATGAAATGTAGGCATGCAATGGTGGTTCATGAAAAGTGCAATTGCATTCTAATGGCAAAAATAGTTTTTTTTATTTTCATTTATGGAGATTTGGTTGAAGCAAGTGTGAGTTTTTTAAATAGAGCTCAGAATTATTTTCAATACTTGTGCCTTGAGCATCCATCATCTTCCAAGCCTTCCACCTGCAATCCAAAGAAAGTATAAATCAGTTCATCCATTATGCTCATTTCAAAATTTCCTTGCATAATCCTGACAAATTATTCATAAAAAGCATTATTAGTAGCTTCCAAAATTGATATTGTCCACATATACTTGAGCCACTAAGATATATTTACTTGCTTACCTTGTGAAAAATATTTGATCAACCTTACCTAATGAATCCGTTCTCAATCAAAGAAGATGTGCACCTTTCATACCATGCCTTGGGTACTTACTTTAGCACATACAAGGACTTTCACCAGCTTGTGCTTAAGTCGATCCTAGAGGTTGTTCAAGTTCTGGTATCCCATATCCTGGTGGCAATTGAGAAGGTTCTCATCATTTTTCATCCTTGTAAGGTATTCCTTTCATTGACTCAAGCTTGGCCATGACTAGCCCATCATCATTTAGATTTTGGGAGTATAATCTACATCCAAAGACAAAAGGACTTGATTTGTCAATTTCGATTCACATTTATTAATCAATGACATGAAGAATTCCTTTGACAACCAAACATCCCCTTAATAAACTCCAGAGTTGATGCATGAGTCATATGTGAACCTAAGTCCATATGACGAATGTGGTTTCTTCCCCTTAGCCATGACTAGCCCATCATCATTTGGATTTTGGGAGTATAATCTACATCCAAAGACAAAAGGACTTGATTTGTCAATTTCGATTCACATTTATTAATCAATGACATGAAGAATTCCTTTGACAACCAAACATCCCCTTAATAAACTCCAGAGTTGATGCATGAGTCATATGTGAACCTAACACTAAGTCCATATGACGAATGTGGTTTCTCCCCCTTAGTGTGTGCGTGAATGCAAGATGTTCAACACTCATTCTAATACTAGATGCAGTCATGGATGTGATGAATGTAAATGAATTGCAATACATTATTGCAAGAGTTCACAAGGGTGAACTTCGGCATGACAGGATGTGAAGACATATGACACTTAATAAATCAAAATATGACACAATCATTAGAGAGAGTAGCAGGAATATCACCTTAGTGTTCAGATTTCAATTTCAATTTTTCTTTTAACCTGCTTGAGTCACTTGACTCGTGTGCCTTACCTTCTTAATTAAAAACACATTCCACACTTCATATTCTCATGGCACACCTGTAAAATAGATTTCTCAATTTACATTCTTAGGTACCCAAATCATCTTGGGTCCCTGTGGGTTAGCAGCAACATTGGCATGTAATTTTTAATTTTTAACAACATTCAAATCATCATCTTTCACAAGAAAATAATCATACTTAACATTTCCAGATTTGCCAAAGTGATGGGGGGAAACACGTGCCATTACAATTTTCTTTCTCATTGGCTCTACTGGTTTGTGTATGTGAGCATGACGTGTTGAGTGAAAACTCTTTTTCTTCATGAGTAGCCAGTAGTGTGACTTTGTGTGACCTCTTTTACCACTGTGATTACAATGCATGAAAAGTTTTGTGGTAAATGATTGCTTTGATTTTTTCAGACCAGCTTGGTTTCTACATGCTCTCAAGTCATCATCTTTCTTAACAAAACAATCATGCATCATGTGACCATGTTTACCACAATAAAAATAGGAAGGATTTTTGTTGGAGACATGGTGTTTAGCATTGTTCTTCCTAGCACGATCAATTATACAAGAAGAATTATTTTTCAGTTTTGAGGTTTGGTTCACTTTCTGTTTATCATCACATTTTTGAGTTTTCTTGATAGCATGCTGGACTGGGTGAGCATTTGAGGTACTGGCTACATCCGAACTCGAGACAAAAGATGTAAATAATTTATTTTCAAATTTCTTTTTGTTAACCGGATTATATCCTAGCCCTTCTCTTTGAAAGTTCACTTTCATTCCCAACAATTTGACCAAGTTTTCTTGACCATTCACAAATCTGGACAATGAAGTATTCAAATCAATGATTTCCTTTTCAAGTGATGAAAGGTGCAATTCATAGGAAGCCATCTCATTTTCACACGAATTGACTTGTTCATGTAAAGTAGCATTGATGGTTTTATGACTTTCAATTTCTTGCAACAAAGCATGCACTTTTTCAGATTCATCAATATTCACAGATTTTCCTTTCTCAAAAGCAAGCAATCTTTCAGAAATGGCCGTGTTCAATTCCTTCAGTTTCTCATTTTCTTTTTCAAGTTTTTTATCATGAGCAAATTCATTTTGGCCTTTGTTCATCAGACTTATTCTCTCTCTCAGCTCTTTATTTTCAGTTCTCAAAGAAGAAATTTGATCTTTATGAATTTCAAGATCAAACACATGAGACTCAATCAATTCCTCTAGATGCAAGCATTTTTTACAAGAGGAATTACACTTATTTTGTTCGGCATTCTTTTTCAAATTTTTATTTTCCGATTTAACATTCTTGTATTTATCAGCAAGATCATCATATGCAATCAACAAATCTTCATAGCTAAATTCATCTTCATTATCAGAATTAGAATTTACCTTTGAGCTTGATCCAATTTGTTGATCACTCCCTTGATCACTTGTGCCTACCACAAGGCATTGGTCTTCATGCTCTTCCTGGAAACATGTTAAGCCATCCAATATATCCTTTGTGGATCTGCAATGGGAGACAAAGGAAAAATGATTAGAATTAACTACTGCAGTAAACAACTTTAAAACCAAATAATTTTGATCATGTTTGAACTTATGATCTACAGTCCAGACAACTTTGTATTTAGGCAATTCATAAGGACCATGTGAGATAAGATTCCATAGCTTAGTGTCGTATGAATTGACTAGACTGAACATTCTTCCTAACCACAAATTAAATTAGAACCATCAAACACCGGTGGAGAATTCAAGGTGTACATATTGGTAGTCATTGATCTGGATCTCTCTAGATCGTTAGATCTATAAAGAATCGAGCCTTAGCTCTGATACTAATTGAAGTCTTGCGATCAATGACACCCAAGAGGGGGGGTGAATTGGGTGTTTACAAATTTTAAGAAAACTTTTGGCCCTTTTAAAGAATGTGATAAAATGCTAATCAAGAGGTTTAAAACTATTTGTTCACAAGTTGGATTTATCAAACTTTATTTGATGATGATATAGATTAAGCAAGATATTCGTGGATAAACCCGACAACAATTTATACTAACACTCACATAGAATAGAGGTAGAGGGAATGGACCAAACCACACAATTCAAACCACACTGCACAATAATTTTTAAGGTGGTTTGGATGCAACGACTACGATCCTACGTCCACCCCTCACCAAACCCGGTGAGGCTTTACTCGGGGATAAATCCCCAAACGGAGACGATGCTCCAAACACACACGCAGGACGACGCCTGCCCACACACACGGGGACACGCCCCAACACACACACACACACACACACACGGAGAGGAGGTCTCCAACACGATCCAACAACTGGATCAACAAGACAAACACATGCAGCGACAGATGCTGCACTCCACACACTAAAACAACCGGATCTAAATAGATCCACACATACACACGCAGATCTAAGAAGACCTACGCACACACATGAATGAAGCACGATAACCACACATAGCCACGGATCCAAAATGATCCACACACACACGAGTGTTTACAGTTTATAAGGAACATAAATATAAAACCCAAAGCACAAAGACCATGAGGCACAGTTTAGAAAACTCCTGATTTGGCTTCCACTGAGTGTATGTTGCTGATCTTTAAGTGATGCTTCCTTCTTCACTTGAATGGCTTTAAATGAAGCTTGAAGATCTTTCCACGAAGTACTATTCACGGCTACAGTAGCAGCTCCTTCTTCCTTGGATAGCTCCTTTGATCTTCCTTGAAGGCCTTACTTGCTTCTACTTCTTTCTCCCTTGGATAATCTTCCTTGAATCCTTGCTTGCTTCTTCTTCTTTTCCTTTGAGATTGCCAGCTTCAGATAGAGCTGAATCACCTTGGAGATGGATGATGAACTCTTGCACAAAGTACTGTTCACGGAGCAACAGTACCCTCTTCTTCCTCCTTGGATAGCCTCCCATTTGGATCTCTTAGTTGGTTATGGGTTTATGACTCCAATGTGATGTTTTATAACCCTTTAATGGTCCATAGACAAGCCCCAGAGTAGATCCACAAATCTTGCCTTGATTAGTGGCAGTGGGCATAAATAATTGGGTGAAGATTCCTCTCCACGAGCTTGAAATCAAAAGTCAATATTGGGGGCTTCGGGACGTTCGGTCGACCGACGGCACTGGGTCGGTCGACCAAAAATATGCAGATAGATCTTTTTTTCATTCTTTCAAAACCGGTCAACCGGCCCTCTGGCGGCGGTCGACCGAAAATCTGCAGAGATGGGACTTTTCGGTTCTGTCAATGCTGGTCGACCGCCCAAGGTCTGTTGGTCGATCGAAGTTGCCTAGGCCTACAAAAATGAATAGTTAGCTCAATGAAACATGTCCAAATGACAGTGGCTTTATGTCCTCATTCATTTCATGCATTTTGGGATTAGATTTAACTTGGTTTATACATTTGGAGAGTTTAAACCATTTGAGCATATGACCATGATTGGAATGAAGAACTTATGCAATCAATGAACTTATGCATTCAAACCGAACTTGTAAGCTATCAATCCATGCAACCATTGTGAACCTCAATTACCATGAGTGAAATCAATAAAAGAGAAGTATATGGAATACCCATAGTGAGATTGATGCTATAACAAGGTAAGAATCTTACCAATGGTTCTTGACAGTAAATGACATATACCACTGGTGTTGAATCGTAGAAAAGCAAGGTACTTATCCACACGTTTGTTTTACCTTCCAAGCGATCGTCATGATGTTTGATCCTGCAATCAAGATAGACAAAGTTTAATACCATGCTTGTTCACATTAAAGAGACTATGAAACCTCTTGCCACTTGTTCTTGTTCACATTAAAGAGATTATGAAACATCTTGCCTCTTGTAAAACCAACTCAATCAACCAAGGATCAAGACCATGTAACCGTTGCCATTTTCCATCTCAACCATACATAAACAACAAGAGCACAAGGACTCTTTGATTATCACACAGCCAAGTAGCATCATGAATCCTCATACCATAAAGGTTAGTTCTCATCAAACTATAAAGTTTAGTTATCATCAAAAACATATGCAAGCCATATACAACATGCTGAAGGCTGCGTCGACCCCACCAAAGGGTGCGTCAACACAGTTGATCATAAGAGGAGGAAAATGTCCAAACGGGTCTAGCCTGCATCGACCCCATCGCCATTGCTGCGTCAACGCAACCAACAAAGGAAACAAAGTAGTCGACCCTCAGAGTCGACCCCGTTCATCTGGCATTTTGCCACGCCAGGATGCGTCGACCCTTCCCTCTCAAGGGGTCGACGCAAGGCTCTCCTAGAGAGCGTTGTAAACGCATCTCCGAGCAGATGCGTCAATGCACCTCTGTTAGGGCGTCGACACAAGGTCCTCTCCCAGGAAGCATTGTAAACACTTTTCGCAAGGCTGCGTCAATGCAGGACATCGGATGCATCGATGCAGGGGGTCTTCCAGAAGTCGTCTAAAAGGCCACCTTCAACAGCTACGTCGACGCATGGGGAAAGCTGCGTCGACAGACTCAAGGTTCATTTGACAAATCTAGTCAACTCTGTGTTTTTGAAAAACCGTACAGAGGGCAATAAGGTTCGGCGTAAACCTCTAAATAGCACAGATTTGCAGGTCTGGAAAAGATTCCTAGGACTCACAAAGGTACTTGTCATCATAAAAATCCATGGCAACCTCTTACTCCAAATATCTGTCAGTACCAAACCTTGAAAAGGTTCTCTCACTGCCAGTTCTGTCCCCTACGCCAGACAGCAAGGATTCTGTGTGAAGGGAAAAATATCTCTGGAGAAAGGATGTCCTCTCTACTAATAGAAATTAAAGATCTGTAGGTTTCTTTGGTCAAACATCATTTGATTATTCCTGCAATTCAAAATTGCGGAACTTCTTTTTGAAGAGAAATTTCCTAGCTGCTTGAGCCTATAAATTGGACGCCTCCTCCTCTGGTAGAGCAACTGCTGCCATTGCTACTGTAATCTTGAAGGAGCCTAGGATGTGGGAACCTGTGAGAAGAAAAAGAAAGAGAGTCTGCCCTGAGCGTCCGAAAGAGAGTTCTATGTAGGAAATGAGAAAAGAGTGCAGCCAGCCATCTCCTTCAGCCATCCGACTCTTCAACAAATGATCTAATTCGCAACCCAGCTAGTTTCTCTTCCATTCTGCTGAAGTGCTTCATTTTGTTCTCTCGTTGTATTTTTCTTCACTTTCAAAACATCTTGTGTGTGGGTTCAGTCACCGTGTAAGCTGTAGTTGCAGTGTGTATGGTTTGTCTTCTTATTTTATTTTTATTCTTTCCTTGTGGGATTTCTTCCCCATGTGCTTTGAGGACCTATCCTCGTGTGTGTATGTGTGTGTGTGTGGAGCTAGTCTCCGTGTGGTGCTGGGTTCCAGCGTGTGTGTGTAGATTTCTTTTGGCCAAAATGAGTGGAAGCCTTACCAAGTTGGTAAGGGGTGGACATAGGTGTGCCTTGTCTTATGGCAGCCGAACCACCTTAAAAGCCATGTGTTATGGTGTGATGCATGTTATCCATCTCCTCTATCCCTCCTCACAGTTACTCTGAAGTATTTCCAAAGGCATCTCCTTTATTCTATTCACGGTTCTTTGATTTTAGCCTTGTTCTGTGGTTAAATAGTCTTCCTACTTTGAGTGCTGTTAAGTATCTTTTAAAGTGACAAAAAATAGAGTGGATGATCTATTCACCCCCCCTCTTGATCCTCTCATATCGTCCAACAGTTGGTATCAGAGTGGGTTCCCTAGAGATGTGGTCCGACGACCCAGGGAGATCCGATGGGAATGTCCCTCGCAGCTACGTAGCTGAGGGCCTGGCCATCAACAAACCGCCATTTTTTGATGGAACTAATTACCTGTATTGGAAGAACCGAATAGAAGTTTTTCTGCGTGCCCAGGATCACATGATATGGCGTGTTGTGAATAAAGGTCCATTTGTTGTACCAGATTTAGATGACACCTGGACACAGGACCAGGTCAAAAAATCCACAACCAATTGGAGCGCCATGAACATAATGCAATGCGCTATCCACCCCACTGAATACTCAATAGTATCCACTTACAAATCTGCAAAAGAAATGTGGGATAGGCTTGAGCTAATCTATGAGGGTACATCTAAAGTTAGGGCCACCAAGGCCAACATACTAACTACCGACTATGAAATGTTCAGAATGAAACCAAACGAATCTATCTCTGAAATGTATGCCAGGCTCACCCTGCCAGTTGACTAATTCCTTAAAATCATTGGGAAAAGAATACCATGACAGTGAACTGATTAGGAAGATTCTTAGATCTCTCACCCCAACATGGCACACTAAGGCCACTGCGATTGAAGACTCAAAGGACTTGTCTGCCATGACAGTAGACGGTTTGATAGGTTCGCTCATGACATATGAGCTCAACTTGAAGAGAAGTGAATAAGATGTCAAGCCCAAGAAGACTGTGGCTCTCAAAGTTGTTGAGAGCACAGACGGCTCAGATAAGGATGATGGAGATGACCTTCCGTAGGCTAGCACAACTGACCATGCCTTGCTCACTAGGGAATTCAAGAAGTTCTTGAGTAGACGAGGAAAATTCCAAAAGAGGAAGAAGGCTTCGCCAATGAGTAGAAACTCCAATCTTAGACTTACTCATGTCAAAAATTCTAACAATATTTTTTACTATCAATGTAAGAAAGCAGGACATATGCGAGGAGAATGCCCTGAACTGATCAAGCAAGTGTCCAAGGCCAAGGGAAAGAAGCCCAAAGCCATGATCTCCACCTAGAGTGATGATGAAGAGGAAAGTGAGAGTCTTTCTACCTATGAAGATGAGGATGACTTCTGTCTAATGGCTAATGGGAGTGAGGATCAGGTAAGCAACCTTTTCGAAACCTTTTCAATTGAGGATTGGGAAGATGCATATGCTGATCTACTTGAGAAGTATGAAATGTATAAAAAGGAGAACAAACATTTGAAGAAGAAGATCAACGCTCTCGCTCATGATAATCCTGCCAACAAAGAGTTAGAAACTTTAAAAATTGAAAATGAAGAACTAAAAAAACAAGTTAAAACTCTTGAAACCACACGCTCAGATCTGATAGGATTAAAGGAAGAAAATGATGATATTAGAAAATAGCTAAGCCAGACCAACCTGAAATGTGAAGAATGGGAGAAAGAGAACAAACTAAATCTTGAAAAATATGAGGCTGTTAGCGCTGTTAAATTTGAGATGCACAAAAATTTGGAAAGAGTTGAAGAAGAGCTAAAAAATAAACAGTCCACCCTAGAGAGAATGACCCAGGGTAAATCTAACTTAGATGCTATCTTAGGTACCCAGGTTAATTTCAAAAAGGAAGGGTTGGGTTTTAATCCCACTGAGAAGAGGCCCTTTGAATTCAAGACTATATCCTTCAGCCCTGAGAAAGGGAAAGGGAAGCTGATTGTTGAAGAACCAATAGAAGAGAGTCCTAGCAAACATGCTACTCAATTAGGTCGATGCAACACCAACCAGACATAGGTGATTGAGCAGCAAGGTCGACACCATGGCCAAACAGGTCGACACTTTAGTGCTCAACATGGCTCTTCAGGTCGATGCACTAGGGATATGCCTCGACGCAACTCATTCTCCCACTCTCGAAAGAAAAACCGTTCCAATGACACAAGAAGGTTCAACGGCCAGCCCAACTTGGGTACCTTCCACACCCAATTCAACCCTTTTAAAAACCTAAAAATCAGACCTCAACATAACTTACACTCCATGAAATTCATGAAATCTGCTTGTCATACATGCAACAAACCGGGACAAACCAACAACCAGTGCTAGTTCAATCATAGAATGAAGGTTTTTAAGCAAGTTTAGATTCCAAAGAATTTATTGCATGCTTTGAACTGTGACTGTGGACCCAAATTTGTTTGGGTTCCAAAGACCTCTGCTTAATGTCTTCTATGTAGGACTGCCTAGCAGCCTTTCACAACCGTTGGTACTTGGACAACGGTTGCTCACGGCACATGACAGGAGACAAGAAGAAATTTAGCCATTTAATCAAGAAGGAAGGAGGACAAGTAAGGTTTGGAGGCAAGGATAAAGGAAAGGTAATTGACACAGGCACCACGGGTAAGAACTCCTCTAACTCTATTGATAATATGATGCTTGTTGAAGGCCTTGAGCATAATCTACTTAGCATAAGCCAACTGTGCGACAAAGGCCATAAGGTAAAGTTTGATGCTAGTGAGTGTAGAATTGGACAACGGCTGCTCACGGCACATGACAGGAGACAAGAAGAAATTCAGCCATTTAATCAAGAAGGAAGGAGGCCAAGTAAGGTTTGGAGGCAAGGATAAAGGAAAGGTAATTAACACAGGCACCACGGGTAAGAACTCCTCTAACTCTATTGATAATATGATGCTTGTTGAAGGCCTTGAGCATAATCTACTTAGCATAAGCCAACTGTACGACAAAGGCCATAAGGTAAAGTTTGATGCTAGTGAGTGTAGAATTCTTGAGAAAAACTCTGAATCTGTGCTCTTCATAGGTCATAGAGTTAATAATGTTTATATGGTAGACCTTGATGCATCTAATTCTGAAAGCCTGTGCTTGACTGCCAACCAGCTCAGTGATGCAGGCCTATGGCACCGACGGTTGGGACATGTCAGCTATGGCACTCTGCACAAACTGTCCAAACATGGGATGGTTAATGGTTTACCAAAATTGGTCTACACAAAGGTTGACCAGGTTTGCGAAGCTTGCTCTCTAGGTAAGCAAACTAGAAAATCCGTCAAAAATAGAAGTGAGGATTTGTCATCCATGCCTTTTGAATTTTGTCATATGGATTTGTTCGGTCCAACAAGAACAACTAGCATTAATGGGAAAAGGTTTGGATATGTGATAGTTGATGATTTCTCACGCTTTACATGGATTTTCTTCCTCACTAAAAAGAATGATGCATTTCTTGTGTTTCAGAAATTTTTTAGAAAAGTAAAGCAAGAAGGTAAATTCAAAATCTCCACCATCTTGTCTGATAATGGAGGAGAATTCAAAAATTCATCCTTTTCTGAACTATGTGATCAAGAAGGCCTAACATATAGATTTTCTTCTCCCAAGACCCCAGTGCAAAACGACATTGTGGAAAGGAGGAACCGGACAATTATGGAAATCGTCCGGACCATGTTGATTGAGAGCCAACTCCCAAGAAAGTTCTGGGCTGAAGCAGTAAACACAGTATGCTACATAGTTAATAGGGTCATGGTAAGGCCAAAGTGTAAGAAAACCCCTTATGAGATGTTGAAAGGTAATAAACCCAATTTGGCTTACTTTAGAGCATTTGGATCAAAGTGCTATGTGCATAACAATGACAAATCAGATTTGGACAAATTTGAAGCCAAGAGTGACATTGGAGTATTCTTGGGTTATCCTGAAACATCAAGGGCATATAGGGTTTTTAATGTTAAGAATCAAACCATGGAGGAAACTCCAAATGTTGTGTTTGTAGAAATAAATGATAAATCTGATAATGATAGTTCTGATAGGGAAAACAAGGAGGAAGATGGAGAATTTCTAGAATCTAAAGGAGATCAGGAAGAGGGAAGCCAACCACAGCTCAAAGAGCAAGAGACAGGTCGGTCGACCAAAATCCCTACACACACATTGCTGCCTGGTGAGTCTTCTACCAATCTGCGTACCCTAAAGGATCATCCTGTGCATAACATCATAGGTAACTTGCATGACCCCCCTAGGACCAAGTCATTTCTTAAAGATGTTCATAATGATGACCTCATTGCATTAGTCTCTCATTTTGAACCCAAAAGCATTGAAGATGCCTTGCAAGATGAAAATTGGGTTAATGCCATGCATGATGAACTCAACCAATTTGAAAGAAACCAAGTTTGGAATTTGGTTCCCAGACCCACAGACTGTTGCATCCCTATGGTTTTGATGATGTCTCACACTATAAATCAATCTTCTATCTCTAGAATAATTCATGCTTCATCATGTAGGATTGTGTAGTTCATATGGTTGTCAGATAGATATGCACTACTTGATCATGTCTACACACTGTCTGCATAGTCTCGACAGTGATGGGTCGACGCCCCCTTTGCCTTCCAAGTCCATACATTGAATTTCATATTCAAAGTATGTACATTGGTCTTCACCTGAAGTCCATACATTGAACTTCATATTCAAAGTCTGTACACCCTCCACTAAGCCTTCAGAGTCTGTACAGCCATTCCTTGAGATCAAGTCCATACACCGGCACTGTAGCTTGCATCTGAAGTCTATACATCCTTTCAAGGGGCCAAGTCTATACATTCTCCCATTCCTTTCAAAGTCTACACATCACCTTCCATCTTCCAAGTCTATACATCCAGTTGAACCCCAAGTCTATACATCGTCTGCCATTTCAAAGTCAATACATTGTCCCTCGTCTCACACATCATGACCCAAAGTCTGTACAGCCTCTAGTCACTGTACAAGTCCATACACTGGCTGCACTGCACAAGTCTATACATTGGCTTGGGCATCCAAGTCTAGACATTGATTCTCTATTCATGCCTTGATTCGAAGTCTGTACAGCGAGCGGCGTTCATCAAAGTCTGTACATTGCTTGGCGCTCACCAAGTCTGTACATCGCTTCAAGCGTTCCAATGTCTATACAAGGCCTGCATCATTAAGTCTAGACATAGCACTGTAGCTTCCCTAGTTGAAGTCTGTACATTGGTGATCGAACGTAAGTCTATACGTTCCAACCTATTCCTACGTTCGCTTCTTTAGCTACACCCTAAGTCTACACATTGGCAAAGTGTATACATCGTTCATGCAAGTCTGTACAGCCAACACCTTCATTGATTCCAAGTCTGTACACTGGTCCTCAGGCGTTCCAAGTATGTACATTGGTTCAGGTTTACCAAGTCTATACAGTGCTTCAATAGTCTCCAAGTCTATACAGCCTGCCTTCACGTTCAGAGTCTATACACCATTCCTCAAAGGCCAAGTGTATACATTGTCCATATGTTCAAATGTTTCTAGTCTATACATTGGATAGACTCGTTCATGCTTTGATCATCTCAAGTCTGTACACTGCCTTTCCATGCACTCTTTAATCAAGTCTGTACAGTCCCTTGTTCGCAAGTCTATACACTCTATTCCTTCATACACTTCACAGAAGTTAACATTCCCCTTTGTCATGTTAATGCATCAGATTTCAAGTCAATACACTGAGGACGCTGAAGGCCTTCAAGTGTATACACTCTCAAGTTGTTCATACTTGCCTATATGCTGTTTTCAAGTGTATACACTCTCACATTTGACACACTTGCTTAATTGCTGTTTCTAAGTCTACACATTCGATGCCTTCATGCATTGTTCTCATCGAAGTCTATACATCGACGTCTATACATTGAAGTCTATACATTGCATACAGTTGTGCTTCACAAGTCTACACATTGCTGCTCTTCATTACAAGTCTTTACACTCGTCCTCCTTCACACGACCAACTCTATACATCCATTGTCTTGCCTGCTGAATGAAGTCTACACACTGAGGTCGCATGAACACTTACAAGTCTATACACTCTCTCAGTGTACATACTTACTCATTTGCTGTTCTAAAGTATATACATTCGTTGATATCTGACTGAACTAACTAATCACATTTCCTTGTTTCTGCCTGCAGATGATTCAGGTTAATGATTGGGCACGTGAACCGAGGATGATACCTGGCACGTGATCCGAGAATGCTCTGGAAAAGGAGGGAACGAGACTCACTCGTGTGAAGGCCTGAAACTCAGGTCGAATGCCATATAAAAGGTGCCTTCTGCGATTAGATGGACTGAACTGGAGAAAAAGCTGAAGAGCAGAATCCCTGAGCAGAAGAAGAAAAGAGAGAGAGCCTCCACGTTCCAGAAAGAAGATAGAGAGAAAAGATTTGAGAGTATTGCTGTGAGAGAAAAGTCTGAGTGAGAGAGAAGAGTCCAATTTGCTTCTTCGGAAGCTACATTTGATTTTGGTTTTTCTGAAACGATTGTTGTTCATCGTTGGTCTTGTTTACATTTCTGTTTTTCCTTTCATTTCTTCATATCTCTGATTTCGAGTTGTTACCCTCCAGTGTTTGGAGGAAGGGAGAGTTACTCCGGTTCCCCTCTGGGCTGCAGAGGAAGAGAGATCTGTGATCTCTGGTTTTGCCAGTGACGGGTTGTCATTAGCAGGTTCCCTCCGGGTTGGAGGAAGGGAGAGCCATCTCCGGTTCTGGTCTTGCTGGTAGCAGGTCCAGGTGTCAAGCTCTGTGGGTAGCAGAGTTTGGTTGAGGGATTTGTTTCCCTTGGTTGTTCAAGCTGTGTGGCAGCATATTGTTCGCAGACTGAGTCTGCAGTTTTCTAGCAGTGGCTAGTGGAATCCTCACTCTAGTTGGAGTGAGGGGTGGATGTAGATTGTGGACTACAATCGAACCACCTTAAAATCTCTTGTCTCCTCTGTGGCTTGCTATTATCGTTTGTGCTTTCCTTCTGTTTGGCATTGTGTTTGTGTGTGGACGGCCTCTTCCAATCGCACCTTATTCTCTGTCTTAGTTTCTCACTGCGTTAGCTATATTGTTTAGCTATATCTGAAGGGTTGTATTTCGAAGTAGTGAGTTTCCGCTGAAGTTTTTCAAATTGGGAGTGATCTATTCATCCCCCCCTTCTATATCACTCTTCGCTGCGCTAACATTTGGTATCAGAGCAGGTTTGCATCATGTGGATGAACGGTCAGGGAAATGCTAATGGTCCTAGAAGCTTCATGGCTGAAGGTCAATCCATTAGTCGCCCTCCATTTTTTGATGGTAATAATTATCTCTTTTGGAAGAACAGGATGGAAGTGTTTATCAGAGCACAGAGCCACAAGCTGTGGAGGGTAATTACTGTTGGCCCGTATGATCTGCCACCGAACGAGGACGCGTGGACAGATGACCATGTCAAGCTATCTTCACTCAACTGGACGGCGCTGAACATCATCCAGTGTGCTGTTCACCCAGAGGAATATGCCCGTATATCTGCCTACAGGACTGCCAAGCGAATGTGGGATGAGCTGCAATTAATCTACGAAGGTACAGCTCAAGTGAAAGCCTCGAAGGTAAACCTCTACACCTCTAAGTATGAACTGTTTAGGATGAATGCAGAGGAGAATATTACTGAAATGTATGCCAGGTTGTCCTTGATCACAAACACACTTAAGGGGCTAGGGAAGGATCTAGCTGAGGCAGATATAGTCAGGAAAATTCTTAGATCTTTATCCCCAGCATGGCACACTAAGGCCATCGTGATTGAAGAGTCAAAAGATCTGACGACCTTGACAGTGAATGAACTCATAGGATCCCTCATGACCTATGAGATGAATTTCAAAGGAGGTGGTGAAGGAAGTGATAGGAAGGCTAAGAATGTAGCTCTCAAGGCATCCCGCAACAAGAGTAGCAGTAGCAGCAGCAGCAGCAGTAGCGGTGAGTCTGATGGCTTCTCAGATCTCGACCAGAAGGAGCAGGCAATGCTCACTCGTCAGTTCAGTAAATTTTTAAGGAGAAAGGGGAAGACCTTTAAGAGGAAAAAGCCATACTCCTTTAACAAGAATGTTGAATCTACCAATCATAGAGATAGAAATCCTAAGAGACTGACTTGTTATCATTGTAACAAACATGGACACATGAAAGGCGAATGCCCAGATCATCAGAAGAAGGGTCCCTACTTCCAGAAGAAGAACACAAAGGTGCAGAAGAAGAAGAAGCCACAGGCGATGGTCTGCACATGGAGCGAGGAGGAAGAAGATCCCGAAGACACTTCCTCAGAGGAGCATGAAGAAGGAATTTGCCTTATGGCAAACAGTGAAGAGGAGGTAACCAATGTTTTTGAAAATTTTACGATTGATGACTGGGAAGATGCTTATGCTGAGTTACTAGATAAATTCAATTCTCTTAGTAAAGAGCATAGGGTTCTGAAAATAAAATTTAATACTAATGTTGAAGAACAAACCCAGGTCTGTGAGGAAAATCAGAAACTAAAAGAGCAACTAGAAGAAATGACCTCACTAAGAAAAGAAAATGATAAGCTCAAGGGAGAAAACCAAGAAAGTCAAAATCAGCTCAATGAACTCAAAATAAGAATTGAAGAAAGCTTGAATGAAAGTAGAGTGAACTCAGAAAAATATGAAGCTGTTAAGAAAGTCAATGGTGAACTTCTAAAAAATTCTGAGTCCCTTCAAAAGGAGCTGGAAGACAAACAGAAAGTTTTGGAAAAATTTGTCCAAGGAAAATCTAGTCTGGATGCTATACTGGGGGCTAGGGTTAACTTCAATAAGGAGGGTCTAGGCTATGACCCAACTAACAAAAGACCCTTACAATTCAAAACCATTACCTTCTGCCCAGAGAAGGGAAAAGAAAAGCTGGACACACCATCCAGCTCAAACAGCAGTAAGGGAACTCAAGGTCAGAAGGAAAGTTCTAAAAATAGTGCTGGTCAACCATTTAAAATGGGAATGAATTCTGTGAAGAATTTCACTAAGCCTACCAATCAGAACATAAATGGTAAATGGACCAAGCAAGTGGATCAGAAGAAAAGCTGAATTACTACAATCAGATGGGTCCAAAGAGGACCTACTGGAGAAATGATCATCATCTTCAAAAATCTGTTGATCAACAAACTTACAGGAGATATCCTAGGAGTGGCAAGCCTAATGAATGGAATAGAACTTACTTCTCCAGACCAGCTGGACTTAATTTCAATAAACCAGAAGTAAAGGTGCCAGGGAAATCCATGCTGAAGCAAATTTGGATTCCTAAACACTTGATTAGAGATTTGAATAATGTCCTTGGACCCAACTCATCTTGGGTTCCAAATCACTCTGCTTGATGTTATTTGTGTAGGTCGGCCTGGCAGCTGAAGACAACAAGTGGTACCTCGACAGTGGCTGCTCCAGGCACATGACAGGTGACCGATCCAAGTTCAGCAAGATAGAGATGAAGGTAGGGGGTCTGGTCAAGTTTGGAGGAAAGAACAAAGGTAAGATTATTGGAGTTGGTACAGTAGGTAAGTCTTCCACAAACTCCATTGAAAAAGTTCTACTTGTGGAAGGTCTTCAACACAACCTGATTAGCATTAGTCAGTTATGTGACAAGGGTCACAGGGTTGTGTTTGATGATAACTCATGCAAAATCTTTGAAATAAATTCTGATGTGGTTAAATTTGTAGCCAACAGGATTAATAATGTCTACATGGTAGACCTAGATGAGGAATCTGAATCTAATATTTGTTTATCTGCCAATTCTGAAAATGATGCTTTTGAATGGCATAGACGTCTAGGTCATGCTAGCTTTACTACTTTAAATAAATTGGTCAAGCATGATTTAGTGAGAGGCATGCCTAGAATAAAATTCAATTCTATTTCAAAATCATGTGATGCATGTGCTCTAGGCAAACAGACCAGGAATTCTTTCAAATTAAGATCTGAGCCATTGTCCTCTAGACCAATGGAACTCTCCATATGGACCTCTTCGGTCCTACTAGAACTCAGAGTCTTAATGGGAACAGGTTTGGCTATGTCATCATAGATGACTTCTCTAGATATTCATGGATCTTTTTCTTAGCAAATAAAAGTGATGCATTTCAAAAGTTTAATCTGTTTTTCAATAAGGTCAAACAAGAAGGAAAACACAAGATCTGTTCTATTCAATCTGACCATGGAGGTGAGTTTGAAAACTCCATGTTTTCTGATCTTTGTGAAAGAGAGGGACTAACACACAGATTTTCTTCTCCCAGGACACCTGAACAGAATGGAATTGTGGAGAGAAGAAATAGAACTGTGGTGGAGATGGCCCGAACCATGCTAATTGAAAGTCAATTACCAAGGAGGTTTTGGCAGAGGCGGCCAATACAGCAACTTACATAATCAACAGGGCCATGGTAAGACCCATTCACAAGAAAACACCCTATGAGCTTCTAAAAGGTAAGAAACCAAACTTGTTTCATTTCAGAATTTTTGGAGCAAAATATTTTATTCACAACAATGACAAGAAAGATTTAGACAAGTTTGAAGCTAAAAGCTCCCCTGGAATATTTTTGGGATATTCAGAAGTGTCTAGGGCATAAAATGAATAGGGTCTTAACATAACAGACAAAAAGGTTGAAGAGTCTCCACACATTATTTTTAGTGAAAAGAAAGGTGTTTCTAACAATGAAAATTTTGACAGAGATTCCAATCATGATGGGGAATTCCTAGAAGACCAAGAAGAAGAGAACACTCAGCCAAGTGGAACAGCAAATCCTCCCAACTAGGAAGAGCCAAGAGAAGCAGGTGAGTCTTCAATAAATGTTAGATTTCTTAAAGATCATTCGATAGATAATGTCATAGGCAATCCTGAAGATCCTCTTCGGACTAGGTCTCATTTTAGGAATGTGAATAATGAAGACTTAATTACTTTAGTCTCACAAATTGAACCCAAATCAATAGAAGAGGCCTTGGCTGATCAAGCTTGGGTCAATGCTATGTGTGAGGAATTGGGCCAGTTCGAAAGAAATAATGTCTGGGAACTTGTTCTAAGGCCAGATAATGTCAATATCATAGGAACTAAGTGGGTGTTCAAAAATAAAATGAATGAAGATGGAATCATTTCTAGGAATAAGGCCAGATTAGTAGCCAAGGGCTACTGTCAGGAATTTGGTGTAGATTTCGATGAATCCTATGCACCTGTTGCTAGGATGGAAGCTATAAGACTGTTGCTTACTTTTGCATGTTCAAAGAACATAAAACTCCAACAAATGGATGTTAAAAGTGCCTTTTTAAATGGAGTCATTAAAGAAGAGGTTTTTGTTGAACAACCCCCTGGATTTCAATTTTCTCCTCAACCTGACCAAGTTTTCAGGTTAAACAAAGCCTTGTATGGTCTAAAGCAGGCTCCAAGAGCATGGTATGAAAGATTGACTGAATTTCTGATCAGCAAGGGCTACAAAAGAGGTAAAGTAGATCAAACTTTATTTACCAAGGGTACAAATAAAGATCTCCTCATAGTTCAGGTATATGTAGATGACATTATGTTTGGATCAACTAAGCATGAACTATGTGTTGAATTCTCTAAAATGATGTCTGCTGAATTTGAGATGAGTTTGGTTGGTGAACTAAAGTACTTCCTTGGCTTGTAGGTACAACAGCTAGAGGATGGGTGCTTCATCAACCAGACCAAATACACAATGGAACTGTTCAAGAGGTTTGGTATGGAAAACTTGAAGCACATTACAACACCCATGGGTACCAATACCTCACTGGATGCAGATGAGACAGGTAAAGAAGTAAATGCCAAACTCTATCGAGGTATGATTGGATCTCTTCTTTACTTAACAGCTTCCAGACCTGATATACAATTCAGTGTAGGAATGTGTACAAGGTATCAGTCTAGACCTACTGAATTACATTTAGCTGCAGTGAAAAGAATTTTCAGATATTTGTCTGCTACTCATTCTCTTGGTTTATGGTTTCCTGCATATCACACATTTAACTTAGTTGCATACACAGATGCTGATTATGCAGGATTTAAACTAGACAGGAAAAGCACTAGTGGTCATTGTGAATTTTTGGGTGGGTGTTTAGTGTCTTGGGGTTCCAAGAAACAACATTCAGTGGCCCTCTCCACTGCAGAAGCTGAATATGTGGCTGCAGGGAGTCGTGGAACACAAGTCATTTGGATTAAACACCAGCTTCAGGACTACCAAGTAGACTTGGGGTGCACACCTATCTATTGTGATAATACCAGTGCCATTAATCTTGCCAAAAATCCTGTTTTGCATTCACGCACTAAACACATAGAGATAAGGCATCATTTCATAAGAGATGAGGTTTCTAAAAGTAATTTTGAACTGATTCATGTAGGCACAGATAATCAGATTGCTGACATCTTCACTAAACCTCTGGATAATGAAAAATTCACAACACTAAGAAGAGAATTAGGCTTATACAAATTGTCTTAATTATGTAGTCTGTTCTTTTTGTGAGGGGGAGTTCTGTATGACTGTTGGTTAGATTTCAGGAATGCTGTGAATGAGGGGGAGCTGGTTGAGCTGTGAGAGGAAGTGTTCTTTGACAAATTCAAAAAGATTGACCAGATGTGTGTCTTTGCTGGTTTTCATGACAGATTTAGTGTGGTTCTCTCAGACAGTAGAAGGTCACTTAATTCTTAAGTCTATAAGTCAGTGATACTAAAGTCCAATTAGAATCTTTCCTCTGGTATTCCTTCAGAGATCTGGATTAATTGTAAAAAGTATATCTTCCTACATTGTCAATGATTCTGGTTCAGGCCAAAACCTGTATGTCTTGATATCTGACCCAATCAGCTTGAAATCTAGACTTCAAGATTCACTTCAAGTAATAGTCCTTCTGGTATTGTTTTCAATCATTCCATCTCTTCAACACAAGGGCTTAACTAAACAAACATGTCTTGTTTTGTTCACTGAGAAACTGGGAGATTCATCAATGAAATGAATATTTCTCCTATGTCATGAGGTGTCAAATGCTTAAAATGAATGAAAAAGACATGACAGAGCAATGGTGGCTAGCTGGTGAGTAACTGGGGACTCTGGCCTCTAATCAAGGTGTTTCCTCATGTCAAAAGCCACAGTTACTAACTCTGTTCCTTTAATAAAAAAAGGGGAGGAAGTAATGAGGTACTCACTCTGAGTAACTGGGGATTCATGTCTCTAATCAAGGTGTCTCCCTAATGTCAAAAGAGTGAATCACCAACTTACTCATTGATCTTCTTGAAAATCATCTCAAAAATTTCTTGTTGTTTTGCAACTAATGGATTGCTTGTCCTCAATACATTGAGAACACCTCTATGACTTTGTCTCTTGTTGTCTTTTTGGATTGTTGACAATTCAGCTATATTTGGCCATACTTGTTAACACCTGCTCTAAATCATACTCTAAGTATGCTGATAAACTTTTATATCATTCTATTTCTCTAGTGTGTACTGGAGTTCAAGAATCTTCACTTGAGTTTAGCACCTCACTTATTTTCTTAAGACTTGCTTGTGTCTTTCTGCACTAAGAAGTTACTGTACTTCTTCTTCATGTCTCCAGCACTTTCATATACTCTGCATTTCCTTTTGCTGATGTCAAAGGGGGAGAGAGGTTTTGCAATATCAATATCAGTAGATCATGTATTGTCATGAGTTTTGGGGGAGTATTGTTCATGAGCTAAGGGGGAGATTACCTTGTCATGTGATGGCTTTATCTGAGAATGGGTTGTAGGGGAGCTGAGAGGGAGTGGTTTTGGAGAAAGAAGTGCTTCTGTAGTAGTGTTTAATTTGGCTGTGATTTCACTTGCTTTAAATTTGCTTTGATTGTTGAAACTGTAGTTAATTTCTTGTTAAGCTTTGATATTGCTTGATTCATAGTGTTGCCATCATCAAAAAGGGGGAGATTGTTGCATCCCTACGGTTTTGATGATGTCTCACACTATAAATCAATCTTCTATCTCTAGAATAATTCATGCTTCATCATGTAGGACTGTGCAGTTCATATGGTTGTCAGATAGATATGCACTACTTGATCATGTCTACACACTGTCTGCATAGTCTGGACAGTGATGGGTTGACGCCCCCCCTCTGATGGGTCGACGCCCCCTTTGCCTCCCAAGTCCATACATTGAATTTCATATTCAAAGTATGTACATTGGTCTTCACCTGAAGTCCATACATTGAACTTCATATTCAAAGTCTGTACACCCTCCGCTAAGCCTTCAGAGTTTGTACAGCCATTCCTTGAGATCAAGTCCATACAACGGCACTGTAGCTTACATCTGAAGTCTATACATCCTTTCAAGGGGCCAAGTCTATACATTCTCCCGTTCCTTTCAAAGTCTACACATCACCTTCCATCTTCCAAGTCTATACATCCAGTTGAACCCCAAGTCTATACATCGTCTGCCATTTCAAAGTCAATACACTGTCCCTCGTCTCACACATCATGACCCAAAGTCAGTACAGCATCTAGTCACTGTACAAGTCCATACACTGGCTGCTATGCACAAGTCTATACATTGGCTTGGGCATCCAAGTCTAGACATTGATTCTCTATTCATGCCTTGATTCGAAGTCTGTACAGCGAGTGGCGTTCATCAAAGTCTGTACATTGCTTGGCACTCACCAAGGCTGTACATCACTTCAAGTGTTCCAATGTCTATACAAGGCCTGCATCATTAAGTCTAGACATAGCACTGTAGCTTCCCTAGTTGAAGTCTGTACATTGGTGATCGAACGTAAGTCTATACATTCCAACCTATTCCTACGTTCGCTTCTTTAGCTACACCCTAAGTCTACACATTGGCAAAGTGTATACATCGTTCATGCAAGTCTGTACAGCCAACGCCTTCATTGATTCCAAGTCTGTACACTGGTCCTCAGGCATTCCAAGTATGTACATTGGTTCAGGTTTACCAAGTCTATACAGTGCTTCAATAGTCTCCAAGTCTATACAGCCTGCCTTCACGTTCAGAGTCTATACACCATTCCTCAAAGGCCAAGTGTATACATTGTCCATATGTTCAAATGTTTCTAGTCTATACATTGGATAGACTCGTTCATGCTTTGTTCATCTCAAGTCTGTACACTGCCTTTCATGTGCACTCTTTAATCAAGTCTGTATAGTCCCTTGTTTGCAAGTCTATACACTCTATTCCTTCATACACTTCACAGAAGTTAACATTCCCCTTTGTCATGTTAATGCATCAGATTTCAAGTCAATACACTGAGGACGCTGAAGGCCTTCAAGTGTATACACTCTCAAGTTGTTCATACTTGCCTATATGCTGTTTTCAAGTGTATACACTCTCACATTTGACACACTTGCTTAATTGCTGTTTCTAAGTCTACACATTCGATGCCTTCAAGCATTGTTCTCATCGAAGTCTATACATCGACGTCTATACATTGAAGTCTATACATTGCATACAGTTGTGCTTCACAAGTCTACACATTACTGCTCTTCATTACAAGTCTTTACACTCGTCCTCCTTCACACGACCAACTCTATACATCCATTGTCTTGTCTGCTGAATGAAGTCTACACACTGAGGTCGCATGAACACTTACAAGTCTATACACTCTCTCAGTGTACATACTTACTCATTTGCTGTTCTAAAGTATATACATTCGTTGATATCTGACTGAACTAACTAATCACATTACCTTGTTTCTGCCTGCAGATGATTCAGGTTAATGATTGGGCACGTGAACCGAGGATGATACCTGGCACGTGATCCGAGAATGCTCTGGAAAAGGAGGGAACGAGACTCACTCGTGTGAAGCCCTGAAACTCAGGTCGAATGCCATATAAAAGGTGCCTTCTACGATTAGATGGACTGAACTGGAGAAAAAGCTGAAGAGCAAAATCCCTGAGCAAAAGAAGAAAAGAGAGAGAGCCTCCACGTTCCAGAAAGAAGAGAGAGAGAAAAGATTTGAGAGTATTGCTGTGAGAGAAAAGTCCGAGTGAGAGAGAAGAGTCCAATTTGCTTCTTCGGAAGTTACATTTGATTTTGGTTTTTCTGAAACAATTGTTGTTCATCGTTGGTCTTGTTTACATTTCTGTTTTTCCTTTCATTTCTTCATATCTCTGATTTCGAGTTGTTACCCTCCAGTGTTTGGAGGAAGGGAGAGTTACTCCGGTTCCCCTCTGGGCTGCAGAGGAAGAGAGATCTGTGATCTCTGGTTTTGCCAAAGATGGGTTGTCATTAGCAGGTTCCCTCCGAGTTGGAGGAAGGGAGAGCCATCTCCGGTTCTGGTCTTGCTGGTAGCAGGTCCAGGTGTCAAGCTCTGTGGGTAGCAGAGTTTGGTTGAGGGATTTGTTTCCCTTGGTTGTTCAAGCTGTGTGGCAGCATATTGTTCGCAGACTGAGTCTGCAGCTTTCTAGCAGTGGCTAGTGGAATCCTCACTCTAGTTGGAGTGAGGGGTGGATGTAGATTGTGGACTACAATCAAACTACCTTAAAATCTCGTCTCATCTGTGGTTTGCTATTATCGTTTGTGCTCTCCTTCTGTTTGGCCTTGTGTTTGTGTGTGGACGGCCTCTTCCAATCGCACCTTATTCCTCTGTCTTAGTTTCTTACTGCGTTAGCTATATTGTTTAGCTATTTCTGAAGGGTTGTATTTCGAAGTAATGATTTTCCTCTGAAGTTGTTCAAATCGGGAGTGATCTATTCATCCCCCCTTCTATATCACTCTTCGCTGCGCTAACACAGACTAGCATGTCATTGGGACTAGATGGGTCTTTAAGAACAAGCTTAATGAAGAAGGGGCTATCATTAGAAACAAGGCTAGGTTGGTAGCCAAGTGGTATAACCAATAAATTAGCAACGACTTTGAAGAATCATATGCCCCCATGACTAGACTAGAAGCCATCAGAATCCTGCTAGTTTTTGCATGCTTCATAGGCATTAAACTACATCAAATGGATGTTAAGAGTGCTTTTCTAAATGGCCTGATAAAAGAGGAAGTATTTGTAGATCAGCCCCTTGGTTTTGAGTTAATTGATTTGCCTAATCATGTTTACAAATTGAACAAGGCACTATATGGACTAAAGTAGGCTCCACGGGCCTGGTATGACCAACTTAGTGCACATCTGACCGAGGAAGGCTACATCAGAGGTAAGATTGACCAAACACTCTTTACCAAGGTAATGAATGGCCACATCATCATTGTACAGGTATATGTAGATGACATTGTGTTTGGTTCAACTGATTCTAACATGTGCAAGTAACTTGCTAAGCTTATGACAAGGGAATTCGAAATGAGCCTCATGGGAGAACTCCAATTTTTTCTTGGACTACAGATCACACAGACAAAGAAAGGATTCTTCATAAATCAGTCCAAATATACATTGGAGGTCCTAAAAAGATTTGGAATGAAGGAGGCCAAACACATATCTGTTGACACCCGTTTTATGACCAATAAGTTGGGTCATCTCCTTATTCATTTTAAATGATGCTCCAAGCTGTTCACCCTTATTGGGCCATCTTGTTCAATTCGAGGTTTATTTCATGGGTCATGTCTCCTTGGTTGGGTCTGGTTCCTCATCTCTTTCCCACTGTACAAACCTTAGCAAGCCTCCATTTTATTTTCACTCCCTTGTCTCTGACGGTCCATTCATGGCGCGTCACTCTGTTCTAACGCTCCTATCTTTGACCGTTACCTCATCTCAGAGTCCTAAAGCCTATGGCTTCTTTCCAAGCTTATCTTTTATCTGATCCGTTAGGTGTGACGGCTTATCGTGCGACCGTTACCACATTCTGACGCACCTACTTATGGCCGTTACATTCTTCCAGAGTCCTATGTTCGAAAACTTCACCCGTTGGTCTTATCTTTTAGTAGATAAGGTTGTGTGACGGTCCACTCTTGAGGCGTCATATGCCTGTGGCGGTTTATCGTTCAGCCGTTATATCAAATAGAGAGTTCTAGCAGAACTACTCTTTCTCTATTACTCCGTGGCCGGATTAAGAGTTTGATTTGATGATTTCTCCCTCAAATCTGATCCTCAGAACCTTCTATTTTTTTCTATGGACTCTTAGGAGTATTATCTTCAAGAGTTTGCTAAGAAACGTCCTACTTTCTAGCTGGATTTTCTCTTACTCGACTAGAGAGTTTGAGGGTCTATAAATAGAACCTTTGACTTCATGGCTTGAGGAGGAGACATCTGGAGTTCGCGTCGACGTGCTGCTGCATCCTGGAGCTAGAACCAACCAAGGAGAGCTGCTTCCTACGTCCATCTTCTTCCAAAGTCCAGGGAGTATTGGTTCCAAGGGTCTAGTTCAGTCAAGTTATTTTCTTAGTCTTTTTTTCCCTCCTCCAAGCATCATAGCATATCCCCTCTTCTTCTTTCACGTTCTTGCATCTTCTGCATTCATCTAAACATCTCTCCCATCTTTTAAACGCCCCAGAGGGGTTAAAAAAACCAACCTCCCCGGTATCTCCCTCTCCTTTTGCATGCTTTTGAGTTCTTTTGATTTATTGATATTACTCTTGCTCAAGGGCTAATCTGGGTTGTTTTCTTTGTATGCTACACTCTTTTGCAGGTTTACAGAGTCCACAACACGAGGCCCAAGCTTTCTGGCAGACTGGAAGGCATGGAGATCAAAGATTCCCAAGTTCCTATTATGTAGTCCTCTAACGGATCATCAAAGAGGCGCTAGAGTCACGTAACGGCTTATCGTAAGGCCGTCACACTTATGTGGCACAACATCATTTGACCGTTACACTTCACAGAGCTGCAGTTTCCTGGTTGTTTTCTCTCTCCCATGGGCAGGTGCTTCATCCACCTATTTCTAAAGTATTTTTTAGGTCTTTGGCTTATTTATTACCTTAGTGGCGATCACATCTTTCCTTAGTTTGGGCAGTAGCTTTCTCTTTCCTCATACTTCTCTTTTACTTGCTTTATTTGCTTGTTCCATCTATACGGTGTGTTTTCTTTTACTTCCTTGCTCCACGCCCCGACGTGTATTTTTATTTCTTCCCTTTAGTTTATTCCTGATAGAGATAGCATGCCCATGCTAGATTTCATGTTGATGGCCTAGGTTCATGTTGCACATGTTCATAGGTTGAGTGATTTCACTGCTTGTTCATATTTCCATTATTGTTAACATTATATCCATCTTGCAAAAAGGAACATATAATAACCAACAGAATTTTTTGGCGATCACGGTGGGACAACTAGTGTCAATCGTGCTTTCAATCTCTATTAAACCTACTGTCCTCTGCTTGCACGTGTTTTCCACAGATTTTCCCTTTATTTCCTGCTATTTCTGGTTCTCTGGCTCTTTAGACGGTCCTACGGTCACGTGCTACATAATATTAACGGTCTATTATTAGACCGTCACATATTTCTGGCGCGGGTATTCTAGACCGTCATGCACTCCGGCATAGGTACGCATCCTGAGGTATAGTTTATTTCCACAGTTTTTGCTGTGATTTTCATGCTTGGGTGCTACTTGGTCTCCTCCTTGGTTGAGTTACATATTCATATCATTGTGTGCATATTTGATTGCTAGATTTTTAGGCTATAATTTGCATGCACTCTGGTGCACATAGGTTCTTTCATATATTCATACTTTAGATTGCATTTTCCCACCTTGGTGTATGAACCTCTTGTCTCCATATTCCTTGGGGCCGACCAGGAGATCACATCAGGGACCTCCATAAGTCCCCGCGAGCCGTGGATTCCCACACGGACGCCGGGCCGATTGTACCTCTTCCCACACCATGTCTAGAATTGCATAAGTGAAGGAGTGATTACATTTAGAGTCAACCAAGCTACATATCTTTTCCCCTATTAGGAACCTATTGTTGAGAGTTCCATTTTAATCAAGTCACTAAGGTTCTAAAGGATAAAACCATAAAAATCTTGTTGCATCATCTAAACAACTTGGTTGACCTTGAGTGTTGTTATCTCTTTTTCACCTACATCTTTGTTGAAACCATCTAAGTTAGTCACTCATTGTGTGTTTTTTGTGTGTTGTTTGCATTTCTAAGGTCTTTCGTTGCACGTGGAGTTGCCTCCGATCTCTAGAAGCATCGTCACCTAGGGGCAATTTCTTTTCCAAGTCCTACTTCAATCCGCTCTTCGAGTCCACCATGGCCTCTTTTGATCTCCCTCGTTCCCAAGAGGAGTCTCTTCCTCAAGGGCTTCTAGAGGATTCCTCTAGGGTTATCTCCTTCCATTCCGGGGAGGGGACCATCTCTCCTTCATCCTCCATCCCTATGGAGGTTGCCCAATCCACTCAACCTCTTCCTCCTCCTTCCTCCAATTCTATTCTTCAAATGATGGCCCAATTGGATCCGGCCCAACTTCAGGCTATTTATCAGGTCATGCAGGGGTCCAACACCCCACCTTCCATGATTGTGCAAAGTCAGTACAATGCTTCCATTATTCAGCCTAGAGTTGACGAGCCCACTGTTCAGCCCATCGATCTCACTCCGGTCCAACCTAGGACCCTCAGATTCTCTAGTCTGGAGATGGGCCAGTCTTCTAGTTCGGCCCAACAATTTTTGGATAAGGGAAAGACCATTGTCCCTCCTTCTTCTATAGCGGATCATCATATGTCCGGCCCATCAGTGCCGCAGGTCCTTGTAGGCCCAAGTGATTTCATGCGCCCTCATCAAGGGGCAGCCCAAGTCCACACCAATATGGGTCATCCTTCGGCCCAATATCCTTCTTATGGGCTCCCGCCTCCATCTGTTTACCCCTCTGCTCCTCATATTCCATCTATCCCTACTCCGTCCAGGGAGCAGGAACTACTTGATAAGTGGGCCGCCATGCAACAACAACTTGACTTCCTCTAGAAGCGGGTCGGCCCATAGTCCTTGGCAGACGTTCCAGTTCCGAGCTTCCAGAACATTCAATTTCCCCCACAATCTAAGCTCCCTAATTACTACAAGTATAACGGGAACGGCAATCCCTTTATCCATGTAAGGGACTTTCTATATGAATCGGCCCAGTTTTAGTATGATGATCGCCTTATGGCCTATTTATTTCACCGATCGCTAGATGGGGTCGTGCTGGAATGGTTCTACTCTCTGCCACTAGAGGACACCGAGAGTTTCAAGATAGTGAAAGATAAGTTCATCCAGCGGTTTCAAGACAGGGTCGGTCCAGAATATTCCTTCACAGATTTGGTGGCCGAGAAAATGAAGCCCGATGAGGAGTTTGCAACCTATGTTGACAGGTGGAGACAGATGGCCGCCAGGGTGCCCGACCATATTCCGGAGGAAGAGAAGGTCAAGCTACTCATCTCTAATGCCACTCCGACCTTCCATAATATTCTGGCCATGAATGACATAACAAACATGCATCAATTATATAGCCAGGCGCGGTTTATCCAAACCCAATTCAAGGATTCTCCCATCCATTCACTTTTTGAAAATCAAAAGCCCAAATACCATAAGAAACCACAAGGGCCCGTTACCGAGGGAGTTCAAACAAATGAGCAAGTTCAAGCCGTTAACTTTCCCTCCACCAACCCAAATAACTAAATCCGCTTCTCCCAGAACTCCCGCAACACTCAATCCGCTCCACAAAACCCTCCACTAGCCTACTCCACTCCGTAGAACCCTCCACCTGCCTTTGCCGCTCCGTAAAATACCTTTGCCGCTCCACAACAACCTCCTCAGCCTCCACAATACCATAACGTCCCTCCACCCAACGGCTACACTAATCGCCGACCGGCTCCGAAGAGAGCCCAGTACCCACCTCTGCCAGAAACTCTCACTAACATCTTCTCAGCTCTTATGTCCATTAATGCTATACAACTCCCTCCGGAACGGCCCAATTGGAACCCGTCCGTTGATCAGACGAAGTACTGCATGTTCCATAGGCAGCCGGGACACACTATTGAAGGGTGTTTCCAATTCAGAGACTTGGTCTATGACCTCCATGAAGGGCATAGGATTGATTGGGCCAAAATGCATAGGGCCATTACAGAAATTAAAGAAAAGAGAAGGCAAGCATCGAGGCAGCAAGTGCAGCAACAACATGCACCACAGTCACAGCAGCAGCCGCAACAGCAACAACAGCCAGTTCAAGACTTGGGGATCCATCAGAACCCTATGCCGAACCATCCTCCCGCTCTGCAGCCTCAGCCGCCGACACCGGCTTAGGTTAATGTAGTTCAACCCCCGGCTCCTGATGCCGGGTGGTCCTTTGACGATGACGGCTCTACACCACAAGTCATGGCCCTCCACCACAACTATTGCACTCCTTCTGCTCCCACCATCCTTACACCCACATATCAGAACTCTCCTCCACCTACTCGACCACTTGTCCTTCCATTCACTCCCACTCCACCACCAATCTCTCGCCCATTGCTCACCCCCGTTGCCATCGTTACAACTATCGCTCCACCCACACTTCCGCTCACCCTTACACCTCCACCTCTGCTCACACCCGCTATCACCGTACCCACAGCTAACCCTCCACCCATTATCCTTCCACCACAACCCCTGTCTCAACTCCCACTCCTATCATTTCCCCCGCACCCCCTTTCACGCCACTTATCCATCCCAACGGGCTCATTATACCGTCATCAGGTGCCTTGTCGGCACGGAATTGCGCCCTTCGGAGCGGACGTTTGTTTCATCGCAATTATGCTCCTACTTCCAATCCCCAGTCTTCGCAACTGACTGCCAATCAGGAAGAAGCCGAGCCACTGCCGGGTACCCAATATGATCTGCTACATCATTTGGATAGGGTGCCCGCCAAAATATCTGTGCTGGAACTCATTAAAAGATCTACCCTTCATCAAGATGCACTAAGAAACTTTCTTCAGAAGGTGATGGTTAGTGAAGATGTGGCAGCCGACAGTTTACCTATAGCACTGGCGACTAATTCCAAAGGGCCAGCAATTACATTATCTGAAATCGAGCTTGCACCGCCAGAAGCTCGGCAAATGTCGCTTTGCATCACTATAATCTTGAACAAAGTCAGCATTGATGCGGCATTAGTTGATACATGGGCATCTATCAATGTGTGCCCACTCAGCACTCTCAGGGCCGGCAACTTATCTGAAGAGTTTCTATGGCCGACCCCCACAACGATAGCTGCATACGACAACTCACGAAGAGCTTGTCACAGAGTTGTCACCATTCAAGCTGAGCTTGGGCCTCTCACCATGCCCATTGAATTCTATGTTGATGGGGGTCTATGAACGATCTAGAGGGGGGTGAATAGATCAAACACCCAATTTAAAACTCACTGCAGCAATCACAATTGCGGAAATAAAACAAGTTGCTGCAGGACGACAGAAAGGCAAGAGAAAGAGTAGTCACAGAAGTTCAACAATTGCAGATCTGAATCAAACGGACCTAAGCATGCATCTATAGCGTATATTGGAAATGATCAATATGCACAATAATTCGCATGGCACACACACAGGAGACAGGAAGTTTTTAAGGTGGTTCGATCTCAAACCAGAGATCTACGTCTACCCCACACTCCAACCTAGAATGTGACTTCAACCGCTGATTCACAGCTTCAACTGCTGGGCCTTACAGCTTGCCTACAACCGCTGACCAACATAGCTTGCTGTCCGAGGTATCCACCTCACCCGCTGAGCACCACAGCTTGCTGACTAGAGGAATCCTCCTCTGCACTGCTGAGCAATACAGCTTAGCTCTGCTGACTAACAGCTTGAAAATAAGGTTTCAAGAAACAAAATGGAAACAGACGAAAAACAAGAAAACACGAATGGAATGTAGCTCACAATGAGCAATCTCAGTTCTGGTATCTGAACCAAGAAACTGATGAACAATCAATCAGAGAAAATCTCACATACTCCTCTCACTCAATTCTCTTTTTCTTTTCTCTCTGGATCGTTTCTTTTCTTCTCTGCTGCACTCTCACTTTTTCTTCCGTTCTCAATAGCACACACCGATCTTCTTGCACGATCACTTTTCACGATCATCTTCTCCGGATGGAGAAGTCTTCTTTTTATAGCAGCAGCAGATAGGTGGGCGTGTGTCTTCCACGAATTTTCGCCCTAGCACCTTGACCACGTGGCATCATTTCAGCCTGCTGGATTACATGTGTCACGATCCTGAGCCATCTCCATTCTTGGATCACGTGTCCTTATTAATCTCCTCGAGCAGTAGTCTTGTCAGAACAGACTTGTTATCAGTGTGATTTAATCTGAAAGGAAAGAAAGGATGCATCGAGTAAGTTTGATAGTTGAACTGACCCTGTACAAACTTGATGCAGTGTGCATAAAAGAAAGTATGTACAATGGGAATGAATACACGGACATGTCATCCACGAGTGTACAGACTTTGAATGCATGTAATGCATCTTGCATATGGAGAAGTATGCACATCAAAAATGAGTGCTCAGGCATGCTGTCAAAGAATGTACAGACTTTATGTTTACGTGCATGAGACAAGACGATGTACAGACTATGTATATATGTGAAGAACACTGGCTGTACTAACTTGGTCGAGTGAGACAATGGAGATTGTGCAAACTCACCACCATAGAATGTACAGACTTTGATGAGAGAGATGCACACATGCACAATGACCATGGATTGTACAGACTGAGCCACGAGCTGAGCTAACAGATGTATAGACTTGCTCAGACATCAAAGCAACCGTGCAAACTTAGTGTATGCATGGACCAAACGAATGTATTGACTATGCATATGTGTGAAGGACAACGATGCAAAAGGATGCACTGACTATGTTCACGAATGTATTGCCAGGCAAAGTCACCATGTGCAGACATAGTGTATGTGCGAGACAAATCAGTGCATAAACTATATATATGCATGAAGACCACTGGCTGAACTGACTTGGTCGAATGAAACAATGAAGGTTTGGAGGACATGTTTTCAGTTCTGGACTTGAATGACTTCCTAGTTTGCTTGGACTGTGTACACGTACTGCACACCTTAATTTCCTTCTTAAAAGAAACTTTAGGGAGTCCTCTAACCATGCTATGTTTATTCAATTTATGCAAGATCGTATAGCTGGCATGGCCTAATCTATGATGCCACAAGAATGCTAAGTCAACTTTATTTGCAGTTAGGCAAAGATTAGAATGAGCTAAATCATCTAAATCTACCAAGTAGATGTTATTTATCCTTTTTCCTAAAAATTTAACTATATCTGAATCAGGTTCAAAAATTTTGCAATATTGAGAGTCAAATACTACCTTGTGTCCTTTGTCACATAGCTGGCTGATACTAAGTAAGTTGTATGCAAGACCATCAACCAGCAGTATCTCTTCAATGCAACAAGTAGTACACTTACCTACTTTACCTGATCTGATGATTCTACCCTTTGTATTTCCTCCAAAGGTGACAAGGCCTCCATTCTTCTCAGTCAGCGTGCAAAATTTGGTCTTGTCTCCTGTCGTATGCCTGGAGCAGCCACTGTCAAGATACCACATGTTGCTTCTGGCTGCCAGGCATACCTGCAATCATAGTCATGGAGAAGATTTTGGAACCCAAAACTGTTTGGGCTCCAAGATAGAAATAGAACAATTTAAGCAAGACAGTAATTGTTTAGGAATCCACATTTGTTTGAGCATGGTTGTCTTAGTAGAATCCTTAGCATTCTCTTTATCATTTCCCTTTTTCTCAGCACCAGTTGATTGATTCTTCTTCTTCTGGTGCTTTGGTTTTTGTTGTGTTCTGACTCCATTTTTATTAGCAGCATGATTGTTTTTGTGCCAGTGCCCAGGCCAATAGGTCCTCAGATAATTGTGGCCAGCTGTAGTCCTAGACTGACCACCCCATCTAGCAGATTGAGGTCTATGCCAATGAGTGAGAAAAGGCTGATATCTAGACCTCCCTTGGACCTGATTCCATCCAGACCTATAGAATGGTTGGACCTTTTTCTGAGGATAGGTGTAATAGGTCTGAACCTTAGGCTGATAAGTATAGCTTTTCTGGCCCCATGCAGCATTATGTCTCCCTTGCACTGTTGACACACTAGACTTCTGTACAGGTTTATGTTGGGTCTTCTTCTGGGCAGGTGACGATGGTGGAGACTTGGTGGCTTTGCCCTGGGGTTTAGATTGGCTTGGAGGCTGACCCCGAACCTGAGACTTACTCTTGAGTGAAGGGCTGGATCTGCTAGGCTCACCAACCTTCTGTTTACCTTTGTCCTTGGCACTAAACACTTTTGAGTTAACAATTTTTGGAGTAGAATTTTCACACACCATTTTTATGAGAGGTCCCTTCCCTTTCTCTGCCACAAATGATATGGTTTTCACAGCAAAGCTCTTTGTGGCATCTGAGCTGTATCCGAGACCTTCCTTTCTATAATTGACCTTTGACCCTAATAGAGCGTTGGGTCATATTTTCTATTATCTTCCATTTGTCAACATTTTCATTCTCCAAATTTTCAACAGCTTTCTTTAATTCAGAATTCACACTTAAAATAGCTTCATATTTCTCATTTGAAATTTTTGACTCATTTTCAAGCATTTGAACTTTCAGCTTCAAATCATCAATAACATTCTTCAACCATTCATTTTCCTTACTTGTATCTATTAAGGCATGCTTGAAATTTTCAGAATCAGCACATGAAAATTTTAAACTCTCATTCTCTAATTGAAGACAGGCAATTTTATCAGACATTGTTTTATCATTCATGAGTGAGTTTAATTTTTTCTTCAGATGCCTGTTTTCCTTTCTTATATCATCTACTTTATCTAGCAAGTCCCTGTATGCATCCTCCCAATCTGAAATAGTGTAATGCTCAAAAGGAGATGATACCTTGTCAGATTCTTCTTCTTCCTTTTCATCACTCCTGGCCATTAGGCAGATAGGCATTTCTTCGTGTTCACTTTCTGATGTACTGCTCAGATTGCCCTCGTCCTCATCGCTCCAAGTACTCACCATCGCTTTTCCTTTGGGAGCTCTTTTCTTGAACTTTTCTTCAGGCTTTTGGAGCTCTGGACAATCTGCCTTCATGTGTCCAGCCTTCCTGCAATGATAACAAACATTGGTGTCAGGTTTCTTAGCTGGGTTGGACCTATACCTGTTGTGTCGCCGGCCGCTGAATTGTCTTCGATCGAAATTTCTGCCTTCTTTTATCAAGAATCACCTGAACTCTCTTGTCAACATAGCAAGTTGATCTCTATCGATTTCTGACCCAGATATGCTGCTCTGCTCACTTGATGATTCACTGTGGCTGGATCTGCTTGTTCTGCTGGAACTAGCCTTTAGCGCTATCGGTTTCTTCTTATTCTCGAGCTCATCAATTTTGGGAAGGTTCATCTCATATGCCATTAGAGAACCTATCAGCTCATCAACTTTCATCGTCGGAAGATCTTTGGACTCCTCGATCACTGTTGTCTTTGTGTGCAAAAAAGGAGTCAGAGACCGCAAGATTTTCCTTACAACTTCGTAGTCAGAATAGCTCTTTCCCAAATTCCTCAGACCATTGGTTATGACAATTAGGCGAGCATACGTCTCAGTCACAGTCTCACCAGGCTTCATCCGGAATGCTTCATATTCAGAGACCAACATGTTCACCTTGGTCTCTCTTACCTGTGATGTCCCTTCGTAGATGACCTCCAGTGTGTCCCACATTTCCTTGGCGGTTTTGCACGATGACACTCTGGAGAATTCAGTGGGATGAAGTGCACACTGGATAGCATTGATAGCACTCCAGTTCAAAGTAGATTTTTTGATTTCCTCTCTTGTCTAAACCTCTTCATTCTCGTGCAGTTCGAACGGTCCCTTGCCCACTACTCTCCAGATCTCATAGTCTTTCGCCCTCAGGAAGACCTGTATTCTGTTCTTCCAGTAGGCGTAGTTAGAGCCGTCGAAGTACGGAGGCTTGGAGGTTGAATGTCCTTCTGCTGTCATTCCCTTGGCGTTCATGATCAATCCTCTTTAGGATGTTAGTCCCTGAAAAAGAGTTAGGCTCTGATACCAAGTGATGGGGGTCTATGAACGATCTAGAGGGGGGTGAATAGATCAAACACCCAATTTAAAACTCACTGCAGCAATCACAAGTGCGGAAATAAAACAAGCTGCTGCAGGACGACAGAAAGGCAAGAGAAAGAGCAGTCACAGAAGTTCAACAATTGCAGATCTGAATCAAAGGGACCTAAGCATGCATCTATAGCGTATATTGGAAATGATCAATATGCACAACAATTCGCATGGAACACACACAGGAGACAGGAAGTTTTTAAGGTGGTTCGATCTCAAACCAGAGATCTACGTCCACCCCACACTCCAACCTGGAATGTGGCTTTAACCGCTGATTTACAGCTTCAACTGCTGGGCCTTACAGCTTGCCTACAACTGCTGAGCAATACAGCTTGCTGTCCGAGGTATCCACCTCGCCCGCTGAGCACCACAGCTTGCTGACCAGAGGAATCCTCCTCTGCACCGCTGAGCAATACAGCTTAGCTCTACTGACTAACAGCTTGAAAACAAGGTTTCAGAAAACAATATGGAAACAGACGAAAAACAAGAAAACACGAATGGAATGTAGCTCACAATGAGCAATCTTAGTTCTAGTATCTGAACCAAGAAACTGATGAACAATCAATCAGAGAAAATCTCACAGACTCCTCTCACTCAGTTCTCTTTTTCTTTTCTCTCTGGATCGTTTCTTTTCTTCTCTGCTGCACTCTCACTTTTTCTTCTGTTCTCAATAGCACACACAGATCTTCTTGCACGATCACTTTTCACGATCATCTTCTCCGGATGGAGAAGTCTTCTTTTTATAGCAGCAGCAGATAGGTGGGCGTGTGTCTTCCACGAATTCCCGCCCTAGCACCTTGACCACGTGGCATCTTTTCAGCCTGCTGGATTACACGTGTCACGATCCTGAGCCATCTCCATTCTTGGATCACGTGTCCTTATTAATCTCCTCGAGCAGCAGTCCTATCAGAACAGACTTGTTATCAGTGTGATTTAATCTGAAAGGAAAGAAAGGATGCACCGAGTAAGTTTGATAGTTGAACTGACCCTGTACAAACTTGATGCAGTGTGCATAAAAGAAAGTATGTACAACGGGAATGAATACACGAACATGTCATCCACGAGTGTATAGACTTTGAATGCATGTAATGCATCTTGCATATGGAGAAGTATGCACATCAAAAATGAGTGCTCATGCATGCTGTCAAAGAATGTACAGACTTTACGTTTACGTGCTTGAGACAAGACGATGTACAGACTATGTATATATGTGAAGAACACTAGCTGTACTAACTTGGTCGAGTGAGACAATGGAGATTATGCAGACTCACCACCATAGAATGTACATACTTTGATGAGAGAGATGCACACATGCACAATGACCATGGATTGTATAGACTGAGCCACGAGCTGAGCTACCGGATGTATAGACTTGCTCAGACATCAAAGCAACCATGCAGACTTAGTGTATGCATGGACCAAACGAATGTACTGACTATGCATATGTGTGAAGGACAACGATGCAAAAGGATGCACTGACTATATTCACGAATGTATTGCCTAGCTAAGTCACCATGTGCAGACATAGTGTATATGCGAGACAAATCAGTGCATAAACTATATATATGCATGAAGACCACTGGCTGAACTGACTTGGTCGAATGAAACAATGAAGGTTGTGCAGACATGATGTGAGACAAACATTCGAGCCTAATACAATCTTTCGAGTGTGAGATTTTTCTTTATTTCTCGTCGCTTTTTCCCTTTGGTCACTTTGTTTTCTTTTGTTTTCATAAAACAACTTCTCTCCTTTTCTTTTTTTCTGGGCACTTCCCATTTTCACCACTTTTAAAAGAGCTTTACGAGAGAAAGGGAATAAAGATAAGAGAGGGAGAGATTACGTGAGAGGGAATTTAAGAGAGTGGGGAGAGAGAGGGAGAATGATAGAGTGGGAAAGAGAGAGATCATGGGGGAGGGGTTGTTTGTTTTTATTTCCCTGTTACACAAGCTTCACGATAGAATGAAGAGAGAGAATGGATTAGAGAGGGAGAGAAGAGAGGGGGGGAGAGAGAGAGCCGCGATAGGATGGTCGTGGGAGCCAGGTTCTGCAGCAACAGTCCTCCCACCATGATGGAATAGAATGGACGCACCAAACGGTGCTCTATTATGATCTTTCTCCCGCCGTGATCGTCCAAGGTGAAACCGCGGCTGCCCACGGTGTTGCAGGTGGAGGAGAGCTTGGACTTGGAGGGGGACGGGTGACACGGCACCATTGTGGGTGGCCGGTGAGCAGTGGAGTCGTGCCCCGGTGGCAGGAACCATTACACGAGGACGCGACACCATGTCCAGGAGGTGATCGTCCGAGCTGAGCCGCAACTGTCGCTTGTGGCAAGTGTTCGACGAGGAGTGGGAGGGGTGGTGCTCGGAGCTCGCTCGGTGCGGTTGGGGTCGTAGCTGGGTGCTCGTCCGTCGTGGGTGAAGAAGGTGGCGGGCGCGGACCTTGCTGGGCGGTGGTGAGCATGCATGCGTATGAATGCCGGGGATGACGTTGGCATGCTCACGTGCGGGTGCCTGGTCATGGCGGCACCACGGCGGACAGGGAAGGGGCAGGTGACGGGATGCCAGCGCCGTGCTCGGACGCAAGGATTCACGGCCAGTTGCCGTGCGCGCTAGGGATGGCGGTGTAGAGCAGCCACCATGGAGCCCGTTGTTGCTGGGGTCGACGACGGTGGGCGTGGGGTCGGGGCTCTGCATGGCAGTCGCTATGGTCGTGGGTGTGACCATGGTGAGGCCGTATGCATTGCCGTGGCGAGGGCAGCGGCTCCGATAGTGGCAGCGGCGAGGCGGCATGCAAGGACACACGAGATGGAGGCGACGGCGGCAACGTTGCATGGAGATGGGGGGGGTCCTACTGTGAGGTGTGCATGCATGGTGATGTAGCAGAGAGAAGAGGGAGAAAGAGGGAAAGCAAGAGGGTGGGGAGACACTTCGCATGTGTGAGAGATAGTGAGAGGGGGTGGTTTACGTAAGTGGGGCTTGTGAGGAGAAGCAAAGGAGAGAGAGGGGAGGGGGATGGGGCACCTGCGGTGCCCCTATTCCAAACATGGGGGGCGCCGTAGGGTGGTTTGAGAGGGTGAGGGAGAGGGAGGAAAGAGGCTTGGGGCGGTGTTACTTGAACGGGGGTGTGCGCAGAAGAGAGAAGAGAGGCTGGGGTTGCCCAGAAGGCCAGGGCGTGCGTGTGTTGGGATAGAGAGAGAAAGTATGAGGCAACGGTGTGAGGGGAGGTTGCGCACCACAGTATGGACGAATGGGTAAATGGGAGAGGGCGAGAGGTTGGCCGACAATGTGTGCTAGTGTGTGTGAATATGGAAGATAGGAGGAGAGGGGATGGGAGTGAGTATAGAAAGAGAGGGAGAGAGGGAAACGACGGGGTCGTCTGCTGCATGAGAGTGGAGTTCGGGGAAGCCGGTGGTGACGTGTTGCCGATCATGTTGCCGCACTTCGTGGAGGCCACTGCAACAGGTGGTCATGCGTTGTTGATGTCCGGGGGTGGGGGTTTGTGGTGCTCAAACTTGCTCGGCCACCCTGCAGGTTGCATACAGGAGAGTTGAAGCGGCCGCGAGAAGTAGACGTCGGTAACGACCAGAGCTGGGGTCTCCGGTCATGGCGAGGAACTGAAGGGATTGCCGGCGATGCTTCTTGTTCTTGCTAGCAGTGCAGTGTGAGATGGCTGCGGTTGAGGGTGGTGGCAAAGGAGGGACGTGGGCGGTAGGTGGTGACCGGCATGGGGGATGCCGTGGGCAGCTCTGCATGATGGACGGAGAACGGACGGATGGTGGGGATGGTTCAGTGGTGGGGTGGCAAGAAGGAGGTGCCTGGCAGGGGCGTGGGTTCCGGGGCTTTTGCACAACTGTTGTGATTGTTTAGGAGAAGGGAATAGGGAGGTGGGTGGTGGTGATTGGGGAGGGTGGCACGACGGTACCGGGTAGGAGGCGTGCATGGTTGGGGCTTCTCACCGTCTCCCTCACAGAGACTTTGCAACCATGGGCTTCTCACCTTCGACGCCGCTATTGAGAGATGGTGTAGGAACGAGGAGGTAGAGGAGGAAGACGATGAAGATTGTAGTTGTGGGAGAGGGGAGGGTTGGGCCGCTTCTCACGACCCCATCTCCTTCTCGGAGAAGATATTAAGGCTTCACACCTCACGTGGGTTTCCAAAAATTCTAAAACACTTCATTCTTCTTAAAGAGAGGTTACATAACACATTTATAGACTCCAAAAGAAAATCAAAAGACACTCATTAAACTTCAACTAACACCTAACACCTAAGACTCGTTATAACTCTCTTGGGAAGACTAAAAGACACAAAATAAAAAAAAGACACTTACATGATTATTGTAGACATAAAACATGATCCATTAGGCTTAAACATGTGGCTCGATTAACATGACCATAAATACTTATTTCACAACTCTTTTTTTTGTTGGAGCCATTTTTCGATCCCGTCAAGACAGCCACTAAAGAATGTACAGACTTGAGTTGATGCAATCTAGGCAAACTCTGTACAGACTTTAACTCTTGAACATGCATGAGCCTAGCATGTACTAACTTATGGCTACATGAAACATAATTATGAAATGCACAGGCCTAGACTGTTAACCCTGCACTGACTATGCATGCATAATGAGCACGCATCGACTTCGAATTGAAGCAACTGATGAATGCATCAATACAGTGTATATGCTGAAGTATGAAGAATGATGAAGCATGCATAACATTTACTAATTCTAATCTTACATGATTCATTAGTGGTTGCTATCATCAAAATAATATAACATCATCAATGCACATGGGGCACAACAATCTCCCCATTTTTGATGATGGTAACACAATGAATAGATGCCATGAAATCGGTTCATGCAAGCATAGACTTATGCACTGATAGCACCAAATGAGACTCCTGTCCCATCTCGAGACTCCTATCCCATCTCCCATCACCACCCTGCACATTCTCCCCCTTTGCCATCAGCAAATAAGGAGGAAAGACAGGAGCAACATTCTATGTGGTAGTTCCGAAAGTGAGCACATTATGGCACAATCCTTAAAATATATGAATCGAGCAATGGCTTTCTTGATGTCAATTAGGTTTAACAGTGATAGAGAGTGGAGGAGAAAGAACTGGCTTTCTGAGATAGGATCATATACTGCAGTTATAGCAATGAACTTAAGTCACATGACCATAATAGTCTAGGTCGATACAAGACCCTAGTAACTTCAGAGGAAGTGAAAGGCAAGGAGAGACACCTTAACATGTATTGAGATTAAACAATTGACACTCAATGATATTTTTTTTCTAAGGGTTACAACAATATCAATCACATGCTTCTGAATCTGGAACTTATTGAATAGACAAGTATTATTTATGCCGTTGACATTAGGTGTATACCTTGATTAGAGGCCAATACTCCCAGTTACTAAGCATAAACTACTATATCTATTTCTGATCAAAGCTACAGGAATAATTTGCACCTTTGACGTTAAGGGTATACCTTGATCAGAGGCTAATACCCCTAGTTACTCAGTGAAATCTCCCTGGTAGATTCAACCAATTGAACAGAGATAACCTGAGTCACTTCATGACTTAATGTACTCTCCATTTCTTTGATGGAGACCTCAGTTTCTCAGTGAAACTCAGTCATTGCTTTGCCACTTTGTTCACTTCTTTTTCTTTTATGATCTTCAATTTAGCTGCCCTTGAGATTTTTGGAGAGACTTGTTTAAGAACAATACATGATTCTTGGCTTTCAAACCTTAACCATCACTCAATCTGTCATGTTCAGGTATTGTGAGGACTTGTTCTATCATAATCATGAGATAGAGGTTAAGAGCTATAAATGCTTTCTATCATCTTATTTTCAGAAGACAGTCTTTTAACTTTACAGTCTATTAAAGTTAAACCTTAGTTTCAATCAGGAAGCACATGTGATTCTTATAACAGAAGGGTTGTAATAATTTCAGCTCATGATAATGAACCAATCACTAGACAGTTATCCATCTTGTGAAGGGGTTGAACTTAGTTCTGATAATGCAAACCTCCCCCTGACAACAATATGCATTTCTGAACTATGCAATGAATCGACTTATCATGCAGTTAACACATTGGGTGCATCAACTATGTGTAGAGCACGCTTAAACATAAAGTCTATACAACGCAATTGATTGACTACATGCGCAACCCTCTATCGACTAAATGCCCGACTATGCATCGACTACAGGGATAATATGTGCAAGATGTGCAGCAACTTATGTACTCAGTCCACAGGAGGTTATTCATCAACAAACACATTTATTCACTAGTTCAAGAGCATGCAAACCAATTATTTCAAGTACTCTAAAAGATATTTCAAGGGAAAAATTAGTCATTTTCCTGCTAAAATTTACAAAGCCCCAGTTCTCTTCTTAGATATCTAAATCTTTCATTTCCAAGAGGTTTTGTAAAAATATCAGCAACTTATTTTTCAGTTTTAATAAAGACTAATTCAATTTCACTCTTGCTCATAGCATCTCTAAGAAAATGATGTTTAATATCAATGTGCTTAGTCATAGAGTGGTGAACAGGATTTTTAGTAAGGCAGATGGCACTAGTGTTATCACATAGAATAGGAATACATCCCAGGTTTATCTGATAATCTGATAGCTGATGTTTAATCTATAGTACCTGGGCAGCACAATTCCCTGCAGCAACATATTCTACCTCTGCAGTGGAAAGTGCTACAGTGTGTTACTTTTTAGAGGCCCAAGATACTAGGCAACCACCTAGGAATTGGCAATATCCACTAGTGCTCTTCCTATCTATCCGACACCGAGCATAGTCTACATCAGTGTAAGATATAAGCTCAAACTCACACCTAGCAGGGTACCAAAGACCAAGTTCTTGGGTGCCTGACATATATCTAAAGATCCTTTTCACTGCACTAAAATGAGACTCCTTAGGACTAGCCTGAAATCTAGCACATAAACATATTGCAAATTATATATCAGGCCTAGATGTAGTGAGGTACAAAAGGGATACGATCATACCTCTATACAACTTTTGATCCACTGGGTTACCTTTTGTATCTTGATCAAGACTTGTGGAGGTACCCATGGAGCTGCAATGTCCTTGAGGTCTTCGAGCTTGTATTTCTTCAGGAGGTCCCTAATGTATTTGGACTGGGTGATAAAGGTTCCATCTTTTGTTTGAGTCACCTGTAATCCAAGGAAGAGTTTCAGCTCACCCATTGAGCTCATTTCAAACTCTTGTGTCATTAAGTCAGAAAATTCCTTACACATATTTGGGTTAGTTGAACCAAAAACAATGTCATCCACATAAATCTGAACAATAAGTATGTCAGTGTGACTTACCTTTGTAAACAACGTTTGGTCAATCTCACCTCTTGAGAACTTCTTATCGGTAAGGAATTTGCTAAGCCTATCATACCAAGCTCTAGGAGCTTGCTTCAAACCATAGAGAGCTTTATTCAACTTATATACATGAGAAGGAAAGTCAGAGCATTCAAATCCAGGAGGTTGATGAACAAAGACATCCTCCTTAATTTCTCCATTGAGAAAAGTAGATTTTACATCCATCTATTGGAGATTTATTCCAAGGGAGCATGCATAAGCTAACAGAATTCTAATGGCTTCTAACCTGGCTACAGGGGCAAAAGACTCTTCAAAATCAATACCGAATTCTTGGTTATACCCTTGAGCAACAAGTCTGGCCTTATTTTTGACAACATTACCTAGCTCATCAGTTTTATTTCTAAAGACCCAGTTTGTCCTAATGACATTTCCATCAACAGGAGGTGGGACTAGATGCCACACCTTGTTCCTGTCAAACTGATTGAGCTCCTCGTGCATTGCATTGATCCAATACACATCCTTTAGGGCAATGTCAATGGACTTGGGTTCTACATGAGAAACCAATGCATATACATTTAATTTATTTTGAGCTCGAAGAAAACCTCTAGTCTTTGGAGGTTCATGCAAATCACCAATGATGTTCTCAATAGGATGATATCTTAAGAATCTGACATTGGTAATTTGATTACCTTGATCTTCATTTACCTCCCCCTGAACATCAGGCTCTTCTGCATTGTTTTCTTCTGGCTCTTCTTCTTGATCTGATTGGTCTGCAGATTGTCTTTCATTCAATATTTCTCCATCATCTTCTTTCCTGTACAGACCATTGTCACATTTAAGCAGGGATTCATCAAAGACAATATGTGGAGATTCCTCAACAGTTTTAGAATTAAGATTGTACACTCTATATGCTCTAGTGTATTCAGAATACCCAAGAAAAATTCCTGGATCACTTTTAGGTTCAAATTTATCAAGATCTCTTTTATCATTAACATGAATGAAACATTTACAGCCAAAGACCTTGAAATAAGCAATTGAAGGATTCTTACCTTTCAGAATCTCATAAGGAGTTTTCTGACTGAAAGGCCTTACTATGGCTCTATTGATTATGTGGCATGCAGTATTAACTGCCTCTGCTCAAAATTTTCTTGATAAGCCACCTTCAACAAGCAGTGTACGGGCCATCTCCACAATCATCCGGTTCCTCCTTTCTACTATTCCATTCTGCTCAGGCGTTCTAGGTGAGGAGAACCGATGATTAATCCCATTGACCCTGCAAAATTCATCAAATTGAGAATTCTCAAACTCACCTCCATGATCAGATAAGATATTTTCAATCAAATTTTCATTTTTCTGTTTTATTTTCAAATAGAACTCCTAAAATTCCATGAATGCATCATTTTTATGTTTAAGGAAAAAGACCCAAGTATACCTAGAGAAGTCATCTACCAAAACATACCCATATCTCCTACCTGATAAGCTAGCAGAACGTGTAGGTCCAAAAAGATCCATATGTATCAGCTCATAAGGTTTGGAGGACATGTTTTCAGTTCTGGACTTGAATGACTTCCTAGTTTGCTTGGACTGTGTACACGTACTGCACACCTTAATTTCCTTCTTAAAAGAAACTTCAGGGAGTCCTCTAACCATGCTATATTTATTCAATTTATGCAAGACCGTATAGCTGGCATGGCCTAATCTATGATGCCACAAGAATGCTAAGTCAACTTTATTTGCAGTTAGGCAAAGATTAGAATGAGCTAAATCATCTAAATCTACCAAGTAGATGTTATTTATCCTTTTTCCTAAAAATTTAACTATATCTGAATCAGGTTCAAAAATTTTGCAATATTGAGAGTCAAATACTACCTTGTGTCCTTTGTCACATAGCTGGCTGATACTAAGTAAGTTGTATGCAAGACCATCAACCAGCAGTACCTCTTCAATGCAACAGGTAGTACACTTACCTACTTTACCTGATCTGATGATTCTACCCTTTGTATTTCCTCCAAAGGTGACAAGGCCTCCATTCTTCTCAGTCAGCGTGCAAAATTTGGTCTTGTCTCCTGTCATATGCCTGGAGCAGCCACTGTCAAGATACCACATGTTGCTTCTGGCTGCCAGGCATACCTGCAATCATAGTCATGGAGAAGATTTTGGAACCCAAAACTGTTTGGGCTCCAAGATAGACATAGAACAATTTAAGCAAGACCGTAATTGTTTAGGAATCCACATTTGTTTGAGCATGGTTGTCTTAGTAGAATCCTTAGCATTCTCTTTATCATTTCCCTTTTTCTCAGCACCAGCTGATTGATTCTTCTTCTTCTGGTGCTTTGGTTTTTGTTGTGTTCTGACTCCATTTTTATTAGCAGCATGATTGTTTTTGTGCCAGTGCCCAGGCCAATAGGTCCTCAGATAATTGTGGCCAGCTGTAGTCCTAGACTGACCACCCCATCTAGCAGATTGAGGTCTATGCCAATGAGTGAGAAAAGGCTGATATCTAGACCTCCCTTGGCCCTGATTCCATCCAGACCTATAGAATGGTTGGACCTTTTTCTGAGGATAGGTGTAATAGGTCTGAACCTTAGGCTGATAAGTATAGCTTTTCTGGTCCCATGCAGCATTATGTCTCCCTTGCACTGTTGACACACTAGACTTCTGTACAGGTTTATGTTGGGTCTTCTTCTGGGCAGGTGACGATGGTGGAGACTTGGTGGCTTTGCCCTGGGGTTTAGATTAGCTTGGAGGCTGACCCCGAACCTGAGACTTACTCTTGAGTGAAGGGCTGGATCTGCTAGGCTCACCAACCTTCTATTTACCTTTGTCCTTGGCACTAAACACTTTTGAGTTAACAATTTTTGGAGTAGAATTTTCACACACCATTTTTATGAGAGGTCCCTTCCCTTTCTCTGCCACAAATGATATGGTTTTCACAACAAAGCTCTTTGTGGCATCTGAGCTGTATCCGAGACCTTCCTTTCTATAATTGACCTTTGACCCTAATAGAGCGTTGAGATTGTCTGAGCCTTGGGTCATATTTTCTATTATCTTCCGTTTGTCAACATTTTCATTCTCCAAATTTTCAACAACTTTCTTTAATTTAGAATTCACACTTAAAATAGCTTCATATTTCTCATTTGAAATTTTTGACTCATTTTCAAGCATTTTAACTTTCAGCTTCAAATCATCAAAAACATTCTTCAACCATTCATTTTCCTTTCTTGTATATATTAAGGCATGCTTGAAATTTTCAGAATCAGCACATGAAAATTTTAAACTCTCATTCTCTGATTGAAGACAGGCAATTTTATCAGACATTGTTTTATCATTCATGAGTGAGTTTAATTTTTTCTTCAGATGCCTGTTTTCCTTTCTTATATCATCTACTTTATCTAGCAAGTCCCCGTATGCATCCTCCCAATCTGAAATAGTGTAATGCTCAAAAGGAGATGATACCTCGTCAGATTCTTCTTCTTCCTTTTCATCACTCCTGGCCATCAGGCAGATAGGCATTTTTTCGTGTTCACTTTCTGATGTACTGCTCAGATTGCCCTCGTCCTCATCGTGCCAAGTACTCACCATCGCTTTTCCTTTGGGAGCTCTTTTCTTGAACTTTTCTTTAGGCTTCTGGAGCTCTGGACAATCTGCCTTCATGTGTCCAGCCTTCCTGCAATGATAACAAACATTGGAGTCAGGTTTCTTAGCTGGGTTGGACCTATACCTGTTGTGTCGCCGGCCGCTGAATTGTCTTCGATCGAAATTTCTGCCTTCTTTTATCATGAATCACCTGAGCTCTCTTGTCAACATAGCAAGTTGATCTCTATCGATTTCTGACCCAGATATGCTGCTCTGCTCACTTGATGATTCACTGTGGCTGGATCTGCTTGTTCTGCTGGAACTAGCCTTTAGCGCTATCGGTTTCTTCTTATTCTCGAGCTCATCAATTTTGGGAAGGTTCATCTCATATGCCATTAGAGAACCTATCAGCTCATCAACTTTCATCGTCTGAAGATCTTTGGACTCCTCGATCACTGTTGCCTTTGTGTGCAAAAAAGGAGTCAGAGACCGCAAGATTTTCCTTACAACTTCGTAGTCAGAATAGCTCTTTCCCAAATTCCTCAGACCATTGGTTATGACAATTAGGCGAGCATACGTCTCAGTCACAGTCTCACCAGGCTTCATCCGGAATGCTTCATATTCAGAGACCAACATGTTCACCTTGGTCTCTCTTACCTGTGATGTCCCTTCGTAGATGACCTCCAGTGTGTCCCACATTTCCTTGGCGGTTTTGCACGATGACACTCTGGAGAATTCAGTGGGATGAAGTGCACACTGGATAGCATTGATAGCACTCCAGTTCAAAGTAGATTTTCTGATTTCCTCTCTTGTCTAAACCTCTTCATTGTCGTGCAGTTCGAACGGTCCCTTGCTCACTACTCTCCAGATCTCATAGTCTTTCGCCCTCAGGAAGACCTGCATTCTGTTCTTCCAGTAGGCATAGTTAGAGCCATCGAAGTACGGTGGCTTGGAGGTTGAATGTCCTTCTACTGTCATTCCCTTGGCGTTCATGATCAATCCTCTTTAGGATGTTAGTCCCTGAAAAAGAGTTAGGCTCTGATACCAAGTGATGGGGGTCTATGAACGATCTAGAGGGGGGTGAATAGATCAAACACCCAATTTAAAACTCACTGCAGCAATCACAAGTGCGGAAATAAAATAAGCTGCTGCAGGATGACAGAAAGGCAAGAGAAAGAGCAGTCACAGAAGTTCAACAATTGCAGATCTGAATCAAAGGGACCTAAGCATGCATCTATAGCGTATATTGGAAATGATCAATATGCATAACAATTCGCATGGAATACACACAGGAGACAGGAAGTTTTTAAGGTGGTTCGATCTCAAACCAGAGATCTACGTCCACCCCACACTCCAACCTAGAATGTGGCTTCAACCGCTGATTCACAGCTTCAACTGCTGGGCCTTACAGCTTGCCTACAACCGCTGAGCAACACAGCTTGCTGTCCGAGGTATCCACCTCGCCCGCTGAGCACCACAGCTTGCTGACCAAAGGAATCCTCCTCTGCACCGCTGAGCAATACAGCTTAGCTCTACTGACTAACAGCTTGAAAATAAGGTTTCAGAAAACAAAATGGAAACAGACGAAAAATAAGAAAACACGAATGGAATGTAGCTCACAATGAGCAATCTCAGTTCTGGTATCTGAACCAAGAAACTGATGAACAATCAATTAGAGAAAATCTCACAGACTCCTCTCACTCAGTTCTCTTTTTCTTTTCTCTCTGGATCGTTTCTTTTCTTCTCTGCTACACTCTCACTTTTTCTTCTGTTCTCAATAGCACACACAGATCTTCTTGCACGATCACTTTTCACGATCATCTTCTCCGGATGGATAAGTCTTCTTTTTATAGCAACAGCAGATAGGTGGGCGTGTGTCTTCCATGAATTCCCGCCCTAGAACCTTGACCACGTGACATCATTTCAGCATGCTGGATTACACGTGTCACGATCCTGAGCCATCTCCATTCTTGGATCACGTGTCCTTATTAATCTCCTCGAGCAGCAGTCCTATCAGAACAGACTTGTTATCAGTGTGATTTAATCTGAAAGGAAAGAAAGGATGCATCGAGTAAGTTTGATAGTTGAACTGACCCTGTACAAACTTGATGCATTGTGCATAAAAGAAAGTATGTACAACGGGAATGAATACACGGACATGTCATCCACGAGTGTACAAACTTTGAATGCATGTAATGCATCTTGCATATGGAGAAGTATGCACCTTGAAAATGAGTGCTCAGGCATGCTGTCAAAGAATGTACAGACTTTACGTTTACGTGCATGAGACAAGACGATGTACATACTATGTATATATGTGAAGAACACTAGCTGTACTAACTTGGTCGAGTGAGACAATGGAGATTGTGCAGACTCACCACCATAGAATGTATAGACTTTGATGAGAGAGATGAACACATGCACAATGACCATGGATTGTACAGACTGAGCCACGAGCTGAGCTAACGGATGTATAGACTTGCTCAGACATCAAAGCAACCGTGCAGACTTAGTGTATGCATGGACCAAACGAATGTACTGACTATGCATATGTGTGAAGGACAACGATGCAAAAGGATGCACTGACTATGTTCACGAATGTATTGCCTAGCTAAGTCACCATGTGCGAGACATAGTGTATGTGCGAGACAAATCAGTGCATAAACTATATATATGCATGAAGACCACTGGCTGAACTGACTTGGTCGAATGAAACAATGAAGGTTGTGCAGACAGCCACTAAAGAATGTACAGAGTTGAGTTGATGCAATCTAGGCAAACTCTGTACAGACTTTAACTCTTGAACATGCATGAGCCTGGCATGTACTAACTTATGGCCACATGAAACACAGTTATGAAATGCACAGGCCTAGACTGTTAATCCTGCACTGACTATGTATGCATAATGAGCACGCATCGACTTCGAATTGAAGCAACTGATGAATGCATCGATACAGTGTATATGCTGAAGTATGAAGAATGATGAAGCATGCATAACATTTACTAATTCTAATCTTACATGATTCATTAGTGGTTGCTATCATGAAAACAATATAACATCATCAATGCACAGGGGGCACAACATATGTGCTGGACATCGACCCTATGTTTAAGGCGATCTTGGGTCGTCCGTGGATTGACACTCTTAGCGCCATGCCATCCACTGCGCATCAATGTCTCAAATGCCCTTTTCAAGGGAGGGTGGTTAAAGTCAAAAGCTTATCCACGGTCCAGTCTGTTAAAGCTATTTTAGAGAAGATTTTGCCAACTTTGTGGCCCAGCACTCGGCCGATTATTTCTGTATTGGATCTGGACTTCCCATGGGCCTATGCACTGCGCAAGCCCACCACTACACCTGTCAACATCAAAGTGAAGCCCCAGATCCGAGATTCCAAGGGCTGGGATATTATATTAAAGTTGAGTTATCAACCGGGGAGAGGCCTCGGTGCGCAGTTACAAGGGCGGACCAAGCCGGTGCCCAAAGAAAAAAAATGGGCAGGAGGGGTCTTGGTTTTCGAGATTCCGCGTTATCAGTTTTGAGTGACTCAGGGCCACTTACCTGGGATTACCGCCAGCATTTTGTAAGAGGGCCTCTCCAGCCAGGCACACTGAACCCACAGTCAGTACAATTGAGAAGAAGACCACAGCTTAGCACGGTTGCCAGTCCGCCTCTGTTGCCAAAGGGGCTAGTCGATGATATGCTTGACTATAGCCGAGCGTTTGCCAGGATGTTCTTTGAAGAAGACTGTTGCCAGAGAATCAAGAAGTTTGGCTTGTGCAGTGGAAGCCGAAGAAGCCAGCTAACCGTCCATGGGAGAAGGGGAGCTCACCCACTGTCTTTTCCTGGTCTCCCTCACGTCTCACGTCTCTCTTCCAGCAGCTGGAATCTATACCTCTATCACCTCCAATCATAATTGATCCGTACTTCACGGAACTGCCAACCGAGGTGTTAATTATACCTTGTGCATGCGGGTAATGCCCGCCCATTGATCTCTCTACTATGTGGACCTCCTCCTCTGAACTCTCTAACATGTGGTTCTCCTCTTCTGATCCATTCTTCGATGTCTTGTTCTTGTCTCTCTTCCCTCTCCAACTTCCCCCTCCACCATCTCCTCCCTCCATCTATATGATCTCCACTTATCTCCAAAAAAATGTCAAATTTGAAACATAGATTTCGGTGGAAGATTACGCTATCCTATCTCCATCGTCCTCCCAGGGGCACGAGTCCCCTGCTCCTTCATTTCCACTAGATTTCCTTTCTCCTAGGTTAGACGTAGGGTCCGTTGAGTCTAGGGAAGTAGAGTCTGTTAGGTCTAGAGAAGTAGGGTCTTGCTCTAGGTCATCTAGCCCTTCCAAGTCAGAGCCGCGCCCGCTCATGCGTCATTCCAGATCCATTCCTGATAGGTTCTTACAAGATTTAGCTCGGCATTGTCATGCTCTTTTGAAGTGTCCAGAGTTCGTCGCTACGGCGATTGTGGTAGAAGACGATGCGGAGCAAGACGGGGTGTGGAGCGACGACGGACTAGGTGTTTATGAAATCCTGAATGAAAAAGACACGATCAATGATGAGGACAGCAACGTAGATGACATCGCCGATCTGTATGCACAAGGATTAAAGAGATTAGAAAAGCCATCGTCGGCGGTGGATGAACCTACAAAAGAGATAAATTTGGGAACTGAAGAAGATCCCAGGCCTATCATTATTGCTGCTAACCTCCCTTCAGAAGTGGAAGCTGAGTTGATTAAAGTCCTAAGGGAGTATCGTGATTCTTTCGCCTGCTATTACGAGGACATGCCGGGTCTTTACCCCTCTTTGGTGGAGCATCGACTAGTACTTAAACCAGGGGCAACACCTATGAAACAGAGATCAAGAAGATTTCACCCCCACATGGCCTTGAGGATTAAAGAAGAGGTCGATAAATTATACAAGGCCAAGTTTATTAGAGTTGTTCTATATCCCCAGTGGGTGGCAAACATTGTCCCTATTATCAAGAAAGATGGAAAAGTGCGTATTTGCATTGATTTCAAGGATATTAACAAAGCATGTCCCAAAGATGATTTCCCGCTGCCTCACATAGATGTCTTGGTGGATAATACCACCGTATTCGAAGCTTTATCATTCATGGATGGTTACTCAGGCTATAATCAGATCCATCTCGCTCCCGAAGATCAAGAGAAAACCTCCTTCACCACGCCCTGGGGCACGTATTGCTACGTGATTATGCTGTTCGGTCTGAAGAACACAGGTGCCACTTACAAGAGGGCGATGATGCCTATCTTCCACGATATGATGAACATTTACATGGAAGCTTATGTGGATGACATCTTGGTGAAATCGAGAACCAAAGAAGAACACCCCGCTATTTTGGCTAAGGTGCTGGAGAGAGCTAGGGAGTACAAGCTGAAAATGAATTCGAAGAAGTGTATTTTTGGAGTCTCTTCAGGGAAGCTGCTAGACTTTATTGTTAGCAGACGGGGGATCCAGATTGATCCTAATAAAGCAAAGGCCGTCATGGACATGCCTCCGCCTAAGAATATCACGGAACTTCGAGGACTGATTGGTCGGTTGTAATTTATCAGAAGATTCATATCCCAACATTCCCAAAGGTGCCGTCCATTCTACGAATTGCTAAAGGCGGAAGCCAAGTTTTAATGGAATGAAGATTGTCAAAAGGCCTACGAGGACTTAAAAGTCTATCTATCTAATCCCCCAATTTTGCAACCTCCTGTCCCTGGGAAACCCTTAATCCTATACATCTCGGTCATTGAGGACTCCTTAGGGGTGATTTTATCACAAGTAGATGATGAAGGGAGAGAGCGGGAAGCTTATCACCTCTCCAGGTTGTTTAACCCGGCTGAGGCCAAATACACTGCTATGGAGAAGACTTGTGCCGCCTTAGTATGGGTAGCACAGAAGCTTAAACATTACTTCCTAGCCCACCCAGTTAGGTTGATCTCTAGAATGGACCCGATCCGCTATCTCTTAGAAAAGCCTGTCCTTTCTAGTAGGTTAGCTCCATGGCAGAGCTTCCTCTCTCAGTTCGATATCACATTCATCGTTCAGAATGCGGTCAAAGGATATGCCATCGCTGAACATCTTGCCCATCTTCCCATTCCTCACACCGACTCTATTCAGGATGATTTCCCTGATGAGCATCTCACTGCTATCTCTCATCACCCCTTCTGGTCTCTGCACTTCGACGGTGCACTCAATTCTCAAGGCTGAGGGATAGGCACTGTTCTCCTCACTCCAGAAGGAGTGACAATTCCGCTTGCTTACCAGCTCCGATTTCCTGCTACCAACAACATCTCTGAGTATGAGGCTCTCCTAGACGATTTAAAGCACGCGTACCTTCTAGGCGCGTGCCATTTGAAGATTATAGGAGACTCTCAGCTCGTCCTGCGGCAAGTTCTGTCAACTTACCGCACTCGTGACCCAAAGCTCAAGCCATATCAAGATTTGGTCATGCTCCTAGCTAGGTAATTCCGTAAGTTAATCTACATCCATACTCCTTGATCTTAGAATATTCTCGCTGATACCATAGCATCTCTCGCTTCCTCTCTATCTTTCCCTCTCAGTCGGAGCACTGAGACTATTGTCGTTCAGAGATTGGACGCACCCTCTCTTCAGGATCCTTGGTATGCCAACCTTAGGAAAACTGTAGAGGCAAGGGCTGAGAAGGAAGATCTTAAGGAAGTATCTTTGACAGAATTGGAAGAGATCTTGGAGGAAGAAGAATTGCCCTGGTACCACGAAATCGAGTTGTATTGCAAAGATGGATCGTTCCTAGAAGGGGCAAATGCCGAGTAGCGCAAAGTAATAAGAAGAGCCGCCTCAAGATATACTATCGTTGCAGGAGAACTGTATAGGCGCGCTCTCAATAGAATGCTCATGAGATGCTTAGACGATGATGAAGCTTGTAAGGTGGCCGAAGCAGCCCATTCTAGTGAGTGTGGAGGTCATGTTAATGGCCAAACTTTAGCAAAGAAAATCCTTAGGCAAGGTTATTATTGGCCCACTCTGGAGGAGGATTGCTCCCTCTATGTCCGGAGGTGTCTCAAATGCCAACTCCACGTTGATAAGATCCATGCTCCAGCTTCGTCTCTTCATCCTCTCACTACTCCTTGGCCATTCTCCATGTGGGCGTTCGACGTTGTCGGCCCGCTCGGTGATCCCAACTCTCAGACCAAGCAAAAATCCTTCATCCTTACCGCCACTGAGTACTTCACCAAGTGGGCTGAAGCCGAAGCGTATGCAGAGATTAAAGCTACCACGGTGTGCCGCTTGATCATGAGGAACATCATCTCACGGTTCGGAGTGCCAAGCAGCATCGTCACCGACAACGGACCCCAGTTCGTCTCTCAAGATCTCAAGGACCTATGTAAGAAGTTCAATATTGCATTGCATCATTCATCTCCATATTACCCACAAGGTAACGGTCAAGCCGAAGCTACTAATAAAACCCTTCTTAAGATCACAAAGAAAACATGCGAATCTCACAAATTCTCTGATTGGCCAGAACGATTAGTGGAAGCTCTATGGGCTTACCGCACCTCCTTCCGTACCCCTACGGGGCTAACCCCCTATGCTCTCACTTACGGGATGGAGGAGGTGCTCCCATATGAGATCCTGATCCCTTCCCTAAGGGTACAGCTCGATAAGGAACTTAATCTCGATGAACGTCGAGAGACATTGCTCTTTCAGTTAGAACTCTTAGATGAAAAGAGAATGAATGCGGCCGATCACGTGTCCGTTTATCAAAAGAGAGTTTCGCGTTATTTTCAAAAGAAGGTAATTGAGCGTAAATTTTAAAAAGGTGATATGGTTTTGAAACGCAAGTTCATTCGGTCTGCAGGTCCTAGGTCTAAATTACAACCTAACTGGGAAGGGCCGTTTGTCGTCAAAGAGGCTTATCCAGGGAATGCTTACCGCTTAGTGAACGCAGAAGGCGAGGAGCTCGCTCACGCTTGGAATGGGTTGTATCTTAGGTGTTTCTTTACTTAGAGTCTAACCAGTGCCACCCCGGTAGCAAGGTGTCCTTTCCCTTTCACCTTGAAGGAGGACCCCGAGCACGGCAATCACACACCACACGACATCCCTAGTCAGGTTTTCCACATTGTAGACACCGTTTCTCCTTGGCCATGCTTGGGGGAAGGTCAAAGTCCCTGTCCGTTTCTCTCTTCGGCTGAATCCAGGGGCAAGAGGTGAATAAGGGGGCGATGACCAATCTAAACACCCTGACGAGAGGTCTCAAATAGGGGCAGTCCGTTATGACCTGATGCCACAAGAAAAAGAAAAAAGCAAAGAAAAGGAGCAGTCATCATGACAAAAAACAAAAGTTTATCTTGAAAGTCCATCAATCATAATTCCAAAGCTCCAAGGAGAATAAAAAGCTAGGCATGGCAAGAGTGGCAGTACAGTTTCCCCGCGGGATGTTATGAGCCCGGTCGTACGCGTGCCTAGAGTGGACAAAGGTTCGATGACGGACACAAAGCTCCAGCGCAATAGGCCGAGCCTCTGAATGGGCTATTTGGAAAGGAACTCAAGCCTTGAAAACTTCTATACCTGGCCTAAGCTTACCCCCGCATTCTATTTTATTTTCAGGACTAAGACAAATACCCTGGGTATGGCCTCTATAGAAGCACAGTCACGCAAGTTGGACCCTGGCCAGGGGTTGTCACCTCTATCACACGCCAACCTCAGAAACTCTCAATGGAATAGGGAGGACCCACGTTTCTAGGGGGGGCGCTGGTTTCCAAAATCCAGAAAAAAAAATCATATATTCCAAAATCCAGAAAAAAATCATATATTCCAAAATCTAGAAAAAAATAATATATTCCAAAATTCAAAAAAATCATATATTTCAAAATTCAAAAAATTATATATTCTAAAATTCAAAAAAATCATATAGTCCAAAATCCAAAAAATCATATATTTTAAAATTAAAAAAAAATCATATATTTTAAAATAAAAAAAATCATATATTTCAAAATCCAAAAGAAATCATATATTTCCAAAATCTCACAAAAATCTAAATATTTACAAAAACTCCAAAAATACCATTATGTGCATCGCATGCATTGCATTGTTTCCATTATATTTTTCCGCCTATTTAATAAGGCTCCACCCCTTGACCAAATACCAAGAATGGTAAGCTTCCTAACTTGCTTCAGGCAAGGGGTTGAGTCTAAGAACATATCTAACTTATTTTTTTATCTAAGTATGTGCAGAATGGAGGTTCAAGCCCAAGATTCAAACTCACAAACCCACAGGTTCTGGCACTGTAGCGATCTATTCTTAGACAGCCACACCTCTCTGACGGTCCATCGGTCGGCCGTCACCTTCTCCCGAAGGTCAAAACTCATTTGTTCTCAGTAAACTCTCCCTGACGCGTCTACATTAGACCGTTATGTCTTTCTGGCGGCCTATTTTTAGACCATTAAACTCTTCCGAGAATAGGAAAACTCAGTTTTTATGAGCTCACCCTCCTGACGGCTCATCGTGAGACCGTCAGAGTGTTGTGGCGGCCCTACGTACGACCGTTACATTTCCCAGAAACTCTATTTTCTAGAATATTTGAGCCCAATCAAGCAACAAACTCATATTCCATCAACTGAGGCACTTCCATGTCATTCAATTGAACTCGATGATACGTAAAACTAGTTGGTAAACTTTGATTTCATTACATTCAAGAAAGCTCAAACTACATTCAATTTTCTATCCGCATGAGGCCGGATCTTGCGTAGTTCCTTCACATAGGTGCGGCATTCCTCGTCGTCTTCTTCCACTTCTTCTTGCCATGGGCGCACTTTGCTGATCTCCCACATGATCAGAGCGCTCCGGACTGCTCTTTCATCCTTCTCGGTCCCCATCTTCCTAGCTTGAAGGGGAGGGAAATGTGATAGTTCAGGAACTATGGTACGGGGTAGCCCGATCTGAAGATAGCATCGGTGAGGGTTGTAGATCGACATGGTAGTATTTCCCACTAGCTGTAGATCTAGGCTTGGTTGTCGAGGAACTCTAAGAATGATGCTCCGAAGAACTCTTGGACGCATCGTGAACTTCTCTATTGGCAAAGTGTTGAGGAAGAGACGCCAATCGTCTCGTGTTTTCTTGTCCGCCATCCGGCATTCAACCTGTGAAGAGAATCCAAAGGTGCCTCCTATGAAGAATAAAGGGTGGCTGCCAAAGATCTGGCTAACTGAAGGTATGTCTCCCTTGGGTAGAAATTTGATTCTCACTCCCATCCAACACTCAAGGAGTATCATAGAGCCGAAAAGAGGTCCTCCTAAGCAAGCTGAGCTAAGCCCTTCATAGAGGTATGAAAGGACCGCTTGAGAAATGGATAATCCCCGCCACAACCCACTGATGATGCTGAGGTTTTGGATATCTAGGAGGTGGTCCGTGGTGGAGAAAAGGAAAACCCCGCACAAGCAAACCGATATGGCTTTAGGTATGGCTTCATACCTTTCCCACTTATTCTTGCAATGAGAGACTACCCATTGAGCCATCGGTATCAAATGAATGTGGCGTGGGCTGATCATAGTCCTAACATCCTTTGGATTGTGGATGAAATAACTTAGAATCAAGGAGGGGTCTATGGGCTCAACCGTATGACACACTAAGTCTTCATCTCCCACTTTAGTCTTAGCAAGGGATAGGTAGGTCTCTACCTCCTCTAATAGGACTGTAGCTTCAAAGGAAGGGAAGAGAAATGTATGTGTTTGTGGGTGCCATAATTCTATGAGGGCTGAAATGCTTGCCTAATCTAAGGACAATTTCTGAAAATTTTTGGCCAAAACAACTAAGGGGTGAAGGTGCCATGCCCTTAGGATTCATAGGACCTCTAATGGAAGTTCTTTGATCATAGGAGCCACCCACTTTAGGTTGGAATAACACCTTGGGCCAGGGAAAGGCTAGAGAAAAAGAGAGGAAAGAAGAGGAAGAAGAGAGGAAGATCATAAGAGGAATGCAAAGTGCAAAAAAATTAATGAACTTTTGAATTCAATTGCGAACTTACCTCTCTTAGTGCACTTGAACTGAGATGCTTGGGGATGGGGGTCAATCTTTGCAACTCCCCATACTCCTTCTTGGCTGCTTTGGGCCTGGTGTAGGCCCTCTCCTCCATGCCCACCACTCCAAAGCTCCTCTTCATGGTGTTCTTTGCTATTTTGATGAAGTTCCAAGCCTTGTGGCATAAAATTGGGTGGAGCTACGAATTAGGGGTTTGATCCTACTTATAGAGGTTTGATTTTGATATTGGAGTGTTAGGAATTGAGTTAGGAAGCCTTATCCTAAATCTGGATGAGTTCTAGTGCAGCTTAAGCCTCCTTTGACTCGGGTTCGAGTTCTTATGAGAGAGTCCATCTCGGATTACACAGTTTTTCTCTGTCGGTTCATCGTAGGACCGCCACAGCTCTTTGGCGCTCCACAATTGGGCCGTTACATCTCTTCATCAGTTGCTTTCTCTTCGCTTTCTCTGGCGGCTGCATAGTAAGCCGTCACATCACCTTGGCAGTCCTAACTTAGGCCGTTACATGGTCTGTGCAGATCTTAGTTAACTTTGTTTCCTCTCCTTTGGTCAAACCTGCCCGTCCCCTATCTCTCACTCTGTCTCTGTCCAACCTGTTCATCTACACATCCATTCATTCATTCACACATCCACATACTAAAAACAAAAACAAAAAAAAAAAAAAGATTTTTCATTCCTTTTTTCATTCACGTAGTCATGTACTTGTGTAAAGAAGAAAGAGAAAAAAAGGTACAAAGTCACTCAGCCGGTCTATCTCTCGGGCTATCACTATCACCGGTGCCCTCGTGCCGCTTCGCTGGCAGCTCCATGACGCTGCTCTCCTCCCCCCGCTGCCGCCTCCGGTCTTCCTCCTCATTCCTTCGATGGCCGGAGGAGCCGGTAAAGTAGCCTCGAACTCCGCTGCTCGACGCAACACTTTGGCTCCTGCTACTGGTCTCCGACTTCTTCCCCAGAAGTCGGAGGGCCTCCTTCATGCCCGCGATCACACCCTTCATCTCAATGGTCTGTACTCGGAACTGATCCCTCTCTCCCCTCAAGCGCGTGATGTCAGCTCTAAGTCGCTCTATATCCTCCTCGTCCGCACGCCGGCGGGTCTCTCCTATGCTCAGTCGGGCAACCTCTGCCCGGAGATGGGCAGCCTACATCACCTCCGCTCGAGCACGCTCCGTCTCGGCCAAAGCCGCGGTCAGCTCTCTCGCCTGCATTAGCATTCAGCATAGTCAGTCAATTAGGCATTTTGCATAATCATAAGCATTTAAGTCTAAGGGAACTCAGTTTTTCTTACCTGCTCCGCGAGGGCAGCCTCAGCATCCTCAGCCCGAGCAACCACTAGAGCAAAATCTACATCTCGATCAGCTCTGCCTCCCGCAGGCTGTGAAGAGGAGGAAGGGGCGTCTGGTCCCATTCTTTGTGCTCCCTCGGCCCGCTGCATTTAGAAGTCAAAGTCAATCAGTTTGCATAGTCATAAGCATGAGCATTTAAGTCAAAGGTTTAGAAAACTCACCAAGAGCTCCAAGGTAGTTCAGTACTCATCTCGCTGCTGGATGGTGGCATGGAGGAGTCCCACGAGCTCGGCAATCCGTCCCTATGGGTCTAGCTGCATTTAGAAAACAAGTGTCAGTGCATATAGGAATTCAATTAAATTAGATAGACAAGAGTTTGAGTTTAGAGTTCATACCGGTCGTCGGGTGCCTCGGAACACCTGGTCGCCATACCGCTGGGAGTAAGCCTTGAGGAAGGCCTCGTCGCTGTCAGCTCACTCTTTCACGGCTCAGCCCTTCTTGTTCCAGTCATGCACATACTTCGCCTTCCGGGCACACCAGTCGATATCCCCACTGATGCCCTTTGAAGACTTTCCAGGGCGCTCGTCGTTTCTACGAGGGAATGCTACCTCTGGCTGGTGAACTCCCCGCGTCCTCACGATCAGGCGGTAGTGCGGGGACTCGATGACGTTGATACAGTGAAGCCAGATGTCTCGCCCGCTGTATGCTAGGGAAGCCTTGACCCACGGCTGTCCCTCGTGGCCCTCGTCTCGGTACGATGTCCATCGCAACTGAAAAGGCAATTGAGTCCATGCCAGCATTTAGAAGCATTTAACATCATTTAGTAGCATTTAGGAGTGTATAGAAGAGTTTAAGTTTAGGACTTTACCGATGCGTACGGGAACGAGTCTATATCATCCTGGATGGCTCGGGTCAGTCTGCTGACCGATCCCATGTCCCTCGCAACAATCCACTGCCTTGCGATGGGGATCTGCCCAGGATGCATATGTGTACCTCGCCCGATCCCTGGAAGGTAGAGGAAGCTCCAGATCTACATGTTAGAAGTCAAATGTCAGCATATAGCAGTCAAAAGCATATAGAAGCATTTTTAGAGTTGAGCATTTACCTGTAGGAAAGGCGAGAAGCCGCCCAGCATCATCTGCCGGTCGGTCGTACTCAAAGACTCAAACAGGAAAGGGATCACTGCCGCTCCCCATGCATATCTGCCTACTCTGCTAAGGTCCTCCAGTAAAGGCAGGAGCCTGCAGCTGATCACATCCGCTCTGGTCGGGAACATCAGCTTCCCGAACAATAGGATCAGGAAGCGTCTCAGAACTCTATCTCCCTCTGGTCCCTCCTCCGCTGCTACTCTCGGGCGGACCTGCTCGATCACTCTATCAAGGTGCTGCTCTGGAAGCTCACCAACTGCAATAGCTGCTCCTCAAAGCCCCAGGCTCTCCTAGAGTCTCGACCGTGACAACTGGGACGACGGATGCCCTGGTCTCACCAAGTCCAGCCCCAGCAGCTCCTGGGCTAGCACCCGGTAGTTGCCGTAGGTCCAACCTGTCACTGCTGCTTCATGGACCTTCAACCCCGTGATCCTCGCTATATCCTCCAGTGTTGGGATCATATGACCCCATGGGAAGATGAACACCCGGCTGATCGGATCCCATCGCTCGTGCAACGCATACAGCAACGACGTGTCCATCCTCGTCACCTCTATGCTGAGGACTTCCCCGAAGCCCATAGCAGCTAATCTCTCTCTCTGGTATTCCAGCAGTGCCTGGTACACCACCCTGATCTGGAGTCAAGATATCCTGGTTCTTCTTTTCCCCTGCACACATATAGAACATAATTTAGTTATTTCATTAGTCTAAATTCATTGCATTTAATATGAATAAAACACAAAAAAATGAATAAGTAAAAATTGAAAAAAAATCAACTTCTGGCTCTGGTTTCTCTGATGGCCCTGATCTGGCGCGTCAGAGACCAGCGCCAGGACCTATAACGGTCGCTGGAAGGACCGTTACGTGCTCCCTGATAAGGCATCGTTTCCTCTGTTCCCCCAGTTCATGGAAATGGCCAGAATGGCCTACAAATGATTATAATGGGTCCCCAGACCCATTATCTTCCCCTCAATCACACATGCACACACGAAAATGGAAAAAAATTGAATTTTTGGGGCAGAAGCCTACCTTGCGATCTCGGTCTCGCCCTATCTATCAAAATTTCATGCTTGAGTGATCATTATACTTTCATGTCTTATCTTATCAATGCAATTCGTGCTTGTGAATGGATGTGCTTTATTCATATTGTTGTTGGCTAAACTCCTTTCTATGGATGAAATCATGAACGCCTTCATACTTTGCCATTCATCGCACAGGTAAGTCAGGTACGGTATCTCGATCCCTATATCCCTTACTGCATTACTATATGTTATCTATGATATATTATCTCGAGAACCGGCTGGTCATTCATGTGTTCTGGGATATGATGTTCCCCTATACCAAAATCGATGATGATCTAGGTGCACATGTTTAATCGTTGGATAAGCCGTTAGGTTGGAAAAGCTTGGGGACAATGGTTCTATCTTGCACGCTGTGGTTGCAGATGGTGTCCTGACCCTGGTTTCTTCGGTCTAGCAATACTATTCTCGAATATCTTCTTATTTTATCTTTCTTGGCATTCATTTTGATGATTTCTTTTCCTTTAGCCCAGCATGCATCATACACATCTTTTGAGCATTCACGAGCCTTCATCTATCCAAGGTGTCTCAGTAATGGTGGATAATTGTGTCCATGATCTCGAGTAAGGAGAGTTATTTCACTCTGAGTTGGAAGGTTTCCTTCGATCTATTCGCTCGATCTGGTTAGCTGAAGATTCCTGTCTGGAGCTTAGTTAATCATCTCTTTCCTTTCCGTTGCTCCGGCCGCTGGCCGTGTTTTCCTTTCCTTAGTTGTTAGTTCCTCCAGACATGGGTCGTTTGATTGACTATTTCCTTGTGATTAGTTCGAAGTTTTCCAGAAGATTCCTATCACTCGTTGGTTGAAGACGGGTGTCGTTTGCCTTAACGCCAGCTTTTTAGTCCGCTCCGCTTCATTTTCGCTTCATCTCCATGTTCCATTTCACTTTCGCTTCACCTCCGCTTGCTCCCCTGCAAAGAGGGCGTTAAGGAGGGGTATCTGTTGACACCCGTTTTATGACCAATAAGTTGGGTCATCTCCTTATTCACATTTTAAATGATGCTCCGAGTTGTTCACCCTTATTGAGCCATCTTGTTCAATTCGAGGTTTATTTCATGGGTCATGTCTCCCTGGTTGGGTCTGGTTCCTCATCTCTTTCCCGCTGGACGAAGCTTAGCAAGCCTCCATTTTATTTTCACTCCCTTGTCTCTGACGGTCCATTCATGGCGCGTCACTCTGTTCTAACACTCCTATCTTTGACCGTTACCTCATCTCAGAGTCCTAAAGCCTATGGCTTCTTTCCAAGCTTATCTTTTATCTGATCTGTTAGGTGTGACGGCTTATCGTGCGACCGTTACCACATTCTGACGCACCTACTTATGGCCGTTACATTCCTCCAGAGTCCTATGTTTGAAAACTTTACCCATTGGTCTTATCTTTTAGTAGATAAGGTTGTGTGACAGTCCACTCTTGAGGCATCATATGCATGTGGCGGTTTATCGTTCAGCCGTTACATCAAATAGAGAGTTCTAGCAGAACTGCTCTTTCTCTGTTACTCCGTGGCCGAATTAAGAATTTGATCTGATGATTTCTCCCTCAAATCTGATCCTCAGAACCTTCTGTTTGTTTCTATGGACACTTGGGAGTATTATCTTCAAGAGTTTGCTAAGAAACGTCCTACTTTCTAGCTGGATTTTCTCTTACTCGACCAGAGAGTTTGAGGGTCTATAAATAGAACCCTTGACTTCATGGCTTGAGGAGGAGACATCTGGAGTTCGCGTCAAAGTGCTGCTGCATCCTGGAGCTAGAACCAACCAAGGAGAGCTGCTTCCCACGTCCATCTTCTTCCAAAGTCCAGGGAGTATTGGTTCCAAGGGTCTAGTTCAATCAAGTTATTTTCTTAGTCTTTTTTTCCCTCCTCCAAGCATCATAGCATATCCCCTCTTCTTCTTTCACGTTCTTGCATCTTCTGCATTCATCTAAACATCTCTCCCATCTTTTAAACGCCCCAGAGGGGTTAATAAAACCAACCTCCCCGGTATCTCCCTCTCATTTTGCATGCTTTTGAGTTCTTTTGATTTATTGATACTACTCTTGCTCAAGGGCTAATCTGGGTTATTTTCTTTGTGTTCTACACTCTTTTACAAGTTTACAGAGTCCACAACACGAGGCCCAAGCTTTCTGGCCGGTTAGAAGGCGTGGAGATCAAAGATTCCCAAGTTCCTATTCTGCAGTCCTCTGACAGATCATCAAAGAGGCGTTAGAGTCACGTAGCGGCTTATCGTAAGGCTGTCACACTTCTATGGCGCAACATCATTTGACCGTTACACTTCACAGAGCTGCAGTTTCCTAGTTGTTTTCTCTCTCACGTGGGCGAGTGCTTCATCCACCTATTTCTAAGATATTTTCAGGTCTTTGGCTTGTTTATTACCTTAGTGGCGATCACATCTTTCCTTAGTTTGGGCAGTAGCTTTCTCTTTCCTCATACTTCTCCTTTACTTGCTTTATTTGCTTGTTCCACTTATACGGTGTGTTTTCTTTTACTTCCTTGCTCCACGCCCCGGCGTGTTTTTTTATTTCTTCCCTTTAGTTTATTCCTGATAGAGATAGCATGCCCATGCTAGATTTCATGTTGATGGCCTAGGTTCATGTTGCACATGTTCATAGGTTGAGTGATTTCACTGCTTGTTCATATTTCCATTATTGTTGACATCATATCCATCTTGCAAAAAGGAACATATAATAACCAACAATATCCACACCCATGGGAACAAATGCATCTTTAGATGCAGATGAAAATGGTAAATCTGTAGATTCCAAAACATACCGAGGTATGATCGGGTCTCTTTTATATTTCACTGCTTCTAGGCCTGACATTCAGTTTAGTGTATGTGTGTGTGCTCATTTTCAAGCTAATCATAAAGAATCTCATTTCATTGCTGTGAAAAGGATCTTAAGCTACATTGCTAGCACACATGACTTAGGGCTGCAGTATCTTGCACCATGTTCTTTTGATTTAATCTCATATACTGATGCTGATTATGCTGGATGCCAACTTGATAGAAAATGTACAAGTGGCTACTACCAATACTTGGGTGGATGCTTAGTTTCGTGGGCTTCCAAGAAGCAGCACTCTGTTGCACTTTCCACTGCAGAAGCTGAATACATTGCTATAGGTAGCTGTGGAACCCATGTGCTATGGATAAAACATCAACTCCAAGACTACGTAGTAGATCTTGGATGCACACCCATCATGTGCGATAATACCTGTGCCATTAACTTAACCAAGAATCCCATTCAGCATTCCTGCACCAAACACATTGAGATAAGGCATCACTTCCTCTGGGATGAGGTAAGTAAGAAAAACTTCGAATTTCACTTTGTTGAATTTGAGAAACAAATTGCTGATATTCTTACTAAACCTCTGAGCAATGACACTTTTTCAACTTTAAGAAGAGAATTGGGTCTGTGTAGACCTCCCACTTGATTACATTTGCATGTTCTTGCTCATCTAAGTCCAAGGGATCACTGGTTACAATAGTCAAGGGGAGTCCATCATGCTTGTTTAATTGGCTGCATTGTTCATAAACTGTAGGATGTTTCATTTCATTGCATGACCTTATGGTATATTAAATGATGTTGGGAGAAGGGCATATTATGTCTGTCTGAAAACTCACACTATGCGTGAGGTGATCCAAGGATCTAAAGTTCTCCACCTGGTACCATGGGTCTTAGTCATACTCCATTGCACTTTATTTTAGTGTCTAGCTTAAATACTTAGTGTATTGCATTTTAGTGTCCATGGGTTGAGGGGGAGCTGGCATTTCATTCTGAGACAGGTTTTTTATTTAGTTCACTGCATCTTCAGCCTTATTTTTACTGTCTGGGTCAAGAGTGTCGACGCACCAATCCATGCGTGTCGACCTCTCTGTTCGCACTCATCACCATTCACCCTTCTGTGGAGCCAGCTTGCTTCGACCTCCTGACAAGCTCAGGTCGACCTCTCATTCTCTTGTGCTCATCTGAGGTGCCTCACTCTTCAATTTCTCATGGAATACTTCAAGGGGAGATTCCCTTCTAAGACTGTTCTTATTGACTGACCTCTCTAACAACACTCTCCTGCATGATATTTTATCATGGTTGTTTAAATATAATGAGGCTTAAGGTCAACAACTTTACGTTCTGAAAACTAGTAACTTAGAGGAGAGACTCCATAGGCTTACTTCTGATGATGCCTTTCATGATTAAGTTCTATGCTCCATGGTCTGCTTATGCTTTTCAGTGATAATTTTGGCTGATGTACTTCTATTGAGTATTGTAATCAAACGACTATATCTAGTGAGACTTATTCAAGCACTCATTACAGAGCAATGGTCAGGATTTGGTGAGTAATCGGATACACTTCACCTATGACATGAGGTGGTTCACGTCAAAAGGCAATGTCTTGATTAACTCTGATCTGATAAGAAGTTTTATTCATCAAAAAAAAGGGGGGGGGGCTAGAAGAGCTTAACAGAGCAATGGCTCATGCTCATTAAGAAACTGTCACCCTTCACCAATGAAGTGGTACTGGGACAGGCATGAAGTGGCAATCTATCTCTGATCAAAATGAGGCATAATAAGTTAACTGCAATGAGTAACTGGGGCATTTGCATCTAACAAATGTGATTCCTCACGTAAAAAGGTGTATGTTTATCTTGACTGTCAGCTCGGCCTATGTAAAAATCAGAAGTGCAAGTTCATAAAAGTTCTCACCATTCTAGCATGTTTGACTTCAATACTCATGATAGTTAATCCTGAAGAATCACTGGGTCTCATAAGTTAAACTGAATGGGTTCATTCCAGACTTCAGTTCTATTATATGCATCAGCTTTAGTAATTCTATTTTGAGTACTCCTCCAACTGCTTAAATTCCTGACAAAAGTTCTTGACTTTAATCCATCCATTCTTACTCTACTATCATGACATGCTTATGTGCTGGGAGATATCTGCTCTGAGGGTTGCTCCAGTCATTTTCTCGAATATGTCTTAGTCCTGAATCTTTCTTCTGAGTTCTACACTACCCCTCTTGTTTTTGATGATGTCAAAGGGGGAGAGAGTGTTAGTTGGTATAGAGTGTTAGTATGTCAAGGGGGAAAGAGAGTTTCGTTGCTAAGTCATGTGTCAACTGCATATCATGTTGTTTTGTTTAAATTTTGCATGAGCTGACTATCCAAATTTTATGCCAAAACTGTGAGCATAATGACTCATAGTTGCCATCATCAAAAAGGGGGAGAATGTTGTATAAATCATATTTTGATGATGTCCCACTATAAGTCATTGACCAATTGATTTAGAAGCTCATGAAACAACCCTTTATTGGTTAGGTGTGAAGAGGTTTAACCAAGGCTGAAGGGTGTGTCGACCCCACCAAAGGGTGCGTCAATGCAGTTGATCACAAGAGGAGGAAAATGTTCAAATGGGTCTAGGTTGCATTGACCCCATCGCCATTGCTGCGTCAACGCAACCAACGAAGGAAACAAAGGAGTCGACCCTCAGAGTTGACCCCGTTCAACTAGCGTTCTGCCATGCTAGGATGCGTTGACCCTTCCCTCTCAGGGCGTTATGGGAGGAGGGATTTTGTTAAAATATTGTTGATTTATTTGGTTTATTTATAAGGGGTTTTATTTTAGCATAGGGCGTGCCAGTCACTAAGTGACAAATTTATTGTGCGCTCGATCTGACTTGGTCAGACAAAAGTGAAGTCCATATAGGGACTAGAAGTCCGTCATACCGTAAAGGTTATGACATTAATTACATCCTCCTAGAAGGAGGAAAAGCCTTGATTAATTGCCAAGATAAAGGGCCATCGGGGCTAAGTAGGTATATAAGCGTATGCAAATTAAAAGGACGATATTATGCAATGCAAGATCTAGACATACATTCAAGCATGCAATACAATCATATTTATTGACCTGATCTCACTACAAGAAAATAGACCTTTAGGGGCATTTCTAAACTGCCCCCAAAAATGGAGATAAATGCCCTAATAACTTTTAGGGGCATTTTGATTAGTATTTGGGGCAATTTAAAATGTGTCCCTATTGCCACGGTCCCTAAAAGTTTTTGGGGCCCTTTTTAAAAAATGCCCCTAATGTTATCATTAGAGGCACTAATAATTGCCCATAAATATTTTAATAGGGGCATTTTTATTGAGCAAATGCCTCTGATGAACATATTTTAGGGGCAATTCCTCCTTCAAATTGCCCCAAATAATCTATTTTAAGAATAGTCATGTAAAAACCACCCTGTAATAATCACTTAGAATAATGTGTTTAAAAGGTATTTTCTTCCCCAAACTGTCCCAAACGACCAATCTGTAAGAGCTTCAGTTTATATATATTGCACCAAAATAACCATCCTAAAATATAAAAATTATAGTCAACATTCTTAACATACAATCAGTACATAGATCATATTCTTCGTGATTCATTGGCATACATAAACACCCACCATTATACACCACACTCATATATAAATTGTCCACCTTTTGACAGAAGCATAAATAGGACATGCTAGTCATTGATAAAAATAATCTCTTAATAGAGATATATTATAAAATCAAATCATGAAAATATCCCAATTACACAAGACATAGCATCCACGACTTATAAATACAACTCAGACTATGGAACCTCAATTTTTCACTCTACAACTAAAATATACAAACTTAACTCTTCAAAATAGGTAAATTAATATCCCCTTTATGCTCTTTAGGTATAAACATTTTCTTGCCAGTGGACGAATAGTAAGAGAAGCCAATTGATTGGATGGTTTGGCATGCCGCCATGCAGTTGCATTCCTCTCGACCATACTCTTGGCCAGCTTCTCTTCCACCTCTTCTCTATCAGTTTTATTCTCCCTTCTACACCTTGGGCTTCACAGGCCTTGCGGGATTGATGATGTTACACACCCGAAAGAAGAAACACAATTGTCACAATGGTGCCGATGAATAATTCAGAACTAACAATGCATATGCTAAGTTGACCAATGTCAGCATCTTTGTACGTAAAATATTCTTTTGTGCAACAGCTTGCTGCCATCTGTACAGAACTGTTCATAAGAAACGTGAAAAACTAGTGAGTATATGATCAAGCATAACCACCAATTACTAGCCAAAAAGTAAGATGGAGAATCAGTGTAGTTTATATGAAACATAGAAAATTAAGGATACCTTTATCAAAGCTGATTGAACAAAAAATATGATGTATCCATGATATAAGCCCTGAGATTACCAAGCATGGAAAAAAAGAAGATAAAAGATCCCATGAGATACATCAAATACTAAATCAGAATCATGAATTTATGTAAGCCACAATAAGTACTGAGTTCTAGTAACAAAAATATCCACTAAAATGTGAGGGAAGATCATAAGGCAGAAACATTTTATTCCTTTTATGGCATCACGAGAAACCTAGGGCAGTTGGACTGTCATCATTGCCAAATACCCTACAAAGAATAATGCCAGTGGCAAAGATTTATGCCAGTTTCCAGCTGTCTGGAAGTGGAGATGGTTTCACCCTGTCCTTTGATATTGTCATGATGGTGCCTGAGAAAATTAAAACCGATCAAAAAATAAGAAGAAGTCTAGGTGGCCAACTATTTATAAAGCAAATGATTATGATGAAACCAATAGGAAGTGAATCTAAAACCAGGAAAATACTACCACCTAGATTAAAGAAAAATTCACAAATTAAGAAATAAGAGTTTAAGGTAAGAACACAAACCATCATTAAGAATTACAATAATAAGGACCATAAAGGGTGGAAAATCAAACTTCCATATAAGAGCGAGCAACATGAAACCAAGCTGTCACAAAGTAACATAGAATAAGACAAGCCAACAATAACGAAGAAACAGTACCAAGAGATACTTGGCATACACTGGGGAAGAAAGCTTATCACAGTTAATTGTTAATTAACCTTGCACTGCTCTTCTTCACATCTTGATACATATAACCTAATGTTATGAACTTATTTCCATCATTTTCGGATAAGCTAACATCTTCATGCGAGACATCTTCATGTGGCAGGCAGACTTCACCATGGCATAATTTTGACTCATGGATAACACATTTACAGTTCAACTAGTGTCTTTATCATCATTTTAGAAATATGAATCAATATCCCCACATAGAAAAATGTCAATATATTTTAAGGGCAATATTAAATATAAAATGCCTCTAATTATGATTATATTGGGGCAGTTTTAAAATTCTACATGACAGTGTTCTTTCCATAGGAAGTAACATTAAAAAAACTACATATATACGTATATATAAAGAATACACTTAAAGAACTAGAATATCACTTTTAGAAAAAAAAAGTACATCTACTGGAATGTCTTTGCAATTTACACATGGGAAGGCACAGTAATAAACACCCAGATGGATATGGTTAGAGATGACAATCCCAGATGTATTTTTTGTCTTGGTTCCAAAGTTATTTTGTTTTTGTTCCAAAGTTGTTCAGTTTGATTCAGTTTGGCTTGGGATGTAGTTTGGTTTGATTTTTCTGTTCTGACATGTATTGCAGAGGGAGTATGAGATACTGAGGTTGATGACTCCTATACTGGTTCAAACAAGCTCACGACCACTATTTTGTATTTGTTTGAGTGGCAGGTTTGAAGCATCACCAATAGGGACTTCTACAGCTGACTCAACGTAGCAGCAGTTGGCCTTCCAAGAATGAAGACAACATTGTGACATAGAAGTGTTGCCTATTATTTGGATATACACATTTATTTTAGCTATGCAATCTAATTCTTGCATATTAACCGCTGTATAATTTTTCTTCGCAGTTCTCTAACCCTGCAAGCCTACCAAACCCATATAAGTATTGTAGTGATAGCCCGAGATGTGGTCAGATGCCAGTGCACCCAAGGCCGCAAATCACAGATTGCCAAAATAGCAACTCTCAAGAGTACATGGAACATATGTCCATCAAACAACAGTACATTGCTAATCATTGGTGTCATGTATAATCTCAAACATAATCTTTTGAGAGAAAAGTTACAAAATAATTGATTCACATCACGAAGTTGGCTCGATAGGTATTGATGCCAGACTCAAGGGAATTTCCTGTGTATATAATATGCAGAAAAAAATTATTTGAACTATATATATGGTGAAAGAGTAGATAATATCAAAAAAACTTCCCTTTTCACACCAAAGAAAGTCTTACTTAATATGGTGAAAGGACCAACATCTGATTGGCCACTGCAGATATGAATCCACAATTGATTTTCTTCTCTGCTGGGAGGGTGTGGTGGTGGTGTCAAGAGTGGAGGTTTTCTAGCATATAAATTTTGTTTCAGAGAGGGAAGGTCCAGACACAGTAAATTTTCTTGATATGGCATTGGCCAAAGATGTATCACAGCCTGATGCCCTAGCAGGCCAACAACATAACAATCACCTAAAATTCACATTTTGCTAAGTAGCTCAACAGTTATATATTGTTTATCAATAAGTAGGATCACATGATGCTCTAATCAAAATGTGGGAAGGTATTTCTTTTTTCGATAATGTTTAGAGGCCCTCCAACTACCAGCTAGTTTTAAAAAAATAAGTCTTGTTTACATCAATGACAACAGTTGAATGGTTTAGATTTTTAGATAAGCAATCCTATTACTTTTCTGAAAGTGGAAAGTCAACTCTTCGAATGAATGCAAAGCAAAGAATATGATTATCCATAGTATTGGATTCAATTGAAGCAACAAACAACTCAGAAAAGCAACAAAAGCAATTGTAGATTGCTCATTTTTTACCTTGTTGACCTGTAAAAGAACACAAGCAACTGTACATTAACATTTTGCCCATGTTCTAGCTTACGAGGTTGGGCACTAGACAGACTTGATTGAAATGTTGAGTGAAAAAATATTGGGTATTATTTGCTAATAAAATCTTTTGGAGTTCATGATGAACAGATTCTGACCTTAGCAAGTCACATATATGATGAAACAAAAAACAAGCCATTGCATTTATTGAAATGCATTATGACTTGGTACTCAGCCCTCACTGGTTGAGATCCTCATGTTAACTTATTTTGGGAAACCACAAGCTAAGTTAAACTGATGATCTTTGCCTACTGGAACTCAAACTTGGCCATGGAGTTGCACAAGGCGTTATGTTATCAACCAGTTTCCACAGCCATCTGCACATCGAAGACCCATGCATTAAGTTGAACCCAACATTATCCTCATCTCTTTTTCATTAGGGGCATACACAAACTGGTTTCAGAAAATAGAAAGTCCTGTAGGATTGATCACTTCTAGCCATCAACTCAACCATATAAACTCAACATATCTTCATCTAACATGCATAAGCATGAGTTCAAACCCAAAATCATATTATGAAGCATCATGTAAAAGTTCATGTAGATAAATAAGGAATTGTTTTAAAATTAAATACTATTGTCAGCTCTATTAAGCTTCCTGTCTCTGCATAGTAAATGACAATGTTGTACTTCTGCGGCCATGTAAAGAGTGTGCCATGATTGGATATCGATCTATTATACTGTTTAGTATCATCAAATTATAAGCATACAATTAAATAAAATCATGTAACATACATCTAGAACTGAAAACATAATTTTCTCGCAGTTGTGTCCAGTTAGATGATGTTGATACTAAAAAAAAGGAAGAGCAAAAGAAGAATGTACATGTTAAACAGTAACTTGACTGTAAGAAAAGCAGTTTTGAGACTTTGTAGCATTGTTGGTGGAAGATATGCTAAGTTTCTGAACAAAAGAATAGAAGATAGAATTGGGAGTAATGATAGTTCAGGTAGGGTCAACCATGACTCCTCTGCACAAGAAATTTGGGTCGATTTTGAAGACCCTGAGGTAAAGATGGCTGTAGATGAAGATCATGCTGAGGTTGATGGAATGGACGATGGCCATTTCGTCATTTTGTGGAATAGATCATTCATGATATGTTTGATCCCATATGGGAAGTTCGTCATGGCACGATTATGGCTTTGAGGGAAATTATGACCCATCAAGGTGCCTGTGTTGGAGTGTTTATGCCTGATCTAGGCTCCAACATGTCATGGCTACCAGACGTAGATGTTGATCCTATAAAGAGGGGAATGGGGGTTGATTTAAATGTTCAGCCTACAATGGATGCTTATGAACCAGACCTGAAGAGAAGAAAGTTGAACCAATCCATTTAGCAGGGCCTATGGTTTTGAAGAAGGAGATGTACAATGGCTTGCTAAAATTGGAAGATAGTTTTTTTTTGACACAATGGGAAGGGTGGACTGTGGTAATATTGGCATTGTTCATCTAAAAAAAGCTCAGACTTTTAGTGAATGAGGATGTTCACCCACTGAAATGTTTCTGAGAAGGACATCATAGCATGCTATCTAAATCGATGCATAGTGATTACCATGGCAATCCCCATGGTTCAGGCTGGGGTCGCTAATCATCCATGCCACTATTGACACCTACATTCACAGCTTATTAAATCAGCTTAGAGGTGCAAGTGGTTGTTAGTCCCACACTACACATGAGCTTATAAGCTCTGAGACTTTCCACATATTATCATGTGGCTTGAGTTGGATGCTCTAGCATCATCCCTTTCTCCATTCTTTAACCATATATTGCAATTCACCAACAAACTTCATTCCCCTTCCTTGTTGTTGAAGGGTGTGCAGCACTTCTAATGAATCAAGAATGATTGGTGGAGGGACTTTGGGGTGCTTTTTTCCTTTTCTCCATTCTTTAACCATATATTGCAATTCACCAACAAACTTCATTCCCCTTCCTTGTTGTTGAAGGGTGTGCATCACTTCTAATGAATCAAGAATGATTGGTGGAGGGACTTTGGGGTGCTTTTTTCCTTTTCTGTTAAAATGATGTGTTTCCCACAATAATTTGTTATTAAATGATGTGTTTCCCACAATAATTGGTTATTAGGCTAAATTATCAGGTAATAAGAGGTTAAGTTAAAGAATCATTAATTAAAACTTTCATTTTTGTTTAACCAAACCAACCCCTGAAAAGGGTGGAACCAATGGACTTGGACCGACTTGGTGTACCGTATCATACCAGGGTCAGTCCAAGTCGATCCAAATCACCAATCCGGCAAACCTTGGATGGTATATCCACCTCTTCCTTCAAGAAATGCATGAACAATAAGAAGCACGACTTGAGAAATTGCTTTCGAAATAGTCAAATAAAGGATGCAGACAAAAAACATTATCATCTAAATTGGGCTCCAAAAAGTAAAAAATAGTTACATTACACCTCCAAACTTTTTTTAAATCACCATGAGACAAATCCACCAGCACACATTAGGCAGCTGAATCTAAAGACTCTCTCGTGATCTCGTGTTGCATCAAATGCAAGTGCAGCGCACAGGGACAACAAAATGGGCAAGACTAACATACAACCTGACGCAAGGATCTGGAGAGAGGTTGAAAGGAGTGGATTCAGGACTGGGATTGGCTGGTCCTAGACCAATATGGCTGATCCCATCAGACCACAAAGACGTCAGATGGCCAAGCAAATTATAATATGTTTCTAACTTAATGTATATATGCATGTGTATATATAATATATTTCATGGTATCACCCATGTTTCAAAAAATGTGGATAAATAACTGATATTAGAAAACAAGATATAATATTTTTTCTCAGTGAGAGATTTCCTACAATTCTTGTTTCCCCTTTTTCCTATTGGATCACAGAACAAGAATGACAGAAGAGGAAGAATAAAGAACAGTGACACTCACCAAAGAAAACCAATGGAAGAGTGGCAGAAGAACCTGCAGTAGTGACATTGATGGCAGTGGGAACAATGGCATCAGGCATATATCAGAAGTATTTTTCTCCTCCTCTCTTTTCTTCTTCTTGGTTTGGCCCATATCTCTTGGCTTCAGCCCCCTAAAGTATCCACATTCACTCCCTGTTGGTTCACCATCATTACATTTCTCCCAAAATTTTTACTTAGGAAAGGGCCAAAATATCCTCCTCTTAATGCATCAATGAAGATGCACCTGAAATGGAGTACCTCCACTTAACATGACTCTTGCTCATGCTCTTGTTATGTCAACAAAACTTAAAGAAGGGGCAGTTGCATGCATGGCCCTTTGTGGGAAGAGATGGTGGATCAAGGATGTAAATGTAACTTTCTTTTCCATGCATCCTAGGTAGTCTTGATGTCTAATCTATGAGTTTCGATCATGTCCTCCTTTCTATCCTATTCCTTCTGTCCCTTTTTCTGGCATTTCTACATAATAATTACTTTTGTGTAAACACATCAATAATCATTTTCAAAGAGATTAAAACAGTACTACTTTCTGAGAAAAGGAAAATATAATTTCAATTAAAACATTTGACAATTTACTTACAATCAGAATCCATGCAAACCTACTCACCAAATTCAAGTTCACTGATTGACTGAACCAATGATGCTAACCAGTAAACATCTGAATAGGGATTTCCACTATTATCATTGTACTGCAAGGAGAGAAACAAACCAAATTCAATCAGGAAACTAACGATAGCGAAGGGGGAAACAGGTGACAACAGGCCACATAATTTTCTTGATTATAGCTACTGTTATACATCTCGGCCATTTTATACCCCCAAACGTACAAGCGATAGTACAAAGAGTAAACAATTGTAATTATTGAGAATGTAGAATATTACCTGGTTTGAATTGTAATTGGCATATTTAGTGCCAAAATTTACCTTTTCTATTTTCAAGGCAAAAAAACATAGAGAACTTAGGGTCTGGGAACAGATGAATATCCAGGTCATCAGCCCAACTGCCAGTGCAGATGTAAATGGGATGGGTTTGGTATGGATACAAGGTATATCCTTTACCATATCTGGTGACACTTTACAATATCCATAACCTGTCCGCATCTGATAAGATTAACAGTCCAAAACCATAAAATTATCTGACAATATTGATGGAATCTGATAAGTTTTCAGATACTTATCTGTCACCTGGGGTAAGGACATATTTCAAAATAAATCCACAATGGTCAAAACAAATCTAATTGATGGTTGACTATATAACATATCTCTACAGATTTTTAAAATAAGCCTACAATCACAAAAGGAGTTGAGGACAAGTGGAAGCATGCGGCAGTATTTGTCTAAACAGCTCCTCATGTCTACACCGTGTCTAAACAGCTCCTCATGCCTGGGTTTTTGAGTCGGATGAAAATCCGATGGAGAGAGATTGTTGGAACAAAAACACAATCCACTGTGAATCTATAGAAGCAGGTGTAAAGGAGATTGTGAGGATTATCAATGAAGGTAGATTTTGTAAAAAAGAAAGAAAGGTGTCTCCATTCCAAACGAGGCCTAAGTGTATTGTGAGAAGGGGACCGTTCATTTCTACAGACACCACATCACACGTATTTGGTAGGTGAGAAGAAAGCTTGAGATAAACTACAGATAGAAGATGATTAAGGTTTCCTAGGCCTACTCATATGCCATGCCAAGAGGGAGGCTCTCCGTGATACTTGGCCCATGCACTATACTAGGATTCACTAATGACAGATGAGAGAGAGAGAGAGTTTTGTCTGCATGTTGTCATTCCAAAACCACGCAAAATGTAGAGTAACAATGTAAAGATAAAAGAAAGATAGTGATATCTATCACTTGATAAGAATAGTTATATATCAAGTAGAGGCTAAAACAAAATACGAATGCCATTCCTTGTCTTCAAATTTTGAGTTGGATGAACCAAAGACTTCAGTATGATACTGTAGTCCATAAGTGTGACTTGAATTGCACATCCCGTATTTGTTATCATCCACTTTACAAATCTTTTAAGTCAACTTACATGTGAGGGGACACTGCGTATTAAGAATAATCTCACATTAAGTGGTGATCATAGAGAATACATCTAAGTTGGATGGCCCAATAATTCACTACATATACATAGGGAAGGTTGGCTCTTCACTCTCATTTTGAGAACCAAATCAATCAATCCCCAATTTACGCCAGAACTCTGACGGAAGCCTCTTGAAATAATTGTTTCTATCAAAATCTTGGAAGTTGAGAGTTTCTAGCCTGTTGTATCCTTCACCGTGCATTTTGAAGTTTGGTTTTAATTTTATTTCCAAGGAAAATGGACAACAATTAAACCTTACATTTCTCAATATCGACCTTTGAACGATATTAAACTGTAGCTACCTTGTGGAAGGGAGACATGAACTCAGCCAGGTGACATTTTTTTTACTTATGTGGCATGATCATATTAATTCTTGTTTACGCTTGTGTTATGAATTCGTCAAGTTCCAAACGAATGAAAAAATTGTAAAAGTCAATTTAACGTGTCTGTCTCAATTCTGTAAACCATTCTCTCCTCCCCACCCCCCAACAACAGCACACACAACAAACCAACATAAGTTTATTTGTAGACGAAGCAATTGCAAGGCAGTTACAAGAACACACGATCACCGGAAAGAAAATTCCTGCAGAAAGTAGGAGACTCTTACCATAAATAACACAAAGAGAAGGGATAAAAGGAGCTCCAGACGACCTACAACAAGAGTCCCAAAGAGACGACGTAAATTCAAATATCCATCAATCAATCCAATTCTTGCTAGAAACATCGCATGAAAGACCACCCCTGGCCTGTGTGAAAAATTTAAAGCATATTAATTAATAAGCAATAACCCGAGTGAAAATTTGTATGATCTAGAAAATGATGAAAGAAGGTTCTGCTGGCAATCTTACTCCAATAAGCAAGACGTGCCTGGTTCATGTATCTTACGGAGGTGAGGAGGTGGAGAGATGAAGTAGAATATGGAGGAAAAGTCTGCACCAGAGGTGAGGAGGCAGAGGGGTGGAGGAGAAGATGGAGGAAGAGTCGCAACGGAAGGGTGCTTGGGAGGCGAGAGGAGGCGGAGTGGGAAGTAGAATACCTTCACAGTCTCATAGATGAGTATGATTCAGTGCCGGCGGGTTAGGAGTCGGTGCTAGTGTGGGGGTGACGACGAGCAACCTTGTGGCGTAACAGCAGAGCAAGAGCGCGACGGCGGTGGTTGGGGAGCGTCGCCCGGTGCCGGTTGCGGCTAGGCCCTGCCGACTTGGGCAACTATACGTACCGGACCTGCTAGTGGCTCCTACGGCTACTGAGGAATAGTGAGGGGGGAGAAGTAGGCGGGGGAGAAGGGGGGCGGGGGAGGTGATGAGCAGAGGGGTAGAGGATGATGTACATCGGAGGCCGCGAGTAGGCGGAGAGGTGGAGGGAGAAGAAGAGGAAGAGTTCCGCAACGGGAGGGGCCTAGAGAGGTGAGAGGAGAGGTGGAGTGGTGGAGGAGAAGGTGGATTGAGGACGGAATCCGTGACCGAGAAGGAGGGAGGGGAGGTTACGATCGCGCGGGAGCTCGAATGTGGCGCGCACATGCGAAATACTTTGGGGGAATTTTTAATGGATTAATATTGTCGAATAATCATTTTGAGGCAATTTTGAAATGCCTCTGTATAGGGTTTTAAGTAAAGAATAAAATTAAAATGTTTTAGAGTCAATATTAAAAATAAAATGCCTCTATTTATGATAATTTAGAGACAATTTTAATAAATGTCTCTAAATGAACTGCCCCTATATCTATAGTTTTTTGTAGTGAATGTTAAAGATCATTCCCACAATTTGATTCTACATACCTATCTCAAGAAAGTAAGTTGACTGTTGACTTGAGATGACCCCCAGGTTTATGTACTAAACTTGAAATGGTTAACATTTTTTTCTTAGGTATGCATGTGGCCATATCAATTCTATAAATCTTTCAAGATCAAAAGCTGAAGATTGTTCCAGTTCATTGAGTATGTATAATCCTCTGGCTCAGTCATGAGCCAAAAGGTCCAGAAGAGCCTTCTGTGGTATGGTTAATAATAGATCCAAACAGACTTATTGTAAAAGCTCCACCAACCATCTAGTTCACTAGGGTATGTAAGGAAAATGGCCTATTGCACACTCATTTATCAAGCCAAAAACTCCAGATGTCACTCTTACAGTCATAATTGCTTCCACTTATTTGCTCAGGCTGTCAAACAAATTGGTAAATCAAAGATTGCTTCATGAATATTTCAAACATTTTTTCAATAGAAAATACTTCATAAAAAGCAATGATCACAATAATTTCTTGACATAATAACTGGCATGCGTTTATTCAACATATCGGCATATAATTGTAAGTACCCACAAATGTGTTTTGCTGGCCCATGGAGGTGGCAAGGACTGCACTCACTCCAACGTCTATAATCTTTACTTCAACTTTATGATTCACTAACAATTTGATGGCTTTATGTCCCTGTGTATTACATGCCTTTCAGTATGCAAACAAACCATACATTTCAAAACCTGTCATGAAAACAAAGGAAATAAATCTTCAGACAAAAGAAGGTTGGTCAACTAAAGTGGATAGCCTCTTATTATGCAAATTTAGAATTGAAAGAATATTTGCTTGCTTACAAACAACTGCAAGATATGGCTCCAAGATTGTTTTAACTTGTTAGATAAGATCTGCTAAAGAACCACAATCCATGTACTCTAGGACCATTGATATAATCCCATTGTGATAGAAAGCATGGTACCATACAACGATATGTTGACATTGAGAAGCTTGGTTTATTTTGAGCTCTTGTACAATTTGCTTACGAATTGCCTCTTGAATGTTCATTTGGATACCCTGAACAAGATATTATATCATCACTTCATCAGTTGAGAGTCCAATTAACTTGATAAAATCTCAGTTATTAAAGCATCACAATTGTTAGAAAAGCTAGACATTTCATTGTTTTAATGGGCTTCAAGCAACATACAGCGAAGCCAACATAAAAGTAACTATGGTTCCCTCTCTCAATCCTTCGTCCAATCTCTAATATGTTATCTCCTCATTTCCTTCTAGGAATAAAACAAGGGCATTACATTGAGTGATCGGTAAATAGAAAACCAACTTCACATTAGTAAAGATGGCATAAGTAAACACCTTTTTTTCCCGCACTAAATGGACATCAAAATTGTGAATGATGAAATAACATCGGAAGACAAAATCTGATGGAATGATATCTAACAGACTAAGTCAAAATGTAGATGCCCAATTTCTTTCAAGGGAACTGCTAATTTTATCCAAAATGCTTCCCACCTCTGCCTGCCTGAATATTAGACTAATCACATAAACGTTTTCTTCAAATTGCAAATACACGTACCCCCACTATGAATTGCGAGAAGCACTTCTTAATTTTAAACCTTTTCCTCCACTGGGTAGAAGTAGAACAGTGTGGATATTCACCCATTGTCTAGCAGTGCTCAGAGCTAATTTTTTAAACATTTGTTTGGCCATTTGAGTTTCTGTGTCCACAATTTTTAAATTGGAATATAGAAAAGCCGAGACATAAAATTAAGAACATGCACCTCTGTAAAGGATAAAGACTTATAAGAACCAGAAATGGCCAAACAAAACAATGCAACTAAAAATAGGAAAAAATCAACTCTCAAGGGGCTAATGTGATAAGGTAATCATGCACCAATAATAAAATAATAAATAATAATAATCGAACAGAGAGGCATGAGCACGCAACAAAAAAAGGAAATGAGAGAAAAAGAATAAGGTAGAATACGTAAAAGAAGAACAAGGTAGGGTCTCTCACCACATTTTCTACTACATGAACTACCATTTTTAGTCTGATGGCCAACTTACACATTTGCATGTGCTTCATTTATCTTAGTACTTGATGAATCTAGCCTGAGCACAAATAGACCAACGCAAACAAATTTCACAAAGTCACATACAAAAGAAAAAAGTAACAATCCTACTTTTGATTAGATTGCGGAGAATCACCCATACATAGGCCTACATCTAAGACCTTTTGAAAAAAATGACTTTTTCATCTCAACCCATTCCTTAATATCCAAATAGGCAATCAAAACCTTCAAAAAAAACGTATACACTAGGCCACCTCTCTAGGAAAGATATTCTCCAACAGTCCTAGTGGCATTACCAAGCATGATGGAGATGGCACCCTACCGCCCTCCCGGGTGTATCTTGGAGTTGAATCTCTTTCAGCAACGGATGCCAGAAGCATAGGAAGCTGTGTTACACTGGAAACTGACTAAAAGATCACATAAGAAACTAGAAATAGACTCAAACTAGAAGGAGATGAAGAAAGCTGGTTGAGACTACAGACCAAGACAAAAACACGGATATCATCTGCATGAGAAAGATCACCAGAGGATGATGTGTTCTTTGCACTACTTTCAATAATCTAGTTAAGATGGTTTATCCATTAGCACAAAACATGACATTAGGAAATGAAGAAAGATAACAGGGAGACCAAAAACTATACTTCGAGCAAACTACCATCCTAAAAATAGTGTGTGATCTGCTACTCCGAACGTTCATGTTTGTTTCCCCAAAATGCCGATTGGCTGCAACAAGACAAATACCACTAGTTAATTCCCAGAAATTAACATGTTACTAAAGAAGGGAGGAGAATTAAATCAGTGATACCCTCCCCATGCTTGAAAAGCTTGAACACTTGCTCTGCACTGTTCACAATCTCCTCCCTGAGACCTGCAATGTAGATCCCCCTCTGTAGAACAACTAGGATTAGATAACACAAAAGGACTTTCCAAGGCAATTGCTTTGTATGTAGGGAGCTAAGGAGGGTTTCCCGGATAGCACACCTCCAAGCTCTCGTGGATCTGGAGCTTCTGGTTCTCCAGTGTCAAGAGATCATTGATCTCTTCGTTATAGATCTCCATGTAAGAGACCCTAATTAGGAACTCCCTCTCTTTGATCTCATTATGTAGTGGAAGCACAAGAGAAAGGAAAAAAAATAGTAAAGAAAGCCCTGAGAACAACAAAAGAACTCAAAATCGAATGAACATAGCAAGGACCATCTAGATGTTGTTGAAGACGTCGTTAACAACTAGCTGGATGATCCCGGGGTCATTCTAACAGCCGTTCATCGTGTACGTCTTCCCACTGCTGGTCTGCCCATATGCAAATGCCGTCCCTAGAAGGTACAAAAGGCAGCAGAATGGCAAAAAATTTGAAAAGGGAAACAAAGGTTACGCATTCTAGCTTGTGATTAATCGAATCAGGAGGAACATATCAAGAAAAGAGGGAGGTGTACCATTGAATCCATTGACGGCAGCCTCGATGATGGACTTTGTGAGCACCTCGTGGACGGTGGCGTTGGTGGATCTCTGGTCGAAGACGTGATCTGCAACCAGACCAGGATCGACGATTCATTATGAATTAGGGCTTGGAAGAGAAGGTGGGGAAGAATAGGGGTGGCGTGCACCGAAGGTGAAGAAGGCGCAAGAGATGGGCGTCCCGAGGGGGCGGAGGGTGATGCGACTATCCTCAGCCCGCCATTGTCGTTCGCCAGGGCTCTCCTGGGTGATCGTGGGGCGGAAGCGGACGGCCACCGAGATCCTCTCCATGTTTGGAGGCACTGAGTCGCAGCAGCGACGAAGAGAGGCGCTGAGTGGAGTGAGAAGGGAGGGGGTGACCGTGTGGGTGGAAGGGCGTGTTGTGTATGTGATTTTGATGATTACAAAATGAGTGAATGCTTGGCCTTGTACGTGAATGGTTACTCATGTCTGCCTGTGTATGAAGTTTGGAATGGTTGTGGAAATGGTTGTGGAAATGCTCACAAACTATTTCTATTGGGATATCATCATGTGGATGCATTGTGATTCTATAAGGCTCATACGTGCTTTGAGGTTAGCACAAACATTGCATATACATTGTCTCTACACTTGGTGAGATTGCTTTGTGATGTGTGGTTTGATGAGCTTGGAGATTGATCAAATGGAATGTGATTCAATATTGTTTTGCGTGCTTTGATTCCAAATTTGTTTATCATGCAATGGTAATTAAATATTGGAACTTCATGATTCTTACATGAACGATTCAACAAAAGAACAAGCAATTAAGGACAATGTGAACTCAGGTAAAAAAATGAGGTAAGTGTTGCTATGTGGATTTAAATGGATATCTCGTTCCTTATTCACTCTTGGAATAGGTTCAATGATGTAATTTATTGTGAACATGATCATAGTGCTAATGCTTGATGTGAAGATCTTGATTATCAACTAACATCTTGCTTTATCATATTTTTCAGGATGAAAAATCATGGTTGATCTTCATGGTATTATGGTAATATTTAATAAATTGTTTCCCATTGATTTGATGGTGTTTTTACTTATTTTTCAGGCCTAAACTAGAAGGGGTCGACCAATGGGGTCGACCCTCTCAGGTTCTATTCAAAACAGAACATAATTGGTGTATTCTGCCTGAAAGGGTTGACCCCTGGGGTCGTCCCCTGCATCCCAGAACCATATTTTGGTTCTGTCTTGGGTACTGGCTACACGAGGGTCGACCCCAGGGTCGACCCTTGTAACCCAGAACCAGGAAATTGGTTCTATTTGGTTTCTGTATGCCCGAGGGTCGACCATGGGGTTGACCCCTTCCGGTCGAACGTCCAGCCACCATGTTTGACCGCCATTTTCTTGCCCCAAAAGTCCTACCAATAAATTCCTAATGCCCTATATGTCTCCCTAATTTGTGGATCTGGTCTCCAATCTGTCCCTTGACCGTTCTAATCATTTATATACATCTCTTGGGTTGCAAACCCTAAGGAACATCATGCTAGATCTTAAAATCATTTTCTTCTAACCCTTGTGAGTGCAGGTCGAAAGTAGCAGCTCCATGGCTTCTCCCACGTTCTTCTGAGCTTGTGTATGAAGGGAAGAACATGGTTTCACGTCCTCATCCATTCCTCTGCCACAAGCTGCGAAGAAAATCAAGATACAAGCATCATCCATGCAAGAATCAATCATTCTTCTTCAAGAACGGGTTTCATACTTCAGAAGCATTCAAATATGTTCAAAGGAGAGAAAGGGGGAGCTCTAATCACTGCAACATCTTCTTCATTCTGATTTCTCAAAATCGTTGTTGATTAAACTTGAATATCTATTTTAAGACATCTTAGGATGGTTTTATAAGTCTTATATCCACTCTCTCTTGCATACATATATATGAGCTACGAATTGTGTGATTCAACAATCCTAATGCTAATGTGATCCTTGTATAGGATGAAGATGAAGAGGGGGATCTCTAAACCGTTCACTTCTATTGTCTTGTTTGAGATTAGCTTGAAGTTTGAGCTTATCATTTCTATCTGTTCTTTCAGGTGAAGAGGTGTAACTCGAGGAGACGAAGAAGATGATATCTAAATCATGATCATCCGTCAACGAGCAAGGAAAATCAGATTTTACTGAAGAAGGGGGAGCCTTATACTTGACACATATGTCTAGTGTTCATCTCTAAAATTTATTTTGAGGGTCATAGCATATATGTGTTTTTGGTTCATATACATTTGGGATAATACTTTGTGTGGGTGTTCGGAGAAAGGGGTCTCCGAGTGTGTGGGTTGATTTATGTGTGTCGATTTGTGCGGAGTATATCCGCGTGTGTGGTCGGGCGTAACTTGGGGTGCGTTCCCCGTGTGTGGTTGGAAGTTTACTCCCGTGTGGTTGTGTAGGCATTGTCCTACGTGTGTGTAAGGACGGAGTTGTGTCTCCGTGTGAAGTATTCAGTTCGGGGTGTGTTCCCCAACGGTGTGTGTGTGTGTGTGCTGTGGCAGTAGTTTGAGGCAAGGCCTCGTGTGTGTGTGGTTTGCTGCGAAAGCAGGGTGTGTGTGTTGGGGTTCGTCCCCATGTTGCTACATTTTGTAGCGTGTAGTGAAGCCTCACCGGTTTGGTGAGGGGTGGACGTAGGGAGCCCGTGGTGGTCCCGAACCACCTTAAAAATTCCCGTGTCTCGTGGTTTGATTCTTGTGATTGTGTGTTCACTATCCTATCTGTTTGTGCAATCGTGTGAGCTTGGTGAGATTGAGTGAATCTAGTTTAAACCTGTTTAGATTAAATTACTCAATCTTGTATATTCCGCTGTGTGCTAGTTGTATTTTTAATTGGACATAGTTTTTAGTAGTAGTAGTAGGATCTATTCACCCCCCCTCTAGATCCGTGTTCCTGCACTACGGGACCCAACAATTGGTATCTGAGCGAGGCTCTGTTGTCCCTAGATCTTGCGATCTACAGAGTGATCATAGTGCATTCCACAATCATAAATTTTTCTACTGAACATATATCAATGAACTGTTTGCCAATCTTCACTGGTTTGAATTTTAATTCATGGCTAGGTAAACTTTGTGTGGTGATCAATTCTATTAATCCTAGTCTTTGGAAATTGATTTCTCATGGTCCATACACATTACCTCTAGATGAGACCAAGTGGTCTAATCAGGATAAAATGATGCACCGTGATAATGTTACTGCTTTGAGTTTATTGAAAGCTACTGTAAGTACTAACAAGTTTCCATTTGTATCTTCTTGTAGGACGGCGAAGGAGCTTATGGACCGGTTGATCAAAGCTCAAGAAAAGGAAAGGGAAAAATGTCTCATGGCCAATGATACTGATCAACAAAGTGACAAAAGTGCAGAAGAGGTAAATTCTGATTCTGAAGAATTTACTCTTGATGATCTTGTTGAAGCTTATGATGAGTTGAAAAAATAATATAAGAAAGTCAAGTCAGAAAATAGAAAATTGAAAAAGAAATCTTAAAACTTGGTCCATGAAAATGGTTCTTGTGATAAATATTCTGAGCTTGTTAACTTCAATGAACTTTTTGAGCATGATGTTGAATGTCACAAAGAAACCATTGCTTGTTTGAGAAATGAAAATGTTACCCTCAAGAACATAATTGATCAATTGGAGAAAACTGAAAAAGATTTGAAAAATAAAATGGAATCAAACTCAATTGATCAGGATATTTGTAATGAATTGATTTTAAATGATAAACTTACAAATGAAAATGAAGAACTCAAAAAGAAAAATAGTGCTATATTGATTCAGACATCTATGGTTGAAGGCAGCATGAAGTTTCTTGAAAAAAAAAATATTTTGTTAAAATCTGAAAATAAAAAATTGAAACATCTAAACACAACCATGTCTAAAAAATTACTTGCTTTTGAAAAGGAAAAAGTTTGGTTGTTGATGATTGTGAAAAGATACATATGCTAGAACAAATGATGGAGAGCTACAAAGCCATCAATGCCCAATTGAATGAAAAAGTCATTTCTTGTGATAATGAGATCATTTCCTATGAATTGCATATTTCATCACTTGAAAAGGAAACTCTTGATCTGAATGCTTCTTTGTCTAAGTTTGTGAATGGGGAAGAAAATTTGAACAATATTTTGGGGACCAAGGTAAATTTTCAAAGAGAAGGTCTAGGGTATGAACCCACCAAAAAGAAAGCCTTTGGGCTAAAGACTCAAACATCTTTTATGCATGCTTCTTGTTCCTCAAATATGTCAAGTGCTTCTTGTGTTGAGAAATCAAATCCCAAGGCTCAGGCTCAACCTAGGAGCAATAGGATTTATGCTCACAAAAGTCACAAAAACCATGCTCCAAAATCAACAAATGTCAATTGTCATTACTGTGGTAAGCATGGTCATTTGACGAATGATTGTTTCATTATGAAATCGGATGATTTGAAAGCATGTAAAAATAAACTTGTTTCGAAAAGAAAAGGGGTTGCTTGTTTTAAATGTGGAAAGCTAGGACATCGTGTGTCACAGTGTTGGCAAGCAAATGAAAGAAAGAATTTCAAAGTAAAAAACAATTATACTTTCGCCAACCTACAGAAATTTAATGCTCATCCTGTTGTGAAAAAGAGAAATTTCCATGCTCATCCTGTTGTGAAGAAGAGAAATTTCCATGCTTATAATGATAACATTCATGCTAAATCACAGAAACTTGATTCCGTGAAGTCTCTTGGTTGTTGTGATTATTGTGGTGAGTTTGGGCATACTATGCATGTTTGCTCCTTAATGTATCTTGATGATATGTATGCCCAAAAACTGTGGAAGGCACCCTCTAGAGGTGCAACTAATCATCTGGGACCCAAGAAGGTTTGGGTACCCAAAGCAACCAAATGAGAATTTTGTTGCAGGATTGTCTTGAGGTCAAGTGAAAGGCTTGGAAGATGATGGATGTTCAAGACACAAGTACAGAAAATGAATTGCCATGGAATGCTCTTCTTAAAGTGCTGTTAAACTCTAAAGATCTAAGGAAGCTTGGATACTCAAGTCTGCAATATGAGAACTTTGATAGAGGAATGCCTTAAGGCCAATCCGAGGTTATGGGTGCTTCAAGTCGACATTTGTTGAGGCCTAAGTCGACTTGGCCAGTCTTTGGTGCAATGCTTTGTGCAGGGTTTCTCTTCTTATCTTAGAGGAGTTTTGAAAGGGTTTTGGCTTGGGGTTCTTGATCTTGTCATATCTTTATGTGCTGCCCTATATGAAATGCGAATTTGGAGTCTCAATGGAACTCCTTTGGCTAATATCGTTATATTTCTTGCAGGAGAGAAAGAAAGGAGCTCGTTGATGCAGAAGACAACAAGCAAAATAAGGTGAAGAATTTGAGAATGCTAATAAAGGTAACTCAAGACAAATGTGAGAAAATAAAGTGTTTCTTTGAAGCTCTTTGGTCTTGATGTTAATGCCATAACTTGGCAGACAGCTTGGTTACTTCTTGACAATGTGGATAATGAATGCTTGGCTGAATGGTATTGAAACATCTGAGCAGTATATTTGAGAATGTAGCCATTGAATGCCTTGTGCTAAACCCCCGATGTCAAATGAGAATACATTTATTTCTGATCATCATTTCAATGATTACATGGTATATAAAATGGTGACATGTGGAAGGGAAGGTCAAGCCTGTCTGAAAGCTATCACCATGCGTGAGAATATGCCTCCGCCCGGTACCATGAATCATCTATGCATATGGCATCCAACTTAAATGAATTTTCTGAAATCATGCATTGATTATAGGGGACTTTTGCATGCTGAAAATTTTGAGATTGATGTTTTCCATTCTCTCAGCATGATGATATTGTGTTTGTGGCTGAATATCTTGAGGACTGAAGTTGATCAATGTTCCATGGTTTTTACCATTGTGCCACTCTTCTTTCTGGATAAAAGCACAACTGTTTTCAAGAAAAGCTCACATGTGATGATTTTGATACTTTGAATGAATTTTCTGAATTCTTTTTTTAGAATAAAATTGTATCCTCACATTTGAACAATTGGTAATGCGTGTCATACATTAGTTGCATCGGGTACATATAGAGTGTCATGTGAAAACTGAAATTGCATATCTTTTCATTTTGCATTGCATATGTATATCTCCATTGTATGCTTGCATGTTATTATATGCTATTCAACCCCTTCCTTTGAAACTTCTAAGACCAAACACTCCATTGTTAAATAATGTTGCATCTGAGTCTTAACAAGTGTGCTTTATGTCAAACTCTCAGGGGGAGCATTTCATGCTTATTGCATTTACATAGGGGGAGCTACACTATCCTGTTCTAAGTTAAATTTTCTCCATACATGTTAAATCAAATTCGTACACTTCATGCACTTTAATGTGAAATTAAGTGTTATTCATAAGGATATAGGAATTTCATTTCAACACTCTAAAGTAATTCAACTTACTACATGGATGATAAGAGACAGTTGAGGAAAAAACTGCCTGCCTCTACATATAAAAAATTTGGTTGTAATGAAAGGCAGAGCAATGCTAAGTCTCACTGAGTAAACTGGGCACATGTCACCTGAGACGTGATGTGGTTCATTTCTGAAAAGTGTTGACTAAAGTATCTTTGTTCAAATGAGGTGACAATGTTCAGCATTTTGAGTAACCGAGGATTCTGGCATGAGCTCCATGTGTCTTCTCGCGTAAAAAGGAATTATTTGAACCTGATCCTTCTTAGAAAAAATCAGATTGTCAGTGTGAAAATTACTGATGATAATTTGATGAGGAAGAGCGAAGCCTCCAATACACTGTTCTCTAGATTGAAATGCAGTCTGTGCCGTTACTATTGTGTTTAATTAAAAAGCTAGTTATCCATATTGCTAAACTTCATTCTCATGTTACTCACTTGCACATGGTAATTTGATTTGATATGTATTCTAAAAATTTGATTAATTACTTGACCTGCTGTACGTCTTCTCCTATTTATCTGCACGATCCTCTAGGTGTAATCATGAGCATTCTGAACTTAATGACTCACTTGTACTTTTCCTACACCTATCCCCTCACTGTAAATCAATTGGTATCACTTCTTGTGAAGGAGTTATGTTGCATGTATCTATAGATATCTACTTGATTACATTGTATGCATTTCATGTGTCATCATTTTCATACATCCTATTTCATGCATTTCACAAGAAAACGAAAAATAAAAAATTTGAAATCAAAGTCAGTCATCTAATGTGTCAATGTCAAAGGGGGAGCTTTGCATGTGATCTTATCTGCCTAACTCATCAGGACTTGCATGAGTCAATACCTTTCTATGGGTGTTTGAGTGCTTGTTTGCTTGCTCATTATTGTCATGCCATACACCATTTCAAATTACTGCAACTCGTGAGCATTTGCGTATCGTTTTGTCATCTTGCATTCTACATGCCCATATTGTCCACATTTGCATTTCAAATTTCAACAATTGGTATCAAACAGTTTTGCAATCAGTTCATGCATATTGTGCATATTGTTTCTCTTTATAACCCCGTTGTCTATAGATTCTTGCCATCTTGGATTCCCCATCATGATCCCCATTTCTGATTATGTCAAAGGGGGAGAGAGAGCTTTATGAGAGAGCATTAAAGCATATTATTTTGTCATCATCAAAATGGGGGAGATTGTTATGTATGTGATTTTGATGATTACAAAATGAGTGAATGCTTGGCCTTGTGCGTGAATGGTTACTCATGTCTGCCTGTGTATGAAGTTTGGAATGGTTGTGGAAATGGTTGTGGAAATGCTCACAAACTATTACTATTGGGATATCATCATGTGGATGCATTGTGATTCTATAAGGCTCATACGTGCTTTGAGGTTAACACAAACATTGCATATACATTATCTCTACACTTGGTGAGATTGCTTTGTGATGTGTGGTTTGATGAGCTTGGAGATTGATCAAATAGAATGTGATTCAATATTGTTTTGCGTGCTTTGATTCCAAATTTGTTTATCATGCAATGGTAATTAAATATTGAAACTTCATGATTCTTACATGAACGATTCAACAAAAGAACAAGCAATTAAGGACAATGTGAACTCAAGTAAAACAATGAGGTAGGTGTTGCTATGTGGATTTAAATGGATATCTCGTTCCCCCTTCACTCTTGGAATAGGTTCAATGATGTAATTTATTGTGAACATGATCATAGTGTTAATGCTTGATGTAAAGATCTTGTTTGTCAACTAACATCTTGCTTTATCATGTTTTTCAGGATGAAAAATCATGGTTGATCTTCATGGGATTATGGTAATATTTAATCAATTGTTTCCCATTGATTTGATGGTGTTTTTACTTGTTTTTTAGGCCTAAACTAGAAGGGGTCGACCCTCTCAGGTTCTATTCAAAACAGAACCTAATTGGTGTATTCTGCCTGAAAGGGTCGACCCCTGGGGTCGACCCCTACATCCCAGAACCATATTTTGGTTCTGTCTTGGGTACTAGCTACACGAGGGTCGACCCATTGAAAGGGTCGACCCTCGGGTCGACCCCTGTAACCCAGAACCAAGAAATTGGTTCTGTTTGGTTTCTGTATGCCCGAGGGTCGACCATGGGGTTGACCCCTTCCGGTCGAACATCCAGCCGCCGGGTTTGACTGCCGTTTTCTTGCCCCAAAAGTCCTACCAATCAATTCTTAATGCCCTATATGTCTCCCTAATTCGTGGATCTGGTCTCCAAGCTCTCCCTTGACCGTTCTAATCATTTATATACATCTCTTGGGTTGCAAACCCTAAGGAACATCATGCTAGATCTTAAAATCATTTTCTTCTAACCCTTGTGAGTGCAGGTCGAAAGTAGCAGCTCCATGGCTTCTCCCACGTTCTTCTGAGCTTGTGTATGAAGGGAAGAACAAGGTTTCACGTCCTCATCTATTCCTCTGCCACAAGCTGCGAAGAAAATCAAGATACAAGCATCATCCATGCAAGAATCAATCATTCTTCTTCAAGAATGGGTTTCATACTTCAGAAGCATTCAAATATGTTCAAAGGAGAGAAAGGGGGAGCTCTAATCACTGCAACATCTTCTTCATTCTGATTTCTCAAAATCGTTGTTGATTGAGCTTGAATATCTATTTTAAGACATCTTAGGATGGTTTTATAAGTCTTATATCCACTCTCTCTTGCATACATATATATGAGCTGCGAATTGTGTGATTCAACAATCCTAATGCTCATGTGATCCTTGTATAGGATGAAGATGAAGAGGGGGATCTCTGAACCGTTCACTTCTATTGTCTTGTTTGAGATTAGCTTGAAGTTTGAGCTTATCATTTCTATCTGTTCTTTCAGGTGAAGACGTGCAACTCGAGGAGACGAAGAAGATGATATCTAAATCATGATCATCCGTCAAAGAGCAAGGAAAATCAGATTTTGCTGAAGAAGGGGGAGCCTTATATTGACACATCTGTCTAGTGTTCATCTCTAAAATTTGTTTGGAGGGTCATAGCATATATGTGTTTTTGGTTCATATACATTTGAGATAATACTTTGTGTGGCTGTTCGGAGAAAGGGGTCTCCGAGTGTGTGGGTTGATTTATGTGTGTCGATTTGTGCGGAGTATATCCGCGTGTGTGGTCGGGTGTAACTTGGGGTGCGTTCCCCGTGTGTGGTTGGGAGTTTACTCCCGTGTGGTTGTGTAGGCATTGTCCTTCGTGTGTGTAAGGATGGAGTTGTGTCTCCGTGTGAAGTATTCAGTTCGGGGTGTGTTCCCCAACGGTGTGTGTGTGCTGATATGGCAGTAGTTTGAGGCAAGGCCTCGTGTGTGTGTGGTTTGCTGCGAAAGCAGGGTTTGTATGTTGGGGTTCGTCCCCGTGTTGCTATATTTTGTAGCGTGTAGTGAAGCCTCACCGGTTTGGCGAGGGGTGGACGTAGGGAGCCCGTCGTGGTCCCGAACCACCTTAAAAATCCCCGTGTCTCGTGGTTTGATTCTTGTGATTGTGTGTTCACTATCCTATCTGTTTGTGCAATCGTGTGAGCTCGGTGAGATTGAGTGAATCTAGTTTAAACCTGTTTAGATTAAATTACTCAATCTTGTATATTCCGCTGTGTGCTAGTTGTGTTTTTAATTGGACATAGTTTTTAGTAGTAGTAGTAGTAGGATCTATTCACCCCCCTCTAGATCCGTGTTCCTGCACTACGGGACCCAACATGGCGGGAGATTGGCAATTGTACGTAGCGGTGCTGAGTAAGGCCAGGCGGCTCCTGCGGCTGTTGAGGAACAATCCACACTGGACGTTGAGGAGAAGGGGGCCAGGGAGGTGATGAGGTAGAGGGGTGAAGGATTAGATGGATGCACACCGAAGGTTAAGGAGGCAGAGAGGGGGAGGGAGAAGATGATGAGGAAGAGTCCGCGGCTCGCGGGAGGGTGCCGGGAGTTGAGAGGAGGCGGAGTGGTGGAGAAGATGGATCAAGGGGGATTCCATGCGTGGGAAGATTGAAATGTCAATCGACGGAGGGGTAGTTGAGTTTGAGCGGGAGCTCGCGGCGCGCAGGCAAAAGCTTTTTGGGGGCATTTTACTAGATTTCTCTTCTCCTGTATAAATATTTTGAGGCAATTTTAAAACGCCCCTATATAGAGTTTTAAGTAAAGAATAAACTTAAATCACTTTAGAGGCAATATTAAACATAAAATGCCTCTATTTATGATAATTTTAAGACAGTTTTACTAAATGTCTCTAAATAAACTGCCCCTATATCTCTATTTTTTTGTAGTGTGACCCCCTGTATAAGGCGGGGAACGTAGTTCGAGGACCACCATCAAGCATAGTGAGAGCTTTCAGCTAGACTTAATCTGACCTTCTGCAAATCATCATTTGATATACTGAGAGGTCGGAACAATGACAAACACGCAATAATGATAAACATGCGTATCCATGTATGTATATATAGATGCATGAGTAAGCATAAAGAGAGCAAACCCAAAAGAGATTTATTACTGCAATCATCACCATTCTTATTACTCGTTTACAGAATGACCATGAGCTGGGCATAATGAAGAAACAGACTGTCAGCCAAAAAGGAGGCAATTAACTTGCTGGAATGACAGGATGGTTGGGGATAGCACTTAGCATTGAAGAAGGAGAGTGAAAAAAGGGGGCAGATCGAGGCATCACTACAAGAAAATTGGCCTATAGCCATGAATTTTACCTACGCTTTCGAAAAACGTAGGTATAAGCAACATATTTCGACATTTTTAAATTAACATTGGTAAATTTCCTACATTTTATTATAGCACAACTATATGGTCATGTTATTTCGACGATTTTTAAATAAATGTAGCAAAAAGTAATTTATTCCTACATTTTTTAGGTAAATATGAGAATAGACCTTACATATTATTTCATTTTTAATAAAACGTAGGGGTATACTATTTTTTTAAAAATAAAAATGTAGGAATTGCGTGTGACCCCGAAGGTGCCAATTACAATAAATTTAAGCGCCCGATAGATTTTCATTTCCTCCCATTTTGCCGCCCACCCTCGAATCTCTATTCCCCATCGCGACCTCCTGCTTCCCCGCGAAAACCCCGTCAACCCGGTCACCTACCCTCTTCTCCGTCTCCGGTGATCTCCCCGTTCCAGTGTCCACTATGGAAGAGGAAGTCCTCTTCCTCCTCATTTTCTATACCCTTCACCTCCTTCTCATCCCCTTCCTCAAGATCCCAAACCCTCCTCCCTTTCGGAAGCCATGAAACCCCCTCGCCACAAACGCTGCCACTGCTAGAGAAGGAAGCCCCTCCCCCATCCAGGAAGCGCCATTGCCAGATTGAGCTTTTCTCCAGCATGGTTCTCTCCGATGGCGTCTGCGTGCTCCGCCCCCACACCTCGCTCCTTGCCTTCTATAGCATGAAGCTCATGGATGAGCCCATCAAGATGCAGATTGATGGCGGTGCCCCGAAGCCCCGCCCCCGTAGGAAAGGGGGTGGCAGGTGGGGGGGTTCCGGTAGGGGCGAGGGATAGCAAGGGGGGTTCTGGCGGGGGAGGGGGCTTCCGAAGTGGGAGGCGGGTAGCAGGGGGGCTCCGGAGTGGGATCAAGGAGGGTAGTGGAGAGGGAGGGGCTGGGGTTCCGACGGCGGAGGCAGATAGCAAGGGGAGGTGAAAGGATGCTCTCATGATCTCCACCTACCCCCTCTCCACTGCAACCTCCATCCCCCACCTGAAGCCCTGGAAAGAATGAATGTGCTATTCGTGGCTTCTCCAAGGATCCATCCCATGGTGAGCTAACCTTCCTCCCCTGTTTGACTTGTTAGGTGTGACAATGGGAAGCGTCACATGGTCACCGGCTTTTCCTCCGGGAAGCTCTCTACGGCCTACTGTATTTAAATAGGGGCATCCCCATGGTGACCACTTCACAACATATAGCTTCTTCATCTTCCCTGCTCTATTGTGGGCATCTCCGGTGAAGAAGATGACGACCAGCGACTGCAAGAATGGGAGGGCCTACGTGATCGGTGACAATGGTTACCTGTCCTCTGTGTTCATCAAGCTGCTCCTGGAGAGCGGCTACACCATCCACACTAGTGTTCGGGACCCGGGTTCTTCTCCGTGGCCATCCTCCTAGCTAGCTAGCAGTGGCTGCCACACTGTGATGTGCTCTGTGATTCTTACTCTCCTCTTTGTCCTCCTTATTGTGAGCTCTTTGTATCGATGTTGTTCTTCTTCCCTTATGAGGCCATGCTCTTGTCATCATCTTCTTTATTGTAGGAGTGATAGGAAACGGGAACGTGATCGTGATGAGAGGTGACATAATGATTCATCATCAGTGGTATGTTCACGCTTGCCCGTCAATATTTTCATATGATGCATACATCTTTTGTAGCCTGACCATGGATGATCCTCCCACCCCCAACTAAAACTGCAGGCTCCACCCCTGGATTCTAATAGGCATGTGAAGGAAGGAAGCCATCATTTTGTCCTTAGACAGTTGGATGGGCTCACATTGTGTGGTATATTTGTATTTGGCCCCATTTTTGTATCATGGCTTTGTATACCCGGTAGCCTATAAAGTTCACTTATTTAGTTGCCATTCTATTAGCATCACCGGTAGCATCAGTAAATACAAGCATGGGAATTTTGTTTCATATATTCTGAGAGATAAAAAGGAAGATTGGAGATATGAGTAAAGTTGGAAAAGGAAACCAGAAGTGTTTCTATGCTAGCTGAGAGAAACCAAAAGTGCTTTTGTGCTAGTGAGATAAATGATCACTTTAATTGTAGCAGCTACTTATATTAATGCCTAGCATACGTAGTGTAGCATAATGCATAGGGTGGAGCAATAAAGTCTGCTCAAATCAGTCCAGCAATTTCTAAAAGGTAAGAATATGTCATGTTGTTTTATCTTAGTTTGTTTCAGTAGGTCATGCCATCCTTGAGAAAATTCTCTGAAGAGCAGATAAGGGAGAAGGAAGCTTTGCAACCATGAGTGGGACTAGGTTAGATGTGGATATTTTTTTAATTTCTTTGCTAAAAAGCTTACCTTTTTTTCCAGATATTGTTATTTATCAACTGTATGGCAAATATGCTTCCTCTAAAATGCCTCTCTACTTCTCTAAGAAGGCTCATCTTTTGCAAATCATTAGCCTACTTAGTGATTCATACAAAGAAAATTGATGTACTAGCAATCTAAATTGGTCGAGCCTTAGACAGTTGCAAAAGAACATGATGATGCAGTCTTCTCTTTCTTGTTAATTGTTAACAATTTAAAATACTCAATTTGATGAATGGTGCATTTTGTTGCCTTTCATAACCAATTTATTCTTGAACTAATGGGATCAGGGTCTAATGTAATTACTTGGGAGAAAAGGGATCGGGGTATAGCTGAAAGGAACACTACAAAGTTCACCTTTTCCCCTTGAAGATGAGCTTTACTAGATCCCATAATTTGGGTACAGAAAGTCACAACAGTCACTATGTGGTAGCAATTATTGTTGTGTCCCTGTGGTTTTGATGATGTCAATTATTATGACTCATTATAGATATAACCTTGATGCATACTTGATGCTATAATCCTTGATGCATTTATTAATGATCTCATCATAGAGGTATGCAGTCTGTCAGAACAGATTCTGAAGGTGACTTAGAAAGTCAACGTAGGTCAACGCCACTGTTCAAGAACTGACAACAGGTCAATTGGTCAAATTGTGAGTCAGCAATGCAGATTAAGGTTGGTGCATATACTCTTTGTCTGTCAGGTAAGGTGGATGCTATTTTGCCCTTCCGCATAGTAAGGTCGATGCTACTTTGCTCTCTAGGATAGTAAGGTCGATGCTACTTTACTCTCGAGCATAGTAAGGCCGATGCTACTTTGCCCTTCAGCATAGTAAAGTTGATGCTAGTTCGCCAAGTGAAGCAACTAAGGTCGGTGCTAGTTTTGCTTGCAGCATCTAAGGTCGATGCATGTTATCTGTAGTGCACATGAAAGTCGATGTATGTTTACTATGCTGCATATCTAAGCAGAGGAAAGTCATGCACATTACTGTTCACTCATATAGAAGGTCGGTGCTCGTCACTTTTTAGTCATGAAGGTCGATGCACATCACTGTTCATAGCAGATTAAGGTCGGTGCATATCCTGTTCACACCTTCATATAGTTCGGTGCACATTCTGTTGATCTGCATATAAGTCAGTGCACATTCTGTTGGTCTGCATATAGGTCGGTGCACATTTTTTCAACCTAATACAAGGTCAATGCATGTCACTGTAGTCAGTGCATATGCATACACCAGGTCTGAGCATACATGTTCAAGTCAGTGTACATGTAGTATATAGGTCTGAGCATATGTGTTCACTGCATTATGCAAGTCTGTGCACATCTGTTTACCAGGTCTGTGCACATTAGGTCATATGCTATTAAGGTCTGTGCACATCTGTTTACAAGGTCTGTGCACATCTGCAATATATCAGAATGAAGTCTGTGCACTTCTACATTATAGCAGAGTAAGGTCTGTGCACATTGCAATATCAAGTCTGAGCATATATGCTAGCATGCATAATCAAGTCTGAGCATATGTGCTACAGTGCATAATCAAGTCGAAGCATATGTGCTAATGTGCAGTACATGGTCGAAGCACATGTCTCATGCAAGTCTAAGCATATGCACTGTCTAGTCTGAGCATATATGTAGTAGGGCAATGCACATTAGTTATCTATTCATGATTACAATGTGTTTGACAAAATGTCATATGTCATATAGCTACCTGATCTTTATGGTTTTGTTATATCATGATTATTTTAAACCACTTATGACTATAAGGTGTTTGATTAAATACCTTTTATCTTGGCGACAGGGATTTATGTCTAAAAGGCTTCTAACCACCTAGATTGAACACTTAAAGTGTAGGCTTAATTATAAGCTATTTTGGTCACGTGGCTCGAGGTTCAACTAAGAGGGCACGTGATCCAAGATAGGGATATCGTCTGAAGATTCTACCACGTGGAACAACGCACCTTCATCATCTGACACGTGGACTCCAACTCTACTTCAGCAAAACACTTTTCTGGAAAAGTATTGGCGGGAGTGTTCTCTCCATGCGTCCTCAGGCTAATTTCATAGGGACCACAAGATCAAGGCTTGATCCCACCACGTGGGGGAATCAGAAGAAGTAGGAATCATCTTCCTGCTCCAATTTTTCCTCCAGCGCCCCTGTTCCTATATAAGAAGACTTCTGCGGAGAATGAAAAAAATGGAAAAAAGATAGAGAAGAGAAGTGAAGGAGATCGAATAGAAAAGTGGTTCTGAATCTTCCAGAGTTTAGCAGAGAGTGCTGAGAGAAAGAGAGAGCTAGCTGAAGGAAGACGAAGGAGAAAAAGAAAAACAGAGTGTCGTAATTTCAGAAGGAATCTGAGAGAAAGGAGAGTGTGAGTTAGAGAGAGAAAAGAGATCGTGAGATAGTGAGGAAGAGAGATCTCGAGAGAAGGGATTGAGAAGCAATCGAAGCCGTTCTTGAAGATCTGTTCTACTGGCCTTTGGATCAGATCCAAGCCAGACTTGCTCCTACGAGAGCTACATTTCTACGTTTCATTTACAGCTTTCTGGTGCTGTGTTTCATCGTTATTTTCATACTTTCTTTTATTGAAACTTCAAGCTGTGTGTCAGCAGAGCAAGCTGTAATGCTCAGCGGGTGAGGTATGTACCTCGGACAATAAGCTGTGATGCTCAGTGGGTCAGCAAGCTGTGATGCTCAGCGGATGTAAGCAAGCTGTGATGCTCAGCGATTCAAGCTATTAGGCAGCAGTAAGCCTCACTTTGGTTAGAGTGGGGGATAGACGTAGGTCTGCGGGCAGCAGACTGAACCATCTAAAAATCATCTGTGCAGTGATTTGTTTGCTTGTTCCTTAATTCGATAGATGTATGCTTAGTCTCCCTTACATAATTCTGAATCTTCTGTCTAGTGAGGAATTTGTTTGCACACCGTGCATTTGATACTGGTCTTGAGAGAGTAGTATATTGAATATAAGAACTTAGTCATCTCTCTAGTTTACATAGAGTTGATCAGAAACTCAATCTGTCTGATCTTCTATTTGTTACTGGAGAGCGTTTAATTTGTTCAAGCCATCTGAGAGTTTAATTTCGCAACATTGTCTAGTTATAGTTTTTAATTGAGCAAAGTTTTTTAAAAAAGGGGAGATTCATTCACCCCCCTCTGAATCCGTTCTGCACCATCTCATAGACTCAACAATTGGTATCAGAGCAGGTCTCTGATTGATCAGATCCAACGATCTGTAGAGGATCCTGCTATATTCTTTTGCTGCATTGTTACTTTCAGTTTATTGCTTTGAATCTGTTTAACTATTTTCAATGGCTCCTCCGTTGGTTTTTGATGGTTCCAACTTCAGCACTTGGCTAGGAGGCCTATGCACTTACATGAACTCCATTGATTCTAATCTATGGAGTCTTGTATCCAACGGCCCACATAAACTACCTCATGACAAGACCAAGTGGTCTAATGAGGACAAACAAAAGAACCGTGATAACATCACAGTTCTTGGTATCATGAAGGCTGCAGTTAATTCTGACAAATTTCGGTTGTTTTTCAGGTGCATATCTGGTAAAGAAATATTGGATGAACTGACTCGTATCTACAAAGAGCAGGAAGAACAATGCTTGACGGCAAATACCAGCGAATCAAGCAGCAATCAAAATGAAGAAGAGGATGATGAACAGGTAAATCCATTCGATAACTTCTCTTTAGATGATTGGCAGGAAGCATATGCTGATTTGTTAGAAGCACATGATAAATTAAGAAAACAACATAAAAAATTGAAAAAGAAAATTGATCAAAATAGTTCAGATTTTCCATGTGAAAACTGTATCAAAACAAAACAATCTCATGAGGGCTACTTGTTCGATATCCATATGTATAAGAAGCAGATAGGTTTGCTGAAAAATGAAAATCAAGGATTTGTAGATCAAATTTCTGAACTAGAAGTAAAACTGAACTCATTTAATGATAATCAGATTTGTATCAAAAATTCAGTTCAGAATGAAAAACTGATGAAAGATCTTGATCATGCTAACTTGGAATTAAATTTGCTGAAGTCTAAAAATGAAACTCACAGAAAGTAGATTGAAGATAATGAAGAAAAATTCAAAAGACTTCAGGAAGAAAATATCTTAATGTCTGAAAAATTGAAGGCCATTAAAGGCGTTAATGAGGAACTGCATAAGAATCTTGAAAAGGCTAAGATTGATCAGAAACAAACTGTCAACTGTGATGATCACTTTTTAATTGATGAGTTAATTCAGAATGCTAATCTGATCAAAGAAAATGAAGAACTGAAGCAATTGAATACTGCCATATCTGAAAGGCTTTTGATCTTGGAAAAGGGAAGGTGCTCATCTGATGATAGCATTGATGAGTCTGAGAGAGTGAGTGCATTGATTCTGGAGATTGATAGCCATAAAACCATCAATGCTATATTGAATAATAAAGTAACAACTTCAGAATCACTCATCTCTACAGTCCAAAATGAAATTCATGATTTGAATATTTCATTGTCTAAACTTGCTAAAGGCAAAGAAACATTGAAAGATGATATGAGTGGTCAAAGAAAGGGGACATGCAATATTTCTGGAATTAAACAAGCCATGAGGAACTAGCTGTACGCCACTTTCATTCAAAGTTCAGAAGTGGCTGGAACCTCAAGACAATCCCTAAAACAATCTGCTACAACTAAAATTCAAAAGGAAAATAAAAACAAGAAAACCAAAAATAACTGGCAGAAACCACAAAATAGAAAATCCAATCACATGCATTCTAAAAACCTTCATGTGAAAAAGAACCATGTTTCAAAGAAATCTAATGGTGCTTGTCATTACTGTGGTAAGCATGGACACTTCATGAGTGAATGCTTTGTAATGAAGAAGGATGGTTTGAATTTTAGTAGAATTCATGCTAGGAATTCTCATACCAAACCTTCTTCTGTTCAAAAGAAAAGAGTTCAATATTTTTACTGTCATAAGATAGGTCATCTCATGCATGAGTGTAGACTAAATGAACAAGATGACCTAATGCAAGTGCTATGCTGATAGAAACTTTCATGCTCAGAAAAGATCTAATCTTCAGAAGAAAGATATTAAATATTTTTATTGTGGTAGATCTGGACACATTGCTGCATACTGTTGGCAGGTTCAGGGAAAGAAATTCAATTCTAAATCTGTTGAATTACTTGCAAACAGAAATGATTTTGGCAAAACTAAATTTATTTTTAACAGATAATCTCTTGTATGCTTTGAATGTGGGAAACCTGGCCACAAAGCCTCTGACTATTAGCTGGCAAATGGCAAGAAAAATGCTAGAGTAGACAACAAGAAATTCCATGTTCTAGCTCATAGCAAAAATGTGAAATCTGTTGTGCATTGCCATCACTATGGCAAGATTGGACATGTCATGAAAGAATGTTGGCATGTTAATGAAAACAAGAATTTCATTATCAATAAACAAAAAATAAAAATTCCCATGGATAATAAAAATCTTCAGTTGTCCATCTCATGTCATTATTGTGGACAATATGGGCATTCTATGCATAATTATTCTGTTATGAAATCTGATGATCTTCTAGCTCAGAAAATGTGGAAAGTACCCTCTAGAGGTGCCACTGACAGTTTAGGACCCAAGAATTCTTGGGTACCTAAATTTGCAAAATAAGAAGTTGTTTTGCAGGTGTGCCTTGGAGCTGAGAAATAAAAGGGGTAAATAAACCAAGGCACCTGAATATGGTAAAAACCCCATTTCTGTTCTCTACAGGTCTGTTCATTTGAATTCTTCAGAATTTTTTTTCAGATAGCTGCATTTCCTTCTAAATTTGATTAGTTAAAATTTTCATGCATACATATTTTTATTTGCTTTGACATTTGCCTTGCTCTACCTAAATTTCTTCATTCACATATTGAGTTGCTTGTGCACACATTCACTGAAGACATGTTGAAATCTTATGTCTGTTAAATCATGCATACATTTTCAAATATGTATATCCAATTGCATTGTCTTGCATACTTTAAAATTTGACACTACATATAGGATTGCATTGGCACTGCATTGTCATGCATGACCATTATGGTATATCAAATGGTAAGTTACTAAAGGGCATATGCAATCTGTCTGGAAGTTCTTACTATGTGTGAGGTGGTCTTTAGACCAAGTCCTCTGCTTGGTACCATATGTCAAAATTGCACATAGGGAAGTCTAAGACATTCATGTGAATAACTCATTCTGTGACCATTGCATAGCTGTTTCCAGCATTGACTTCATTACACATATAGTCGACTCAGAATTTAGTCATTCAGTGCATAAAGTCAAGGGGAGTCTGTCAAAGAAAATTTTACAATTCATGCATATTTTGGTTAGATTAAGTCCCCTGCATGGTCTTCATGTCACATATGATTGGTTAATGCATTTCATTAAAGAAAGTTATTGCATTTGCATACATATAGTTAACTGCATATCATCCATATTGAAAATTCAAAAATATTGATTAAGTGCATGCATTCAGGGGGAGCATAAATCAAACATTAAACTGCATGGCTACTCATCTGTTCGATCATAATCTAATTCGGTCGACCTATATTGCTCATACAGTCAACCGATATCTTCATTGTCTAGCCATATCATTGCTTATTCTGCAATTTTTGCTCTTCCTCAAACACACATCATAATTGACATCAGTTTGTATCACTTCTTTCTATCTGATTTAAATTCACTTGAACTGATACTCTTCTTGAGTTTGAAATTTAATGATTACTGCTCCTACATTTGCTGAGGGGGAGCTACCTTGAAAGATTCATGTGCTTTCTTGTAATAACTAGACAGTATATAAAGAGGTTTAACTAGAAAGATAGGTCAGGCCTATCTGGAAGGTTAACCCTTGCGTGAGTAGATCCTTGGATCCAACCTCCGCCAAGTACTGGTCTTAGGTGTGATTGGTTTATCAGCTGACCTTGAAATTCATATTCCTGATGTGATTGACAATTTCTGTCACTACTGTCCTAAGCTGGTCTGTCTGAAATCTCACTTTTGGTGAACCTTGAACATATCTGTCATGTTCTTAACTCATTTGTCTGATGCATTCTTCATCACATCTGCTTCAAGCATGAAACTCTAATGCTTTCAATTACAATGCATGCTTCTTAATGCTTCAATTATTTGGCTACTGTTGAAATTGTTGACCTGAAGCTTGGAAAGATTTCAATTTGTGTACCCTTATCAAAAATCTGAAATCATCTGAAAAGAAGAATCTTCTATTATACAGGTTTAAGAATGTCTAATGAATCAAATTGGTTTAAGTCTAATGTATTCATTAAGTTTGAATATGAAAGACTTGAAAATATCTGGATCGCTCTTTTAATAAATCTTAACCGACTGTCTCATGTAATTGAAAGCAAGACCTTCTGAAATCTGAAAATTTGAAAATTATGGCTTGCTTTGGTTGAGATACATGTAGTAAGTATTGTTCTTAAACATTTGAGTATTCTGAGAAATGTATGAAAAATCTAAAAATGTTTAAAAGAAAATTATGGTCAGAGCAATGACTTTGGTCACCGAGAAACCTGTCCAAAGGACTGTGTCATGAAGTGCCTTAGTTAACTCTGCTGAAAAACTTGTGAAAATTATGTGAAATTTTTACAGAGCAATGACATGGTTGTGTTGAGTAACTGGGGATTCCTGCCTCTAGCCAAGGTGTCTCCTCACGTAAAAAGACACTTCTATTACTAAATATGTTCTCTTATAGAGAAGCAATACGGTTATCACACTGAGTAACTGGGTCACTTCACCTAAGACGTGTTGTGCCTCACGTAAAAAGGTGTTAATTTAATCAAAAATTGCTCATTGAAAAACTAGTTGATGAACAAAAGAAAAATCTGAAAAATTAGTATATCAGAAATTTTTTGTAATCAAGGACAAGTTCAGATACATTCTTGAGTGTTTAATCTCAATACTACTTTGTGTAACTCCTAAAGGAGTCATTAAAACTGAATGAGTAAGATTGAAGGAGGTTAAACAAGAATGTCATATGAGTGATTGGTTCATTTTTATTAAAACTTGATTTTAGATATGAGTATTGAATTTTATTGACAAACTTTGTATACATCATGCTTAAACCTTGCTAGTAAATTAAGACTTATTCATAAGCTCTTATAATAGAAGAGTCTAAAATTATAACTTGGATTTTTGAAATTGGTATCTTATTGAAAATCTTCTAGTACTTGGAAATTCAGTCAAAATTTCTGTGCTCATATCCTACTCACTGCCCTTGATCATACATAGTTTCTTCTCACTGATTCTTGCTAAAAACTGTCATGACCTGAATTCATCTTTGATCTGTGTGTCTGATGACTTAATTTCTCTCCAACCCCTCTGTCCTTTCCAAGGGGGAGAATTTGATTCATTAGCACCTTATTTGGAAGCTTGATCTGCTAAACCTTGATTGTCCCTGTGGTTTGATGTTAACATTTTCTTTGTTGATAAAATTTTCATTCCACTTCTTCTCCCTTGTCAAAGGGGGAATTATCTGTTCAGGGGGAGTATTGTTCAGGGGGACTTATCTTTCTGTCACAAGGGGGAGCATCATTGTGAGTGCATCTCATATGTCCTTGTGTGGGTTTAGCTCGGTTACTTCCTTTTTGATGTTGTCAAAGGGGGAGAATATGCATGTGCATGTGAGTCATTAATGAATCTGTCAGTGATTTTATTAATATGCATGTGCATGTGAGTCATTAATGAATATGTCAGAGATTTTATTATGCTGCATGATTGACATATATTGATCATCATGATGAAATCATTACAATAACTCATAATATTGTCATCATCAAAAAGGGGGAGATTGTTATGTCCCTGTGGTTTTGATGATGTCAATTATTATGACTCATTTTAGATATAAAATTGATGCATACTTGATGCTATAATCCTTGATGCATTTATTAATGATCTCATCATAGAGGTATGCAGTCTGTCAAAACAGATTTTGAAGGTGACTTAGAAAGTCAACGCAGGTCAACGCCACTGTTCAAGAACTGACAACAGGTCAATTGGTCAAATTGTGAGTCAGCAATGCAGATTAAGGTTGGTGCATATACTCTTTGTCTGTCAGGTAAGGTCGATGCTATTTTGCCCTTCAACATAGTAAGGTCGATGCTACTTTGCTCTCTAGCATAGTAAGGTCGATGCTACTTTACTCTCTAGCATAGTAAGGTCGATGCTACTTTGCCCTTCAGCATAGTAAGGTCGATGCTAGTTCGCCAAGTGAAGCAACTAAGGTCGATGCTAGTTTTGCTTGCAGCATCTAAGGTCAATGCATGTTCACTGTAGTGCATATGAAAGTCGATGTATGTTTACTATGCTGCATATCTAGGCAGAGAAAGTCTGTGCACATTACTGTTCACTCATATAGAAGGTCGGTGATCATCACGGTTTAGTCATGAAGGTCGATGCACATCACTGTTCATAGCAGATTAAGGTCAGTGCATATCCTATTCACACCTTCATATAGGTCGGTGCACATTCTGTTGATCTACATATAGGTCGGTGCACATTCTGTTGGTCTGCATATAGGTCGGTGCACATTTTGTTCAACCTGCATAGAAGGTCAATGCATGTCTCTGTAGCAGTGCATACAAGGTCGATGCATGTCTCTATTGCAGTACATACAAGGTCAATACATGTTTTCTAAACTGCATACAAGGTTGGTGCACATTTTGTAGAATGCATATAAAGTTTGAGCACATTAGATATAAAGGTTGATGCACATTTTGGGCTTAGGCCTGAAAGGTCTGTGCATAGTTTCATGCTATGTCTACAAGGTCAATGCACAGTTCTTAGTGTGCCTTGTAAGGTCTACGCACATGCTGCATTTAGGTCTATGCACATTTTAGGGCCTATGCACATATTGATCTTAAGGTCTGAGCATCTTTACTGTAGTCAGTGCATATGCATACACCAGGTCTGAGCATACATGTTCAAGTCAGTGTATATGCAATATCTAGGTCTGAGCATATGTGTTCATTGCATTATGCAAGTCTGTGCACATCTATTTACCAGGTCTGTGCACATTAGGTCATATGCTATTAAGGTCTGTGCACATCTGTTTACAAGGTCTATGTACATCTGCAATATAGCAGAATGAAGGTTGTGCACTTCTGCATTATAGCAGAGTAAGGTCTGTGCACATTGCAATATCAACTCTGAGCATATATGCCAGCGTGCATAATCAAGTCTGAGCATATGTGCTACAGTGCATAATCAAGTCAAAGCATATGTGCTAATGTGCAGTACATGGTCGAAGCACATGTCTCATGCAAGTCCAAGCATATGCACTGTCTAGTCTGAGCATATCTGTAGTAGGTCAATGCACATTAGTTATCTATTCATGATTACAATGTGTTTCACAAAATATCTTCTATCATATAGCTACCTGATCTTCATGGTTTTGTTATATCATGATTATTTTAAACCACTTATGACTATAAGGTGTTTGATTAAATACCTTTTATCTTGGCGACAAGGATTTATGTCTAAAAGGCTTCTAAACCACCTAGATTGAACACTTAAAGTGCATGCTTAATTATAAGCTATTTTGGTCACGTGGCTCGAGGTTCAACTAAGAGGCCACGTGATCCAAGACAAGGATCTCGTCTGAAGATTCTGCCACGTGGAACAACACACCTTCATCATCTGACACGTGGACTCCAGCTCTACTTCAGCAAAACACTTTTCTGGAAAAGTATTGGCGGGAGTGTTCTCTCCACGCGTCCTCAGGCTAATTTCATAGGGACCACAAGATCAAGGCTTGATCCTACCATGTGGGGGAATCAGAAGAAGTAAGAATCATCTTCCTAATCCAATTTTTCCTCTAGTGCCCCTGTTTCTATATAAGAAGACTTCTACGGAGAATGAAAAAAATGGAAAAAAGATAGAGAAGAGAAGTGAAGGAGATCGAATAGAAAAGAGGTTCTGAATCTTCCAGAGTTTAGCAGAGAGTGCTGAGAGAAAGAGAGAGCTAGTTGAAGGAAGAAGAAGGAGAAAAAGAAAAATAGAGTGTCATAATTTAGAAGGAATCTGAGAGAAAGGAGAGTGTAAGTTAGAGAGAGAAAAGAGATCGTGAGATAGTGAGGAAGAGAGAGCTCAAGAGAAGAGATTGAGAAGCAATCGAAGCCGTTCTTGAAGATCTGTTCTACTGGCCTTTGGATCAGATCCAAGCCAGACTTTCTCCTGTGAGAGCTACATTTCTGCGTTTCATTTATAGCTTTCTGGTGCTGTGTTTCATCGTTGTTTTCATACTTTCTTTTACTGAAACTTCAAGCTGTGTGTCAGCAGAGCAAGCTGTAATGCTCAGCAGGCGAGGTATGTACCTCAGACAACAAGCTGTGATGCTCAGCGGGTCAGCAAGCTGTGATGCTCAATGGATGTAAGCAAGCTTTGATGCTCAGCGGTTGAAGCTGTTAGGTAGCGGTAAGCCTCACTTTGGTTATAGTAGGGGATGGATGTGGGTCTGCGGGCAGCAGACTGAACCATCTAAAAATCATCTGTGCAGTGGTTTGTTTGCTTGTTCCAATTCGATAGATGTATGCTTTGGCTCGTTTACATAATTCTGAATCTTCTGTCTAGTGAGGAATTTGTTTGCACACCGTGCATTTGATACTGGTCTTGAGAGAGTAGTATATTGAATATAAGAACTTAGTCATCTCTCTAGTTTACATAGAGTTGATCAGAAACTCAGTCTGTCTGATCTTCTATTTGTTACTGGAGAGCGTTTAATTTGTTCAAGCCATCTGAGAGTTTAATTCTGCAACATTGTCTAGTTATAGTTTTTAATTGAGCAAAGTTTTTTTAAAAAGGGGAGATTCATTCACCCCCTCTCTGAATCTGTTCTGCACCATCTCATAGACTCAATAATTCTTCATTGTTGGCCTTGCACCATTTGAACTAGACATCCAAGCCATTATTTTGAAAAGCCTAACCTAACTACTCTCTATTATGTATGGCTCCACTACTGAACTCATGTTTTTCTTTACTTGCACCATGGGACATAGTATAATTAGCATGTTTTTATGCTAATCAGCATGTTTAAATTGATGATGGCTGATATAAAATTGGCTCATGATTCCATGTTGGCATGTCTCCTAGGTTTTGTTGGGCAATTTTTTCATAGATTTGTTGTAGCTCCTCTAGTCTTATTGCTTAGTTCTTTTATCCTTACTGCCTCTTGTTGATAACTGATTATTTACTATCATCAAAACAGGCAAGACTTATAGGATTCGTGTACACAATGTGTGCGTTTCTACTAGTTTGAACTTCAAATTCAAAACCATAACATGTTGCTTGTGAAGACTGAAGATCATACACTATGCAACATAACTACACCAACTTGGATATACATGTGGGCCAATCATACTCTTTCTTGGTCACCATGGATCAGAATGCTAGTAGTGATTATTATATTGTAGCCAGTGCATGGTTTGTGAACAAGTCATTGTGGCAGAAAGTTACAGGTGTCGCCATACTGCACTACTCAAATTCCAAAGGCAAAGCATCTAGTGCACTCCCTGATCCTCCTAGTCATTTGTATGACAAAACATTTTCGATGAATCAGGCAAGGTCCATCAGGTATGTGGGGCAAATTCCTTTGTTGGTGTACTAGGAATACCTTTTTAATCTCCATGATCCACCAGGCCACTTACTGGACCACCTCAGGTTGGGTCATCTATAATTAATGGTACATACAGGGGATTCATGGAAATCATCTTTCAGAACAATCACAGTCCCGAATTACAACATGGATGGATATGCATTTTTTGTTGTTGGGTAATTAATGTTACCATGATTTTCACTAAGTGCATTTCCCACCAGCAATTGTGTACTATATATTCAATGAATTACCTGATGTTATGACCTTTTTAACAAATGCTTATCCTTTTATTTCCATTCAATGAAGCATGTTTCTTTGTATGAAGATATGGTTCATGAAGCAAGGGGACATTTATTTGTTGGATATATTTGAAACAAGTATGTGTTGTCTTGTATAATGATCTCTTTGGGTTGTGCTTTTGTTGACTGGTAATCTGGTAGTAGGTTGATACTTCATGAAGTTAATGTTGCAGTCTTAATAAGATATAAGCTCATTTGTATACGCATGTACTTTTCTTTGGTTCAAATATAGATTATTCTTAGTTCTTTGAATTATGGGTACGATTATTCTTCTTTGTTGTCTTATGGCATTTTTTTAGCTTTGCTTGTCTTATGGATGGCACTATTATAGGTGATGAGAGCATAGATATTAATATATATATTTTTTTAAAAAAGATAACTTGGTCACTTCTTTTTAAATACGATAGAGTCATTCATGTAATTTTCACCATGGAACCAAAGGAACTGGCATTCTCCAATTTCTTGTTTCTGTGTGACACAATATTACTCACTTGGATAACTTTGCATTTAATGTGAAGGGATCTTTAAATGGCTTCTATCCATTTATAGAAAGCATGTGTTAGAGTGCCTAGGGATATTGTTTGGTGGACATAAAATGGAAAGGGGTTCCCATTATTAAGGATATTTAACAAGGAGTACTGACTAATGCGATTGGCGCAAAATCAAACCATCAAAAAATGCTGCTTGAGAGGAAATCTTGGGTCTATTATTTGCAATCAGTGACCATCATGTTTGCAGCTGTTGTAACATCTCTAAACCTACATCTAGAAACATGGCAATACTGATTGCTTTCTATCTATTTTGTGCGGCAGGTATCATGTCTTTTTATGTGGTCTTATAAATAAGTCAATTCATCTATCAATGGATGACATAAGGTGATAATTGATATATTCATAAGTTTGTGCATGAATTACAATCCATCATGCCTCCCTTTGCTTTATTTGAAACAAACTACATGTTCTCCACCATAGAGAACTCCCCAAATACACCATAACAGCCACTTTGCAGGTATATTCACCTGGCACTTCATCTTTTTTTTATTGAGTGTTATGATTGACTTGCTAGGGAAAAAAAGTCAATAAATAGTTCCCTACTTGGCCATCTTGGAGCATCTCAGTGCGCAGGTAACAGGCAGACAATGATGAGTAAGAAGAGGAAAGTGAAAGGTGTTGGCTGGGATGTTTGTCCCCTTGGAAATGGTATGCTTATTTATTTGTATTGTAATCTTCTAGGATTTTTAAGACGGTGTTTCCAAATAATTAGGCATTACTGACCCATATAGTGACCAGTGGTATATGTTATATGTTTCCCTTTGTTCTCAATTTCAGCATGGGATAGTGTATATGTGCTAGTTGGCATGAGATAGTGTATATGAGATACTGTGTTGCCCTTGTCCCACCCGTGTTCTGTATGAACCTTGTATCTATTCTTGTTAAAGGACATTGGAGATCTAATTCCTGAAGCTGTAAAGAAAGTAGAACCAAACATTAGGAATATAATCCCAGAAAATCCATGTTTTCTCTGCATGTGGGAATAAAAGGCACTTCCTCTACTCCTACATTCTTGTGTCGTACCATGACTGGTGAGTCCTTGGACTCGCTATTGGAGTCTTTATGTTCCATGTAAACCCCTCTTTAGTCCTTCTCGATAACGCTGTTCTGTGGGTACTTGCAGGAGGATAAGCTACGATAGTTTCGTTATAGGTTTATGGAGAGAGAGAGAGAGAGATGTGACTGTGGCTTCAATTGTTCGCTATAGCAGTAGTAACCTAAAATATTGCCGACCATAAGCTGATGTTGATATTACCTTTTGTACCTCAAACCTTTCTAATCACTTTTTAATATATGATACAGTCAAACTATGTCTGCTTTGGCCCTTGTCCATGCAAGGTATCCTGATTTTAAATATTTCTAGATCATGTCATATTTATTTCTTTGTGAGGCTATTTTTTTAAGTGTCTATTGTCAGATTTTAAATATCTTGTGACTTTTATCGGTCTATTTGATCTGAAAGACACCTCCAACATCATATTTTCAGTCACTTATTCTGATCTGATTGCATCTTTATACTTGACTTCTTGTTCCCTTTGTGCCCCTTTTTGAATGCCAAGGGAGATGGACATTAAGACCAAATAAACCTCAATTGCTCAGAATGACCCATAAACCCAACATATCAGCCCTCCTCTTTTTGATATCAGAAAACTAAAGCAAACACGGGTTTGCTCAACTGTTCCAACTTATGGGATCATACTTCATCTGCAATTCTACCTCTAGACTACGTTTCTGAATTTTGATCATTTCTAATCTGACTTCTTGCACCATTTTGAAGGTTTGTTGGTATGTTAAGATTTTTTGTTTTTGCTTGTGGAAAGTCTTCTAGCGTGCCAAAATTTCCCTATTCTATCTTTTGCTGCACATTCCAGGATGGTAATCTAGCTACTTTGTACACGAGAATGGAAAGAAAATAATGGTGACATATCAACAGATCAGCATAGTTAAAAGGGCTAATGGTTGATTTGCAATATGCATATGGAGACTTTCCTTTCTTTTTTTTTTGGGGGGGGGGGGTGCTCAGAATTGGATCCTCTCAGTCATGTGACTGAGGGGATCCCAACAGCTCCTGATGAAGAAGGGGTGGTGGTCCGCTATTCTCAAAGTATCCCCCAAGCCAACTTTGTAGCTGGGACCACAGGAGCCCCTCAATCGGGGGGCTGGGAGATGTACTCTTTTGGTGCTAGTAGGTATTTAGCCAAGCAAATCTGGATGAACACCATGAGCTGTTATGCTATGTTGTTTTCTTATACATATTGTTACCTATCATGCAAGCCTATTTTTTATTTTCGTTATTATTTTGATATCCCTTGACATCCGAGCATGACACATTTTGTATTGCCAGTGCTGATGTGACACCACATTGGACCTAAATTCACAAGCAACCAAACCGATCGGCGGATTCACTCAAGCGGGTTCACCCGCGTCGCGCACACCCGGGTCCGTAGGTGGACCGACGATGGGGTGAGGGTCCGAGGTTGGACCCGGAGGTTTCCAAGGGTATGGCTGGCTTGGGAAGGACCCCTAAGGGCCAGGGGTTGCCCAAATTCACGGGTGGTCAGCATGCCGAGGGCATGGGTAAATTGATCTCGCTCACAACTCACCCGCGGTGGACACTCACATATTAGCAATTTGGGACCGGGCACTCTCTCACCGCCGACGGAGCAACCAAAAGTAATACTAAACTAAGCAATTAAATGCCAGTAGTGAGAAGTGTTCCGAAGCTCACCTGATCGGCGTGAATACACCGATCCCGGTCGGAGACGAGGGCGAGCGGGGAGGCATGGGTACGCACCCGCACGCGCCGTCAGTGTAGCTTGAACCTAAAATTTTCAATTTACATGCACTACACCCCTTGCAAGGGGGTTGGACTAGGGGTGAGGATTATTTTTACAACCAAAACATACCTTCACACAGGGAGGGGCGGTCAGTCGGCCAGGCGGGGTGGGGAAAACTATGCTAGAAGCCGAAGTGTATGGTTCTGCCCGTTCTGGAACAGCTTGATAGGCAGTCGCTGTTGGCTCCGCTACGGGCTCTCCCGAACTCTGTTGTGGACGAAACCAGCGCCAAATCCTCCGGGGTTGGCCCAGGAAGTCGTCAGAACTTTTGGGGAATTCCTGGTTGACGGCGTTGGTCGAACTAGAGGCGCGAACAGGGTATCTATTTACTGGTTCTGGTAGCTTTTGCACCTCTACAGCAAGAAGATGAGGCCACCACGGATGCTCCCGAGCTTTGATTCAGGCGTGGATGGAGTCATTAGATTTTTGGTTGAGTCCTCTTCGATCGGAGACCAGCGGGGAAACCAGAGGAGGACGGAGCAGATGACGAGGACCAGAACAGTGTTGGGGTATCAGACTGGTTCCAGAACAAACTGATCAGCGCACCGGAGGGAGAAAATTTGGAACTTTTGATGCCGAGGTCCTAAATTCGCTCTGCTTCTTGGAGATGACAGAGGACTTGTAGGGGAAGCCCTCAGCCATGTGGTGCTCCAAGAATCACAAGAATTAGACCGTGGGAGCCTTTGCAATTCTTCTCTGGTTGTCGGCCTGGGAGGAGCTGCGCAGGTCGCCGAGATTTGCTCCTCCGGGCAGCTCCAAGGTCGGACGGCGGTGAGGCTGCTATCGTTGCGAAGCTGACTGGACAATGATTCAACCGGTATATGGTAAGATCTCTGAAGCTTCTTGGTGATGACGTGGAAGTCTCTGCAAGTGGGTGCTCCTCTGCTGCCTGGGAACTGAGGCAGGGTCTACAACTTGCCGATGGGAAATGGAGTAGGAGGGGGGCGAAATGGGGGGGGATGAGTGTGGGGCGAACCCTGGATGTGAGGCGGTCTAGGAGGGGGTGATTCAAGGTGAGGGAGTGGCAGAATGGGGGCTGGAGGGAGGTCTAGCAGGTGGAGGGAGAGGAAGCTGCGAATTTGGTGTTGGGAGAGAGATAGGGAAGAAGTATTTGAAAATGGGTTTAAGAGAGGGATTAATTTCTGGTCTTGGGGATGAGAAGAGGTGTGTGGGGAAGGAAAAGGATGCTTGGGGAGTGGGAAATTCTCCCTTGGGAGATGAGAGAGGTGCTTGGGGAAGGGGAGTGGGTGGTTGGTGGTTGGAGGGTGGAGTGGGGATAGGTGGAGGCTACCTTGGGGATGGTGTGGAGTAAAGAGAGGGGTTGTGGGGAGTTGGTGTGACTTTAATGGAGGGGGAAGGGAGAGAGAAAGTGGTTGGGAGGGGAGGAGAGAGAAAGGGGGCACCCCCCTTAGAGAGAGATATATATGAGAGAGAGGGGAATCCACCCCTTAGAGAGAGGGAGAGAGAGATGGAGAATCCACTCCAATTACACTAAAATGCACTCAATTTTTTTGATTGACCAAAAGATTATAAATGAGGGGGTGAAGGGTGGTATTTATAAGGACTAGACTTTTCACATGACCATACTGACCCTAGACAATTGACACAATGATCAGACAGACTAGGGAGGGGTGCCCTTGGGCCTAGCCTATTAGTTGGGCCCATTAGACTACTTAATTAACCACATGACTCAAGACTTAGGTAAATGACCCTTATACCTAGGTACCTGACTCAAATAAAGGGAAAACTACATAGTTTATGACTCAAATAAAAAATAAAAATTACATAGATTGACTCAGAAAAATGTGGAGAACACAATGACGTAAATCGACGATCCATCAGAGCTTCGCGAAATGTGGAGGGGTAAGTGATGCCCCCATCAAGTGCCCACCTGCATATCTGAGTTATGTGTTGTTCATGACAGGTAGCTAAGATCATTGAAGTGGCTCCTATTCGGGTGTATGAGGTTGCCACATTTTATTCTATGTTCAATCGGTCAAAGGTTAGTTAGCATACAGGGTTCTTGTTCATCTTTAAATTGCATTATTAATGAAGAGAACACATTTGAATGCAACTAGTTTACAATGTCTCTGTGCTGTGAAGGTTGGTAAAGTATCACCTCTTGGTATGTGGAACCACTCCCTACATGATACGCGGTTCACGAGAAATAGAAGAGGAATTACTCAAACATCTGGGTGTCAAGCGGAATGGTAAGCTGCTTCACACAAGTCGTGTTCATTGTTCTCATTTTCTTCCTTTCTTTCTATTCTAACTTGCATTCATTTCCTTTTGCTAATACACATGCAGTATATATCTGTATATCAATTTGGGATGAGTGCAGTTTGTTACCTAGTGTAAACTTATTCCTTTATTTCTTCTTGGTAGAGGTGACTACAGATGGCTTATTTTCTATTGGGGAAATGGAGTGCATGGTTCGTACCTAGGCATTTAATTGTTTGAGGATTTGACTGCAAAGAACGAACGAAGGGCGCTTGCACAATGATATGTATGTGTATGTATGTATTAGTGGCCTTCTTGCTCTTTTACATTAGAGTGAGGGGAACTATCTGTTTATCTGTATGTATGCAGTACGTATCTGTGCATGTGTTACTTGTTCTATTGGCAAATAGTTACTAATTGGAAAGTAAATTTGTGTAGGTGAGAAATGAATCTCTTGAAGTTGTTAGTGGTGTTTCGAAGGTCGTGTATGATCTATGTTGATATTGATGTGTTGAATGTGACTTTATATTGATGTGTTGATTGTGAGTTTTATGTTAATAGTGATGTGTTCAATGTGAGATTCATGCATGAAACATTATATGAATGTATACATGTGTAATATGATTGCACAATGAGTATGTAAAAAAAATTAAAGAACAATATACCTACGTTTTTTTAAAATGAGACTAGTTCTTTTTCCTACATTTTTAAGACAATGACGCTAATACTTTTTCAGACATTTTTTTCAGTACGTGACAAAAAATAATACCTACATTTTTAGAATCATAGGTATAGCCAATTATATGCGTGTGTATATATATTTTTAACCTACGCTTTTGCTGGACTATTCCTACACTTTCAAAGCGTAGGTATAGGTCGATAATTGCCTACGCTTTTTGCTAGACTATTCCTACGCTTTAAAAACGTAGGGATAGGTCAAACTATACCTACGTTTCATAGAAACGTAGGTATAACCTATAGTCACGCGAGCAAGCGCCACGCTTTGAAAGCGTGGCAAGTAAACATGGCTAAAGGCTTTACCTTTGTTTTTTGGACCTATACCTACATTTTTTAAACGTAGGTAAAGGCCAATTTTCTTGTAGTGCATGGAGTCGACTCTATGTATGAAAAGGCAATAGCAGGGCAACTGGAAATAGGAGTGGAGGTTAATCCGGCGTGGGAATGAGAAGAGGGAGGTAATCTGACATGGCAGAAGGCACGCCGGATTAGCCCCACGCTGTTTTAGGGAGCTGAAGGAATATTGAAATTTGAGAGGGGGACAAATCCGGCGCGGTGGTTTGGGCGCTGGATTAGCCCACGCCGGTTTAGGGAAAGGAGTTCCATTAGATTTGTTTAAGTCCCAAAACAAGTCATGGCATTCTTTTATTAGAACTTTATGACTCATTCAAACTTGTTGATCATCAGGTTCATTAGGGCAGAAGTTAATCAATTCAATCCTGTGCGAGGTTCATAGTTAGGCACAATTCTGTCCCAGTTCGAGGCGGATCCATAGGCACTACGCCAAGGGATTGTTAACATAATTGCCTTATGTGTATTAACCATTGTAGGTAGCTTAATTGCTTATTAGCATCGGCAAGACGATCATACAAGTCGGTGAATCGAGAGTAAAATTCGACAGCATTTCCCCATATCCCGAAGGGTCACGGGGGAAAAAGTGGAGGCTCACCCACGGGGTTCCCGGGGTAAGCTCCTAATTACTGGGAGGCCAAAAAGCCGTGACTGGTGAGCCCGAATGGATGGAAACCTCGAGGGCTAGCCAACGAGGGGTACCGATGATCCACATGCCATCAACACAAGTTTAATCGGACAACCCAACGGACGGAGACCCCGAGGGAAAGCCTACGAGGGGTTCCATGGACCCATGGGCTACCACAATCCCAGACAGGGGATGTGGGTTTAATTTCCTGTTGGATCAAAGGATTCATTCATGTTCGCTCTTAATGGCCCGTTGGGCTCCACGTTATAGGAGAACGGGTCCCTGGTCTTTGAGCGGTTTGGAAGGAAACAAGCCGATAGACTCATTTGATGGGGAATGTTCCCCTCCCCGACTGGCGAATTAATATTCACATTAGTAAGAAACATAGCAATTAAGAAAACATTTTCATATCACCAAGGCAAAAGGGGGGAAGTGAGTCATATTGACGGACTCCTACCCTATCCCTCTCAGGGTGAAGAGAACATGAGAACCAATTATTCAACCATCATTAAGAAATCAACGACAAGTTGGGCATATAGAAGATTAAGTTTTCACCATTTGGGGCTAGCTATGGAGACACATAGGCTAGGTGTGATGGGCCATGGGGGCTCACGGTGAGGGGAAACATGTAAATGGAGCTTTCTAAGACAAATATTCAAATGCTTAAACGACAGCATGCGGCTAGATGACCACCACCCTTATTAAATTGGGTTAAGGAGATGGCATCCTCGCTGTGAGAACAGTCATATCCCGTCCGACTCATGGCTATGAGTGGAGGGGCAATGACGAAGCTCGTTCTAGAGGCTAGCAGAAGGGTATACATCTATGACAAGGAGGGGAAATGCACATCAAGCACACGAAGTAACCCAGATGTGGTTAATGCACCAAAGGGACCCCAGGGAGGGGGGTGAGCTTGATGTAGCCCTTGGGTGACCCAGGGCATGTTCTGTGATAAAACGAAGATCCTAGCAGTAACGCACGGATGGTGTAGAGAGAAAACATGGCAGACAAACACAGAGGGCATACAACAATCATACATAGAAAGGGCATTTAGGAAGAAGTAATTCACAGAGGGATAGAGGGATTCACACCCAAATACCATTATATCGCGAAGAACATCATACATACAGATGCATCCAGGCACCCTTCACCTAGAGGCCACCGCAATTGCATTATACATTAAGATTATAGGGGATATAAAGAGAGAATGCTAAAAGGAAAAGAAATTACACATGGAAAGGAGGCTGCGGGCTCATATCATTGCCCCTTTACACGTTTAAAACCACAAAAGAGATTCAGAGAGATGAGAACGGAGAGATGATCAAATCCCTCGACCACGATGGAAACCCACCTGTGCTCTCAGAACGAAAACAGAGTATCAGAAAATCTCCCCTCTCTCCTCGCTCTTAAGCTCTCTTCTGGATGGGAGTGGGGTGGCGGCCGCACTGGAGGGTTTTTTTCTTCAAGATAGCTTTTCTCTTCTCCAAATATCCTTTTTTCTCTCTTCATCGGATTGGGCTTTTTATAGAGGTACAAACCCCTCCTGCTAATCCGGCGTGACAATTCGCGGGCCGGTTTAAGCCTGAAGAACAGCTTTTGCGCACCATTTTTGGTGACTCGCGCCGGTTTAAGCAGCGCCGATTTAGTGTTTGCCATGCCATTTTAGCTTCTCTCGTGATCGTTTGTTCGGGTCGGATCCGTTTACGGGCCTTAGACTAACTCCATGGGCTATTTCGAACCCCATATTCCTCTGTCCTTACTGGACTATCGTAAGAGGTATTCTGGAGTCCATCAAACTTCCGATTAACAACCTCCGACTCAAGCCGTGCTCTTAATTCGGTCACTCGGGTTTTACTACTGATACAGCCTTCGAAAACCCATATGGTAGGACCAGAGATGTCTCTTCACCTCGAAAGGCATTTTCTTCAGGTGGTGGGCCACTAGGGGTATTTTCATCCTCGTGGATAGGGTTTGTTCATCGCGACCAAGTCAGCACCAGCTTGTTAGCTCCGGATTGCCATCTGGCATCACTGGGCTCTGAGAGAGATGAGTTGCGGAGTCCCTCCATCGGGTATCTTAAGGCTTCAGCAGTTTGAGTGAACCTTCTTTGTTGATTTTCTTCTACTCTCATGCATCAGCAGGCCGCATCCTTCCATCCTTCTGGCACAATTACCATCTGATTATATTTCGGGTGCCAACAAATGCCCCCCAGCCGCAGGTGTCACAAGTGAGGAACAAGCGACGCGGGACCGGCGGATGTACCTTGACTGAGTATATTCTTCATTTTGATCAGCACGAACCATTGATCCGATGTAGCAATGGTGCCATTGAAATGGCGTGGAGATGAACCGGCATGACTGCTTAAACGGCGTGGGCCAAATGACCCTAAATCGGCGTGGGGGTTTAAAAAGCCGTAAAACGGCATGAAGAATAATAAGCCGTAAAATGGGGTGGTGATTGATAAGCCGTGTTAAAACGGTGTGAGGAGATGCCGTAGAACGGCGTGAACTTGCTGGTGAGGCTGAAAAATGGCGTGGGGAATATCGGCACGCAAACGACTTTGAAACGGCGTGGGAAGGTGCTAAAATGGCACACCTTTTCCCACGCCGGTTTAGGCCATCACATCCCCTCCTTAAAACCCCATTTTACCTTCTTCTTCCTCATTCTACTTTCACTCAAACCCTAGCCCTTGCAGCGGTGAGCTTGGTGATCACCTGGCGACGGAGGAGTCCCCTTTCTCTTTCGCCCTCTTCTCCAGACGAGGCAACGACGGTGACCCTTCCTCCTTGCTTTCTCCTCCTTCGGCGACGGCGGTGGCTTTCTTCTCACTTCCTCTTCTCCTTCGAGGACCGTGAGGGTGGGGCGAGCGACGGCGGTTTCTTTTCTCACGCCCTCTTCTCCTCCGAGGACGGCGAAGGCGGTAGTGGCTTGGTGAGGGTGAAAGCCCCATTTACACTTACTTCAGTGGGTTTAACCCCCTTTTCCCTTTTTTCAGGCCCCGGGAGGCTCCTAGTAGGCTAGTCCTTGGAGCTAAACCCTCGGGTGTCCTTTCGGCCTCGGTGTGATACCTACGGCCTAATTTAGGGTCCGTCTCAGCATTATGCGTGGACATGTTCCCACTTTCTTCTGGCACGCTCCTCGGCTAAGGGAGACTCTGTCGAAATTTTGTTAGAATTTTGCTTGAAAAGTCATCTTCTAACCTTCTGTTGTTTTCTTTTCTTCTCTTTTTTTTCTAGATGCAGACATCATGGCGTCTGGCTCTTCTTCCTCTGCCCGTGCCGTTGTGACTTGGGGAGGCGTTCATTCCCTGGATCGAGGCAACTATTGGCTGGCTATAGTCGCCAAGTCTTCTAACTCTAACACAGATACAGTGGACACTGGCCGTCTTTTGATTACCGGTCGGGACTCTTTCAATTATGACCGCCGTGAGGGCTACAGGGTAGATCATCCCAAGGACAAGCATCTAATCTCTTTCATGCGGCGCTTCAACCTTCAAGGGAAGAGGGACCTCTTCCTTGTTCGAAAGGCTGAACAGGAGATCCTTGCCGAGCGGGATAGCTTGACCGACTTTGTTATGCGGGGCCGGCCAATATACTTGCCAGGTGAACCCTGAAAATGGGGTGCCGTACTTGGATTGCAGGAGTTGACTCCCCAAGATGGACTGCTGACCAGGGCACCTGAATTTATCCCGGCCAGATGGAATGAATCAGCAGGTCGTGTTGTCTGAGAAAAGCCATCCTTTGGTTTATTCTTAGCCCCGCTAAAGTGGGGGTATAGAGAAGAGCCATTCTTGTTGGACTGTTTAGCTGTGCGCTTCAAGCACCAAATTGCTGTGGGCTGGTTTGCCGACATGAAGGCTGCTAATGCCCATGCTTTCAGGGCAGGAGCTGTAGAATTTACTGACTATGTCTTGCAACATTACGCCCCAATTTTGGTCAATGCCGGAGTGTACCATAGTGTGTACGCTTCAAGATATCGGTACCCTATCTCCAAAGGGTTATGCTGTGGCATGATTGAAGTGTTTTGTCCAGAATACAACACTTTCTATACATCAGAAGGGGAGACGTCTCTAGACCTCTGGAGCCTTTCCCAACTGAGCGGCCTTCCAATTGATGGCGAGCCCTATGAAGAGATTTATTGGCCAGATTGTATGAAAGACCAGACCGATAGTGAAGGGCGATACCTACCTAGATTCACCTATCGCTATTTGATGAAAGCATATCGTACTCTGTGCCGTTCTTAGTATGATACCAGAGAAGCTTGCAAGCCTGGAGAGAAGAGGCGTGTGAGGATGGGTGCTTGGCTCCAATATTTCTTCAGAGGGGAGCGAAAATATGAGGATTTCCCTTCAGTGGCGCCAGCTCCAGTTCGGCGGAAGAAGAGGGTTCGGCGGCAGGCAGCTTTCCCTCCCTCACTTAAGGAAGGTCAAAGAGGAGGGCCCAACCCCACTAGTGTTGACGTAGTCACCCACTGTGCTGCGTACCTAACGTACTAGATTTGTTCTTTTGCTCTGCCACAAGGTGATGAGAGTGTGATCAGAGCTGAGGCTATCTACCCCGCTTGTCTAATGGCATGGGGCGCGAAGCTTTCACTTTCCCCGGTCACCCTCTATTTAATATATAAGATGCTAGGAGACCTTCATCGGTCACGTCTTCCTAGAAATTTGAGGACGATTGGTCCACTTCACTTCTTCAATGTCTAGGTATGTACATTGTTCCTAGAAGCTGCTCCTCGGGCGCTCTAGTCATCGCAGTTAGTCCCAAGGATGATAGAATTTATAGGCGCCGAGCTGACCCAGACATCGGAACAACTCTTTGCTATTCGGGGGAAGTTAACCAAGGTCCCGATGGATTCATTGGGCGTCCTGCATTTCTGTAGTTTGGCCGCACATTCAAGCCCGTTGGTGAACAAGATGCGGGAATGCCGCCTTCAAGAAACAGAGGAGTATATTCATCCCATCTCTGGCGCCAAATGCACAAGGCCAATTCTGGAGCCGGAGCTAATTGATTGGGCGCTGTCAATAAGACCAAGAGTCCTAGATTTTCGCAAGGGCAAGACCTTATGGTTAGAGCCCTATTATGCATTTCGATTCAGTCAAAATTTTGGTTATGATCAGCATATTCCCCCTTCCTCAACATAGTTTGCATTGCCAAATAGAGTTTGGGCTGGCCTAACAGCAACAGATGAAGCCCACATTTGGTAGGATTACTTTGATCGCCAAGAGGCAACTTCATTCAGAGTCCCAGCCTCTGCACGCTTTCCCCGTGTGTCCCTGGAGTACATCAAGTGGTGGAATGCCCTAACATGCTTTTACTAAATTCCAGGAGAGAATGCTGGGCTATTGCTGAATGCAGGTTCTTGGACTCCTAGTCAGTGCCGGTTCTGGATGTTAACCCGACTTATTTGAAGAAGTTGAAATTTTATATGAATGCGGAAGTGACAGCTTATTTGGAGGCTCGGAAGGCTGCCAAGCGCAGCTCACCCAAGATCGAGCCAAAACTATCGGAGATTAGCAAAGACACTTTTATGAAGATGCTCCAGGGACTGTGTCACGTAAGCGGTGAGCGATTAGTTCTTCAGCAGATTCCCTTGCCAGTCGAGGAGCCTCTACCTTCTACGGCCGCCTGGCACTCGGAGAGTGACCGACTTTGTCCTTACAGAACTTTTATCAGAAGAGAGGACCGACAGGCCACACTTTATAGCAATACCCTGTGGCTATTTGCACTGCTCCGCTCTCATGGTCTTACGGTGGGTGGCCCTAGTGAGGCCATATTGGGCCAGCCACTTCATGTCCCTTTCAAGTACACCAACGGGTGGGGACTGGACCACCTTGGCCTTTACTATTATTTGTCTTCTCGTGGCCATTCAGACTTGGCGTCATTAGTTGAACAATGCGAAGTTATAGGGGATATTTGCTGGCTCATTCGTGAGGCTGCATCGAGAGACAAAGAGCCCTCGCTGTTCTACTGGCCACTTTATCCTATGTACTCAGGGCTAGCATGTATTCCTTATTCATCAACTTCAGCCTCTAGTTCGTTCTTCTTCTCTCTCTCTTTTTTGTTGCGATATGCATCTTCTTCACCCCTGTGTTTATGCGACGTGTAGTTCGACTCACCTCAGAGGAGACCAAGCACTACAGGGAGTTAATCATCAAGGCTCAGAAGCCATCATATTTTGAAATTCCAGAGGCGGCTAAAACCGCCACGCCTTTGCCATCTAGTGGTTTATAGAAGCGAATGAGGTCCCAAGTGGGGGAGGCTGTTACTCGAGCGAAGAGGGCCCGAGCATCGGTGGCCTAAAAGAAGAACGCCGTAGGCACAGAGCCAGCGGTCGCTCCCCCTGTTGTGGTCACCTTTGAAGAATTTGAGGCTTCTCAAGCACAAACATGCCCGACTGAAGGTATACCCCTTCTACTCCTCATTTCCATATTGGTCATATGAGCTAACTTCCATATTGCAGTTCCCACAACTTCACCTGTGATGGTCACATAAGAGGTTGCTACTTCTGTGGAAGTTGAAGAGAGGGGAGATGGAGCACCAGCGGCTCCCCTTGTTGAGGAGAATTTTCCTTCTCCCACCCCCAGCCACAAGATTGAAGGTAATTTATGATGTGCCCTCTGGCATTTACACAATCCATCATATCTTGGGCTCACATGAGTGCTTCCCCTTTTCAAGCTTCGATCGAGGCTCGCCCGTCTACTCCTTCTGCTGCAGAGCCAGTTGAGCAGGTTCTCACCGAACAAGGTGCACTTTCAGCAAGTTATCTTATAGCGGAGGTTTTCCCGCCTACTCTCTCTACTGTATAACCGTTTGAGGAGCTTCTCGCCGAGCAAGATACACTCCCAACGAGTCGTTCTGTGGCGGAGTTGACTATTTTTAGAGAGAAAAGTGCGGGCTCAGGAAAAATCTCATCTTCGGAGGAGCGGGTGGATTACAACGGCTCCAGTGACGAGGAGTCTCTCAGGGCAGAGACGGAGACTGAAGAAGCTGCATTTTCATCTTCTTATGAGAGCGACTTTCTGGCTTTCAGTCCACCGCAGCTGATGTGGAGCGGCGTCAGATCACCTGGCCCTTCTGTAGAAGAAGGGGAAGCAATGCTGGAGGTAGGGGTTACCGCCGCCAGGGATTTAAGTTTGGTCCTAGCTGAGGTAAGCGTCCTTCTTTTAGCCCCGTGCTCATTCTCATTAGTCATTATATCGACTTTCTGAGATATTTTATGCATATTCCTCTTGAAGGTTTCCACTATTCCAGCTGAGATGACCGTGCCAGTCATGAGTGTAAAGATACCTCTTCCACCTCTCGGCATGGATCCACCAGTGTTCCCTCCTGTGTTGAGTCCCATAGCTTTAAGGTACCTAAAAGACTATGCTATGACAGCGGGCTGCGAAATGCCGGGGGTAACTATGGGACCTGACCAGCCGAAAACGGTTCTGGAGCGGCCATAGCTTAACATTAATTATGAGCCAACTGAAGGCGAAGAAGACATTCCCGCGCCAGACTTGGGAGACATTTCGGAAGAAGCTGCCGATGTTTCCACAACTTTAGCACTTGCCATTGAAGCGGCACCGGCAGTGGCTGGTTGAGCCAAAGAGAGTGAGCAACCACCTCATGCTCCCGATGCTCAAGATATAATGCCTTTGCCAGAGGTCGTGAGAGAGACCATTATTATTGATTCTCTCTCAGCCGCGCCGATTGAAGGAGCTGGTCATGGTGCGGGTGCAGTGTTGGACCTGCCATCGTCGTCCTCAGAGCCGAGCGAGGATATCTAGGCCACCATTGATAGTCGGGTGGAATTCCATCTCCCTGATACACCATCACTCGGTCTACAATCATCGAATGAACTGGTATGGCAGAATCTAGAGACATTAAAGCAAATCGTGATGACCTGTTGCGACTTGTCCTATGTACAATTGCTGGGACTGGTAGAACACGTCTCCCGTACACTCCTAGCTTATGGATGCCCCATGGAGGACTGGATGCCGCGCGTAATTTTGTTGTTGAAATATGTAAATCAGAGGGAGTTCATTGATCATGGCCTAATGGACCAACTGACGGCCTTGAAATTTGAGCGGGCCGAATGCCAAACTACCCTCCAGTCGTTGAAAGAGACCGCCCGGCAAACGTGGGATGCCGTTGACGCTACTACCCAACGCAGCACCTTTCTGGAGACTCGGATATCTGAATTACGAGCTGAGCTTGCCCGGAGCGAAGTAGAACAGGATCTAACTGAACAACTGAAGGTCCAGAACATAGAGGAGGCTGAGCTAGCAGAAGGGCAAGCTGCATCCATCGAGGAGAAGATGTTGAAGCTGCAAGCCGAGGAGTCCCGTCTACAGGAGCTGATCCTCCACCCATATTTAGGGATCTTGGAGTTCGACGACATTTTCCGTCGTCCAGCTCAGTAGTTGACTAGTTCTCCTATTCCTTTGTTTCTTTTTTCTTTTTTTTTGTGTTCTTCATGTACACCGGGGGATGCCCCGTGATGCCATGTATTCCACTTTTTGTGCAATGAAGTTTCTTCAATTTCCATCTTACACATTTGTTGCCGAATCACATCTCTTTTTTTTCTTTTTCTTGGCCAAACTAGATAGAGAATGTTGCTAATCTATCAAGCCCGGGGCACATTAGCTGCTAGGGCAGGAGAGCGCTCACGCCTTCAGGGAAGGTATGAGGGGTTCGCTCCACCGCGGCGCAGACTTTTCCCGAGGACAAGATTCGATCAGCCTGGGTAGGAAGTGTCATCGGCTAAACATCGAAGGATAAGGAAGTTTATTCGCCAATAAGGCTGAAGGATTGAACTAGTAGTTTGCCTATAGATCTCTCCGCTGGTGACGAGATTCGTAAATGACATATTCGTCGGTGTGCTTAGATGCCGAGGCAAGGAAAGGGGTTTATTTCTTGACACGGACGAAGGGTTCGAGTTAATGCTTTGCCCATCGATCTCGCCAATGGTGATGAGGATTGAAGGTAGCATATTCATCGACGTGGGTTAAACGCCGAAGCAAAGAAATGTTTATTTCTTGACGGGGATGGAAGGGTTCGGGTTGATAGCTAGTTCATCGATTTCGCCGATGGTGATGAAAATCGATGGTAGGTTTGTTCATCAGCATGGGTTAAATGCCGAAGTAAAGAAGTTTGTTTATCGACGGGGACGGAAGGTCTGGGTCGATGGCTTGTTTATCGATTTCGTCGATGGTGACGAAAATCAAAGGTAGGTTTGTTCATCGAATAGGTTAAATGCGAAGCAAAGAGTTTGTTTATCGACGAGGACGGAAGGTCCGGGTCGAGGGATTGCTTATCGATTTCGTCGATGGTGACGAAAATCGAAGGTAGGGTTGTTCATCGGCATGGGTTAAATGCTAAGCAAAGAAGTTTGTTTATCGACGGGGACGGAAGGTCCGGGTCGATGGCTTGTTTATCGATTTCGCCGATGGTGATGAAAATCGACGGTAGGTTTGTTCATTAGCATGGGTTAAATGCTGAAGCAAAGGAGTTTTTTACAGTATAGGCGTAAGGCTTATGCCGGTGGGACATGTGGGGATATTTTTATGCTGGAATCCCTGCGAGCATGCTGGGCATTTGACCGTAGGAGAGGCTTATCAGATGGAAGGTATTGTATTGCTATTTATTATTATTTTTTTAGTGACCACATTGCCGGTATAGGTGTCCTTCTGGGCTTTCGTCGGTACTGGCCCCCTCTTGCTTTTGCCCACGTGCCCTTTCGGGTTTTCACGTGGCGGGGTACCCAATTTTGCCCTCAGTGCCCTTTCGAGTTTTCGCCACAACTGGGTTATAGCCATTTTTGCTCTTGCCCAGAATATCTAAACAAGTCTAGCGATGCACCTCTATTTTAAGCCTCATTTTTTTGATAAGTAGACATATTTGCCATTCCCTAACGAGGTATCTGGTGATGGTTTGGTTTGATTACTGCCGTTGAACTGATGCTAGAGCAAAGGTGGGTTTAGTCATCAACGAGGGTGAAAGGTCCAGGTCAACGGTATAATCACCGACCTCGTCGATGATGACGAGGATCAACGTTGGTTTGTTCATCAACATTGGCGAAATGCCGAAGCAACGGAGGTTTAATCATTAACGAGGATGAAAGGCCCAAGTTAATGGTATATTTACCGATCTTGCGAATGATGACAAGGATTAGTGTTGGTTTGTTCATCGGCATTGAGTAAATGTCGAAGCAAAGGTAGTTTAATCATTAACGAGGATGAAAGGTCTGGGTTAATGGTATATTTTCCAATCTTGTCGATGATGACAAGGATCAGTGTTGGTTTGTTCATCAGCATTGGTGAAATGTCAAAGCAAAGGAGGTTTAACCATTAACGAGGAAGAAAGGTCCGGGTTAACGATATATTTACTGATCTTGCCGATGATGACAAGGATCAGTGTTGATCTGTTCATCGGTATTGGCTAAATGTCAAAGCAAAGGTAGTTTAATCATTAACGAGGACGAAAGGTCTGGGTTAATGGTATATTGAAAGCAGGTTTCTGGTGGGACTTGTGATGAGCGTCTATTCGGAGTTTCATAGGGATAAATGTAAAAGGGAACTTTGGTTACCATATTACTGGCCCAAGCACCCATCCGGGTTTTCGCCGGTGCCAGCCCCATCTTGCTTTTGCCCACGCATCTTTTCAGGTTTTCACGTGGTGGGGTACCCGATTTTGCTTGCAGCGCCCTTTCGAGTTTTCGCCACAGCTGGGTTGCAGCCATTTTTGCCCTTGCCCAGGATGTCTGAACAAGTCCGGCGGGGCACCTCTATTTTAAGCCCCATTTTTTTAGATAGAAAATGTCGGGTCAACGTATGGTGCTCGATCCCGACTGCTTCCCTTGTTCGTGTGATGGCAACATGTAGCTATTGGCTAGGGCACGAAGCCTTGCGCCGGAAAGGGTATGTTCATTGGCAAGAAGGGAATGCCAATGCAAGGAAGAGAGTTTATGCGTCGATTCAGACGTAAGGTCCACAATGGCGATGACGTGTAAACGTTAGCTAGGGCACGAAGCCTTGCGCCGGAAAGTGTATGTTCATTGGCAAGAAGGTAATGCCAATGCATGGAAAAGAGTTTATGCGCCGATTAGACGTAAGGTCCGCAATGGCAATGACATGTAAATGTCGGCTAGGGCACGAAGCGTTGCGCCGGAAAGGGTATGTTCATTGACAAGAAGGTAATCCAAATGCAAGGAAGAGAGTTTATGCGCCGATTCGGACGTAAGGTCCGTAATGCGATAATGTGTGAATATCGGCTGGGGCACAAAGCCTTGTGCCGGAGGATGTATACTCGCAGGCGCGGGGATAACGCCAGTGCAAAAGAAATGGTCTATGCACCAATGTGGACGTAAGGTCTAACATGGTGGTAGTTGTAAAATGGCAGCCCAGTGGGACTATGTGGGGTTCTCAAAACCCTTAGGATTGGTGTATATTGGGGAGGCTTCTATAATGCGGGCCAATAGCCGAGGTTGGTTTGAGCTGGGTGTATATTTTGGAGAGCTCGGTCAGGGCGGAGTGCCACTAGAACAAGTTACATCTTGGTCATTGTTCGAATGCCAGTAAGGTTGCATGATACAGCTTCAGGTGTTTCCCATTGAGAGGCGAGAATTGGACCACCCCTTTGTGGTCTACGAGAACATAGGCACCACCCTCATAGACTCGGTGGATAACATAAGGTCCTACCCAGTTTTCGACCAATTTCCATTTGGGGTTGGAGGCCATTACTTCTCTTCTTTTGACCATGACTAGGTCACCCTTCTTGAATTCTCGCTCCTTGACCAACTTATCGAAAGAACGGGCCATGCCAGCTTGATATAGTTGGATATTTTGTTGTGACCGGAGTTGTCTCCCTTCGAGCTCAGCGAGCTCCTCCAGTCTTCTTCTATATTTGTTTGTCTGGCCAAACCGTGCTGGATAGCAACTCGTAATGACGGCACCTCCAGCTATATTGGCACCACCGCCTCTTATCCATACACCAAAGAGAATGGTGAGCAGCCAGTTGGGGTCTTGTAGATTGTATGATATTCCCACAGCGCCTCGTACATTTTCTCTTCCTAGTCTTTCTTACTAGAACTGACAGTTTTAGCTCACAAGGTGCAAATAGATTTGTTGAATGCCTCTGCGAGCCCGTTGGCTTGAGGATTGTAGGGGGATGATGTCCTCCAATCAATTTTGTATTTGTCGGCTAACCTATACACCTTCTGGTTTATGAAGTGGCTGCCGTTGTCAGAGATAATTCGGCTGGGAACCCCGAACCGAAATATTATGTTTTGACGGAAGAACCTGGAGACCAGCTCCCCTGTGACTTCTCTTAGTGCCACAGCTTCCGCCCATCTGTAGAAGTAGTCTGTGGCTACCAAGATATGTTTGCATCCTGATGAAGATGCTGGCAAATGGCCTACCACATCCGTGCCCCATTGGGCGAATGGCCAACTAGGGATGGTGGGGTGTAATGGCGCCGGTGGCCTTCTAGATACGGTGGCGTATTCTTGACATTTCTGGCATGACTTGGTAAATTTACAACAGTCATCAAATATAGTGGGCCAGTAGTAGCCCAATTTCTTTATTTCAATCTTCATTTTAGGACCCGCATGGTGTGCCCCGGCTGACCCGGCATGGACCTCTTTCATCACCTGCCACGTTTCATCCATGGACAGGCAGCGGAGTAGAACATTCTTCTGTGCATCTGCTATTATTCAGAATAGGGTTCCCTTCCTCATTTCGTAGGAATCTTTGATCTTGAGCAACTTCATTCTTTGTTCTTTTTCCTTCGACAACTGCTGGTGCTGGAACCAACACAGGAGGTGTTCCTGCCAATCAAGCTGCCGCATTTCTTCCACAGTCATTATTTCATTTTCTTCTTCATCTGCCAGGACCTCCATCATGCTGGGGACCTGGCGCCTATTGATGATGGTTATATTCAGGTTCTTATCTGGCTGAATTGCCAAGGAACTGGTCAGCTTTGAGAGGGCATCCGCCTGAGCATTTTGTCCTCGATTGATGTGTTTCACTTCAATGAAGTAGAATTTCACCATCAGGTGCAACACCAACTGGTGGTAAGGAAGGAGCTCTGGCTTCCGAATGTCAAACTATCCTTCCACCTGCTTGACGACTAGCATGGAGTCTCCGAACGCCTCGAGCATCTAGATTTCCATGGACAAGGCAATTTGCAGGCCGATGATCAAGGCTTCATATTCTGCCTCGTTATTTATGCAGGGCTTGTTTATTGAACAAGAGGTATATATGACCTCCCCTTCGGGAGACTTCAGGACTATGCCAGCCCCAGCTCTGACTTTGACAGGCCCAGTTGCTGGAGTGTCGGTTCTGGATGCACCATCAAAGTACAACTTCCACAGAGTGTGCTGTACTTGGTCTGCTTCTAGGGTCTCATCTTCAGGAAGTTTTGTCACTAGCAGGAAGTCTTCAGGAACAGGGTGTGCGCCGAAGAAATCTGTGATGGCCTAGCCTTTAACAGCTCTCTACGACACATAGGAGATGTCAAACTCCATGAGGATCACCACCCACTTACCCAAGCAGCCTTTGAGTGCCGGTTGGGATAGAATGTATTTTAGCAGATCCTCTTTGGATATTAGCTTTATTTCATACGACAGCATATACTGCTGGAGTTTCTTTGCTGCGAGGACCAGGGCTAAGCAGACCTTCTCATTGAAGGTGTATTTTTTCTCAGTTCTGACAAGCCTGCGGTTGAGATAATAGAGTGCTTGCTCTTTTCCTTCTTCATTAGTTTGGGCTAACATTGCCCCCAGAGAGTAATGTGTGGCAGCTATGTATAGAATCAGCGGCCGTCCCTTCATCGGTGCGCCGAGCATAAGAGGAGTCTTCAAATAATCTTTCAGCTTGTCAAAAGCTGTTTGGCACTCTTCATCCCAATAAAAGGGAACATCCTTCATCATCAATTTGTGAAAGGGGTGACACCGGCCCGACAAATTAGATATAAACCACTGGATATAAGCCAGACGGCCTTGCAGGGATCTCAGCTCGGAGAGGTTTCTTGGCGGAGGTAGCTCCTGAATTGCTTTGATCTTTGTGGGGTCTATGTCAATCCCCCGATATCGGGCAATGAAACCCAAGAATTTGCCACTAGATACTCCGAAGGCGCACTTCATGAGGTTCATCTTTAATTCATATTGTCTGAGCCTCTTAAATATGACTCGGAGGTCCTACAAATGGTCTTCCTTTCTTTTGGTCTTGACTACCAGGTCGTCTATATAGCACTCAACCTTATGGTAGAGCAGCTCATCAAAGATTTTGGTCATTGCTCGCTGGTAAGTTGCGCCAGCGTTCTTCAATCCGAACGACATCCTTTTGTAGTGGTAGATGCCCTTGGGGGTTCGGAAGGCAGTGTGGACCCGATCATGCTCCGCAATCCATATTCAGTTGTAACCGAATGATCTATCCATAAATGATAGGGCTTCGTGACCGGTTGTAGCATCAATCATGACCTCCGTTATTGGCACCAAAAAGTCATCCTTTGGACACGCCTTATTCAGATCTCAAAAATCGACACATATCCGGATCTGCCCATTCTTCTTCTATACGGGCACAATATTGGCCAGCCAAGGGGTATATTGATTTTCTTTAACGAAACCCACATCAATGAGTTTGTCCACTTCTTTGCATATCTGCGTGACGAGCTCCGGGCTCATGCGCCGTGGCGACTGTTTCATCGGCTCCATTTCAAGATTTATAACCAACTCATGTTGTGAAACTGTAGGGCTGAGTCCTAGCATCTCCTTGTAGCTCCAGGCAAAGCAATCCCAGAATTCTTGCAGCAATTGGATGTACAGCTTCTATTCTTCTGAGGAGAGTTGGGCACTGAAGAAAGTTGGCCTAGGATCATCCTCACTTCCCAAATTGACTTCTATTAGTTCATCGACTGTGGCTTGGCCTCCGTCATCAATTTTTGAGGGCGCTAGATGGAGGTCAATGAAGTCTAGAATATCATCACCGAGTTCAAGTACATCAACCCTTTCATTCTTTTTCCCCCGGGCCTCCTTGAGAGCTTCTAATTCAGCCGATGGCGGCAGTGTGAGCTATTCTATCAGTGGACATTCTGTAGCTTTAGCTTCAGCTGGTGTGTTAGCAGCTTTGAAGGGCTGGCGTTTGTTTATTGCTGGCTAGGAGGGATGGTATTCCAGCTCCGTAGTGGATGGGGACGATCTTGCCTTCATGTCGCTTTGAATCGCCATATTTTCAGTGGAGGTGCCTGTTGACACCCATTTTTAGCCCACAAGTTACATTATTTCTCTTATTAGTGTTGTGTAGTGGATAGCGGATCTAGAGGGGAGGGGTGAATAGATCTGCCCCTCTTCTCGCAATGCAATCCTCTATATAGTTAGTTAAAAATAGTTGCAGCGGAATACAACTAGCTTAGCGACGTATAAAACGATTTGCTTAGAAATATGATTTCACATTATGGAGATTGAACCTAAGCATGCATCTAAAATAAATCAATCGCACAATCAAACCACAACACAAAAGATTTTAAGGTGGTTCGGACTGAATCCCCAGTCCTACGTCCACCCCTCACAAAATCCGGTGAGGCTCCACTAGCGCCACGCACTGAACCGCAAATCAAAAAGACCTCCGATTACCTTCCTACTAACCACAGGTAGGGATGTCAACATCGCAGATCGGACAACTTCCGATTGCCTTCCTACTAACCACCAGTAGGGACGATCTTCAGTTTCAATCGTTTGTATGAAATGAAAAAGAACAAATATGAAAACACTCAATCATCAAACAAGATATAGAATATACTCAAGAAGAGCAATCTTGTCTGAGATTTCTAGAGCTTGAGTTGGATGCTTCAATGGTGTCTTCTTCTTTGAGATATGATCTTCCTTGAGTTGATGAAGAAGACTATGGATGTAGCTTTGATCTTCCTTTAGATCTTCTTGAGTTGATGAAGAGTTTGAAGCAGTTTAGATCACCCTTGAGAGCCTTGATTGCTTCTTGCTTCCTTGGAGATTGAGATGGCTTCAGATCTAGGCTTGAATCTCTTGAATGGATAAAGAACTTCTTCCCGGAGTACTGTTCACAGCTACAGTACTCGAACTCCTCTCACCCTTGTAGCCTCCTTTGATCTCCCTTGGATTCACAAATGATCAACTAGGGTTTCTAACCCTCTTGCATGTGTTTTATAGCCTTTGAATGGTCCTTAGACATCCCCCAGACCAGATCCACAATCTATGGAAGATTGGGTGACTTTGGGGTTAAATAAATACAAGGAAAGGGGTTGGCCTCGAGGTGGAAATCAAAGTCAAACATGGCTGCATCGGGGCTGGCGGTCGACCTGCAACTTCTGGCAGTCGACCGCTACTGAAACACCTGCAAACGGATGGTCCCTGGGAATTCCAGTCGTCCGCTACTGGACTGGCGGTCGACCGCTACTGAAACTCGTGCAGATTGGGAGCTGTTGGCTGGGGCGGTCGACCACCCCTGTGCTGGCGGTCGACCGCCAGTTGGGCAAACCCCGGATTTTCACGGGTTGGTTCGTTAACCTTCTTAGCTCCATCGCTTTAGTCCTTTAGTACCCCGTTCATGTATGTGGCATCAACCTTGATTATCTTGAAGATTTTTGTTGATTATATTGCTCTTATAATCAAAATTTTGTTCCGGGGGCTCCGCCCCTAGAAACCCCCGCAAGAGGCGCTGCCCCCTTGACCCCCACGACCTGACCGGGCAGGTCGATCCCCGCGACCTGACCGCGCAGGTCGATCCACGTGCGAGGACGCAACATTGAGCTTTCACATTTGCCATCTCCACTTCATTCCTTGGCAATTCATTGGCATATCTGTCATGAACAAAACAGCACATATGTCAGTCACATGAGAGTGGAAAATATCAATGACTATTAGTGTTTAGCCATTATCAAAACCAAGAATACCACAGAACTCATATGACCATAGGATGATGTCGAATTACTCAAGTGACCACAAGATGAATCAAATGACCATAGGGGCACAACATTCTCCCCCTTTTTGATGATGGCAACACTGTGAGTCATTATGTGACAGTAATATCAAGAGTGGCAAAAGTTATAGAAAATGCATCATATGCAGTTCAAGATCCATGATAATGAAAACATGTGAATGCAGATACGATGAATGCTATGCAATTATGCAAACCCCATCACATATGAAGACTCCAAAGCTCTCACAAAGGTTCTCTCCCTTGGACTCTCCCCCGTATATAATTCACTCATCCCCAAATGACAACTCACAAAGTAAAGGATGAACAACTCACAAAACATTCTCCCCCTTTGACAACAGCAAAAAGGAGGGACAATGTAGAGAAGCGACAAATGTCTGTGAGACCAGTTCTTAAAGGCGAAGAGAGCAAGCCATTATATGTAAAACTGAAACATGACGTGAGAAATATATATTGTTCAAATGTAATGAAAGCCAATATCATCAATAGAGTTCGAAAAGCATCGACATCCAAGAGTTATTAGAAATGTACCAAAGGTGCATATCATGGCAGTGTGTAACCGTCCCTTATCTTATATATCCATATTCAATAACTACAAAGGGAATAACACAGAAACTAGTATTGAGACTAAATAATCATGACTAGAGCATGGAATTTTATGATTGCAGCAAATGTGATTTTCAGTATCTTTTGCATTTGAAGGCACAAGACTCATATTTTAGGAGCAATTAAGTCTAGTACATGCCTCCTAGCCGTAAGAATACACGTTGTTTAGACGACAGTATTCCTAGGTATTTGGTAAGACTGACTGTTATGCTTCAAAATGAACAGAGATAGCAAAGTCACGTCATGACATATCCAATCTCATTTCTGTGATGAGAAGATATATTTCTCAACAATTATGCCAGTGCTCTGCCTAGAGTCCAAAAATAATGAAGACAGAGATAACAGGGGCACATCATGACATATCATTCGTCACTTGATTTAATGACGTGACATATTTCTCCGTGCAACAATATCATTGCTCTGTCAAATTAATTTTCAGGAATTCCAGCTCATCAAGATGTTTAAAAACAATACATAGCTCTAAAGTATCACCAAGATGGTCATGAATTTTGAATTTTCAGATATCAGGATAGTCATTCAAGGCACAATATGCAATATCTAGTTAAGGTCTATTAAAACCACAAAACATAGATGATTTCAGAACAAATATTTCAGAACTTCAAGGAAATCATTAAATCTGAACCATTTTTATTGAATGGACAATCATCAGGGCATATAATAGAAAGCTTTTACGCCGTAGTTCTGTCGGTCTCATGATCTCATATTCAGACTATAAGCCATGAAGTTCAGATTGCAAGAGAGTAAGAATAGCAGCAGGACTCCCCCTAAGGATATGCAATGAATGCACTCAAGGAGTTATGTTTGCAATCAAGTGGAATGACGAATGTCAAGGAGAGGTTGACTAGAACCATGCAGGGGTTGACCTGATCAAACATGAATTTAGCAGACATGACATGACCCAAGACATGATTGTACACCTATTAAATGCAACAGAATGAAGATGAAACATATACATGAATGATGCAAAGAGACAACTCCCCCTTACTATATGACCTATATGCGATAGTGACGCATGGTACTTGGCGGAGGTGAAACCTCACGCATATTGAGTGCTTCTAGACAAGCATAGCCTGCCTTTCCATACATCAACATTTAATATACCATGGCCATGCAAGAAGGATGCTGCACAAACCATGCAAAGCATTATGAACATGAACTCAATTCATTATTATGCATCTACATGTAGTGCGACACATATGCAAAATGACATATTGACATATAAACAATGCATGAACACCAATCTGCAAAAACACACAACTAATTGAACAAGATCATCATTTCAATTTTTATTGGCCTGAGGTCGGCAAAGACCAAGCTCCCTTCTGAGTGTTGAAAATCTATCATTACACAAGGGCTTGGTGAAAATATCAGCAATTTGATTTAGAGTATCAATAAAATGCAGTTCAAAATTTTTCTTAACGACCTCATCTCTAATGAAGTGATGCCTAATTTCAATATGCTTGGTCCTAGAGTGCTGGACTGGATTTTTGGCAAGGTTGATAGCACTAGTGTTATCACACAGAATCGGGACACAACCAAGATCCACTAAGTAGTCTTGGAGTTGGTGTTTAATCCACAACACTCTGGTGCCACAGCTCCCCGCAACAACATATTCTGCCTCCGCGGTTGAGAGGGCAACCGAGTGTTGTTTCTTGGAGGCCAAAGAAACTAAACACCCGCCTAGAAACTGGCAATAGCAACTTGTTTTCTTACGATCCAGCTTGCATCCAGCGTAATCCGCATCAGAATAAGATATAAGAGATAAATCACATGATGACGGATACCACAATCCCAAATCTTGAGTGCCGGCAAGATATCGAAGGATACGTTTAACGATAGTCAAATGGGACTCTCTAGAACTAGCTTGAAATCTAGCATAAAGGCATACACTAAACTGGATATCTGGTCGGGATGCAGTCAAATAAAGTAGAGAAACAATCATACCTCTATAGACCTTTGCATCCACTAATTTACCATTTTCATCCGAATCTAGTGAAGTTGAGGTGCTCATAGGAGTTGCAACAATTTTGCTATTTGCCATGTCAAATCTTTTCAGAAGCTCCTTGATATATTTGGCTTGACTTATGAAGCATCCATCTTCTCCTTGGTTGACCTGCAAACCGAGAAAAAATTGGAGTTCTCCCATCATGCTCATCTCGAATTCACTAGTCATGCGGTTAGCAAATTCCTCACACATTTCAGATTTTGTAGAACCAAACACAATGTCATCAACATAAATTTGAACAATCAAAATGTTCTTACCTTGCTTCTTGGTGAACAGTATTTTATCTACCTTACCTCGTGTGTACCCTTTTTCAATGAGGAACGAGCTTAGCCTTTCATACCAAGCTCTTGGTGCTTGCTTTAGTCCATAAAGCGTCATGTCTAGCTTGTATACAAAATCTGCATGATTAATATTTTCAAAGTCAGGGGGCTGCTCAATATAGACTTCTTCTTTGATCAAGCCATTCAAGAAAGTACTTTTGACATCCATTTGATATAGCTTTATCCTAAGGGAGCATGCAAAGGCAAGTAAAGCTCTAATGGCTTCGAGTCTAGAAACTGGGACATAAGATTCATCAAAGTCTACCCCAAATTCATGGTTGTACCCTTGAGCCACCAATCTAGCCTTGTTTCTTATTATCTTGCCATCCTCACTTAGTTTGTTCCTAAAAACCCATTTAGTGCCTATGACAGATTGTGATGATGGTCTAGGAACAAGATGCCAAACTTTGTTTCTTTCAAACTGGTTCAACTCGTCTTGCATTGAATTTATCCAGTTTTCATCTTTTAGTGTTTCATCAATATTTTTGGGTTCATGCTGAGAGACAAGAGCAAGTTGATCTAGTTCTTCCACAATTCTAAAATGTGACCTTGTTCTAGGTGGGTCATTCAAGCTACCAATGATATTTTCTAAAAGATGATCCTTAAAAATTCTAATATTTGTAGAATCATTACCTTCTCCTGGAGCTTGATTCCTTGCATTACTTGATTCAGCTCGGTCAACATCTTCTTTTATTTCTTCTTGTGGAGGATCACTCTTGTCCTTCATGCTTAGAAGTTCCCCATCTTCATCGTTTTTCCTACAAGAGTTATCGTTGTTAGAATCATCATGATATTCATCAAAGGAAACATGGGGTGATTCTTCCACAGTTTGACTCTTAATGTTATAAATTCTATAAGCCCTAGATCTATCAGAATATCCAAGAAATATACCTTCATCGCTCTTGGGCTCGAATTTATCTAAATCTCTTTTGTCATTATTGTGGATGAAGCATTTAGATCCAAATACTTTCGTATGTGTGAGAGAAGGCTTTTTACCTTTCAGCAACTCATAATGAGTCTTTTTGGTGTGTGGCCTTACCATAGAGCGGTTGATAATATAACATGTCGACTTTACCGCTTCAGCCCAAAATTCCCTTGGAAGTTTCCGTTCGGCAAGCATGGTTCTTGCCATCTCTATGAGAGTTCGGTTTCTTCTTTCAACTACACCGTTTTGCTCTGGGGTTCTTGGTGAAGAAAATCGGTGTGAAATGCCTTCAGCCCTATAAAGATTATAGAAGTCAGCATTTTCAAATTCACCACCATGATCAGATTGAATGTTAGAGGTTTTAAACTCACCGTCTTGCTTTATCTTCATATAGAGTGTCTAAAACTCATCAAAAGCATCATTTTTATGTATGAGAAAGAAAACCCATGTGAACCTAGAGAAATCATCCACCAAGACATATCCATATTTTCTACCACTTAAACTAGCAGTTCTGGTTGGACCAAACAAATCCATATGAATCAGCTCAAGTGGTTTAGATGACATGTTTGCAGATCGAGCCTTGAAAGATTTTCTTGTTTGTTTACCTAGGGCACATGCATCACACAATTTATTTTCTTGTTTAAAAGAGAGTTCAAGCAACCCATTTACCATTGAATGCTTTAACAGTTTATGTAAGACATTGTAGCTAGCATGTCCTAGTCTATGATGCCATAACCATGCAAGTTCAGATTTTGGTGCAGCAAGACAAAGATTTAAATGAGCAGGATCATCTAAGTCAATCATGTAAACATTGTTGACTATCTTATCAGAAAATTTTACCTTGTCAGATTTTGGTTCAAAGATTTTACATTCTTGAGAATCAAACAACACTCTGTGACCTTTATCACACAATTGACTTATACTAAGCAGGTTGTATTTCAAACCTTCAACTAGTAGCATGTTTCAAATGGAGTTAGAGAGGTTCTTACCTACATTACCTGTTCCAATGATTTTTCCCTTGTTGTTCCCTCCAAATGTGCCATATCCTCCTTCCTTTTTCTCCAAGAGACAAAATTTTGATTTGTCTCCAGTCATGTGTCTTGAACAGCCGCTATCAAGGTACCACCTGTTATGCATGGCTGCAAGATATTCCTACACAAGCAATTAAGCAATAGTGTTTGGAACCCAACCAAATTTGGGTCCCATCAAACTCTTCAGATTTTCAAAACATGAAACCATTTCTTTTGGAATCCAAACCTTCCTGACATTCATGTTTTGTTTGCTTAGAGCAGGGATTTGATTTTTCTTTTCAATCTTGACATTCACTTTTTGTTTAGAAGCTCTTTGTTGGATTTTGTGGAAGTTTGAGGAGATTTGCTTCTTAAACCATTGAGGCCGTTGGTTGGTTGTGGGTTGAAAGTGATTGTTTTGCCACCTAGGAAATTGATGCACACAGAAATCATAATTCTCCCAAAGATAGGGTGGTGTTTGCCTATATGAATGTGCAATCCAGTTATGGTGATATTTGGAAGATTGAGCATGCAATGGCCAAGGAAGTGTTGACCTATGTTGTGAGGATGGTTGACTCTTCTTGGGATTTTGAGCAATCTTTTTGGGGATTTCAGTAGCTTCTTCTGCAACCTTTTCTTTTCCTTTGGATGTTGTTCTTGAGGTAGAAGCATCAGACGAGGAAACAAATGGGACTATTTTTAGCCCAATTGACCTTTTGTTTGTTGGATCAAAACCCAACCCATCTTTATTGTGGTTCATTCTAGTTCCTAGCAATGCATCTAGGTTTTCTTTTCCATCCATAATTTTTTCTAAGGATTGTTGTTTATCCTTCAACTCTTTTTGTAAGTTTTCAATATTTTGCAAGAGTTGAATGTTGACTTGTTTGACAACTTCATATTTTTCATTGCTCAATTTGCTGTCTTTTTCATAGCTTTGCATTTTGAGCTTCATGCTATCAATCTCATTTCTCAATTCTTTATTTTCAGTTTCCAAGTCAGCCATTTCTTTTCTTCCTTCCTCCAAGTTCTCAATCATTTTCTTAAGATCTTCAATTTCAGTTTCAAGTGAAGCATTCTTGACATTTATTTCATGATCATACATAAATGAGTTAATTTTTCTTTTTAATGATTTCTTCTCATTTTTGTACATTTCATATTTTTCCATGAGTTGTATATATGCTTCCTCCCAATCATCAATTGTATAATCTTCAAATGGAGAACTTACCTCAGTTTCTTCATCACCTTTGGCCATAAGGCAGAAATCTTCTTTTTCTTTGTCCGAGGAGCTAGTTCTGTCATCACTTTCCTCTTCATCGCTCCATGTGGAAACCATGGCCTTGTTCTTCTTCTTGCCCTTCCATTTGTCAGCTTTTCTAAATCTGTTGGGACAATCATTCTTGAAATGCTCTAGTTTGTTGCAAGAATAGTAAATGATTTTATCAGATTTCTTAGAGTTTTCAGAATTAGATTTGAAATCATTTCTTACCTTTGACCTTCCTCTCATGAAGTTCTTACCTTCCTTTCTCAGGAATTTTTTGAACTTACGTGTGAGCATGGCTACGTCAACCTCATCTCGCTCACTTCCCGAATCCTCACCTTCATCAGAAGAGCCTTGACCGCTGGGTCTTACTTTAAGAGCTAGGGACTTCTTTTTAGGTGTCTCAGCCTCTTTGTTCTTGAGATTGATCTCATAGGTCATCAATGATCCAATGAGTTCATCTACCTTAGTTGTTGCGAGATCTTTAGATTCTTCAACCACGGTTGCCTTCGTGTGCCATGCTGGAGTTAACGATCTGAGAATTTTTCTTACAATTTCTTGCTCTGAATATTTCTTTCCCAAATCAGTCAAACTATTAGTAAGTACAGTTAATCGGGCATACATATCTTGAATAGACTCATCAGGCTTCATGCAGAACATTTCATATTCAGAAACTAAAATGTTGGCTTTTGTTTCTTGTACCTGAGAGGTTCCTTCATAGATTACCTCTAGCTTGTCCCACATTAGTTTTACAGATGCGCAAGTAGCCACTCTTAAGAATTCAACTGGATGGAGTGAGCATTGCATGATGTGTTTAGCACTCCAGTTGACAGTGGATTGCCTTATTTGTTCTTTGGTCCACAAGTCCTCATCATCTGGCAGCTCATACGGACCTTTGCTGATCACTCGCCAAAGTTCGTAGTCTTGGGCGCGAATGAACACCTGCATACGATGTTTCCAATAGGGATAATTAGCTCCAGTAAAATAAGGAGGCATGTTCACAGAATGTTCTTCAGGTAGAAAACCCTTGGACGTTGATCCACCAATTCCCTCAAGGTCGTTGGACCCCATAATGAGAGATTAGGCTCTGATACCACTTGTTGTGTAGTGGACATCGGATCTAGAGGAGAGGGGTGAATAGATCTGCCCCTCTTCTCGCAATGCAATCCTCTATATAGCTAGTTAAAAATAGTTGCAGCGGAATACGACTAGCTTAGCGACGTATAAAATGATTTACTTAGAAATATGATTTCACAATATGGAGATTGAACCTAAGCATGCATCTAAAACAAATCAATCGCATAATCAAACCACAACACAAATGATTTTAAGGTTGTTCGGACTGAATCCCCAGTCCTACGTCCACCCCTCACCAAATCCGGTGAGACTCCACTAGTGCCACGCACTGAACCGTAAATCAGAAAGACCTCCGATTGCCTTCCTACTAACCACAGGTAGGGACGTCAAGACCGCAGATCGGACAACTTCCGATTGCCTTCCTACTAACCACCGGTAGGGATGATCTTCAGTTTCAATCATTTGTATGAAATGAAAAAGAACAAATATGAAAACACTCAATCATCAAACAAGATATAGAATATGCTCAAGAAGAAAAATCTTGTCTGAGATTGCTGGAGCTTGAGTTGGATGCTTCAATGGTGTCTTCTTCCTTGAGAGATGATCTTCCTTGAGTTGATGAAGAAGACTATGGATGTAGCTTTGATCTTCCTTTAGATCTTCTTGAGTTGATGAAGAGTTTGATGCAGTTTAGATCACCCTTGAGAGCCTTGATTGCTTCTTGCTTCCTTGGAGGTTGAGATGGCTTCAGATCTAGGCTTGAATCCCTTGAATGGATGAAGAACTTCTTCCCGGAGTACTGTTCACAGCTACAGTACTCGAACTCCTCTCACCCTTGTAGCCTCCTTTGATCTCCCTTGGATTCACAAATGATCAACTAGGGTTTCTAACCCTCTTGCATGTGTTTTATAGCCTTTGAATGGTCCTTAGACATCCCCCAGACCAAATCCACAATTTATGGAAGATTGGGTGACTTTGGGGTTAAACAAATACAAGGAAAGGGCCCGGCCTCGAGGTGGAAATCGAAGCCAAACATGGCTGCATCGGGGCTGGCGGTCGACCTGCAGCTTCTGGCGGTCGACCGCTACTGAAACACCTGCAAACGAATGGTCCCTGGGAATTCTGGTCAACCGCTACTGGGCTGGCGGTCGACCGCTACTGAAACTCGTGCATACTGGGAGCTGCTGGCTGGGGCAGTCAACCGCCCCTGTGCTGGCAGTCGACCGCCAATTGGGCAAACCCCGGATTTTCCTGGGTTGGTTTGTTAACCTTCTTAGCTCCGTTGCTTAAGTCCTTTAGTAGCCCGTTCATGTCTGTGGCATCAACCTTGATTGTCTTGAAGATTTCTATTGATTATATTGCTCTTATAATCAAAATTTTGTTCCGGGGGCTCCGCCCCTGGAAACCCCCGCAAGGGGCGCTGCCCCCTTGACCCCCACGACCTGACCGGGCAGGTCGATCCCCGCGACCTGACCGCGCAGGTCGATCCACGTGCGAGGACGCAACATTGAGCTTTCACATTTGCCATCTCCACTTCATTCCTTGGCAATTCATTGGCATATCTGTCATGAACAAAATAGCACATATGTCAGTCACATGAGAGTGGAAAATATCAATGACTATTAGTGTTTAGCCATTATCAAAACCAAGAATACCACAGAACTCATATGACCATAGGATGATGTCGAATTACTCAAGTGACCACAAGATGAATCAAATGACCTTAGGGGCACAACAATTAGTCATTTTGAAGTCCCGAATTAACCACTATTTTGGAGTCTTCCTTGGATAGATTTCGAGCCAATTTCATTGATCCCTAGCCTTTGGACTTTGAAGATCATGATTTCTTAGATCCCTGGAGCTTATCTTATCAATTTCCGGCCTTCCAAGTCGACTTACGGCCCATTTAGGTTGACTTTCAATCAAGAATTCGACTACTTTTGTTGCGTAGTCTTGAAAATGGACCTTTTTCATCCCCTTCTCTTTCTTTATTTAAAAAGTGCCATTCATCAAAGTTGTTTATCTTTTAAAGCCCTACAATTCCTTCTTCTACACCATTGGCCAGTTATTCACCGATTTCAAGGTATTTACATTTTTCTGGCAGGCTATGCTGTTCACATGTGTCCCAACATTTCTTCTCTCTGTTCTTGCCCCATTTTCTCCCTCTTCCACTCGTTTTCTCATCTTGTTCTCTTCATGACAGTTCTTCAGCTTTCAGTTATCTAAAATTTCTTCTTCTACCACTTTTGCTAGTTCTACACCATTTTCGAGATATGCTCTGATCTCCAAAGTGACGCAAAGTCTGCTCAAAAATTTTCCTCCAGCAGCCTAGTGGTTATTTGCTAGACATCTAAAACATAAAAAATGGCCATTCACTAGACCATTTTTGCCAAACTTGTTCGAAATTATCCCGTTTCATCCTTGGAGCCTTGCGGTCACCCCCTAGACCGTTTGCCATCCCCTTGCGGTCACCCCCTACCGTTTTCATGAAGAAACGGCCGTGCGATAGACCGTTTGCCAGACAGAGAGTCCTAAACTTTCTGAACTCCGATTTCTTCACCGTGGGACTCTTTGGAACCCTTGTTGACACCACTTTCGAGAGAGATAAGCCTTCACCTCAGTTTTCATTGATCTGGGACTCTTCCCACCACTATTATCTTGAGTTTATGCATCTAAATCCCCGAAATTGGGTTTATATCTTGGATCTATCTCCAGAAGTTTCCTGCTCCTATTTAAAGCACCCTGGTTCGCAGGTCGCGAAGGGGGGCTCTTTCTCGATTTGGGGCGAAGCCATGCTACAACGTCATCCCGTCTCTTCGACCTTGGCCTGAAGAGGGAAGTATTAGCTTTCTATTCCATGCTCAAGGGCTTGATTTCATTATCTCTACTCTTAGTTCTCGTCCTCCCAAATCTCAGTTTTATCACAGTGTTCTGCACTTTCTCTGCACTCTTGCACTTTTCTCCATATTGCGTCGTATATTCCCGTAGTTATACTATGTGATTTCTCCTCATATTTGTTTCTATATCATCACAACACACACACCTATCTTTTGCACCCTTCCATAGTGGTTAAAAACCTCCCCCCGGTGTGTTCTCCCCCTTTTATACATGCTATTTTATCAATGCGGGATTGATACTACACACTTCATGGAACTAATGGGTTTTTTCTCTTGTGCGTTATCTTTGTTTTGTAGGAGAGCATGATTGGACGTGAGGCCCTCTTCCTCTAGCCGGCTGGAAGGAGAGGAGGTTGAATCCACAAAGTTCCCCGCACCCCGTTCCTTAAGCGTGATCAAGTCTTCATCTTTCCAAGGTACATGGCACCGTTCTACTCCTTTCTTCATCCTTTTGACGTTGTTAATCCTTGGTGGCGATCACAGTCAGTTTCCTATATCTTCATCGCCCCCCTTTGTTCATTATCTTCCATACTTGTTCATGCTCATATGATACATGCATAGTTAAGGGGAGTGGTAGATAGTTTATCAACAACCTAGTTTTTTGGCGATCACTGTGGGACACCTAGTGCCCATCACGTTTATTTTCATGCTCTTTTACAAGTTGGGTGTGTGCATGTGCATGTTTAGGTAGTATTTTCTCCATTTTCCCACAGTTCTGGGCGTTTTTGGGTATGTCCGAGCCTTGCGGTTGCCAACAGGACCTCTAGGTGCCCCAAGCAGTCATCACAGGACCGCCAGGGCCTTTCTGGTAGCCAACGGTCATTTGGTGGACCGCAAGGGACAAGAAATGGTAATTTGCTAGACCACTTGTGGATTCTGGCAGTTCTGCGTGCGTGCTTACAGGGCCCTGTTCGTTGATGCAGAACTTTCATTCCCGTGGTCCGATTGTGCTGATTTTTGTTCCATTGGATAGCCCTATGTACTGTCTTTCCATCCATATACTATTTGAATTATTTGGGTCACATTTGCATTGTCTAATATTGTCATCATTTTTGAGTTTTCTGCATAAAGTCTACAGGCAGGCACATGGACAGGTTCATAGGTACGTCTTTACTTAATGATTTGATTACCTTCTCGAGGTCGGATTGCCTTGTTCTTGGGCCCATTGGATAGTCCTTTATATTATCTTTCCATCCATATCTTATTTGCATTATTTGGGTCACATTTGCATAGTCTAATATTGTCATCATTTTAGCATTTTGTGCATAAAATCTGCATGTAGGTTCAGGGGCAGATTCACATGTATGTTTTGCATTGATGATTTCTTTGCCTTCAGGGCCCCGATTGTGTTGTTTCCTGGTCCTGTCTTGTTGTCCTTCGTATTATCTTCATTTTCATATATTGTTTGCACTCATATCATTGTGTTTGCATAATTAAATCTTGCTCTCATTTTTCACTTTTATGCTAGATTTTTGCATGCACTCCGGTGCACATAGGGCCATGCATTGCATATCATAGTCGCATTCCTACCTTGGTAAGTGATCCACTCGCCCCCATATTACTTGGGGTCGACTAGGTGATCTTATCTAGGACCTCCATAAGCCCCCGCGAGCCGTGGATTCTCACACAGACACCGGACCGGTTATACCTTTCCACCCCTTACGCTTGCATTTTGCATATGTGTGAGGGAGTTAACCTTAGTCAACCTAGAGTTTGGATCTTATTCACATAGGATTCCTATCTTGAGGGAATTATGTTTAAATCAAATCATTAAAAGGTCTATTAAAACTTTTAAAATATTTCCCATCATATCAACTTGTTTGACTTAGGTGAAAACTCTCACATTGCATTGCTTGCGTTGTTTGGGCCTGACCAAGCCCATTAGTGGTGTTTGTGTTGCATTTCCATCATCATCCACATGTTTTGTTGTTGATAGGCCCACTTAGGTCTGTCCATTTGGTGTGTCCATTATCTACTCCATTGTCATAGGTCTGTCTTCCCTTGGTCTTTACATTAGTGGGTCAGCCCCCTCTTGTCCTCAAGCCCATTAAGCTATTGCTTCCCCACTTGTATTTTCCCTTGATATCTTTGTATTAAGTCTCCATTTGCCCTCATGGAGCATCATTTCAACCCCTTGTATCATCCTTCTCCCCAATTTTCTTCTTATTCCCGCGTGGAATCCCCCTCTCACGTAGGCCCATCTTCTCATGGTCCCTCTGATCCATCCGAGGAATAGGCTAATCTCATAGCCCATTTTTCATACCTTGTTCGCCAAATGGACCCAGCCCAAGCCCAATGTCTCATTGCATCTTATCTTAATGGGCCTTCTTCTCATAATGGGCCTTCCTATCTTCATGGGCCTCCGTCTTCTTCCCATGCGGCTGGCCCGATTTCCAATAGCCAATTCTATCTTATTGGGCCTCATTCTTTTTCTGCTTATGCTGCCAGCCTAATGGGTCCTTATGCTCATGTGTCTTCCAGGCCCACTCACCCTTCCACTAATGGAATGGGCTTCTCCTCTTTTCAGCCCGTATCCTATCATCCGGCCCATTATCATAATCCTAGTCTGAATTCACAACGTCTTGCTCAAGCTAGCCCATATTCTTCTCAATCTCTCCCTACTCAGGAGATGATTGCTCAAACCCAACGCCAGCTTGATGAACTTCAACGTCGGATCAATCCTAAATCCTTTTTGAGTGTCCCATTCATATTTTAAGGTCTTCAGCTTCCGCCATCTTCCCAAATCCCCGCATATCGCCGCTATGGTGGAGTCGATGACCCCTACGTGCACATTAAGGAGTTCGTTTATGAGTCGGCCCAGTTTCGACATGACCGGCGCTTGATGGCCTATCTATTCGGTCTGTCTTTGGAAGGCCCGGTTTGGGATTGGTTCTTCTCTCTCCTGCAAGAGCACATTGTGAATTTCCAAGCCGTTCAAGAGAAGTTTATCCAACAGTTTTAGGACCAGGTTGGGCCCAGAAATTCTATGGTGGATTTGGCCCATGAGAAGATGAAGCCCGACGAGGATTTATGCACTTTTGCTGACCGCTGGCGTCACCTTGCCGCGCAAGTCCTAGGGCACCTTCCGGAGCTGGAGTAAATCAAGATGTTGATTTCTAATGTAACGCCCGAGTATTGCTTCATCTTGGCCCTCAACGACATCACCTCCTGGCAACAACTTTATACCCGAGCCCGCTTCATCCGCCAACAACTCCAAGATTCCCTTGACCCCGAGTCTCCCCTACCTTCTACATCTCCACACACCCCGCCGCCGACATCTACCTCCACATATCAACCTTCACCCTCCACGAGCCAACTCTACGCTCCCGTGAGTCACCCTTCTACCACATATCCTTCCACGAGTCAACCTTCTTCTTCTACATACCCGTACCCTCCCGCATGTCAACCTTTCGCTTCCTCACATCCGTCTCTGCCGCCGGTCAAGGAAACACCCCACCCTGAGTAGGTGGATGCCGTCCACTACATTCCTACTCCTACGCCATTCCCTAGTCCTTCCAGTTACCACGCATCATTATCCACGCAACCGCCACAACCGTTTCCACCACCTCATACTCCTCATCATCCCTTTAGTCCGAAGCGGGCTCCTCACTCTCCATTGTCGGAGTGCTTCACAGATATTTTTAGGGCTTTGATGGCCACTCATGCATTGTAACTCCCTTCGGTTGTGCCTTACCGACCCATGGTCGGGAATATGCTTCAGTTCTGTGATTTTCACAGTCAGTAGGGGCATTTGGTTGAGGATTGCCTTGACATCCGGGATTATATTTATGACTTGGAAGTCAAGAAAAGAATTGATTGGGCCGCTATTCACAAAGTCATTCTACATCTTCACAGCAAGCAGCAGCAACAAGAAGCGCCGCCTAAGCAGCCGTTTCCATTTCAAGGCCAGGGGCACCCCTGTGATTCCTCATATAGTGCTGCACTCGCTCCGTCACCTACTCTGTTACCTTTGTCATCTCCTACCCAATCTCCGCAACCTCCACAAGCCCAAGCCTCTGCTTAGGCAGGCGTCTCAACTTATTCTACCACCACCTCTACTCCCGACGCCGCTTGACGCGTTGTATCGATACGTCGAAGTTGAGCTCCACGACCCTCTACTCCATTGACCACATCACCATATCCACCATCCTCACCATTGCCTAACCCGTCGCCATCACTTTCACCGCTTCCTCTCCCCAAAGCGCCCCATCTCCACCACCATCATCCTCTCCACCGCTACCCTCATTGCCCGAGCCTGCGCTAGCTCCACCTCCACCCTCACCTGCACCTACCATTGCCCCTACACCTTTACCTCCTAAAGTCTCCATACCTTCCAAACCTATTTCCACTTCCACCCCACGGAGCCGGTGTGCACTACCTCCGGTGCCCCTCTGGTCTGGTCCTCAGGGAGATAATGAGCCAAGTCAGGTTTCGGTTGTGCATTTCAAGATTCAAGATTTCATTTGCCAAATGCTGATCTGCATCCTGGTCCTTGGCTATTTTGGGGATGTTGAGCCTACACTTCCAATGAAGACGGTTGTCAAGAAGAGTGATCTTGCGCTAGTGCCAGTTTCCTCTCAAGCGAGGCCGGTGACAATCTCATTGCTTGTCGGAGGTTCGATTATTGATGTTTTTATCACATCTCGCTCGATTGCTATTCAGTTAACTGGCCAAGAGGGATTCTCTATCCGCATTGTGCTAACTCGTACGGCTGCCCAAGGATTGATGAGTTCCATGTTCAAGGGGAAGTTTGCCATATCTTCAGCATTCTCCAAGGACATTATGCACATTCTATGCAACCTCTCTCAGTTTATCAAGCCGGCCATGTTAACGCCGCACATTACTCTCCCTCAGTGTCATCCTACTCTTCTATCAAGGGAGTTATGCTTCATGTCTGATTGCCGAGGGGAATTGTCGGATCTCATGTTGCTTGTGCCAAGTGACAGAACTCCAAGGTTTCATGATGCTCATCTATTCAAGGAGTTATCTGTTCAAGAATGTCCACCTATTGTTAGCATTGGATATCTAGGGGCAACCACCCTGATGAGGCTGCCTGTTCATAATCGAGTCAGGCCGTCTGCTAGGTGGGCCAGTTATTTAAGAATATATTGCAAATCAAGAAGCCCAATGGTCCGAGTCTGCACCAGGCGGGCCCTTGTTCAAGAGATTTCAGCTAAGAAAAGGCGGCGGCGTAAGTACAAAGGCCGCATGTTGTGCATTCAGGGGTCCATTTCTCTTTCTCCTTCCTCTCATTCATCATTTCTACTGCTCGGCACCCACCATTGGGTGGTGTTCCTCCCTTCCTCCAATCACACTTCCATAATTTTCTCATCTAGTTCTAAGTTCATGAACACTCACTGCTCCTCTTCCTATCCGGGGCCTATGGATTCTCCATTTTCTCGTAATTCTAGGCCTCAGCCTATGTCCGTTCATCCCGATCTCGGGACAACCCTCGATTCTTCTCCTCCGGTATATCTGGATTCTGCTTCTGATTCGTCCCCGACCCTGTCGGGTGGTTACCATTTTCTTTTCGCGACCCCGTCGGGTGATTCTCATTCTTTTTCCCCGACTCTGTCAGATGGTTATCATTCTCCTTCTCCGACCACGTCGGATGACTTTCCTTCTCATCTTTCTACTCACTCCTCTTCACCCTTTCGGGGTTCTTTCCCTTTTTCTTAATATTTTCGATGCTTTAGTCCGCCTTGATCCCAGCTAATCTTTGCTTATTATGTATCTGGTTCCTTATTATCAGGGTCTTTGTGCCTTAACGAGGGAGTTCTAGCACTCGTCTCTCTTCCTTTTTATCCTTCTTCATCCAGTTTGATGTTTGTCGCTCCTCCGTGTAGAGGAATCTTCAACCCTTTTGCTATCCTCTCCCACTTTGTCTTGTCAAGCAAGGAATACAAAGCTCGTACTGCTCAAAAGCTCGATGGTCAAGACCACTTTAGGACATTGGTTTCCACGCTATGGATTTGCAAGGTATCTTTATTTTGTGCAAGAACATGCTATTATCTCTATCACTATTATTCCTGCGCATGCTTATAATTCTGGTTCCTCAACATGTTTGAGTGGCTTTAGGAAGTTCGCTTAGGTCAGTTAAAATGAGTTCGCTTCTACAGCATCCTTAGGCTGGTGATAACTCCATGCTGGGAGTCTAGTTTCTTTCCCCGATCGTTGAGGGTGACCTTTGAGTATGATTTTTTCACACACTTGATGGCAAGCCATAGCCGATTCTTCTGAGGCAACATCGTTGCTGCTTTGGCCATACTATAGGTATGCACTAGATTGACAGATGAGATGACTAACCTAGGCGCTCCCTAATACGAGAGAGGTCTCAAATAGGGGCAGTCTTGACCCTCAAATATGAGCGTTCATGCTAAATCTAGCCAATAAGGGCTGTTAAAAAATAAATCAATGATCTGATCAATGCAAAATTATGAATCAAAGGCATGGCAAGAGTGACAGTACAGTTCCCCGCAGGACGTCATGAGCCCGGTCGCATGCGTGCCTAGTAAATATGGGTCTCAAAATCAAAGACACGAAGTCCCGGCGCAACAGACTGTATCTTTGCGGGGTAGTGCCCTGGAAGGAATTCAAATCCTGATGTTTCCTATCCTGCATAAAGCTTGTCTCCAATCTTCTTATGTTTCTCCCTCCTAGGCTGGGTTGAATCCCGGGTATGGCCTTAGTAGGGGCACCGTTCTTTAGAGGCGGTTGGTTTTGGCAAGCCACCCTCACATGCACGCTCTGCTTAAGGGAAACCTTTAATGAAAGGGGGTAGAAACGACGATCTCTGGCCAGTAGTTCGAGTCCGTCTTTGGGTGCTGCAGATTGCTATTTCAAAATTTCTAAAAAAATGATATATTGTCAAAAATCTAAAAAAATTAGATATTGTCAAAAATCTAAAAAAGTCAAATATGTAAAAATCCAAAAAAATTAAATATTGTAAAAAATTCAAAAAATCAAATATTTCAAAAAAAACAAAAAACATAAAAAATTAAGAAAATTGAAAAAAATCTAAAAAAAATTGTCTTTTGTCTATATGTTCTATTTGTTTTGAGAACAGGTATAATGCGTTTGTTAAGTGTGCAGATTGCAGGTGTTCAAGTTTCCCTGCTCTACCTTTTATCCTATATGGTTCCTGTTCACATCTTTCAGATATGTTCTCTTCTTCCTCAATCTTATCTCTCGATCTGTTCTGGAGCTCATGTCCTTCTTAGCTTACCTTGTCTCATCATATCTCCATGAGAGGGCTTTGCCTCACGATTATGAACCTGGCGGTTCTGCTTCATCTGATCTTGGGCTTTGATTGAAGGGCATATTTGCTCATGTCTTTTGTCCCGCCGTGTCCTTGTCCCGTGTGTTGTCCCAACCGTGTGTTGTTCCACCATGGTCTTGTCCCACCACGCATGCTGTCCCACCGTATTATGTTGTTGTCTTGTCCCACCGTGTCCCACGCACGCCTATTGTTTGTCCTTGTGATGTTTTGCTTCATTCATATTTGTTATGCTATGTTTCGTTCATCTTCACTTGTTATGATGTAACTCATTGTTATGTTATGTTCATCCTTGTGCTTGTTTTGTTTGTTGTTGTCTTATATCACAAATTCAAAAATAAAAAAATACCGTTTCGCTTGGCAGGTAAGTCAGGTATGGCTCTCTATCCCTCCTCATTGTTGCATTACTATATGATATCTACATTATTATAACCTCTCAAGGACCAGCTGGTTGCCCGTGTGTTTTGGGATATGATGTTCTCCTTTAACAAAAGTAATGATGATCTAGGAACATACGGTTAATCATTGGATAAGCCGTTAGTTTGATCCGGGTGGCGGACGATGGACTCTATCTCGCACGCCGTGGTTGCAGAAGACTCTTGACCCCGTCTTGGCTTGGTCTAGCAATATTATCCTTGAGTACTTTCCATTTTATACTTTCTTTGTATTCCTTTTGATGATTTCTTTATTTTAGCCCAACATGCATCATGTCATTTTTGAGCATTCATGTCTCGTGATTCTCCCAAGGTTTCTCCTCAGTAATGGTTGATTGCACTTTAATTCTCTTGGATAAGAGATTTTCATTCCACTCTGAATTTGAACATCTTCTCTGATCTGCCCGCTTGGTCTGGTTAGCCGGCGTGATTCCTGTCTGGATTTTTTTTATTCTCCTTTCCAGCTTTCAGCTGTGTTCCTTTCGATCCCCTCATTGTCTGTGGATTGTGTCCTCGATGAGGTTGGTCGTGTTTTTCTTCTCTTTTCCTTTACTTAGTTCTCCAGACATGTCTCATCCGTGTCAACCATTCCTCGTGGTTAGTTCGACATTTTCGAGAGAATTCCTATCGCTTGTTGGTTGTGACGGGTGTCTTTTGCCTTGATGCCCGCTTTTTAGTTCTCCCCGCTTCATCTCTACTTCATCTCCATTTCACGTCGCTTTCACTTTCGCTCCATCTCCTTTCCATTTCACCTCCGCATCACTTTCGCTTGTTCCCTTGCAAAGCGGATATAAAGGAGGGGTATCTGTTGACACCCGTTTTTAGCCCACAAGTTACGTTATTTCTCTTATTCGTCATTTTGATGTCCCGAATTAACCACTATTTTGGAGCCTTCCTTGGATAGATTTAGAGCCCATTTCATTGATCCCTAGCCTTTGAACTTTTAAGATCATAATTTGTTAGAGCCCTAGAGCTGATCTTATCAACTTCTGGCCTTCCAAGTCGACTTACGGCCCATTTAGGTTGACTTTCCATCAAGCATTCGGCTACTTTTGTTGCATAGTCTTTAAAATGGCCCTTTTTCATCCCCTTATCTTTCTCTATTTAAAAAGTTCCCATCATCAAAGTTTTTCATCCTTCAAATCCCTACAATTCCTTCTTCTACACCATTTGCCAGTTCTCCATTGATTCAAGTTATTTGTATTTTTCTGACAGACTGTGATGTTCACCTGTGTCCTAGCATTTCTTCTCTCTGTTCTTGCCCCATTTTCTCCCTCTTCCACTCATTTTATCATCTTGCTTTCTTCATGAAAGTTGTTTATCTTTTAGTTATCTATAATTTTTCTTCTACCACTTTCGCTAGTTCTACATCATTTTTGAGATATGCTCTGATTTTGAAGTCGCGTAAAGTCTGCCCAGAAATTTTCCTCCATCAGCCTAGCGGTCATTTGCTAGACCGCTAGGACATAAAAAATGGCCATTCACTAGACCGTTTTCCCCAAACATATCCAAAATCATCTCGTTTCATCCCTGGAGCCTTGCGGTCACCCCCTAGACTGTTTTCATGAAGAAACGGCCGTGCGATAGACCGTTTGCCAGACAGAGAGTCCTAAACTTTCTGAACTCCGGTTTCTTCACCGTGGGACTCTTTGGAACCCTTGTTGACACCACTTTCGAGGGAGATAAGCCTCCACCTCGGTTTCCATTGATCTGGGACTCTTCCCACCACTATTATCTTGAGGTTTATGCATCTGAATCCCCGAAATTGGGTTTCTATCTTGGATCTATCTCCAGAAGTTTCCTGCTCCTATTTAAAGCACCCAGGTTCGTAGGTCACGAAGGGGGGCTCTTTCTCTGTTCGGGGCGAAGCCATGCTGCAACGTCATCCCGTCTCTTCTACCTTGGCCTGATGAGGGAAGTATTGACTTTCTATTCCACGCTCAAGGGCTTGATTTCATTGTCTCTACTCTTAGTTCTCGTCCTCCCAAATCTAAGTTTTATCACAGTGTTCTGCACTTTTGCACTTTTATCCGTATTACGTCGCATATTCCTATAGTTATACTGCGTGATTTCTCCTTATATTTGTTTCTATATCATCACAACACATACACCTATCTTTTGCACCCTTCCACAGGGGTTAAAAACCTCCCCCCGGTGCGTTCTCCCCCTTTTATTCATGCTATTTTATCACTGCGGGATTGATACTACACACTTCATGGATCTAATGGGTTTTTTCTCTTGTGTGTTATCTTTGTTTTGTAGGAGAGCATGATTGGACGTTAGGCCCTCTTCCTCTAGCCGGCTGGAAGGAGAGGAGGATGAATCCACAAAGTTCCCCGCACCCCGTTCCTTAAGTGCGATCAAGTCTTCATCTTTCCAAGGTACACGGCGCCGTTCTACTCCTTTCTTCATCCTTTTGACGTTGTTAATCCTTGGTGGCGATCACGGTCAGTTTCCTATATCTTCATCGCCCCCCTTTGTTCATTATCTTCCATGCTTGTTCATGATCATATGATACATGCATAGTTAGGGGGCGGGGTAGATAGTTTATCAACAGTGCCTCGCTTGTTTCTGGCCATAACTTTGATGATGGGTATTACCCGATCGGTTTCAACAGAAATATGTTCGATCGGTCTGAGGGATGCTGACATTATTGCCAAGGGAGAGCTGCAGGAGAGGGAAGACCCTCCTTCTTCGGTGTCTTCAGCTTCACTACTGCTCCCCGTGTCAAATTTGGCTTGTAAAGCCGTTTCTTCACAACAAACTTGTTCCCAACATCTGCATGGAGTCACAGTTTCTGATTCTTGGCTTTCTAGTCGAGGTGACCTTGCATGTTCAGCTTCTGTCGGGTACTCATCATATGTTTCCCTTGGTGGACTATTATCTGCTAAAAGGAAGGTAGAGATGGTGTCCACCTCGTAGCGCCCGCTGTAATAATATTCTTCAAGGGTGAAGCCCAGTCCCGGGTGCTGGGAAACACGCCTTAGTTCCTTGTCCAGGCTGGCAGGATACCACAGCTTATTGAATGCTTCCTTTTCTTTGTGAGGCTGGCCAGAGGGGATGTGTTGCTTCATGAACACTTTGGCTACCCTCTCTGATGTGAATGTTAGCCCTTGAATAGGGACTGTTGGATTTTCCAGGCCTTCAAGGAGGTGACATTCAGTATCCTCCTGTACCACATGTTCTTCAGCCGCATAAAATAGGCTGGTGGGGCCTTCAGGCTGGGTCACCTCCAGTGTTTTGAGAAGCTCGATAGTGGGATGGTCGAGGCCAGATATCGGCATGACAAGACCCTCGGGGATTCTGATGTGGCGGTAGTTCTTGTCAACCTTGGCTTCATTTATTTCAGGGTAAGTGGCAGGAGGTTTAGCTCTGCCCACGTCCCTTATGCTAGCAATGTGTGACACCGCCTTGGGACTCACATACCCTGATGGCGGTGGTGGGAACTAGTCGTCGCCAGAGGTGTTCTTTGCAGCCTTGGCAGGAGTCTTTGTCTTGGTGGTCTTCTATGGCTGTTCCACGTACAAAGAGGCATCAAGGAGGTGACACTTGAATACCTCGAATGGATGGAGGTCAGATTGTTGAGTTGGAAAAATAGCAGATCTAGAGGGGGGGTGAATAGATCTACTCCAAATTATTCTAAGATTTAAGCACTTAAAATGCGAAATTAAAATATATAGATAGATACTACTGAATCAAATTTCCCAAACTGAACTATGCAAGAGACTATCTAGATGAAGCACAGATGATGAATATGTGAAACGAGAATTTATCAACTATCAACAGTAATGAATGATAGAATGTGCAGAAGCAAGCAAATTGCAGACGAGGTACTTGGCAGAGTTTTGACTCAAGAGTCACTCACGCAAGTTAGCTAACCTTTCAGATAGAATTAACCTATCCTTCAAGTTACTACTTTTGATATTCCTCGTTACAACAATTAATTCAGTCAAGAGATTAACAACGATTTAGATCTATGAAATTAAGAACGATGGACAACAATCATAATCACAGTGCAAAGTGAATTTTAAGGTGGTTCGATCTCAATCTTGAGATCTACATCCACCCCTTACTCAATCGAGTAAAGATTACCGCTAACTAACACCTTGACTAGCTGATCCACAGCTTTGGGGATCAAATCCCTACAAACCGCTGAGCATTACAGCTTAGCTATCCGCTGAGCATTGCAACTTAGCTATCCGCTTATACACAGCTTACATATGATATCAAAATCAAAGTGAAAATAGAAAGGACAAAGAAAAAGAACATATAGCTCACTGCGGAGCAGACTAACTCTGGATCTAATCTAGAAGCTAGAACAATCAAATTCTCTCAAGCACTTCTTCACTTTCAGACAACCTTTAGTATTACGACACTCTGTTTCTATCTTCTCTCAGCATCGGACTCTCTCTCTCTCCCGATCTCCTTTCTAATTTTTTCTTATAAGCCTCTCTGAACTCTTCTGCTAGATTTCTCTTTCTTCTCTCTGCTTCTCTTGCTCTATTCTCTTTCCATTCTTCCTTTCTTTCTCATATTTATAGGCGCAGGCTGAGCCAGGCGGCCCCCTCGGCCTTTTTGAATTCGGGGGCGTGAAAGCCACACTCCCGCTCTTTTGCCTATTCCAGATCTCGTACTTTGTTGGACCACGTGTCAGGAATGTATAAAGTGATATTTCACGTGGCAAAGTATCAGATCTGCTCCTTGCCTTGGATCACGTGTCAGTTCATTTAAGCCTCGAGCCACGTGACTAAATCTTGTACTTAAATAGCTTGATCTTGATTCTTTTAACAATTTGAAGCTTTTTCTTAGTTAAGTCCATGTCAATGAAATATAAAGCATTTCGTCAAACACTTGGTCAGCATAAGTAGATAGTCAATGTGCATTGACTTTATTACATGAAACATGTATGCTTAGACCTAATGTGTACATATGCACTGACTTAGATTTGTGAATGTGCACTGACTTGTGAATGTGCACAGACTTGAATTGTTTAAGCCTATCTACATATGTTCTGACTTGAACCGTTATGCTCCGACCTTATAATGCAGATATGAATATATGCACAGACTTTATAAAGTGATGTGTAAACATGCACAGACCTTATGAATGACTAAGGCAAATGTGCATCGACCTTATAGATGACCAAGGTAAATGTGCATCGACCTTAGTTAGCTAAAGTTCAAACATGCATCGACCTTAGTTGCTATTTAACACTATGTGCACCGACCTCAGAATGAACAAGACAAAATGTGCACCGACCTCAGTTGCTATCTAATACAATGTACACCGACCTCAAAATGCAAGATGTAATATGTGCACCGACCTCAGAGTGAACAAGGCAAATGTGCACCGACCTTATTCTGTGCTAGCTAAAAGGTGCACCGACCTTGATATGCATTAGTGAGTATGTGCACCAACCTTGCAGTCGAATGTGCACAGACCTTGTAAACAAATGTGCTTCGACCTTCCTTTCAGATGTGCACCGACCTTATAACATCTAGTATGAAAACGTGCACAGACCTTATGCATTGCAGTAGAAACTTGCACCGACCTTGGTTAGCACTAGGTGAAAACATGCACAGACCTTGTGTATTGAAGTAAAAAGCATGCACCGACCTTGGTTAACACTATGTGGAAATATGGACAGACTGCCTGAAGATGCAATGACCCTTATGCAACAGAAAAATTATTCTGACTATAATCAAAGCTTTAAGATAATAAAATTTCCAGAGATAAACAAGATCAAAACAATACTATTATCATCATTTAAAAGATCAACAAATTACTGTTGCCATCATTAAAACAATACATCAAAATCAGAGAAGGCACAACAGTCAGCGAATATCCTCTCCTCCTTTCCACGTTGATTGTATTTGATACATTGGTGCAATGTAGACGGCACCACTAAATTCTCATGCAGCCAGGGACGGCCGAGCAATGCTTTGTACGAGGTGCCAGAATTGATAACATGAAACTGCACCTTCATAGTGAAATCTGCCATGGTAAGGGTGAATTCTGCCACTCCCACTGGTACTTCAAACTTCTGGTTGAAGCCAACGATACGCATATCTTTGACTTTATCAAGGTGCACATCAAAGTAAAACCTCTGGTAAACCCTTTAGAGAAGAATGTTGACGGCTACTCCGGGGTCTACCATAATTTTGTTTAGCTGTCGGCCATTCAACTGTCCCTTCATATAAAGTGGTCTATTGTGGCTGATAGTAGGAAGTAACATATCCTCCTGAGTGAAGGTCACATTTGCTCCCAGTAGTGTCGCAGCCAGACACGTTTCATATTGTGCGGGCGTCTGCAGGGCAGTAATAATGGCTTGTCGGGTCTCCTCACTAAGAGAGAGTATTTCCCAAATGGTAAACCTTGCCGGGAGCTTCTTTAATAGCTTCATTATCCGGCTTCCGGCCCTGACATTTGATAGCTTCATCTCTTTTGCCCATCTTGGTTTGGAAGAGCCTTACACTGCAGTCCCTGACGGACCTGCCTCATCGGACTCTAAGTCCGCACCTTTTTATTGGTTGTCATCCTATTTTTGTCCCTTGATGCCTACTATTGGGTTGGCCTTATCTTCAATTGGCAGACCAGAAGGTTGGTGAGACTGCAGGCGAGTGCCCATGGCCGCAGGGGCGGGCCCCTTAATAGGGCTGCTTGCCCTTAGCCATCTTTAGAAATTCAGTGAAAGTAGGGACGCCACCATTGCCCCCACTCTAATTTTATAGCCCTGGCGGAGGAGGGATTTGAGTTCCCTTAACTTTCGGAGAGGGTATCTTGTAGGGTTGCTCCTGATGCGGGATGGACACGGGAGACGACACTATAAGGTGCCACCCTCGGACTCTAGATGAAGACACGACCAGCAACACACACCAGGGAGACACTAAGCCCGACACTATGAGCTCCTAGTGGCGAAACGTCGCTAACAGAAGTGGAAGCTCACTCGTCGTCCCAAGCGAGGGAAAGCGCGGACCGTGCGCTGTTAAGGAACCGGCGGAGGTCAAGGGTAGTCCGACTCAACTTCCGGACTCGGATCGAGTCACGGGACGGGTCACACTCACTCTCACAGCGGTGACATGGACACACGGGCTAGTACCTACACTCTCGGCAGCGGCAAAAGACCGTATACTAGCTAAGTAAATGAACGCCAAGAGGTTCGGACCATTACCTCCACGCACCCGGCGTGGCGAAGACAACCCCGGCCGAATCACGGACTCCCGATTAAACAATATCACAGCAATACAAAGATTTGACCCACTCCACGCAGGGAGGTAAAAGGTCACATGTGGAGCCCGGGAATCACGCAACTCGGGTTGACGGGCAGCATCTTGATGTCGCCCGGCGGTGCCGAACTCCGCGTTTTCGTGCTTTCCGAACGGCGGGTTCTGCGGGCCCGCGGGGCCCACGGATGGCGCTGTCCTCCGGATCTGCGGGGGTGGGACCCACTATGATGGGGACCCCTGGTGGCGCGCCTCCACGGACGGCGGTCGGCCGGGAACACCGATCGGGGGTCGATCGGCCCCGATTCCCAATTGTTGAACTAGCTGCCCACGGATTTTGATTTCTGTTTTCCGGCGCGCGCTCCGGCGAAAACGGCCGCTGCGATCAATCCCGACGTCGGATCGGGACGCATGAGCTATCGTTGGAAAGCTCTCTTCAAATGCTTCAATCTAGACCCAGAGAGATCTGCTGGATCTGGTCGGATCAGAACTTTAATGAATTTACAAGCCCCTGTTGTACAGTAACCGAAATCTCAGATCTGCAGGGTACTTGTCTGATAACCACCGTTGACCGCCTAGTAAACCTCCGATTCAGCTCTTGAGCTCTTCTTCAAAGTTGTAGGGTATCAAACCACGGAACTGGGACTATTTTTGGAATTTGATTTGGAGGTGGTGGTGATTTACTATGATTTTTGGGGTGACTGGTGGTCGGATCTGGGAACAGGGGGACAGAACTGTAGCTGGGACTGAGAACGATTTTTAGAAAATATGAGATGGACGAACCAAAAATTGAGAAAAATTGTGGATGAAGAGGTGGATGGGTGGAACCTCCAGTAAAATTGGGCGAACAACAGAAATCAAAAAGTGGATCTAAGACATGAAACTCAGGGCGGGGATGAATCTGACAGAACTCTGGTAGAACCGAAATGGAAGAGTGGACGAAAATAAAAAAATATGAAACGAGATCTGAATGGCAAACCAAAATTTGTGGGATTTCCTTGACACCTCTGGAACATCCACTAAAATCCCCAGATCTATCTGAGCTCGTGGCTGAGACAAGAAATTCGTGGAAGCTTCTGTGGTACTGCGCAGGCAGAACTCCGTTGATGGCGATGGCGGTGCGGTGGCGGCTCGTGGCGGCGGCGGCGATCGTCGGAACCGATACACGAGGCATCACACCTCAGAATGGAAGCCTTCACAGCTTCAAGGGGGAGAGGGAGGAGAGAGGAGGGGGGTGCACCAAGGCTAGAGCTTCAAGCTTTTTTTTCAATTCAAATGGCATTAATTCATTAAAATGGGAAAATACAATCATATATAGGTCACCCATCTAATCCATCCTCCACCGTTGGATCCAGGGGTTAGGGATGGATGGCTAGGATGAAGTTTGATCAAAATACAACAAAAATATTAAACAAAAGGGGAGGGGGGCGCACCTTGACCAAGGGGGGGACATGGTAGGTGGGTTTGGTTGGAATTGTTGACCATTTTGGTCCCTTGTCCCCCATGTGGACAATTGACTAGTCCAAGGCTTCTAGATGTCCACCTTGGATTTTGACCAACCCCACAAGGCTGATATGGACCAATGGGAGGGGGCCTGGGGGTCCCGTGGGGCCCAGGGGTCCCATTTTACAAATAAGCCCCTCGTACACTCATAATTGCAAACCGTATAAAATGAAATAAACACACCTTACACACAAATAAAGTCTAATTAAATATGAAAAATGGGGAGACTCAAGGCGGCGTCTCCAGGCTGTCTCCGAGCCAGATGGACGCTGAGGTGGCTCGAGTCGTGCTCCGTGTGCGGTACCGGTGGCTCGGCGTGTCGCGCCGCTCAACTGCTCGGGTGTCCGCACCAATTCTCCCCGGGTGGGAGAAACTCGACCCTGTCGAGTAAGGGTCTGCATCGCTCCTGTATCGCTCCAGAAGGTCCGGATCGATCCGCTGCAACTCGCCATGTGTGATCCATGTGTCCTCAGTAGCGGGCCGTCCTCTCCATCGCACTAGGTAGCGCGGGTAAGATCCACTCCTGGTAACTGTCACTTGCTCGTCCAGTATACGATCTATATGCTCACGCTGCCGTGAAAAAGGGGCTGGAGGTGGAAGTGGACACTCAGGTGTGGGATCACTCTCAAGGGGAGGAGATGGCTCAAAAGGCTCACTAGGGATCACTGCTGGGTCCCTATATGCAACAAGATCCGATACATTGAAGGTAGAGCTTATACCATATTCCTCGGGCAGGTCCACAACATACGCATTGGATCCAACGCGTTTCAACACTCTAAAGGGACCGGCTCCGCGAGCTTGCAACTTCTTAACGGTTCCAGAGGGAAACCGTTCAGGTCTTACCCTGATCATGACATATTCACCCTCTTGGAACTCTCGGTGGTGTCGATGGGCATCGGCTAGCTCTTTGTAACGTGCATTGCTGGCCTCACTCATGCAGACTCCTAACATGCCTAGCACTAGACTCGGCAGACTCACTATGCACTCCTAAAATGCTTAGCAAAATAAAAACACACGGATGCACACACAACCCTAAACAAACCTAATGTTAGTTCGACCCAATCATATGCAAGGTGGTCCAGGACATCCGAAGGTGTGCCATGCATACCCTAAGTGTGACTGAATGTCGGTACAACCATAAGACGGTCCTTTGGATTTGGGAGGTTTGGGTGGAACAGGAGGGTCGGGTGTCTCTCGCCCGTGAACGGACTCGGTGGGTGCCGATGGCCCGGTCCATGGGGGAGGGGTATAATGGTGACCTCCCCTAAAGAAGTGGAATGGAGATTGTGGACCAAGGGGCCCACTAAGAAAGGGATCGAAGGGATCAAAGAATGTGTGACCCCTCGATATGGATTCCCTCATCTCAAGATCCATGTGTGGAAGTCTAGAAGGTGTTGTTGATCTCCTTCATCCATGAAGGGAGATGAGACGGTGGGGGTATGATGGTGGACTCTCTCGAAAAGGTGGAGTAAATATGGTGGGTCACGGGGTCCACAAGAGAATGGGTCGAAGGGATCAAAGAAGGTATGACCCCTCGGACTAGGCTTCCACAAATCACTGTCCCACATTTGGAAATCTTGGAGGTGTAAATGATCACCTTCATTCATTGTGAGAGATGGGACGACAGTCATAGGTAGAAAGTAAGATTCCTCCCTTGGGCAAAGGGGAATGAAGTCGGACTCGGCCGGCATAGGGAGGAGTAGAAGAACCTCCGTGGTAACATGACCCACGGTGTACACGGAGGTGATGGACCCTAAAGCGGGATGAGTGAAACTACGACCTGTGGGTCGGTCGAAGCCTGGAGCCAACAAGTGCGTAAATGTCCACTGCCGGTCTAACCCTTTAAGAAGGTCATCCAATGTATCCACATAGTGACTAGACCGGAAAGTGGTATGAAATGAATTGATTGGCACCAGAGGTAGGATAGGGTCCATAGATGGGAAGGGAAGTGGGACCAAGCCCTTCTTGAGCCAGCTAAGAAGCGGCTCGGCTATGACAAGCATACCCGTTAGAAACACGGGTGGCTCGGGCTGAGGTGGCTTAGAATAAAGATCGGAGAGTGGGGCTTCTCCAACCCTTTTGTCCCTTATGGCTAGAGATGTCCGAGTGGGACATTGTCCGGCGTAGTGGCCGAACCCCTGGCAGCGATAACACTGCTGTCGTGACCCACTACGCTCCCTGATAAGTGGGTCCTTATCCTCCTGACGGACAGGGGGTGTAGGCAATGGGGCTCTCGTGGGTGGGAGAAGAGGATCCACTATGATGGGGAGAGGGCTTGGGGACTCCGTTGATGGGGCCGGGTTAAGACTACCGGCGATGACCTCCTTAGGCTCGGGTTGGAGTACATCACTAGGAGTACGTGTCCTATCCACCCCATCCAACCGGTCCAAAATCATTTGCATAAGTTCGGCAACGGAGTGGGTTGGAATAGGGATATCATGGTGGACTCGCCCGTAGTCAACCGTCCTAGGAGTGGGTCTTGGCTCATCTACGTGTGGGGCTCTTTGCCTCCGACTAGGACTCACTTGGTTGGAAGTGATTTGGTGGGGCCGGTTGGAGGTGACCGGTTGGGGCACGTAGACCTTCCTAAGCTCTCTCTTCATGTCCCACCATGACTCGATGGGCCATTGCCCCCTAACCTCTCTCATTCTTTCGATGTAATCCCACTTTTCGGCAGCCTCATGAAGAAGCCGCTCTTTAGCGAAAGAGAATTGCATTGCCTCGGACATAGTATAACAATCAAAGTATGTGTCCATGGCGGCCTCCCACTTGAGGTAGTCGCCCAGGCCATTGGAGCCATAAAAATCGAGGCTTCGGGCCTACGGAAGTGGAGTGGGTGGTTGCCAAGCCCATGGGTGGACCAACGGCCATATTGCCCGGGTGATTGGGAATCCATGGGAAATTGGGGGGGGGGACTATATGTTGGACATGCCGACACTTGGACACTACACTAGACCGGCTATGCAAGGTTGGAATGCACTAACTAATGCAAACACCGACTAGATGCACTTAGACCTAAACCAATATCCGGTACGGGGCGGAGTTAATCGATCCGAAGATCACTCCCGCAAGTGTGCGACCTCCCGATAGGCGTAGCCTAACGCTCGGACAACACCTTTTAAGATACCGAATTATCGGGATGCAATGTAATTTTAAAACACTCCCTTTTTTTTTGTTTTGAAAATAATGATGATCCTAGACTTGACTTAGATCATGATGCATGCAAGACTTATGCAATGACTACCCTAGACTCGACTCGCTCTGATACCAAACTGATGTGGGATAGACACGGGAGACGACACTATAAGGTGCCACCCTCGGACTCTAGATGAAGACACGACCAGCAACACACACCAGGGAGACACTAAGCCCGACACTACAAGCTCCTAGTGGCGAAACGTCGCTAACAGAAGTGGAAGCTTACTCGTCGTCCCAAGCGAGGGAAAGCGCGGACCGTGCGCGGTTAAGGAACCGGCGGAGGTCAAGGGTAGTCCGACTCAACTTCCGGACTCGGAAGGAGTCACGGGACGGGTCACACTCACTCTCACAGCGGTGACATGGACACACGGGCTAGTACCTACACTCTCGGCAGCGGCAAAAGACCGTATACTAGCTAAGCAAATGAATGCCAAGAGGTTCTGACCATTACCTCCACGCACCCGGCGTGGCGAAGACAACCCCGGCCGAATTACGGACTCCCGGTTAAACAATATCACAGCAATACAAAGATTTGACCCACTCCACGCAGGGAGGTAAAAGGTCACATGTGGAGTCCGGGAATCATGCAACTCAGGTTGACGGGCAGCATGTTGATGTCACCCGGTGGTGCTGAACTCCGCGTTTTCGTGCTTTCCGAACGGCGGGTTCTGCGGGCCCGCGGGGCCCACGGATGGCGCTGTCCTCCGGATATGCGGGGGTGGGACCCACTATGATGGGGACCCCTGGTGACGCGCCTCCACGGACGGCGGTCGGCCGGGAACACCGATCAGGGGTCGATCGGCCCCGATTCCCAATTGATGAACTAGCTGCCCACGGATTTTGATTTCTGTTTTCCAGCGCGCGCTCCGGCGAAAACGGCCGCTGCGATCAATCTCGACGTCGGATCGGGACGCATGAGCTATCGTTGGAAAGCTCTCTTCAAATGCTTCAATCTAGACCCAGAGAGATCTACTGGATCTGGTCGGATCAGAACTTTAATGAATTTACAAGCCCCTGTTGTACAGTAACCGAAATCTCAGATCTGCAGGGTACTTGTCTGATAACCACCGTTGACCACCTAGTAAACCTCTGATTCAGCTCTTGAGCTCTTCTTCAAAGTTGTAGTGTATCAAACCACGGAACTGGGAATATTTTTAGAATTTGATTTGGAGGTGGTGGTGATTTACTATGATTTTTGGGGTGACTGGTGGTCGGATCTGGGAACAGGGGGACAGAACTGTAGCTGGGACTGAGAACGATTTTTAGAAAATATGAGATGGACGAACCAAAAATTGAGAAACATTGTGGATGAAGGGGTGGATGGGTGGAACCTCCAGTAAAATTGGGCGAACTATCAGAAATCAAAAAGTGGATCTGAGGCATGAAACTCAGGGCAGAGATGAATCTGGACAGAACTCTGGTAGAACTGAAATGGAAGAGTGGACGAAAATAAAAAAATATGAAACGAGATCTGAATGGCAAACCAAAATTTGTGGGATGTCCTTGACACCTCTGGAACATCCACTAAAATCCCCAGATCTATCTGAGCTCGTGGCTGAGACAAGAAATTCGTGGAAGCTTCTGTAGTACTGCGCGGGCAGAACTCCGTTGATGGCGATGGCGGTGCGGTGGCGGCTCGTGGTGGCGGCGACGATCGTCGGAACCGATACACGAGGCGTCACACCTCAGAATGGAAGCCTTCACAGCTTCAAGGGGGAGAGGGAGAGGAGAAGGGGGTGCACCAAGGCTGGAGCTTCAAGCTTTTTTTTTCAATTCAAATGGCATTAATTCATGAAAATGGGAAAATACAAGCATATATAGGTCACCCATCTAATCCATCCTCCACCGTTGGATCCAGGGGTTAGGGATGGATGGCTAGGATGAAGTTTGATCAAAATACAACAAAAATATTAAACAAAAGGGGAGGGGGGCGCACCTTGACCAAGGGGGGGACATGGTAGGTGGGTTTGGTTGGAATTGTTGACCATTTTGGTCCCTTGTCCCCCATGTGGACAATTGACTAGTCCAAGGCTTCTAGATGTCCACCTTGGATTTTGACCAACCCCACAAGGCTGATATGGACCAATGGGAGGGGGCCTGGGGGTCCCGTGGGGCCCAGGGGTCCCATTTTACAAATAAGCCCCTCGTACACTCATAATTGCAAACCGTATAAAATGAAATAAACACACCTTACACACAAATAAAGTCTAATTAAATATGAAAAATGGGGAGACTCAAGGCGGCGTCTCCAGGCTATCTCCGAGCCAGATGGACGCTGAGGTGGCTCGAGTCGTGCTCCGTGTGCGGTACCGGTGGCTCGGCGTGTCGCGCCGCTCAACTGCTCGGGTGTCCACACCAGCTCCCCTTTGAAGACAATATTATGGTTGGCGAGCGGCGAGCGCCCCCATTTTCGGCTTGACCGAGTTGCATGGGCAGTAGTTGTTGCTTCAGCCTGGCTTGCCTCAACCGTGGGCGTGAAGCAGATGTCCTCCTCATCTTCCTCCCCGGGCAAGTTGAAGAGGGCTGAGAGACTGTTGTAGGAGAGTACTGTCTCCCTCTTGGCTTTACGGGCCTTTCTCTTCTTTTTCTACTTTTCCTTGGATGGTGCCTGCCCCAGAACACGTTGTCATCTTCTTTTGCTGCTTTGTCTACCTCTACCTTCTGCTCCAGAGAAAGTTGTTCTAATTCCTCCCATAGGACATGGTCCTTCATCAGCAAGTGCTATAATTTAGGCTGTCCATATTCATCCAACCCGTTTATGTAGGCTTGAAGTCGCCGGATTTTTGGGCTGATTTCTTTGTTCATTGGCAATAGAGTCTGTCTCCTCCGGTTGTGGGTGGGTATCCTGATTACTGCAGGCTGGTTGATCCATACTGGTGCCGAAGTTGAAGGAGTAGGCCATGGCGTGACACCACAGATATGCACACCCGTTGCTGGGTGGGGTGAAAGTTTCTTCTTATTTTTGTAGGGACTTGCCGACATCCCTGTTGCTCTTTCAGGGGCATTAGAAAATACGCCTCATAGGTGTGTTGGGTGCTGGCCTCTGCAACTTCTTCTGGCAATGCCTGGTATAAAGATACCATATTGGCAGCTGCTCGATTCATTGGCGCTTCATGATGCTGTGGAAGATCAACTTTATACTCCCCCATCTCAAGTTCACCTTTCTTTATCAAGCCCTCAATGACATTCTTGAACACATAACAATTTTCGATTGGATGTCCTAGCATTTAATGATAGGGACAAAATCTTGGGCTATCCTTCCTCTTCAAATCTTTCGGCCTCTTTGGCTCGGGCAAGGTAATCTTGTTGTATTGGGTAACCCAGTCAAACATAACTTTAGTCTTCACTTTGGGAAAAGAGTAAGTCTTCTTCATCTTGTCCCTAAGCGGGGGACCTTCTTTCTGTTCTTATGTTTTGTCGGGCTGAGGTGCAGCTACCTTCTTGCCCCTGTCTCTTTGTTGTTCAAATGCTTTGATGTCAAGAGTATTTGCTTCTTTAGGCGCCGGGCGCCACTCTGCTGCCTTTGCTTTCCACATAGTGACATTGGTTGTTGTTGAGGCGTGTTTTGCCAAGAAAGCTTCAATTTCAACCACCACATTATTCAGAAGGTCAAACGACCGTGTCTCCATGTCGATCATCTTTTCCAGTACCTCCCTCTTGAGGTTCTGTTTGCAAATTTGTACATCGTCCTCCTGATGTGGGGGCCGCTTGCATCTCATTCCGAGGTTCCTCCACCTCTTAATATAATCAAGAGCTGTTTCATCTGGTCTCTGCCTTGTTGAGTACAATTCAGCCACAGTGACTTCTCTCTCGGTGACATGAAATCTTTCCCTAAATTTCTTCTGCATGTCCGACCAATCGCTGATCGATCCAGTCGGCAAACTGGAATACCATTCAAATGCGAGCCCTGTCAACAAGTACCCGAAAAATTTCAACAAATATGACTCATCTGCGGCTAAGTCTCCAATGATGGTCATGTAGTATGCAATGTGTTCCCTCGAGGACCCCTGCCCATTGAACTTGTCAAATTTTGGCGGCTTACTGATCCCCGGGGGAAGCCGCTTAGCTGCATGATGTGGTGGGTAGGGTACTCGATATGCGTCAAAAGCAACATATTCCCCTTCTCCCTGTTCTGCCAGCTTCATTTTGATCATTCTCTCGACCATGAGTCTGTTCATTACAGTTGGGTCAACTGGCTCAGGACAAAAGTGTGCCGGCTATAGATACAGGGTGACCAGAGTGGTCGCCTGCAGTGTCGGGCGTAGCAACGGTGCTTGATGCAATTGAGGTAGCACTGGCGGCAGCAATGGCTGAGACACAGGCTACTGAGTGGTAGCTTGGCTATGCTTTGCTGGTTGGGGCAGAGTGTACAATGGTGGAAAATCGCACGGGTTTACTCCCCCTTGTGATGATTCAGCTTGCATCTCTAGTTGTTTGGATGTTGAGGTCTATTCTGCCTTCTCATGCAATTGTTTCTTCAAGAGCTCTATTTCATGTTGATATTTCTGCAACAACATTAGCACTGATGGATCTAGGGTTGCCGCAGTAGAAATGGTTTCAACCATTTCTCCCGAAGCACCTTCGGGCGAGGTGGTTAGTAGAACCTCATCCTCTTCAGCCGTCACTACATTGGCAGTTAGTGTAGTGACCCCTTCGAAAACCACCAGTTTCCCTTTCGTCGCTTTCAACATTGCTTTTACGGCCTCGCTCTTCCTGGTATTCGGCCTCGGTCTTTTGGCTAATCGGGCCAGTTCTTGGGGCTCTTTAGGTAGACTCCCATATCTACCGGCCACTCCGGCCATGTTGCAAGCAACAACTTGCATCCCTTTTTTTTTGTCTGTAGACCTTCTTCTTTGTTAGATCGGGGAAGGTCAATCTCTCGAACACTGATATTGTTCTTTTCTCCTCCAACTGGGGAGGGGCTTCATCTGCCTCGCCATCCGGGCCGTCTTTATACCCATTATCATCCATGGATGATGTCATTTCTCTTTCTCCTTCTTCTTCAGTTGCCATCGGCAAATAGTCTTCCTCTTCAGCCACAGTCGCTCGGAGCAGTCGCTGCTGGCCTAATGAGGGGTTTCCCAGACCCCTGAAATAACTTCTGACCATATTGAACATTTCTTCTTGACCATGTCCTTGGTGGAGGACGGGAGACAACTATCGACCTCGCACCGGAGGGATGTAAGCCAACCGGGCTATCCCAGTAGGTTGATCAAATCTTCTCCCTACTGTTGAGATGTTGGCCTATCGGGCGCAGGCCCTAAAGGTAGCACGATGAGGAGGATCCACAACCGTCTTATCTCTCCTTGGGGCCAAGCCCCCTCTCATTCCTCCTCCTCACCTCCACGGGCTCTGGGTAGTGGCAAACAGGCACATTCTGGTGGACATGCTGAATCTTTTTAGGGACCCACACCTGCTTGAATTTCTTTGGCCTCGGGGCCAGCTCTCTTTGGCCTTGGCGGCTAGCTTCTTCTTTCTCAGCTCTCTTCCCAGACAAAGCCTAGAAGGAGTTGCGGGTTGGTACGGCAGGGACCTTGCGGTCCGGGATCATCTAAGCATTGCGCCCTTCTAGGAAGACGCAGACGCCACCATTAAGTATAGATTTTTCGGATGACAAAAGCCGCCCGGTGACAGCAGTAGCAATTTTCCTTTCAAAGCTTCCTTGGCGACGGCTCTTGGGCTTGTTGTAGTAGACGGGTCGGGCCCCCTAAGCCATATGGTGCACCATGCAGCTTGTCAATTGAGTCTAGTCTCTTAGTAGGCCTCTGCAGCTTCAAGTGTGAGGAGACTTTGGCTTGTTGTCAACAATATCTCCAACCAGCTCTGGAGCTTCCACCTCCAGCACATCAGTAAAGGCGACCCCCAAGAAATTGGAGAAGTCGACCACCGGCGGAAAGGTTCCGAAAATAGTTGGTATCGCCAGGTACCCCAACATGATCGGCCACAATCGCAGGGCTGAAGGTCAGGGCAGCGAATCCAGCAGCCACTATCACTTCCTCCAATCACAAAAACTAGCAAATGATCAGCATTCTTTGGGAGATGTAGACACGTTAAAATTGACATCATTTTGAGCATATCTTCTATCACGTTGCGATGCCCTTTTGACACTCAAATCGATTTATTTGAGTGATTTTCCTCATTTTTCTTGAATCTCCAACTTTTCCAGCTTTCCCACATGTTTTTCTATTTTTCTAGATTTTCTCTATTTTTCTAGGGCCTTTTCTAATTAATGGTAGTCTGCCTACCGCTATTTAATGGGCGCCCAGGATATGGGAGCCCATTACTGTGAATGGCACCCATGACCTGGGCGCCCATGTCACGCCCCGAGATTATGCAGCGGAAACAATCAGGAACGCTAACAGCCGGCATGGTAAGCCTCGAGCAAGCATTATAGTCAGAGCGCAAGACAATCACATATAAGAGTAATTGCACAATGTAATTCTCCAAAAATCTTTAACTTTATTCTTTCATAAATAATCCCAAATTACACAAGATCTTTGATTCTTATTGCTAGACTCAAGAAAATAAAAATTACATTATGACTCGACTAGACATGAATAACTAAGGCTTCTCTCGAGTCGTTCGTCCTTCAATCACTCTCGGATCCATCACTCGAGTAATCTGAATCCATCCAACTAGAATTTCCTGAAAAAAGATTGGAAAGTAGGTAATGAGCACACTTGCCAAGTAGGTATCTTCGTATCAACATGATTGGCAAATTTAAGTAATTAGCATCTTAGCTCTAAATCATGCAAATACGATGAAATATGCGAATAAAGTCAAAGTAATAAGATATGATCAAGCTTAAGATGTGGAATATAATTGATCATGTAAGAATATAACAAGAATGTAAATTTGTCCGTTTCAAGAATGTAACAAGAAGGTACTTTTCATAACCATGAAGGCTATGTTCTAGAAAGTCATGTAACAAGCAAGAATGTACTCTTCACTTAGTAGCAAGTACTTCGTGAATTCATGTGGATTTCCATGGATCCTGTGGATATTTCACTTATTTATAGAGAAAGTACTCCCAGCGTAATGCGACGTCAGTAGCATCATACCCCATGGTTTATATAGTATGTTTCTGACAATCAACCGAGGGGACTAGCATAGAGCCCTTGAACATAATCAATGCTTGACCTGTATCTTCAAGTATAAATCAAGCTACTTCCACGTTTACAAAAATATGGCCAAGAATGTATAATTTCAACAATAGTTCCATAATAAAGTAACCAAAAATAAGAATGCTTCTATTGAGAATAAGAGATTTCAATAAATGGATTAAACAACTAGGTTATGCCATGGAAATAAATCGGCAGCATAACGGTACATTCCTTATCTTTCAAAAGTTACTTAGATATCATTGGAATAATGTGACAAGTTCTAGATAATCAATTGGACCATCTAAGAACATAAGAAAAATCAACTCATGAGTCAAACCCCGGGTTAATCAAACTCAGGACGCTAGCGGTCGTTTACCGGACTGTTTCTTGCTCCTAGCGGTCTAGTACAGAACCGTTTATGAACAGAGTCCGATATTTTTGAAAACAGAACATCTGGAGTCTTAGCGGTCTAATGCAGGACCGTTTAGGATCCATTAGCGGTCTATTTAATGGCCGCTAGCAGACTCTGGCGGTCAACCAGAAGGCCGCTAAATTCCAGAATGCATAAAACTCGGTAAAAGTGCTTTCTAGACCATGGGTTTTAATGGTACAACCAGCTCGACGTCCTAGAGGGAATCCCAGACTCGCGGAGTCTTACGGAGGCCTTGAAACAAGATTTCCTAGTCCATTGGAAGGAATATCCAAAGGAGAGGTCATCATGTCCAAGATTATGTTCCTAATGTGCAAAAGTGTAACTAATGAAAACATACCGGGATATGTGTCATGTACTTAAGAAAATGACACTTAGAAGAGAAAGAAAATTGTGATAAAATAGTGATCAAGTTAAATCATGAATCATCTAGCATTTGAACATATATTTATTACAAGAATATATGATTTTGGTCACAAATCAACATAAGTTAAAATAATACCAAGGTACATGAAAAACATGAAATCTATCACGATGAACAATAAATATAACTAAGTATATGAAACCAGTACTTAAATCAGGCTTGAAAACATAGTTAACTAAGTTTAACATATAATAATTATGGCAAATCTGCATTAAGTCTCGGGTTAAAATAATGCAGACATTCAGAAATAGAAAACGGTCAAATGGACGCTCGGTTAGCGGTCTATCGTACGACCGCAACTTCGCTGGCAGTCAGGAAGAAGACCGTTTCTTCCTGTATTAATCCGAGTTCCAAAGACAACTAAACAAAAATGCTAATTAAGACATATCATGTCTATAAATCAACATATATAAGCTTCCATAACCATGATAGAACGTATATAGGCCAACAATATGCATAGGTTTGTATGAATAATAAGGAATTCCATTTTTTTCTTCATTAGGCTAAGAATCATGCATGAAGACTAAACTAGATGCATAGTCCTAAGTAAAACTTGAAATTCTCAAGATATAATGCATGAAAATGAATGAAACTAGAGGGCTTTTATTCCTGAATTTAAATTGAAGTCTTTCATGAGATAACCTACCTTTAATAGTGCTCCTAAACTTTGAATTTATGACTGGAATCAAGCCCTAGTTTCTGCACTTTCTTGTACTAAATCAGCAACTTCACCTCCCTCAATCTCCTGATTCCCTTGACTTATGGACGTGAAATTTTGAGAGTAAGTAGAGGATATGAAGGGGAACATAAAGTTCTAAAGAACCTCTATCTAATTACCTCGTTTTGGGCTCCAAATTCCTTGATCTTCTTGGGTCGAATGCACTAATTCCTGAGTTCTTAATGTAGAAACAACAGCTTTAGAAGCTTCTAACTTCACGTAGGCTTGATCTCCTAGAGAAATTTTAAGAGAAGTTAGTCCTTAATATTAGGAATAAAAATCTTAAAAGAACCTACCCAAAATAATATCTCCTTACCTTAGTTCCACGCGTGCCAAAGTAGGGGTCGCACATGTTAAATCTGGGACCTATTTATAGGATTTGCTAGGGATTTGAGAATTAGAACGATTCTAGAGTCCCAATTAGACTTTAGATCGATCCTAAGAGTCCTAAGCATCCTTACAAATCTTCATTCGTTGGTCTCTAGAGTTTTAATTGTCAAAAATCTAATCTTTTTGCACTTTCTTACACTCACGGAACTGACAGCGATTTAGCGATCGTTCGGCGACTGTTTTATGGGCTTTAGCGGTTTCGCGATAAATCGCTTTTATGTCTGGCCGCCGAATTTGAAATACTTCAAACTCTTTTGATATTATCCCATGTATTATCCTTTTATTTATATCCCAAGGAGTAATTATCTCTTAATTTCCGATTTCTCCTATTTCTAGCTTCTAGAATATGGGCTAAAGTCCAAAACAATCTTTTGGGCCTATTGGGTTCATTATACGGGCATAATCCTCTTAGATTAGTGTAAGGCTTAAATAATTGGATTAAATTCACCATAATTTATTAAATAGCCCATTAAATGCTTTAATAATTATATTTTAATTCTAAAAAATTCTTAGAAAATTCTCGAGCGTTACACCCTCCCCCACTTAAATAGAAGTTGTCCCCAAATTCAACAGATGGATTTATGGAGAGTGTACTTACATTCAAATAATTCTAGAAATCGCTTATGCTTGGCTTCTTCAGTTTCCCATGTTGCTTCATGTGGCCATGATTTAGTCCATTAGATCTTGACCATAGGAATAGTCTTATTCCAAAGTTGACGTACCTCTCGTTCAATGATCTTGATTTGCTTTTGCTCATATGTCAAATCCTTCTTGATCTCCAGATTATCATAAGTGATGACATGAAATGGATCAGGTACATACTTCTTGAGCATTGAGACGTGAAATACATCATGTACTTCTGCTAATTGAGGGGGAAAAGTAATGCGATATGTAACTTCACCAATCCTTTTGAGAATTTCAAAGGGGCCAATGAATCTTGGAGTAAGCTTGCCTTTGATTCCAAATCTTTGAATACCTCGACCTGGAGAAACCTTAAGGAACACATGATCTCCTACTTGAAATTCTAGGTCGCGCCTTCGATTATCAGCATATGACTTTTGCCTATCTTGGGCCATATGAAGTCTTTCTCGAATGAGTTTTATCTTCTCGGTAGTATCCCTAATAATATCGAGACCGAGAAATTGCTTTTCTCCTACTTCATTCCAACAAATAGGGGAACGACATCTTCTTCTATATAAAGCTTCAAACGGTGCCATTTGAATGCTAGCTTGGTAGCTATTGTTGTATGAGAATTGCACTAAAGGAAAGTGATCGTGCCAACCTCCTCCAAAGTCAATAGCACAAGCCATGAGCATATCTTCCACCACTTGATTTGTCCTTTCAGTTTGACCATCAGTTTGTGGATGGAATGCTATGCTAAAGTTGAGCCGGGTCCCTAATGAATGTTCAAGACCCTTCCAAAATTGTGATGTAAACCGAGGGTCTCGGTCAGATATAATGGTGACAGGGACACCATGTAATCTGACAATCTTCTTTATGTACAATGCTGCTAGTACATCCACAGACCATCGACTTTTAATTGGTAGAAAATATGCAGACTTAGTTAATCGGTCTATGATCACCCATATACCATCGTGTCCACCTCTCGCCTTAGGTAAACCCATGATAAAATCCATCTCTACACTTTTTCCATTTCCACTCGAGAATGTTCAAGGGGTGTAATTTCCCAGCATGTTTTAAATGTTCTGTCTTTACCTGCTGACAAGTGAGGCAGCGAGACATGAATTCTGACACTTCTCTTTTCATATTGGGCCACCAAAAGTTTCTTTTCAAATCTTGATACATCTTGGTAGCACCAGGGTGAATATCATATCTCGATTTATGCGCTTCCTCCATGATCAATTTCTTAGTGTCATCATGATTCGGCACACAAATAAGATCTTTAAACAATAGTCTTCCATCATTTGAGATAGAAAATTCCAGTCTTTGATCAATACTATCCTTGATTTCCATCAATGTAGGATCATTTTCTTACAATTTAACTCTATCCTAAATCAATGTAGGTTGAGACCTTATGTTGGCAATCATTCCTCCTTCTCCTTCTCTGTCAATATCAAGATTTAAATGAGAAAAATCTTCAATGAGACAAGTTATACCTTTTCGGAGGCTTGCTAGTGTTGCCATTGGTTTCCTGCTAAGAGCGTCTGCTACAGCATTCGCTTTTCCTGGATGATATTGAATTGTAAAGTCGAAGTCCTTGAGATACTCCAACCATCTGCGTTGTCGCATGTTCAACTCTTTCTGGGTGAATAGATATTGCAGACTTTTATGATTTGAAAATATAGTGAATTTCTCCCCATAAAAGTAATGTCGTCAAATCTTAAATGTGAATATAACGACTGTCAATTCTAGATCATGCACGTGGTAATTCTCTTCATGACGCTTTAACTATCTTGAAGAATAGCAAATCACCTTTCCATTTTACATAAGGACGCATCCTAGGCCAATACCAGAGGAATCTGTATAGACTTCAAAACCACCACCTTCAATGGGCAATGTCAAAATAGGGGCTATTGTAAGGTGATCTTTAAAATTTAAGAAACTCTCTTCGCAATCCTTCGACCATATAAAAGGATTTTCCTTTCTTGTGAGTCTAGTCAAAGGAACGACGATCTTTGAAAAATCATTGATAAATCTCCTGTAATAACCAGCCAGACCTAGAAAACTTCTGACTTCAGACACGGTCGTCGGTCGGCCCCAGTTTCTAACAGCTTCAACTTTAGAAGGATCAACAGCGATACCTTCTTTTGAAATAATATGGCCAAGGAAAGAAACCTCCTTTAGCCAAAACTCGCACTTACTAAACTTTGCATAAAGTTTGTGCTCTCTTAGTGTTTGCAAGGCTATTCTTAAGTGTTCTTCATGTTCTTCCTTAGTCTTTGAATATATAAGAATGTCATCAATGAACACGACCACAAACGGTCGAGATAAGGCCTGAAGACATTATTCATAAGTTGCATGAATGCTGCCGGGGCATTAGTTAACCCGAATGACATTACTACAAATTCATAGTGGCCATACCGGCCCCGGAAAGCCATCTTGTGTATGTCTTCATCCTTAATCTTGAGTTGATGATAACCCAACCTGAGGTCGATCTTGGAGAAATATTCTACTCCTGAAATATGATCAAAGAGCTCATCGATACGTGGCAACAGATATTTATTCTTGATAGTAAGCTGATTCAGTCGCCGATAATCGATACATAGCCTAAGAGATCCATCTTTTTTCTTGACAAATAGAACTGGCGCACCCCAAGGGGATGTGCTAGGTCGAATAAAACCCTTGTCTAGTAACTCTTGAAGTTGTCTCTTTAATTCCTTGAGTTCCGTGGGGGACATCCTGTAGGGAGCGATTGAAACATGTGCTGCTCCGGGAATAAGTTCAATGGAAAAGTTTACTTCCCTTTCGGGCGGTAAACCAAGTAAATCCGATGGGAATACATCGGGAAATTCATTGACAATAGGAATATCTTCTAAGACGATTTCCTTGGATTCGGAAAGGATTACGGAAGCAAGAAAAGCTACACATCCTTGCGAAATTAATTTGCAAGCGTGCAGAGATGAAATGATAGTAGGATGCTTCCTATATTTGATACCAAGGAAGGAAAACCTTGGAAGACCTGGTTTCTGAAAAGAGATAATCCTATTCTGGCAATTTATGTAGGCATCATGGTCTACAAGCCAATCTACCCCTAATATAGCATCGTAGCCCTCCATATCAAGGCATACGAGGTTTGTAGGAAGATTGTGACCTTCTACCCTTACTTCACTATCGGGGTAATAAGTTGTAAGTTTTGTTCTGAGACCTAAAGGTGTAGTAATAGCAAGGTCCGAAGGTAAAGGAACTGATGAAATGGATAATATTCTTGCAAAGGAATTAGATATAAAGGAATGAGAAGTACCAGTATCAAATAATACAAATGGAGGATGTGAATAAATCTGAATGGTACCTTCCATTAGCCCATCATCCTTGGGTGCTTCATTATCTTCTAAAATAGCATTGAGACGAGCCTGACGCTTGCATCCAGTACCGGAAGATAATTCCTTCAGAAGGGGGCAATCCGGCATGCGGTGCTCCCTATTGCCACAACGTAAACAAGCGCCAAGGCGCTTCCAGCATTCCTCGACTGAATGACCGAACTTCTCACAAAAAGTACAGGCCGTGGTGACCTACTTTTCTTCTTCCTTGACTTTTTTGTTTTTGTGGTAGCCACTACCACTTCCATTTTAGGATCTTTTCTTGCTATCACAGGATTTATAGGGTTCTGTGATGCTGAACTTGCCCTTCTTATCTTGCTGATCTAACCTTCGACTCAGCTCTTCACCCTTGCCTTTTAACTTCTCGACCTTCTCTAAGGTCCTTTTGCATAGGTGTGCATGTTGGACCATCTCCGCATAAGTATGGATATTTTGAGTCCTGAGCTGTTGAATATAACCGGGCCTTAAACCATCCATAAATTTATTAGCCTTCAATAAGTCGGTGCTAATCAAATGAGGTGCATAGGGCGCTAGCCGTGAAAACTGAAGTTCATATTCCGCCATTGACATCATGCCCTGGCGTAATGAGGCAACCTCCACAGCTTTTCGCTCCTTAACATGCTCGGAGAAATACTTGGCTCGAAAAAGTGTAAGAAAGCCTTCCCATGTATGAGGTGCATCAGTCGGTGGTGCAAGAACACACTTCCACCACGTACGGGCATCTTTATTTAATTGAAAAGTAGCTAGGCAGACCTTCTCTTGATTTGTACATTGCATAACTTCAAAAATACGGTTCATCTCATCTATCCAATTTTTGACTTCGTCGGGATTAAAGGAACCCGAAAACCACGGGGGATTTAAGCTCCAGAAGTTACGATGTAAGTCTCCAGCCCTTGCTCCTGCACCAGCTTGCGCCATAGTTTGTAATGCTTGAGTCAGACCTGCAACGGTCTCTTGCATACCGTTCCAGTCTACGGGATGAGCCATTTTGAGAGTGAGGTACCTGAGAAGAGCAATGAACTTGTTAATGCTAATAGAATGAGTGGGGTTAATCTTAGAATTAATTATAATGACTATCTTGTCCCAGGTTCTACACAATTCCTCTCATAGGTTGGAAATTTTCTTTCCTAGTTTCATAGGTGTGGGTCCTTAATCCTTGGACTTAACCTATGACAAGACATCTTTCCTTAAGACTTTCTTATGCCTAGGCTCTGATACCACCTTAACTGTATCACACCGAGATTATGCAGCGGAAATAATCGGGAATGCGAACAACCAGCATGGTAAGCCTCGAGCAAGCATTATAGTCAGAGCGCAAGAAAATCACATATAAGAGTAATTGCACAATGTAATTCTCCAAAAACCTTTAACTTTATTCTTTCATAAATAATCCCAAATTACACAAGATCTTTGATTCTTATTGCTAGACTCATGAAAACAAAAGTTACATCATGACTCGACTTGACATGAATAACTAAGGCTTCTCTCGAGTCGTTTGTCCTTCAATCACTCTTGGATCCATCACTCGAGTAATCTGAATCCGTCTCACTAGAATTTCCTAAAAAAGATTGAAAAGTAGGTAATGAGCACACTGGCCAAGTAGGTATCTTCGTATCTACATGATTAGAAAATTTAAGTAATTAACATCTTAGCTCTAAAGAATAAGATAAATCATGCAAATACGATGAAAACATGCGAATAAAGCCAAAGTAACAAGATATGATCAAGCTTAAGATGTGAGAATATAAATTGATCAAGTAAGAATATAACAAGAATGTAATTCTTGCCTTTTCAAGAATGTAACAAGAAGGTACTTTTCATAACCATGAAGGCTATATTCTAGAAAGCCATGTAACAAGCAAGAATGTACTATTCACTTAGTAGCAAGTACTTCATGAATTCATGTGGATTTCCGTGGATATTTCACTTATTTATAGAGAAAGTACTCCCAGCGCAATGCGACGCCAGTAGCATCATATCCCATGGTTTATATAGTATGTTTCCGACAATCAGCCGAGGGGACTAGTATAGAGCCCTTGAACACAATCAGTGCTCGAACTGCATCTTCAAGTATAAATCAAGCTACTTCCACGTTATAACAAAAATATGGCCAAGAATCTATAATTTCAACAATAGTTCCATAATAAAGTAACCAAAAATAAGAATGCTTCTATTGAGAATAAGAGATTTCAATAAATGGATTAAACAACTAGGTTATGCCATGAAAATAAATCGGCAGAATAACGATATATTCCTTATCTTTCAAAATTTACTTAGATATCTTTGGAATAATGTGACAAGTTCTAGATAATCAATTGGACCATCTAAGAACATAAGAAAATCAACCCATGAGTCAAACCCCGGGTTAATCAAACTCAGGATGCTAGCGGTCATTTACCGGACCGTTTCTTGCTCCTGGCGGTCTAGTACAGAACCGTTTATGAACAGAGTCCAATATTTTTGAAAACAGAACATCTGGAGTCTTAGCGGTCTAATGCAGGACCGTTTAGGATCCATTATCGGTCTATTTAATGGCCGCTAGCAGACTCTGGCGGTCAACCAGAAGGCCGCTAAATTCCAGAATGCATAAAACACTGATAAAAGTGCTTTCTAGACCATGGTTTTAATGGTACAACCAGCTCGGCGTCCTAGTGGGAATCTCAGGTTCACGGAGTCTTACGGAGGCCTTGAAATAAGATTTCCTAGTCCATTGGAAGGAATATCCAAGAGAGAGGTCATCATGTCCAAGATTATGTTCCTAATGTGCAAAAAGGTGTAACTAATGACAACATATCAGAATATGTGCCATGTACTTATGAAAATGACTCTGAGAAGAGAGAATGTAAAATAGAGTTCAATCACCAATCCTCTCTTAATTTGAAACATGTATTTATTACAAAATATATGAATTTGGTCACAAATTAACATAAGTTAAAATAATACTGATTATGCTTAGAAACATGGAATCTATTATGATAAACGATGAAATCAACTAAGTATATAAAACCAGTACTTAAATCAGGCTTAAAAACATAGTTAACTAAGTTTAACATATAATAATTATGGCAAATCTGCATTAAGTCTTGGGTTAAAATAATGCAGATATTCAGAAATAGAAAACGGTCAAATGGACGCCCGCCACTTGTCGGTTAGCGGTCTATCGTACGACCGCGACAGTTCACTGGCGGCCAGAAGGAAGACCGTTTCTTCCTGTATTAATTCGAGTTCCAAAGACAACTAAACAAAAATGCTAATTAAGACATATCATGTCTGGAAATCAACATATATAAACTTCCATAACCATGATAGAACGTATATAGGCCAACAATATGCATAGGTTTGTATGAACAATAAGGAATTCCATTTTTTTCTTCATTAGGCTAAGAATCATGCATGAAGACTAAACTAGATGCATAGTCCTAAGTAAAACATGAAATTCTCAAGGTATAATGCATGAAAACGAATGAAACCAAAGGGCTTTTGTTCTTGACTTTAAATTCAAGCCTTTCATGAGATAACCTACCTTTAATAGTGCTCCTAATCTTCGAATTTCTGACTGGAATCAAGCCCTAGTTTCTGCACTTTCTTGTACTAAGTCAACAACTTCACGTCCCTCAATCTCCTGATTCTCTTGACCTATGGTCGTGAAATTTTGAGGGTAAGTAGAGGATATGAAGGGGAACATAAAGTTCTAAAGAACCTCTATCTAATTACCTTGTTTTGGGCTCCGAATTCTTTGATCTTCTTAGGTCGGATGCACTAATTCCTGAGTTCTTAATGTAGAAACAACAGCTTTAGAAGCCTCTAACTTCACGTAGGCTTGATCTCCTATAACGAAATATTAAGGGAAGTTAGTCTTTAATATTAGGAATAAAAACCTTAAAAGAACCTACCCAAAAAAATATCTCCTTACCTTAGTTCCACGCGTGTCAAAGTAGGGGTCACACATGTTAAATATGGGACCTATTTATAGGATTTGCTAGGGATTTGAGGATTAGAACGATTCTAGAGTCCCAATTAGACTTTAGATCAATCCCTAAGAGTCCTAAGCATCCTTACAAATCTTCATTCGCTGGTCTCTAGAGTTTTAATTGTCAAAAATCTAATCTTTTTGCACTTTCTTACACTCACGGAACTGATAGCGATTTAGTGGTCGTTTGGCGACCGTTTTATTGGCGTTAGCGGTCTCGCGATAGACCGCTTTTATGTCTGGGCGCCGAATTTGAAATACTTCAAACTCTTTTGATATTATCACATGTACTATCCTTTTATTTATATCCCAAGGAGTAATTATCTTCTTAATTCCATGATTACACCTATTCCTAGCTTCTAGAATATGGGCTAAAGTCCAAAAATAATCTTTTGGGCCTATTGGGTTCATTATATGGGCATAATCATCTTGGATTAGTGTAAGGCTTAAATAATTGGATTAAATTCACCATAATTTATTTAATAGCCCATTAAATACTTTAATAATTATATTTTAATTCTGAAAACTTCTTAGAAAAGTCTCGGGCGTTATAGCCCATTCCAATTGGCGCCCAGGTGATGGGCGCCCATTCCTGCAGGCTTCCTTTTGGCTTTTCGAAATCCTTGAATTAGTGACACTCCAGAATGTCGTCAATTGCTAAATAGCGACCATTCAGAAGGCCGCCAATTCTTTTCTTCATATTTTGAGCCAAATTCAGATTATTTTTTATTCCACGACTGTCTGGAAGGTCACCATTTGATAAATGGGCGCCCGTGCGGAAAGTCGCCAATTTTCTTGCCATATTTTGAGCTTTTAAGTTCGTCTGAAACTCGTATTAATTTATAATTAGCGACCACGTAATGGGTGTCAATTCTTTTCAAATTTCGGAAAGTCCTAATCCATCTCGAAATGCCTTGGAATTGGCGATGTTTCTATCTGCCGTCCTTTTAAATAGCAACCATATGTCTGGTCGCCAATTCTTCCAGAATTACAAACTCCAGTAGAACCTCCTTCTTTCTCCGTTTTGAGCCCCTTTTTCACTTGGGAAAGGATCCTAATAGTTTCTAAGGCTAAGGGGACACTTGGGCAATGTATATCTTCTTCCAAATCTAACTTAAACATGATTTCCTAATTTCTCTTGAATTAAACTCCAAATTTTGGCCCTATAAATAGGACCCTTCTCTCCCTTGTGTGAGGGGCATCAATAATAATCTATGGGGAGGTGCTGCCGGTTTGAAGGCTCAAGGAGGAAACTCCGATGTACCTTAAAGCTTCATCCATGGAGTTCTTCTTCCTCCCTTGAAGATTTGGAGCCTCTTCATCCTTAGTGCGTCTTCCTCTCTTGGAGGATTAAATCAATAAGCCTTTCCTTCTCTCTTCTCTTATTTTTATTTTAATCTAGCATTGCATGCATCATTATTCTATCTCTTTCTTTTATCTTTTCATCTCAACATTGAGATCTCCATATTGTGCACTCTAGCACACCTCCCAATTGCGCAACACTTTCACATCTCCCTATTTTTCATCATACATCATCTTTTCCCACCTTTTGCATAGGGGTTTAAGGGCCAACACCAAACAAGGTGTGTTCATACTCATGCTTTTCATATTATTTATCTTAAGAACTTGATGCTACACACTATTATTTTCTAATCAATATCTTTTTCTTGTTGGTGTTTTCTTTGTTTTGCAAGGGTAATCAAGTCAAAGAAGAACTTTCTTCATCGGCCGGCCGATAGGAAGAGAAGGTGCACTCACAATCTCCACCGCACTTCAGGGTATTTATTCGCGATCCCTCCTTTGCTTTATGTTATATTCTTTTGAGGTAACCCCTCTGGCGATCACACTCCATATTATCATCCTCGCATGCTCCCCTCTTTCTCTCTCTTTCCCCTTATTAGTCCATATTGTTAATTCTTTTCTCTAAGTGGATTTTCCATAATCTACAAATTGGCCATCACGGTGGAAACACCATTATTTTTCTTTGATTATCCTCTGCTATTTGCACCCACGGTGCACCTCCCTTTGTGCTCCACGTAGCACTCTTTTTATTTCTACCCCTTGTGCACTACGTGCACACCCCCCACTTGTGATTGTTACTTTGTTAGATATTTTGGGAATTTCATTCCTTTTCTTATCTTATCTTTAAAAAAATGAGCATGCCATGCTTCTTTTCATGTTCCTATCTGATTTTCATGAGTTATGTGATGCGTTTGTGAGTGTTTTCTTCTTTTCCTTTGGTTTTTTCCTCACTGTTTAAGCTTTTTGGCCGTTGTTCTAGGTTCTGGGAGAGAGGGAATTAGCGCCCATACGGAGGACGCCAATTCCCCAATTGGTGGCGCCTGTAACGGTGCCAATTCCCTTCCCCTCTAAAAAAAAAATTGTAATTGGCGCCCATCTGAAGGGCGCCCATTCTTCAATTAATGGCATGGTGTAGGGCGCCAATTCCCTGCCCCTTCTGAAAAAAAATATAAGAAACAGAATTGGCGCCCATTCAGAGGGCGCCCTTTCAAGAATTGGTGGCCTTGATCAGGGCGCCAATTTCCTGTGTTTTTCACAGAACCTTCTTCTAGTGTGACTTGTTCTGCATTATTCTCTTATACATTATGTTCATACATTCATATTTCTATTATTTTATATTAGTTTTGCATTCATAGCGCATTTGGCTTGGGAGACCTCCTCTCCCCACACTTTCTAGGAGATCTTACACCCTCTTTGCGAAGGAAGGACCCTCCATTGAGTATTCCATCTCTTTGGACCAAAAATTCCTAAACCAAGCCTCCATAAGTCTCCGCACCCGTGGATTCCTTCACGGACGTCGGGCAGGTTGTACCTTGAAGTTCCCCGGGTTTAGTTGGCCAAAACATGGTGTGAGAATCAACCTAGTTGGCATTGGAGCAAATCATATTGAAACTAGGTTCATTACCTTGAGTGGATCATTCCAAACTTTGTTAAAATCCTTAATTCACATCAAGGAATAAATAAAATCAAGCGTAAACATTCAACTTGTTTGATCTTTACAATTTTTTTTGATTGAATATTGATTGTGTGCATGATGTTTCACTTTGATAATCAAACCAACATGTTTAATCATGAGGATTACCAACCTAGCACATCCTACACTCCTCAATTTCAACATGTTCATTATAATTCTCACCATAATTCTTTCAAGATACCACATCCTCATTCTCATGGTTTTGCCCGACCTATGGGCAATTTCCAATCTTATGGTCCCTCGCATAAAGCGCAAGCCGCTACTCCCTCGGGATCGTCTCCTCCAACGATGAGAAGGTCTCCCAAATCTTGCATGCAATAGATCATCTCACCCCTCAACAGATTCAAGCCTTTAAGGCTGCTATTGATAGTGCATCTTCTCCTCCTCCTCCTCCTTCCAATCCCATTCGGGTGGCCCATCACCCGCCTCCCTCTTCACCTCATACACGGGTGGCCCATCACCTGCCACCTCCTTCTATTCATATTCCTCCTTGGGTAGTCCATCACCTGCCTCCTTCTATTCCTCCTCCTTCACGGCCCCAAGGCCCATCCATTCCTTGCAACCCGGCCCGACCGGGTCCTTCTTTGGGTCAGCCCGTCAACCCCCCTCCACGGCCTTCATATGCAGCCCCCCTTCAAGGCCACTATGCCAACCATTCGCTTCTTATGTTACACCCCTCCAAGCTCTTGTTGATAAAGTCACTTCAATGGAGGAACAATTAAAAAGGGTCACGAGCCCGCGGCCTCCTCCTCCTCCTCCTCAAGTCAACCCTCTTCATGCATTCATGAACGATATTATGAAGATGAAGAAAGAATGGAAGGAGAGGAGAGGTGATTACGGCATCAATAATTTAAGTGAGCAAGAGCCGGCAAGTTTTAACGATCAAGTGGATGCCATCTGCCCTCCGCCTATTCATTCATATGGCCCTCCGCCTCCGCTTCCACAAACTCCTCCACCTTGTACGCCTCCACCACCCATTAATACGCCACCACCACGGCATCCACTTGAGCCCGACAATGAAGAGTTTGAGCCGGCAGATGAAGACTTGAAGACGGCACAAGATGAAGTTCTGCAAGCACCCATTTCGAGTTTCCTCCATTTCCCTCTCTCTCCATTACTGCCAGAAGACCCTCCTGCTCAGGATGATGCCACCGTCCCCAATCTAACCCCCCTTTTGAGACCTATTAGTGTTACGATGATGGGTTGATGCTCCAATCACCCACACTGGTGCATCATGAACCCCCTCCTACTCTTCAAACCTCTCACACTACCACTAAAATCTGACATTTCCAACGTGCCAAACCCTCCACTATTACACCCCAATTCTCAAACCATCAACCTCTGCAACACCAGCTTCCGCCGAACCTCCCACTAAACCCCCCATTATACCTTCATCAACCTCTACGCGCTCGGCCTCCGTCGAACCCTCCATCAAACTTCCCCCAATTAACCTCCCATTGTCGCCACCTATGGCCTCCACTATCCCTATAATCCCGAAATCAACTTTGTATATCCCTCCACCTAACGCTTTGCCCAAACTCGTGGCAGATCCTGAGTAGGGTCCACTCCTTTTTTCACTCGAGCCAACCCTATCCACTTTCGAGCAAGGGGAGAAGCTCGACGTGTTCGAACCTCCACTTGCCCTTCCTCCAACACCTTCCATTACACCTCCACCATCTATTAAGCCTTCCGCCTCCGCTTCATCTTCCATTGCCACTCAGAATGGGTGCCCTTTTGCAAGTATTTGTGCCAAAGAGAAGATTCAAAAGCTGGGCAAGAAGGATTTGGCTGTGACTATGTTATTCAAGAAGCAAGACTTTATTTGCCGGATGTCAATCCGTGTTCTTGTGCCGGGTATGATCGAAAAGGCCCGGTCCCCACCAATCCTCATTGAGAGAAGATGTCAAGCTTTGATGCCATGTGCGTCCATGTCCAAGGGTGGGGCTGGGCACCCCTTGTCTCAACCCTCCAATATCAAGTCCATTCTTCCATGCAAGGGGCGAATGCCCATTTTATTCAACACTATTCATCCATCACAAGCCTTGGGCAAAACAAAGCTTCCCATTCTAACATTTCAACTCCCTCACATTATTGCTCTTCGCCCTCCAAGGGAGTTATCATTCATTTTTGAAGCTTCATCACGGGCTTTAATTTTACCTGTTGGGCCATTCGACTATACACTTTCACTGCTATGGAGGGGTGGTTATTCTTCTGCGAGGGGGCCTTCGGCTACCCTATCCACTTCCTATGCTATCCCATCCACATGGGCCATCCGTTGGGTGAAGAGGGAGTTCTCATCCTTTCACCACTTGTGTTCCTTGCATTCCATGCATTTCATGCATTCCATGCATCTTCTACATCCATTCCATTGCATTCACATACATTTCTTCTTTCCCGGGTTTCCGAACCCGTATCTTCCCCACCTACCGGAACCTCAGAATCCTCCACATCTTCCTTCTTATTCACCTCCCTCTTCGGGATCTTTGAGTCCCCTTACACTTGCCAGGCATCACGCCCCCTCCAGTTTTCTCTCAGGGAATCATGCCCACTCCCAACTCTGGTATCCGGATCCTCCGGATTTCTCTCTGCTTGTCGGGCATCGCGCCCTCCTTCTTCACATCCTTCCGGAACCTCCGGATCTCCCAGGGCATCGCCCCCATTCCTACTTTATTCCTCCGGAACCTCCGGATCTCCCTCTTTGGGCATCGCGCCCCTCTACAGCCTCACATCTGGGTCCTCCGGATTCTTATCTTTTCCTAGGGCATCACCCCCATTCCTACTTTATTCCTCCGAAACCTCCGGATCTCTTTTCAGGGCATCGTGCCTGTAATGCCCTGGATCTCTATTGGATCTTTTTTAGATCTTTCATATGCCTCATTTTCAACCGTTCACTATCTCTCTTCGTTCTCTCTCGTTTCAGGGTCTCTCGGCGCGGGGTGCACACCGTTGCGGAGCTAGCCGAGGCGAGGACGCGACGGAGTGATCGGGACGCGGGATGGGGCGACGGTTTGAGCGTGGCGGGCGCGATCTCTCGATGGATTCCAAGAAGGCGCCGTTCGCGTTCCTGGCGGTTTTTGGCGTGGTTTAGCCACTTTGGCGCGCGGTTTCTTTGGTGGAGGTAGGGAGATTGACCGCCACTTCGTTCCGCACATTTTTCCTACTTTTGTGCGTTGTTTGGTGCTCGATCGGGGGAGATCGTGCCGGTTTAGTGAAAACCGTCGTTTTGGGGGTTTTCAGGGTTCGTCGAAAAACGACAACCATTTGCGGCGTGGTTAGTGTCAAAATGACCGCTGGGATGTCTGGATCCCATTCACGTAAGTTTTGTCGTGTTCGGTCATCATTCGGGGCCGGTAGGAGTCCGGGAACCTCGTTGACTCGTTTAGGGTCGATTCGTCGGAATCGCCCCGATCTTGCATTCTGATGCGTGCATGTGGGCTTTTTAGCCTCCAGAACTTGTTTTTCATCATTTGCCTTTGTTTCCCCTGTGCTTTGGCATGAATGGGGCGTGGAATGGACCGATTCGACGTTTCCACTATTTTCCCGCCGTGACCGGTGTAGCGGTCGTTTCAAAGACCGTCACAGTCTCTGACGGCCCTACGATAGACCGCCACAGCTCTTAGGCGTTTTAGACCATTCGTGGCTGTGGGAGTGTGACAGTCCACCTCTGGTGCGTCACAGCCCTCTGACGCATCCAGGTAGGTGCGTCATGGCCATTTCATTTTCTTGAGGTTCGGGTTAGTTGTTTGCGTAGCGGTCGTTTCCTCGTGCGTCACAGTGCTGTAACGCGTCCGCATTTGGACCATTACATGCTGTTCGTTCAAGTTTTAGGCGTGGGTCTGTTGGCTTTGACGGCCCTGCCTTGGTGCGTCAGAGCTGGTAACGCGCCTATGGTGGTGCGTTACGGTCCTGTTGTGGCCGTGATGGCCATTGGGCTTTTCAGTGTGTGGCCGTGTGTTTGCTGGTCCGTTTTAGGTGATGTTTGTGGCTGTTTTGGGATAGGTTTGTGGCGTATCTGTATGTGTATCTGCCTATGTTAGGGTGATGTCTGTCGTTCCCGTGGTCTAGGCCGCCTTCCCCGTGGGTGTCGGTTGACATTCCTATGATGGCCGAGACTACGTTTCCGAGTCTGTCGGTAGTTTCTTGTGCTGCCTTCGGTGTTTGAGGTACGGGTGACAGTGCATGTTTGACTGTCTGTACTTCAGCTCTGTGTTTCGTGATCTTCTCGTGTCGTTGCCTTTTTTCACAGACTCTTTGTGACAGCTCGCGGAGCGGGGCACGTTCGGTATACAGTTTGTAAGCTAGTCTCCGTCGGCTCCCGGCTGCACCGTAGCGTCCTACGGGGGGAGAAAACTAGCTAGAGGCCTGGCTCAGGTAAAAGCCAGTGTGTGCACACGTGGTCAGGGGCTGAGGACTGACGCCGCGGGCGTGACCCAGACAAGTACTTGTTACTGTGGTTCTGCGTGGGTCTGCGACTCGGCCGCGCTCGTGTCGATGCAATCGGTTGGTAGTTGAGACACTTGTAGTGTGTGTTGTGGTGCAGTGTAAGACGTCAGCGGACGCATCTTGTGAGGTGGTCTTAGTCTCTGTCAGGCCGTTGTGACGACAGCGTAGACGAGACACTTGTTGGCGCAGCATAAGACGTCAGTGGACGCATCTGGACGTTCTCCTGGTGCGGGGTTTCTCCGTCGCGTGGCGTGCGACTTCCGTACCTTTCCTGTGTTGTGACCTGTCCGGGTTGGCCTTCCTGTGGCTAGACTCGAGCTCTGTGTGTTATCCTGCACGACGCTCCGGTCGTGTCATCTGCGTCTATCTAGGCCTTTTCTAGACTTTCTTTTGCATGCTTGTTGTAGGTGTAGATTGGGGTGCTTGTTTGACTTCTCCCCTTTTCCTTGCTGCTCCCTACTCTTGTTCCCCGTTCTGTTCCCTTCTGCTATTGCAAGGCGTAGTTTGGGGGCCGAGGTTAGTTCGGCTTTCCTCTTATTCCCCTCGTCCTTACTTGTTCCCTACTCCTGCTTCCCTTTCTTTTACAGCTTCCTAGTGTTGTCTCTTGCGGTTGTTCCTGTTGTTTCAGTTTTTCCATGTTACTGTGTGTTTTTCAGTGGGGATCCATGTGACCCCTACTGAGCCAGTGACACGAGGCTCACCCCTGCTTTTCAGGTGGGGTGACTTCGTTCGTGCTGCTTCCGCGGGTCCTGGAGTTCGAGTAGTAGCTGCCAGTTGGTACCTCCGTCGGGCTTCCCCCGACTTCTCGGTACGTCTTTTCTTTCTGTCGACTGTACTGCTAGACTGCTGTCTTTAGCTTTGGACTTGACTCTGGTATATAATTGTTTAAAATCTGTTAATTAAAATGTAATTTTATTTCTGCTACTTTAGCAACCCGATCTAATGAAATTTAATTGCTTGCTGTTATATCTGTCAGTTCAATGTACTACACGACAATCCTTTTTCCCTTCGGAGCTTTACCGCTCTTGGGAGGCCTCGCGGGTTCCAAGTGGTATCAGGTATTCTATAGTCCTATCGGATATATGTGGTATCCGGAATCCGAGTCGTCACAGCGCCCCTCCTTACCCTATTCCTCCGGAACCTCCAGATTTTCCGTCTTATTTTTCCTCCAATATCCTTGGGCATCATGCCCCTTTCTATCTTCATCCTCCGAAACCTCCGGATCCTCCTCACCCTCCTTCTTCCAACTCTCCATCTCTTCACCCGAGGCACCGCGCCCCTGCTCACTTTATTCCTCCGGAACCTCCCGGGGCATCGTGCCCCATGGTATCTTCCTCCTCCAAAACCTCCAAATTCCTTCCTCCTCTTAGGGCATCGCGCCCCTTTCTATCTTCTCCCTCCAGAACCTTCGGACCTCCTCCCTTTCCTCCGATTTATCTTTCTACTCCTCCGGGACATTGTGTCCATTGTTCTTTTCCTCCTTTTAAACCATCTTTTTTCATACCTTTTCCTGGGGCATCACCCCCATTCCTACTTTATTCCTCCAGAACCTCCGGATTCTTCTTCCCATCATGACTCTCTTCCCTTGCATCCGGACCCTCCGGATCCGCCACTTTCCATTTATCAATTTCTTCTTCTAATTTCTTCCGATCCCGGGTCTGACCCGACTTCTTCCGCATCAACTACTCTGGGCATCTGCCCGTTTTCCCACTGCTTTCGAGACTTTAGTCCTCACTCCACCCCTTAATTTTCCCTTTAATTCTATAGACCTTTTATGTGATCAGGGTCTCCTCACCTTAGTAAGGGAGTTCTAGCCCTCACCTCTTCTCCTTTCTCCTTATTCGTCTGAGTCAGGTCCAGACACCACTCCTTCTTGTTAAGCCACTTTCAAAGCTTTGCTATCCTTTCTTATCTGCCAAAAGAGGACAAATCCCATGATCGCCTTCGACAACTGCTTCTTTAACAAGGTCACAAGGTAATTTATTGGTGTAAGCATGCGCTTTATGATTTCATTATCTCATTATTTTATTCACGCATGATTTTTCAAAATAAAGTGCTTCTTAACATGATTAAGAGTGGTTGTTCTAAGCCTTATCTTAGGCCTTTTATTAAAATCAATATCAAAAAAATAAATAAAGAAAAAAAGAGTCTTTAGGCTTGCTATGCAGTATTTTGGTTATAAGAATCCCGCGCTGGGAATTCGGCATTCTCTCCCCTCTCATTAAGGGCAACCCTTAGCTGGGCACCGCACACACTTCATGGCGTCCTTAGCCGTCTCCTTTGGTAGAACACTGTTGCTACTTGGGCCATGCTCGAGGACACGAGGTCTTTTTCACCTCTTAACTCGGCTAAAATATGAGGATAGAGATATTATGGGCAAAACAACTAACCTAAGCACACCCCGATAAGAGGAAGTCTCAAATAGGGGTAGTCAATTATGACCTTATTTTTAAATTTCAAAGTTCAATTGCGGTATCTTTCAAGTCCAAAGGATGACAAAAGCACAAAGTGCCAAAAAATGATGAGAGAAATCAAAAATGAGAAAGAAAAAAAATCAAAGAAATCTGGCATGGCAAGAGGGCAGTAAAGTTTCCTCGCGGGATGTTATGAACCCGGCCGTATGCGTGCCTACATGAGAATCTAAGGTTTGATGATATGACACAAAGCCCCGGTGCAACAGACTGAATCTCTAGGGGTTGTGTTATGGATGGAAGTTAAAACCTGATATCTTCTTAACTCACATCAAGCTTATCCCCAACTTTTCTTCTCTTCTCCCTCTAAGACCGAGTGCTTCTCGGGTATGGCCATGGTATGCACGCCTTACTTTGGGCAGTTTTTAGCAAAAGAGGAAGGAAAAAGGACCCCTATTCAGTTGTTTAAATATCCTTTGATGCTGCATTAGCAATGTCTAAACCAACATCTAAAAAAATTGAATATTTCTCAACAAAAAAATCAAAAAATCAAAAATTGAATATTTCAAAAAAATCCAAAAAAATTAAAATATTTTTCAAAAATCCCTAAAAATTTGAATATTTTTCAAAACCCATAAACACTTGCATATTCACAAAAAAAATCTAAAAAAAATTAAATTGTATTTTCTGATGGTGTTGTTTTGTAGGGACAATCTTTTTGCAAAGGACCAAAGAGCACGGGATGAGTCCTCTCTATTCATTGCTATCAATCTTTTCGATTCTTCCCTACGTTGATTGCTATCTTCACGAATTGCTGCTCTGGGCATTATTCTCATCATTCAAGAGCAAATTTTTCTATGTTATTCACCTGATTCATCATGCCGTTCTGGGCATTACTTGATCTTGATCATTCAACTTCAAATCTTATGACTAGCCAAGTTGTCATCCTCATGACAAACAACAATAATGATGCTTTGCATGTTTCATGTTTCAATGCAATCTCTGCTATGATATTCAATGCAATACTTCAACTCATCCTATTCATGCTAGACATGCTTTGATGCTTAATACATGCTTTTGATGCTTCGCCTTGCTTTGCTATTGATGCTTAATACATGCTTGAATGATTCATGCTATGCTCAATGGTTAATTCATTATTCAGTATCTTCATGATATCTTGGCTGATGAATTTTTTAGCGCAGGAAGTAGCTTTTGGTCCCACCGTCCGGGCATCGTCACTCAGGTCCCACGGTGCTTGAACATCATTTCTCAGTTCGCTTATGCTTATTGCTCCACCATATTCTCCCTGTATGCATTCTTACTAAATGTTACTTACACTATTAGATTATATCAAGGACTATGTGACTTTGGTAAATCTGGAATTTGAGTTCCCCTTCATCAAAAATAATGATAATTCCAGAGCAATCTTAGTCGCACGGATATGCCGTTGAGCCATCCAAGACTGGGGATAATGGTTCCCTTTTATGAATTGGTGCGCGGATAAACGACTTCGGCTTAATATCAGCTTACAAATTGGTATCTTGACTCAGTCTGGACAGCTTAACAATATTATCCTTGATTACATTATATTTTAATTTATTTTAATTTTTTCTTTAAATCCAGCATGCATTCATGTAGAATCTTTGAATCAACAATGGAAAATCATTTTAATAAACTCGATTGTGAGAGTCAATCGATCTTAATTTTCAAGATACGAGATATTCCATGTCGAATTGTGCCCTCAGTTCACCTTGTTGCCATTTTTGGACTGTTTCCTTGAAAACTCCTTTGTTTGGATTTCTATCCTCTTATTCAATCATATCCTTTGATCCACATTGGTTGCAGCACGTCCACATTGGCTGGTAACCGCTCTCCAATGGTGAAACCTACAAGTTTGTGACCTGAGATACTTCCACCGCGTTAGAAGTTGATCGTTCTTATTATCTCCTTTGTGCCCGTGTGCACCCTCCTTCTTTATCCAAACAATTGTTGCTTTCATTGAATCTCCTCAAGATTACTTCATCTCGAGATTTTGATTCAATTTCTATCAAGTGATGTTGATCGCGTGTCTCATCACACCTTGGCATCTACTTTTCAGTTTGCTCTCACTTCATTTCATTCCATTCCACTCCATCTCGCTCCCTTGCAAAGCAGACGCTAAGTCGGGGCAGCTGTAAACACGCTAAAATTGACGTCACTTTGAGCATTCGCGTTGTGATGCCCCGTTTGACCCTCAAATCAACTTATTTGAGTGATTTTTCTTATTTTTCTTGAATCTTCAATTTTTCAGCTTTCCCACATGTTTTCCTATTTTTCTAGATTTTTTTGAGATTTTTATCTATTTTTCTAGGGCATTTTCTAATTAATAGTAGTCTGCTTGTCGCTATTTAATGGGCGCCCAGGACAGGGGCACCCATTACTGTGAATGGCGCCCATGACCTGGGCGCCCATTCCAATTGGCGCCCAGGTGATGGGCGCCCATTCTTGTAGGCTTCCTTTTGGCTGGCTTTTCGAAATCCTTGAATTAGTGACACTCTAGAAAGTTGCCAATTGTTAAATAGCGACCGTTCAGAAGGTCGCCAATTCTTTTCTTCATATTTTGAGCCAAATTCGGATTATTTTTGATTCCACGACTATCTGGAAGGTCACCATGTTGGGTCCCGTAGTGCAGGAAGACGGATCTATAGGGGGGGTGAATAGATCCTTCTATTAAAAATTTGTTCAATTAAAACACAAACACCCCACAACGGAAACTAACACAACATCTAAACAATTATGCATGACGTAGATTTACCAAGCAGCAAATAGATGGACATTAAGGATTAAAAATGACTTGTAGAACTAAACTCAAGTTAGCTCTTTGTGTGCACAAATTAAGTGTGTGTAGCAATTTGATTGGATTGAGTGTGTGGTAGTATCAAATTAAACCTGTGAATGGAGATTGAGGAAATAGACAGTCACACAGGCATTCAAATATGAACACTGTGATTTTTAAGGTGGTTTGAGACCACGACGGGCTCCCTACGTCCGCCTCTCACTCAACTAAATGAGACTTCACTACTGGTAAACCAGTACGAGGATAAATCCCCCCACACACACTGAGTCAAGCTCTAACACACATACACAGGACGATGCCTACACACACACACGGGGACAAGCCTCGACACACACACGGAGACGGAGTCTCCAACACGATTTCAGTGACCAGATCAACAACACACACACACACACACGCTGCAACAGACACAACACTCTACACATACGAACACCCGGATCTGGATAGATCCACACACACACGCAGATCTGAAGAGATCCACACACACACACACACACACACACACACGGATCTAAACATATCCACACACAGATACAAACACGGGGATGAACCCCAGAGCGCGTTGCTCGGAACGCAGCTCACAAACGCACACGTTGCAAGTTGTAGCAAACTGAACACACTTGGATGTGCACACTGCACAATCCGACCACACACAACTCGGATGTGCACACCGCACAATCCGACCACACACTTGATGTTCACAGATTTATAAGAAAATACACACTTGAAGCTCAAAATAATTTAGAAGAGGAAATAGAAATAAAAACTTCAAATCTAGGCTCCCCCTTAGTGAATGATGTAGATCTTGGGCTGATGTTACTTCTCCACTTGGTTTCCACTTGATTGGCTTCAAAATGATCTTCAAATGCTTGAGATTTGATGAAGAATGCTTGGACGAAGCACTGTTCACGGAGTTCTTCCTACAACCCTCTTTCTCCCTTGATAGCCTTCCTTTGATCCCTTTTAGCAATTAGGATTTCTTGGCCCAAGAGTTGTTTTTATAAGACCTAGGATGGTCAAGGGACAAGTCAGGAACCAGATCCACGATTTTAGGTAAGTTGGGAGACTTTAAGATCAAAAAGTCCACGATAGGGGCTTTGAACACGTTCATGAAAAGAAGTCAACAATGGCAGCCTCGAAGGGTTCGATCGACAGAAAATTTTGATCGGTCGATCGAACTCTGAAAATTCTCAGAGTTTTCGGTTCTGGAAAAATAGGTCGACCGAACTACCCATTTAGGTCGACCGAACTCTGTCAGAGTTCAGTCCCTTGGTTGCCAGAAAATTAGGTCGACCGAAATGGTCCCATAGGTCGAGCAAAATCTGGAAACTCTTTAAAATCAACTTGTTAGCCTAGAGAAACATAGCCACACTAAAGAACCTTGCATTTGGCCTCTTGTAGAGGTTGTTTATGGTTTGTCACCCACAATGGCTGGAGGTTATGGGAACTACAACTAAAACATGTAGAGTTCAAGCATACTCTTTAGAATCCCACTTGAATGAAATCGACTGTGTTGGTGTACTATCTTCATGGTTTGTTTAGCATACCTGCCTTGGTGATCTGCACTATTTAACCCCATCCTCTTCACATCATATCCAAAAGTCTTGACGTTAATAAACCTTGATACGGTGGATTTAAGCCTATTGAGATTCTGAGACATGAATGCAGAGGCTTCAACTGATTTCTTCATATCTAATTCTTGAAAGCAAAGGCTTCTTGTCATCTGAATTCAGCTAGCAGTCAGACTGAAATGGTTGCTATAGAGCAAGTCTATGGACTTGTGTGACACTTCTATTGACTAAATTTTTCATACTTTGCACATAGTTCGTCAACCTGAATTATGAATAGATCAAGAGATTTTTAGCTGGACTGGACTGGACTTATCACCTTCCAGACTGAACTTAGGCTTTTGCATTGCTATATAACTGAAGGACTTGCAGCTTGCTATTCATGCATCAAACTAAACTCTGAAACTCTGATAGTCATGAGTTCTATTAGGAATTCTGACTTGGTTGAATGCAGAAGTTGGACTGAATTCCAATAGCTTGGTGATATGCATCAGACTCAGTTGACTTGAGTTCTGAGCCCCTTTTCACGCAGGGTTGGCTGAACTTGAGTCAATATTTGATTTTCACACAATTCAAAAGTGGTTAGTTGACATCATCAATAATCATGTAGACTCACCAGTGAGTCATAGTTCGTCATCATCAAAACCATCAAACCTAGGGACACAACACGCCATTTGATAAATGGGCGCCCGTGTGGAAAGTTGCCAATTTCCTTGCCATATTTTGAGCTTTTAAGTTCGACCGAAACTCGTATTAATTTATAATTAGCGACCACGTAATGGGTGCCAATTCTTTTCAAATTTGAGAAAGTCTTAATCCATCTTGAAATGCCTTGGAATTGGCGATGCTTCTGTCTGTTGTCCTTTTAAATAGTGACCATCTGTCTGGTCGCCAATTCTTCCAGAATTCCGAACTCTAGCAGAACCTCCTTCTTTCTCCGTTTTGAGCCCCTTTTTCACTTGGGAAAGGATCCTAATGGTTTCTAAGGCTAAGGGGACACTTGGGCAATGTATATCTTCTTCCAAATCTAACTTAAGCATGATTTTCTAATTTCTCTTGGATTAAACTCCGAATTTTGGCCCTTTAAATAGGACCCTTCTCTCCCTTGTATGAGGGGCATCAATAATAATCTAAGGGGAGGTGATGCCGGTTTGAAGGCTCAAGGAGGAGAATCCCATGTACCTTAAAGCTTCATCCATGGAGTTCTTCTTCCTCCCTTGAAGATTTGGAGCCTCTTCATCCTTAGAGCGTCTTCCTCTCTTGGAGGATTAAATCAATAAGCCTTTCCTTATCTCTTCTCTTATTTTTATTTTAATCTAGCATTGCATGCATCATTATTCTATCTCTTTCTTTTATCTTTTCATCTCAACATTGAGATCTTCATATTTTGCACTCTAGCACACCTCCCAATTGTGCAACACTTGCACATCTCCCTATTTTTCATCATACATCATCTTTTCCCACCCTTTGCATAGGGGTTTAAGGGCCAACACCCAACAAGGTGTGTTCATACTCATGCATTTCATCTTGTTTATCTTAAGAACTTAATGCTACACACTATTGTTTTCTAATCAATATCTTTTTCTTGTTGGTGTTTTCTTTGTTTTGCAAGGGTAATCAAGTCAAAGAAGAACTCTCTTCATCGGCCGGCCGATAGGAAGAGAAGGTGCACTCACAATTTCTCCCGCACTTCAAGGTATTTATTCACGATCCCTTAGTTGCCTTATTGTTATATTCTTTTGAGGTAACCCCTCTGGCGATCACACTCCATATTAGCATCCTCGCATGCTCCCCTCTTTCTCTCTCTTTCCCCTTCTTTTCCCCTTATTAGTCCATATTGTTAATTCTTTTCTCTAAGTGGATTTTCCATAATCTACAGAAGGTCCCCGGGGCCCATCTATCTTGGCAAAGAGATGAAGGGAGACATCGGTCCCACCGGGCGTGCCAGACTGTGGGAGGCAGGATTTTGTAAAACATTATTATTGATTTATTTGGTTTATTTATAAGGGGTTTTATTTTAGCGTAGGGTGTGCCAGCCACGAAGTGACAAATTTATTGTGTGCTCGATCTGACTTGGTCAGACGAAGGTGAAGTCCGTGTAGGGACCGAAAGTCCATCATACTGTAAAGGTTATGACGTTAATTACATCCTCCGAGAAGGAGGAAAACACTTGATTAATTGCCAAGATAAAGGGCCACCCGGGCTGAGTAGGTATATAAGCGTATGCAAATTAAAAGGATGATATTACGCAATGCAAGATCTAGACATACATTCAAGCATGAAATGCAATCATTATTTATTGACCTGGCCCCCGGTACAGGGCGGGGAACGTAGGTCCGAGGACCACCATCACGCATAGTGAGAGCTTTTAGCCAGACCTAATATGACCTTCCGCAAATCACCATTTGATATACCGAGAGGTCAGAACAATGACAAACACGCAATAATGATAAATGTGTGTATCCATGTATGTATATATAGATGCATGAGTAAGCGTAAAGAGAGCAAACCCAAAAGAGATTTTTTACTGCAATCATCACCATTCTTACTACTAGTTTGCAGAATGACCATGAGCTGGGCATAATGAAGAAACAGACTGTCAGCCAAAAAAGAGGCAATTAACTTGATGGAATGACAGGACGGTTGGGGATAGCACTTAGTATCAAAGTGGGAGAGTCAAAGAAGGGGGTGGATCGGGGCATGGAGTTGACTCCCCAGGCATGGAGTCTACTCTATGTATGAAAAGGCAATAGCAGGGCAACTAGAAATAGGAGTGGGGGTTAATCCAGCGTGGGGAATAAGAAGAGGGAGGGTAATCCGGAACGGCAGAAGGCGCGTCAGATTAGCCCCACGCCGTTTTAGGGAGTTGATGAGATATTGAAATCTGAGAGGGGGACAAATCCGGCGCTGTGGTTTGGACGCCGGATTAGCCCACGCCGGTTTAGTGTTTGCGATGGGTTTTATCCGACCATCTTATTGTTTTATTTCGTGTGTATATGTACATATGTACATGTATACATGTCTTATTTCACGCGTCGATCAACCAATTAACTAACTGGTAATTAACTGACTGATTGACGACGCGGGCGTGCCAGTCACATGAGTGACAATTTTATGATGCGCTCATTCTGACCCGTGTCGGGCGAATGTGAGGTTCGGTCGGGACCAGCAGTCCGCCATACCATAAAGGCTATGGCGTTAATTACATTCCCCACGAGGAGGGAACACCTTTGATTAATTGTCGAGATAGCGGGCTGTCGAAGCCGGATTAAAAAAAAGAGCTACATGATGACCATGACGAAGGCGTACGGGATGCATTTATTTATCATACAAAGGATGCGTAGTTCACAGAATTATGGACCCTTGGTACGTGGTGGAGGACATAGGCCCGAAGACCACCATCGCACATAGCAGAGATTCCCAGTGGGGCATAACCCAACCTTCTGTCAACGCCATTTGATATACCCGAGGGTCAACGCAGACATGCATGAGGAACCGTGATATGCGGGGTGTGATGACAATGTTATGACATAAATTCGGCAGCATGTCCCCTTCCTTTGGACTATGCCAAATGGGAATATGGGACATCCATCCACGGAGAGTCGGAATGGAAACCAAAAGAAAATCGGGCGTAGCCTTGGGCCCGAAAAGGATCCACATATGATGGGACAGTGTCCACCATCGCATCATTTGTTAATATTCCCCTTGAAGGACCGTTGGAGGACATGCGGTGGCAGAACTCCGAGGGTCAGCGGGGTGACAGAAGAAATGTCGGATTCGGTGTAATGTAGGGATGAAAACCCCCCCATTAATGTATCTCCCATGGACCTGGGTGAAGAACCATAATTCCCTCGTGAGACAATGGAGGTTAACCCGGAAGTTGGTAAGGAATGGGCGCCTGAGTTTGGGCAGATTTTGGGTTTAATAGAATTGTTTGGCATGAGGGTTTGAATAGCATCCATTGATAAGGTGAAACGGCACAAATAGGAGTCGGCGCGTAGGCCAAACGGCACGGCGTGCTCCCGGCACGAAGAAAAGTTAAGGGGTAATCGGCACGACGGGGTCCCGACGTGCCATGGCAAGGGCATTCGGCGCCCCTCCAACCCGGCGCGGGTTTGGCGCCGGAAGGAGATGGCGCCGGGAGGTTTTGGCGCCGGGAGAAGATTTTGTTGGTTCTGTTTGAGGTATTATGAGGGTTTCTTCATTCCCTGGGGACTTCAGGGTGATGGATGGATGAAAATAGAGGATGAGGGTGGCTCCATTCACGAAGGGGGGCCAGGGAGATCATGTGAATGTAAGGTGTATTCCCTGCAGTGGCCGAGACACCATGAGATGATATGTCTCAGACTCTTGCCACGCAATTAGGGGTTAAGTACACAACTGCGATGAAGGTATCATGCTGGTCGATCGAGTAAAACTCTGAACGAATTTTGACAGCACCTCCCCTTACTTTGGGAGTGTGCCAAAAGTATATTATAGGCTATCTACTCACAAATGTCAGAGTAGAAACCAAAATGAGTGCCGGGCATAGCCCGTGATCCAATGGGTTTAGATCTTACGAGATCTCATTCCTTTTGTTGTAATATGCCCGATGCTGCCAACGGAGAGCCTGCACTAGCAGGAATCCATGACCTAGTGGGCTCGTAGAATGTGGGGATTTGACCCCTTTGATATGGCTCTCGTGAGGACAGAGGAAAGGGTAATGCTTCTCCACAGGAAGACAAGACATTTCGAACAATGCTGGCATGGCCTGATGGCATCGACACAAACGTATCGAGGTGGCCGCCTTCAGCATGGAGGGTATGAAGGCATGGAGGGTATGAGGGTATCGGTGCGAAACGTGAGGTTCAACCGGAGCGGCCAATCCTCGGCGTGAAACGTGCGTCGAGAGGGGCTCGCGCCGGGAGGCTTTTGAAGTGGGGTTTTAGGGGTTCTTTAAAGCAGAGGCTTTGAACGTTCAGAACAAGGAGGTTTATTCAACGATCTAAGTTGTTTTGGATGATCGTAGAGGGAAGACTTCGGGGGGAACACCTTTCCTCTGGGGGCCTCACAAGGAGCAGAACCACGGACAGGAACCCCTGAACATGTCCCTCTTCGTTTCACATACGAGGAGCCATGAGATAGACTGTCTTAGGCCCTCGAAATGTGGCTAGGGGGGGTGATAAAGGACAATGGCGAAGAAGCTTCAGCAAATAGAGGAAATTAAACATAAGACATTCGCGGCTGGCTACCGCCATACATAGATTAAAACCTCGGATACAGAGGAAGATAGAAAAGAATGATCAGACATATTGGAACTCATCCCATTCTTTTATTAACTACTTCAGCCGAATGGCTTACACACATGCGATTTAAGAGAGAGAAATCTAACCCAAAAGGAAAAGAAATCCAAACTTCATCCCTACAAACAGGGTTACATTAGCATTCGATGCTACTAGAGCAAAGATGCTCGATAGCGAAAAACAAAAGAGGAATACTCAGACAGACGGAGAAGAGAAAGAGTGAGCAAAGAAGTTGCAGTTGCACGGCCCTCACACCTGGATTCTCTCCTCGAACCCCTCTCTCTTTCTTCAGCTTCTACGAAGGGCGCTCGAGCTCCCCCCTTTCTTTTTGGTGGCTAAGCACCCTCTTCCTTTCTTCTCGAAGGGCTCTCTCTTTTTCTTCGGAGGCTCCTCTTCCCTTCTCCTCTCTTCTTTCTTTTCTTCCCTTTTTTTTTCTTTTCTTCCCTTTTTTTTTCAAAGGGCCGCCCTCTTATAGAGGCCAGTCCCTCACCCTTTCGGCCTGAGCTTCCCGGCGCGCCAACATCATCTTCCCAGCATGGCGGACCTCGGCGCGTCCCATTTCACCTCTGGGTTTGGCCCACTTCCCTGTCATTCGGCCCATTCAACCCAGGATCCAGTCAGTGGACTCCCTTTTGACAGTGGGACTCTTGGCATGTATATATATTCAGACTCCATGGGACTGTTTACACCTTGCATTCACAAACATGTGCGAGGCGCTGTACATCCCGCTTCAGGAGTATCGGAGATGTCTGAACATCTGTTTCAGCAGGCAGATGGTTGCCTGAATGTTGGTATAGTGTTATCAGTCTGACTATCTGAATGACAGCAGTACTGGACAACGACCTAGCCAAAGACGGCTTTAGTCGAACAACATGATAGGGGTAGTGAGTTTCTTCTATTCAGACTCTCAGATCTCCCAGGGATGGTACATGAGCTGTGCCCTCGACTGATCTTCAAGACTGTGAATCTGCTATGGTCTCTTCTGGTATATTTTAGGTGTCAACATTTAGGGAAAGGAGTTCCATTAGATTTGTTTAAGTCCTAAACCAAGTCATGGCATTCTTTTATTAGAACTTTGTGACTCATTCAAACTTGTTGATCATCAGGTTTATTAGGGCAGAAGCTAATCAATTCAATCCTGTGCGAGGTTCATACTCAAGCATAATTCTGTCCCAGTTGGGGCATAACCCAACCTTCTGTCAACGCCATTTGATATACCCGAGGGTCAATGCAGACATGCATGAGGAACCGTGATATGCGGGGTGTGACGACGATGTTATGACATAAATTTGGCAGCATGTCCCCTTCCTTTGGACTATGCCAAATGGGAATATGGGACATCCATCCACGGAGAGTCGGAATGGAAACCAAAAGAAAATCGGGCGTAGCCCTGGGCCCGAAAAGGATCCACATATGACGGGACAGTGTCCACCATCGCATCATTTGTTAATATTCCCCTCGAAGGACCGTTGGAGGACATGCGGTGGCAGAACTCCGAGGGTCAGCGGGGTGACAGAAGAAATGTCAGATTCGGTGTAATGTAGGGATGAAAACCCCCCCATTAATGTATCACCCATGGACCTGGGTGAAGAACCATAATTCCCTCGTGAGACAATGGAGGTTAACCCGGAAGTTGGTAAGGAATGGACGCCTGAGTTTGGGCAGATTTTGGGTTTAATAGAATTGTTTGGCATGAGGGTTTGAATAGCACCCATTGATAAGGCGAAACGGCACAAATAGGAGTCGGTGCGCAGGCCAAACGGCACGGCGTGCTCCCGGCGCGAAGAAAAGTTAAGGGGTAATCGGCACGACGGGGTCCCGGCGCGCCATGGCAAGGGCATTCGGCGCCCCTGCAACCCGGCGCCGGTTTGGCGCAGGGAGGAGATGGCGCCGGGAGGTGTTGGCGCCGGGAGAAGATTTTGTTGGTTCTATTTGAGGTATTATGAGGGTTTCTTCATTCCCTGGGGACTTCAGGGTGATGGATGGATGAAAATAGAGGATGAGGGTGGCTCCATTCACGAAGAGGGGCGAGGGAGATCATGTGAATGTAAGGTGTATTCCCTGCAGTGGCCGAGACACCATGAGATGATATGTCTCAGACTCTTGCCACGCAATTAGGGGTTAAGTACACAACTGCGATGAAGGTATCATGCTGGTCGATCGAGTAAAACTCTGAACGAATTTTGACAGCACCTCGCCTTACTTTGGGAGTGTGCCAAAAGTATATTATAGGCTATCTACTCACGAATGTCGGAGTAGAAACCAAAATGAGTGCCGGGCGTAGCCCGTGATCCAATGGGTTTAGATCGTACGAGATCTCATTCCTTTTGTTGTAATATGCCCGATGTTGCCAACGGAGAGCCTGCACTAGCAGGAATCCATGACCTAGTGGGCTCGTAGAATGTGGGGATTTGACCCCTTTAATATGGCTCTCGTGAGGACAGAGGAAAGGGTAATGCTTCTCCACAGGAAGACAAGACATTTCGAACAATGCTGGCATGGCCTGATGGCATCGACACAAACGTATCGAGGTGGCCACCTTCGGCATGGAGGGTATGAAGGCATGGAGGGTATGAGGGTATCGGCGCGAAACGTGAGGTTCAACCGGCGCGGCCAGTCCTCGGCGTGAAACGTGCGCCGAGAGGGGATCGCGCCGGGAGGCTTTTAAAGTGGGGTTTTAGGGGTTCTTTAAAGCAGAGGCTTTGAACGTTCAGAACAAGGAGGTTTATTCAGTAATCTAAGCTGTTTTGGATGATCGTAGAGGGAAGACTTCGGGGGGAACACCTTTCCTCTGGGGGCCTCACTAGGAGCAGAACCACGGACAGGAACCCCTGAACATGTCCCTCTTCGTTTCACATACGAGGAGCCATGAGATAGACTGTCTCAGGCCCTCGAAATGTGGCTAGGGGGGGTGATAAAGGACGATGGCGAAGAAGCTTCAGCAGATAGAGAAAATTAAACATAAGACATTCGCGGCTGGCTACCGCCATACATAGATTAAAACCTCGGATACAGAGGAAGACAGAAAAGAATGATCAGACATATTGGAACTCATCCCATTCTTTTATTAACTACTTCAGCCGAATGGCTTACACACATGCGATTTAAGAGAAAGAAATCTAACCCAAAAGGAAAAGAAATCCAAACTTCATCCCTGCAAACAAGGTTACATTAGCATTCGATGCTACTAGAGCAAAGATGCTCGAAAGTGAAAAACAAAAGAGGAATACACAGACAGACGGAGAAGAGAAAGAGAGAGCAAAGAAGTTGCAGTTGCACGGCCCTCACACCTGGATTCTCTCCTCGAACCCCTCTCTCTTTCTTCAGCTTCTACGAAGGGCACTCGAGCTCCCCCCTTTCTTTTTGGTGGCTAAGCACCCTCTTCCTTTCTTCTCGAAGGGCTCTCTCTTTTTCTTTGGAGGCTCCTCTTCCCTTCTCCTCTCTTCTTTCTTTTCTTCCCTTTTTTTTTCTTTTCTTCCCTTTTTTTTTTCAAAGGGCCGCCCTCTTATAGAGGCCAGTCCCTCACCCTTTCGGCCTGAGCTTCCCGGCGCGCCAACATCATCTTCCCAGCGTGGCGGACCTCGGCGCGTCCCATTTCACCTCTGGGTTTGGCCCACTTCCCTGTCATTCGGCCCATTCGACCCAGGATCCAGTCAGTGGACTCCCTTTTGACAGTGGGACTCTTGGCATGTATATATATTCAGACTCCATGGGACTGTTTACACCTTGCATTCACAAACATGTGCGAGGCGCTGTACATCCCGCTTCAGGAGTATCGAAGATGTCTGAACATCTGTTTCAGCAGGCAGATGGTTGCCTGAATGTTGGTATAGTGTTATCAGTCTGACTATCTGAATGACAGCAGTACTGGACAGCGACCTAGCCAAAGACGGCTTTAGTCGAACAACATGATAGGGGTAGTGAGTTTCTTCTATTCAGACTCTCAGATCTCCCAGGGATGGTACATGAGCTGTGCCCTCGACTGATCTTCAAGACTGTGAATCTGCTATGGTCTCTTCTGGTATATTTTAGGTGTCAACAAATGCCCCCCACCCGTAGGTGGCGTGAGCGAAGCATGAGTGACACGGGACATGCGGGTGTACATCACGTCACACACTGCGCTTCGTGGTCTCTTCAGGCTTGCTCCTGTGCATTGGCTATTCTTTTGACTCTGAGTCTTCATTCTGCTTGCGTGATTTCCATGCTTTATAAGCAAATTTGGATGAACACCAGCATTTTTAGTTTGATCTGGTGATAGCATCAGCCCTGGTGGGATAATTGGCCCCATAGACGCTTCCGGCACTACCTTCTCGGCGTGGTGGTGGCCTCGGCGTGAGAGTTCCCGGCGCGGTGCTCTTCTCGGCGCGGTGATCTTCTTGGCGCGGTGGTGGCGCTTTTGATTTTCGACACGAAGGCTGTTTCGGCGCGCCTTTTGGCGCGTCCGGCCGTCGGCGCGACCTCCTTCTCGGCACGCCTTTTGGCTGGGCCGATATAGGCACCGAGAGGGGGAGAGAGAAGCTCATTTCTCCTTGAGCTTTCTCTCTCTTCCTCCCTTTCTCCTTCTGTCACCTCAGAGCAATCGGCGTGGAAGCCTTCCCTCCGGGGAGTTTTTTGTTCGGGACTCCGTCCCTTTTCATTTCGGAGTCACCCCCTCCTGGTGGGTGTTCTCCCATTTGACTTATGGGCATGCTCCGGATAAGGGGAGATGTTGCCAAAATTTTCTTCTAAAAATTTCTTTTCTATTTTTTTTCTCTTTATATCACCTTCTTATTCCTTTTTCTTGGTTTTGTGTCTGCAGCTTTGGAAATGGCTTCTTCTTCTAGCCGCGTCGCCTCCGACACTGCTGATGTTGACTCTTCTCCACAAGGCAGGGCTTCTGGCCCCGTTGTGACTTGGAGGAATGTCGGAGAGCTGGACCGGGGTCTTGGGAGGATCGCCATAGTCGACGAATCCTCCGACTCTGAAACAGATACAGTATCCGCCTCTCGCATTGTGACTGTCGAGGGGGGACTGGACTTCAGTCGCGATGATGGCTATCGTGCGGACTTCCCGAAGGATCGTCACCTCGCGCCCTTCATTTGCACCTTCAACGTCTCTGGGAAGAGGGATGTCATGCTGGCTCGGATGGTGGAGCGGGCCATGTTGCTGGATCGGGACAGCTTGAAAGGTTCTGTGTATCGTAGCGATACTATCTACCTTCCGGGGGAGCGGCGCAGGTGGGACGCCGTCTTAGGAGTAACAGAGCTGGAGGCAGAGCAGAAAATGTTAACACGGGATCCAGAGTTCACACCAGCCAGATGGGACAACACCGTAGGTCGGGTCAACAGGGAGAAGCCCGGCTACGGTTTATTTTTGGCGCCCCTCAAGTGGGGCTACAGAGACGAACCATTTGTGCTGAATTGCTTGGCTGTTCAGTTCAAATTCCAGTTGGCAGCTGGGTGGTTTGCAGACACGAAGGTGACAGATGCTCATCTCTTCCGTGTAGGGGCAGTAGAATTTACAGAATATGTTCTGAAAGAGTATGCACCGCTGCTGGTCAGAGCCGGGGTGTACCACAGTGTGTATGCATCTCGCTTCAGGTATCCCATTTCAAAAGGGCTGTGCTGCGGCATGTTCGAAGTATTTTGCCCGCAGTTCAACACTTTCTATACAGTAGAAGGTGAAACATCTCTGGATCTTTGGAGACTATCACAGTTATCAGGCCTGCCGATTGACGGAGAGCCCTATGAGGAGGTCTGCATTCATGACTTCATCAAGGATGAAACAGACGGCGAAGGCGAATATTACTTTGGCTATTCATACCGGTACTTGATGAAGGCATACCGCTCCCTCTGCCTGACGCTGAATAGGGGATCCTCAAAGGGATACCAGCCCCGGGAGAAGAGCAGCAAACTGAGAGTCCGAGCAGGACATTGAATTCAGTATTTCTTCGGCGGCCCTTTGAAGTATAGTGAGTTCCCTCACGTAGCTCCTGTTGCGGGTAAGCCCAACAGGCCACCTAAGTTCAAGTCAGAGCTGCCTGCTTCTCTTCGGGGGATAAGCCGCGGGGGGCCGAATCCGATGGGGGTGGATCCCCTTACCCATTGTGCTGCCTACCTTACCTTCTGGCTGTGTACTTTTGCCCTCCCGCAGGGGGATGAGACAGTTATTAGGCCGGAGGCAATATACCCGGCTTGTCAGATGGCTTGGGGCATACGGCTTGCAATATGTCCAGCCGCACTATGCCTGATTTATAAATCCATTGGAGATATTCATAGGCATCGGATCCCCCACTCTTTCCGAACGGTGGGGCCGTTTCATTTTTTTAATGCCTGGGTGTGCAATTTATTTCCAGAGCTAGCTCCCCGGACTCTGCAGACAATGACATTGTATCCCAGAATGCTGGAGTTTGCAAGTGCTAAACCGGGTCCAGTGTCCCAGCAACTCTTCTCCATCCGTGGCCGACTGGCAAGGGTTCCGATGGATTTAGCGGGGACTATCCACTTTTGGAATCTGGCCGCACATTCATCTCCATTAGTGAACCGTCAGCGTGAGTGTAAGCTCGAGGCAGTGGAGACTTTCACACACTTCATTTCGGGCAACACCGTGACCCGGCCAGTCTTGGAGCCCGAACTCATTGACTGGGCTTTATCAATTCATCCCAGTGTTTTAGTATTCAGAAAGGGGGGCGCAGTTTATTTAGAACCCTACTATCCCTTCAGGTTCGGTCAGAATTTCGGCTACGATCAGCATATTCCGCCCTCGGTCACCCTGTTCCCTTTGGACAGCAGGTCAAAGCATGGCTCGACCGTTGTGGCCGAAGGTCGCTCCTGGTGGGACTATTTTCACCGCCGGGATGCCAACATTTTCAGAGTGCCGATGCAGAACCGAGTTCCCAGGGTCACTCCAGAGTATGTGAAATAGTGGAATGCTCGCACGAGCTTCTATCGCAATGCCCGAATGACATGTTGGGATGTGGCTGAGTGCACATTTATGAGCCAGCAGCCTGGGCCCGTTTTTGACATTGACGAAGCCCATTTGAAGAGATTATTTTCCCACCACCCGAAGGAGGCAGAGGCATATATAGCGAGCAGAAAAGCCATCAAGGAAGGAGTAACTGAACCACTGATACCCGTGCTTGCTGACATAAGTGAAGATGCTTTCACGCAGAATTTAGAACATTTATGCCAGATTGGTGGTTCACGCCTGGAGCTTCAGCAGTACCCGTTCCCTATCGAGGAGCCGCTCTCCAAAGCAGTTTCATGGAAGTGCGAAGTGGATCGCTTTTGCCCGTGTCGAACATTTGTTAATAGAGAGGACAGAACCCCAACATATTATCAACATACGTCTTGGCTGTTTGTCCTGATGAGCATCCATGGACTAACCCTTGAGAGTCCCGTAGCTAGTGTTCTGGACAAGCCTCTATTCGTATCTTTTCATTATGCCGATGTCTGGGGCTTTGACCACCTCGGCTTATATCATTGTATAGCTTCCCACGGGCATGCGGACTTGGCCGACCTGGTTGACAGGTGCAAAAAGATCGGTGACATATGCTGGCTTGTTCGGGAGGCTGCCTCCCGAAGTAAGGAGGTGGCTTATCAGTATTGGCCACTCTCATCTTTTTACAAGGGCCGGGTAGGTAAGTGCTCCTCCGTTGACATGTAGATTAGTTTGTTGCTCAGCTCCTTCATAATGGCATGTGCTTCATTTGACAGACCATCCGGACATCAAGCAGCAGGGACTTTATAGAAAAATTATCTCTCAGGGGCAGAAACCGGAATATTTTGAGGTTCCTGCACCAGCGCCGACTACTACTCCACTGCCGCCTGGCAAGAAGAGAGCGGCCTCCGCGATGAAGATTGCAATAAGCCGAGCGAAGAAAGCTCGGAAGACTTCTTTAAAGCGGCCTTCGACTGACGCGGCTAAGACTCCCCTGCCCGAGGTGCCATCATTCGAGCAGTTTGCTGCTCAAAAAGAGGTCAGCCAGCAAGCAGATGAAGGTGACATCATTATCCCTTTGCGGTTCTAAAGGAATGCTCTTTTCATGACATTTTCATTCTTTTGATGTCTTCTTTGTGTAACTTCAGCTCCCGGAGTGGTTGACACCACGGGTGTTGAGGAATCCTTCCTGGAAGCAAGAGAGATAGGGCCTTCCGTCACAGCCACAGCAGGGGCGACTGAGATAGCTGGAGCAGCAGGGAAGAGTCTCCTCGCTGTTGAGGAGGATGTCAGGCTTCCTTCTCCTACGCCTGCCGGCGAGGCTGAGGGTGAGCCGAACAACTATAGCCCTTTAGACTCCCCTTTTTATTGAGCTTTCCGTCCTACCTTATGCACTTGTTTTGTTGTGATGGCAGGACTGGTCAGCACGGCGGTTAAGGTGCCTATTGTGGAAGCTCCTTCATAGCCCGCGGGACATAAGACTGTGCTGAAGAAGGGTGCTATTCCATTGCGGCGTGTGCTCACCGGCTCAGCGTCCCGTCAGGCGACGGAGGAGGCGGGCCAACCCGAGATCAGCATAGATATTTCTTCGAGTAGCTCTGCCACCCCTTCTGATGAAGAGATTGACCATCATTCTTCAGAAGGTGATGAACAAGTGTCTGCAGCAGACAGCAAAGGGGCAACGGCTCCCTTCACACTGTCAAGCGATGCTTTGATTTTCAGTCCTCCGAGGCTGCCGAGGGCATCATCCGAGGGAGTGTTGCAGGAGGAATTTGTTGGATTGGACGTGGAGGTGGAGATAACCCCTCCTTTTGCTGCTTCATCTACAGGGTTGGAATCTTCTATTCAGGGGCTTGAAGAGATGGATACTATCATCATAGTAAATCCTGTCCGCCCCTTTACAAAGCCGCATATCCCCCTCTTTTTTTTTGCCACCTTGGTGTTTACATGAATTTTCATTCCAGGAACCCGAAGCCGCTATTCATTCCCCGGCATCGACTTTTGGTACTGTTGTGGTTTCATCAGAGGCCTCGGATCTGCTACCGCTGGCCACCGCATCTCCTTTAGGGACAATCACCCTACTCCGCCCCGTGCCGGTGAGGATACATGCGGCTGCTGGGGGATTACCCTCGGAGCCGAGCCAGTCCGGGGAGAGTCTCGCTCTGGCGTCGACGACAGAATTGAGGACTGAGGCCGACCTGCAAAGGGGGTCTGCTTTTGTATCGGTGGCCATAATGACGATCGCGCCTGATTCTGCAGCTCCAGTTGTGTCGGAGATAGAGTTAGAACCTTCGTCCCTCCTAGGCTCTATGGAAGGAAGCCCTGACAGGAGTCTGACAGAGCAGGAACATGCTGCCGTGGTATCTGCTTCTTCGGCTTTGGTGGCCGTTCCATCTTCCTCTTACGAGTTGGATACCGGCTTATGGGCTTCTATAGACGGGGAAGTGACTTTCGAGGTGCCTCCGGCAGCTTCCCTGGGCATTACCTCATCGGAGGAATTTGTTTGGCAGCATCTAGAGATGTTGCGTCAGGTTGTAGAATCTTAGCCGACACTATCTTACTCCCAGTTGAAGGAGGTAGCTGTGCGACTGACGATCGGACTGCAGGCATTAGGCTGCCCTTTAGACATCTGGGCCCAGCGGGTGCTTTTCTTGCTGAAATTTGTGAACCGCCGGGATTTTCTTGAGAAGATGATGGGCGACCGGCTGGCGGCCCTCAAGCTGCAGAAAGCTGACTGTCAGGCGGAGCTGACGTCTCTGACCTCTGATCTTCAGGAGAGCAGGGCTCAGGTTGAGGCTTCCGCAACCTAGGCACATATTCTACGTGGCCGACGGGAAGACCTCCGTGCTGAATTGGCTACCGTAGAGGCTGAGATACCGCGGCTGGAGGCTGCGGAAATCCAAGGCATCGAGAGAACTTCTTTGCTGGAGGGCCGAGTTGCGTCTTTGGAGACTGAGGTGACTCGGGTTCAGGAAGAGGAAATGCAGCTCCATGAACTGGGGGCGGCTCCTCATGTTGGGCTTATTGACTTTGCAGATATTTTCAGGCGATCTTAACTGATCCGCCTTTGTAATCTATCCCCTCAGAAGGGCTCCTTTTGTATTCACTTCCCCTTTTTGTAATGGAATAGAAGTCTCCTTCACTATATATTTTTGGTGTCCACGTTCACACTCACATTCTATAGTGTCTTGTGGCAATTCTGGCGACCTGCTTGGAAGTACCTTCGTGTCCGTGTCGCAGGAGAGCGTCCACCCTTTCAAAGAAAGGATGGGGGCCTCGCTCCACCGCGGGACGGGGTTCCAGAGGCTGCCAGGTTGGTGCAGACGTAGGTCTTGTTGACAAGAGGCGTCGAAATCGTGACTGCTGGTTGCTTGTGGTAATTCCATTATTGACCCTGATTGGGGGAGATGTTGACCAACCTTGTCGATGGTGACAAGGGTCGAAGGGGTAGATGGCATTGCCGATGGTGATAAAAACCAGAAGGGTAGCGACCGGTCTTGCCGATGATGACAAGGGTCGAAAAGGGTAGACGGTCTTGCCGATGGTGACAAGAACTGGAAAGGGTAGACGGTATTACCGATGGTGACAAAATATGGAAAGGGTAGCGACCGATCTTGCCGATGGTGACAAGGGTCGAAAAGGGTAGACGGTATTGTCGATGGTGACAAAAATTGAAAAGGGTAGCGACCGATCTTGCCGATGGTGACAAGGGTCGAAAAGGGTAGACGGTATTGTCGATGGTGACAGAAACCGAAAAGGGTAGTGACCGATCTTGCCGATGGTGACAAGGGTCGAAAAGGGTAGACGGTCTTGTCGATGGTGACAAGAACCGGGAAGGGTAGACGGTATTACCGATGGTGACAAAAATTAAAAAGGGTAGCGACCGATCTTGCCGATGGTGACAAGGGTCGAAAAGGGTAGACGGTATTGTCGATGGTGACAAAAACCGGAAAGGGTAGCGACCGATCTTGCCGATGGTGACAAGGGTCGAAAAGGGTAGACGGTATTGTCGATGGTGACAAAAACCGAAAAGGGTAGCGACCGATCTTGCCGATGGTGACAAGGGTCGAAAAGGGTAGACGGTATTGTCGATGGTGACAAAAACCGAAAAGGGTAGCGACCGATCTTGCCGATGGTGACAAGGGTCGAAAAGGGTAGACGGTATTGTCGATGGTGACAAAAAATGAAAAGGGTAGCGACCGATCTTGCCGATGGTGACAAGGGTCGAAAAGGGTAGACGGTCTTGTCGATGGTGACAAGAACCGGGAAGGGTAGACGGTATTACCGATGGTGACAAAAATCGAAAAGGGTAGCGACCGATCTTGCCGATGGTGACAAGGGTCAAAAAGGGTAGACGGTATTGTCGATGGTGATAAAAATCGGAAAGGGTAGCGACCGATCTTGCCGATAGTGACAAGGGTCGAAAAGGGTGGACAATAGATGTATGTAAGTGGGATATCGGATGAAAACTCCGCCTCAACCTTGTAAATGGCCTTCCGGACGGAGGATGGTTCATCACTATTTATCATTCATTTTTTTTATTCATATTACTGACCTAAGCGCCCTTTCGGGTTTTCGCCGAGGCCAGCCCCCTCTTGCTTTTGCCCGCGCGCCCTTTCGGGTTTTCACGCGGCGGGGTACCCTATTTTGCCTGCGACGCCCTTTCGAATTTTCGCCACAGCTGGGTTATAGCCATTTTTGCACTTGTCCTAATATAGGAACAAGTCTGGCGGGGTATCTCTATTTTTAACCTCATTTTCTTTTCTTCTTTTTTTTTACTTGTATAGGATACAGAAGAACTGGACCGTGAAAATGTTGACAGACCTTGTCGATGATGACAAGGATTGAACCCGGCTTCGGTTCGTTGACACCGGCTAGATGTCAAAGCAAAGGATATGGTCTATTAACAAGGATGTAAGATTCGAGTTAGGGGTAAAGATCGACCGATCTCGCCGATGATGACGAGGGTCAAACACATGTTTATTAACCAGCATAGGTTATCGCCGAAACAAAGGTGGGTTCATTAGCAAGGACGGAAGGTCCAAGCTTAGGGGTAGGGATTGACCGATCTCGCCGATGATGACGACGGTCGACCATGGGTTTATTCATCAGCATGGGTCACATGCCGAAGCAAAGATGGGATTATCAACAGGGACGTAAGGTCCAAGTGAAGGGTAGAGATCGCCCGATCTCGCCGATGATGACGAGGGTCAAACATGGGTTTATTCAAGGATTTCCGGTGGGACTTTTGAGGGTTGTCCCTTGTGGAGTTTCATCAGGTGGCGAACAGAAGGGGAATTTGGAAATTACCACTTTACTGACTTAAGCACCCTTTCGGGTTTTCGCCGAAGCCAGCCCCCTCTTGCTTTTACCTACGCGCCCTTTCGGGTTTTCACGTGGCGGGGTACCTGATTTTGCCTGCGACGCCCTTTCGGGTTTTCGCCACAGCTGGGTTATAGCCATTTTTGCACTTGTCCTAATATAGGAGCAAGTCTGGCGGGGTATCTCTATTTTTAACACCATTTTCTTTTCCTTTTTTTTTATTGATATGTATAGGGTGGCAGGTCGAAGTGCGACGTTCGACCCCTGGTTGATAGTAGATGGCTGTCGGCCGGAGCACCAGACCTTGCGCCGAGCAGAACAGTTCATTCGTTAGCAAGGGCTGAATGCTAACACAAAGGAGTGATCTCTCGCCGATTCGGGCGTAAGGCCTGTAACGGCAACAGCGTGCTGTATTCTTTCAGGAGCTTGGTCAGGGCAGAATGCCACTAACCAAGGAAGGGTAGCTTGGCTAAGGCAAAGTGCCATTAACCAAGGAGAAGGTAGCTCGATTAGGGAGGAATGCCACCGAACCGAGGGGAGGTAGCTTGATTAGGGAGGACTGTCACTAAACTAAGAAAAAGATAGCGCGGTTAGGGCGGAGTGCCACTAAACCAAGGAGAAGGTAGCTTGGTTAGGGAGGAGTGTCACTAAACCAAGGAGAGGTAGCTTGACTAGGGCGAAATGCCACTAACCAAGGGAAAGGGTAGCTTGCTTAGGACAGAACGCCACCAACTAAGGAAGGGTAGCTGGGTTAGGGCGGAGTGCCACTAAACCAAGGAGAGGGTAGCTTGGTTAGGGCGGAGTGCCACTAAACCAAGAAAGGTAGTTTGGTTAGGACGGAGTGCCACCAACCAAGGAAGGGTAGCTGGGTTAGAGCGGAGTGCCACAAACCAAGGAAAAGGTAGCTCGGTTAGGGCGGAGTGCCACTAAACCAAGGAAACGGTAGCTCGGTTAGGGCGGAGTGCCACTAAACCAAGGAAAAGGTAGCTTGATTAGGACAGAACGCCACCAACCAAGGAAGGGTAGTTGGGTTAGGGCGGAGTGCCACAAACCAAGGAAAAGGTAGCTCGGTTAGGGCGGAGTGCCACTAAACCAAGAAAAAGGTAGCTCGGTTAGGGCGGAGTGCCACCAACCAAGGAAGGTAGCTCGGTTAGGGCGGAGTGCCGCTAAACCAAGGAGAGGAGTAGCTTCGACCGATCACTCGGGACATGTCGGCTGCGCTGCATGATACAGCTTAATGTGTTTTCCGTTGAGGGGAGAGAACTGAATGACTCCTTTGTGGTCTACAAGGACGTAGGCACCCCCTTCATATACTCAGTGGACGATATACGGCCCGACCCAGTTTTCGACCAGCTTCCCTTTGGAGTTGGAGGCCATCACTTCTTTTCTTTTGACCATTACCAGGTCTCCTTTCTTGAATTCTCGACCCTTGACTAGCTTGTCAAAAGCACGGGCCATGCGAGCTTGGTAGAGCTGGATGTTTTGCTGCGCCCGGAGGCATTTTCCTTCGAGCTCAACGAGCTCTTCCAATCTTCTTTCTGCATTGGTTTGCTCACCATTGACTAGTCCATGCTGGATGGCAACTCGCAATGAAGGAACTTCAAGTTCAATTGGCACCACAGCTTCTGACCCGTAGATGAGGGAGAAAGGTGAACAGCCGGTTGGGGTCTTGTAGACAGTACGATAGGCCCAAAGTGCTTCGTACATCCTTTCTTCCCAATCTTTTTTATTAGACTTAACAGTCTTTGCCAGCAGCGTGCACAATGTCTTGTTAAAGGCTTCTGCAAGTCCATTGGCTTGAGGGTTGTAGGGGGACGATGTGCTCCAGTCGATTTTATATTTGTCGGCCAGCCGATAAACCTTCTGGTTCCTAAAGTGACTGCCATTATCAGAGATGATTCGGTTGGGGATCCCGAACCGAAATATTACATTCTGCCAGAAGAATCTTGCAACTAGTTCTCCCGTCACATCTCTTAGTGCTACTGCCTCCGCCCATCTGGAGAAGTAGTCCGTAGCTGCTAAGATGTATCTGCACCCTGATGAAGATGCTGGTAGCGGCCCTACTACGTCCGTGCCCCACTGAGCAAACAGCCAGCTTGGTAGGGTGGGATGCAATGGCACTGGAGGTCTCCTTGCCACATTAGCATGTTCTTGACACTTCTGACAAGCTTTGGCAAACCTGCAGCAATCGTCAAATATAGTGGGCCAATAGTAACCCAGTTTCTTTATCTCAATTTTCATTTTCGGGCCAGCCTGGTGTGCTCCAGCTGATCCTGCATGGACCTCCTGCATCACCTGTCCTGCTTCTGCTGAAGACAAGCAACGGAGTAGGACTTTCCTTCGGGCATCTGCCATAATTCAGAACAAGGTCCCACTTCTCATCTCGTAAGAATCCTTGATCCTCAGGAGTTTCATTCTCTGTTCCTTTTCTTTTGGAAGTTGCTGGTGTTGAAACCAGCATAGGAGATGCTCTCGCCAATCGGGCTGCTGACCCCCTTCGATGACTGCTACTTCCATCTCTTGTTCGTCGGTCAGGACCTCTATCACGCTGGGGACCTGTCGGCGGTTGATCACTGTTATATTCAGGCTTGTGTCTGGCGGGACCGCCAATGAATTGACCAGCTTAGCGAGGGCGTCTGCCTGAGCATTCCGGCCTCGATTGATGTGCTTAATGCTGATGAAGTAAAATTTTGACATCAGGCGAGTTGCCAACTGGTGATAGGGGAGGAGCTCTTGCTTTCGTACATCGAACTCTCCTTCTAGCTGTTTTATAACTAGCATGGAGTCTCCGAATGCTTCCAGCATCTGAATTCCCATGGACAAAGCAATTTGCAACCTGATTATCAGGGCTTCATATTCCGCTTCATTGTTTGTGCATTGCTTGTTTATGGAGCAGGATGTATGCACCACTTCTCCTTCTGGGGATTTCAGGACTATGCCTGCTCCTGCTCTGACCCTGGCTGACCCGGTGACAGAGGTGTCAATTCTAGAAGTGCCATCAAAGTATAGTTGCCATAAGGAGGGTTGTACTTGCACGGCTTCTAGGGTTTCATCTTCAGGAAGCTCCGGCTCCAACGGGCAATCCCCGGGCACTGGGTGCTCAGCAAAGAAGTCTGCAATAGCTTGGCCCTTGACGGCCTTGCGCGGCACGTAGGAGATATCAAACTCCATAAGGATTACCGCCCATTTGCCCAGGCGGCCTTTGAGTGCCGGTTGAGACATAATGTACTTCAGGGGATCCTCTTTGGATACGACCAAGCTGATTTCATGCAACAACATATAGTGTCAGAGCTTTTTAACTGCGAAGACCAGCGCCAGACAGATCTTCTCAATATAAGTATATTTCTCTTCAGTTCTGACCAGTCTCCGACTGAGGTAATAGAGGGCTTGTTCTTTCCCTTCTTCATTATTCTGGGCCAGCATTGCCCCCAGAGAATTATGTGTAGCTACTATATACAGTATCAATGGTCGTCCTTTCACCGGTGCGCCCAACACTGGGGGAGTTTTCAGGTAGTCTTTTAGCTTGTCGAAGGCTGCCTGGCAATCTTCATCCCAATAAAAGGGGACATCTTTCATCATCAACTTGTGAAAAGGCTGGCATCGCCCTGACAAATTGGAAATGAAATGCCAGATATAAGCCAAACGGCCCTGTAGTGATCTCAGCTCGGAGATGTTCCTTGGCGGAGGTAACCCCTGAATCGCCTTGATCTTTGCGGGGTCTATCTCGATTCCCCGATATCGGACGATGAAGCCCAAGAATTTTTCGCTCGACACTCCGAACGCACATTTCATAGGGTTCATTTTTAGCTCATGCTGCCTCAGCCTCTGAAAAACAATCCGGAGGTCTTGCAGATGATCTTCTTTTCTTCTGGTTTTGACCACCAGGTCATCTATGTAGCACTCGACCTTGTGGTAGAGCAGTTCATCAAAGATTTTGGTCATTGCGCGCTGATAGGTTGCGCCAGCATTCTTTAGTCCGAACGGCATTCTCTTGTAATGATAAATGCCTTTAGGAGTTCGGAAAGCAGTATGGACTCGGTCATGCTCCGCAATCCAAATCTGATTGTAGCCGGAAGACCCGTCCATGAATGATAGGGCCTCATGGCCGGTTGTAGCATCAATCATGACCTCGGTTATCGGCACCGGGAAGTCATCTTTGGGGCAGGCTTTATTTAGATCCCGGAAGTCGACACATATCCGGATCTGTCCATTCTTCTTTTTCACGGGGATGATATTTGCCAGCCACGTGGTGTACTGATTTTCTTCAACAAATCCCACGTCAATGAGCTTGTCGACTTCAGCACAAATTTGGGTGATGAGCTCTGGCCTCATGCGCCGCGGTGGTTGCTTCACCGGCTCGGCGTCAGGGCTAATCGCCAACTCATGTTGCGAGACAGCGGGGCTTAGACCTGGCATCTCTTTGTAAGTCCAGGCAAAGCAATCCCGGTATTCTAGCAGTAGCTGAGTGTACAGCTCCCGTTCCTCTGGGGATAGTTGGGTGCTGAGGAAGGTAGGCCTAGGGTCCTTCTCATTTCCCAGGTTGACTTCTATTAGTTCATCGACTGTGGCTTGGCCTCCGTCTTCTATCTCCGGAGGTGCCGGTTGGAGGTCAACGAAGTCTGGAATGCCATCTTGAGGGTCGAGCACTTCGACTTCCTCGTCAGACACCGCCAGAGCTTCCTGAGGTTTCTTGATCTTTTGTGCCAGCGGCTGAGTGGATTGTTCTATTAGCAAATCCATTGCCATCGCAGCTTCCAAGGATGAGAGAGCAGCCTTGGTGTTTGCAGATGAGATTACAGCCATGACGGGCTGGTAACTGTTCACTGCCAGGCCCGGACAGCATGTTGATTTTGCAGCAGAAGTTGAGGATGTTTCTCCTTCTGGGACAGTTGTATCTTCTGCAGAAGTGGCTTTTTCCTTTTCTGGTAGCTGGCTCCCCTTGATTGGAGTTGACTAAGGCTTCCCTGATTAGCAGAAAGGGTGTTGAAGTAGCCATTAGTAGGACCTCTATGGAGGGAGAGACTCCTGCTTCTTGACTGTCTTCGGCTTCGCTGCTGCTAGCCGTATCAAATTCGGCTTGAAGGGCCGCTTCTTCAGGATGAACCTGCTCCCAGCATCGACAAGGGGCCAAGGTTTCTGCTTCTTGATTCCTGGACCGAGCCAGTTCAAAATATTCGGCTTCCACCGGATACTCATCAAAGGTTGCCCTCAAAGGGCCATCTTCAGTAGGATAGAAGGAGGAGATAGTATCCACCTCGTACCGCCCACTGTAATAATATTCTTCCAGGGTGAAGCCCAACCCTGGATGTTGAGAGACACGTCTCATTTCCTTATCCAGATTTGCAGGATGCCACATCTTCTGGAAAGCTTCTTTGCGCTTTTGAGACTGATCGGGAGGGATGTGTTGCTTCTGAAACATCTTAGCCATCCGATCAGTTGTAAATGCCAGACCTTGGACAGGAACCCGCGGGTTTCCTAGATCTTCAGGGAGGCTGCAATCTGTATCTTCCCGAGTGGGATGCTCCTCAGCTGTATAGAACAAGCTGCTGGGCCCATCTTCTTGTGTCACCTCCCAGGCTTTGAAAGGTTCGACAGTGGGATCATTAAGGCCGGGGACTGGCTTGGTGAGGCCGGCCGGGACTCCGATGCGGTCGTGCTGTCGATCGACCTGCACTTCCTTAGCCTTGGGGTATAATGCTGGGGGTGTCACCCTACCGACATCTCCAGAAGCTGTGATGTGGGAGACCACCTTCGGCTTGACATATCCGCGCGGCGGTGGTGGATACCAACCGTAACCCGATCTATTCTTCGATGCCCCTATGGGGGCCTCAGCTTCAGAAACCTTCTGGGAAGGCCCTATATATAGGTTGGCGTCTGCCAAGTGACATTCAAACACCTCGAATGGGTGGATATCAGTAAATATCCTCTCCTCCTTCCCCTGGAGGCTGTATTTGATGCATTGGTGGAGCGTGAGGCACCACCATATTTTCATGCAGCCATGGGCGGCCGAGCAGCGCTTTGTAGGAGGTGCGAGAGTCAACGACATGAAACTGCACCATTGTAGTGAAATCTGCCAAGGTCAGCGTGAACTCTGCCACTCCCATAGATACTTCACATTTTTGGTACGCATATCCCTGACTTTCTTGAGATGCACATTAAAGTGGTACCTCTCGTATATTCTGTATGGTAGGATGTTGACTGCTGCACCAGGATCGACCAGGATCCGGTTCAGTTCTCTTCCATTCAGGTGCCCTTTCATATATAGCGGCCTGTTGTGGCTGGCAGTAGGTAGTAGCATGTCTTCTGGAGAGAAGGTCATACTGGCTTCTGGTATAGCCTCAGCTATGCAGGCTTCAAAATGAGCAGGCGTCTGCAGAGCAGTGATGATCGCCTGTCGAGTTTCTTCACTCAAAGAGAGAATTTCCCAGATCGTAAATCGAGCAGGGAGCTTTTTGAGCAACTTCATTATTCGACTCCCAGCCCGGACATTGGAGAGCTTCATCTCTTCAGCCCATCTGGGCTTGGGGAAGTTCTGATTTGCGGGTCCAGACGGACCTGCTTCATCTTCCTCGGACCCGGAACCCTCTTGACTGGCACCGGCTGTCGGGTCTTCTTTATTAGTTCCCGTAGGGCAAGCTTCATCTGCATTCGCATCCTCAATAGATTGCGCTGGCTGCGGGTGAATGGCCCCGGGTGTAGGGTTAGCATATTGGCAGGGCTGCTTCCCTTTTGACATCTTCATAAATTCAAGGAATGAAGGGACTGCCTTGCCCCCACTTTTGTTGTATAGGCCCGACGGGGGAGGGATTTTGACTCCCTTAACCTCCGGCGGAGGTGTCTTGTAGGGTTGCTCCCCTCTGAACATGATGTTGTGATTGGGTGGTGGCTGACGCCCCCATTTTCGGCCCGACCGAGTGGCATGCGCAGCAGTTGCGGCCTCGGCTTTGCCTCCCCCAGCATGGGGTGTGAAGCAAATTTCTTCTTCTTCCTCTCCTCCGGGTAGGTTGAAGAGTGCTGACAGGGTATTGCAGGAGACAACCTGTGTTTTATTGGCCCCATCGGCCTTTCTTTTCTTCTTCTTTTGCTTTCTCTTCTTTTTGGCTTCTGCGGGTGCCTACCCCCAGAACAGTCTGCCCTCTTCAGGGGGTGCTGTTTCGGCTTCCTCCACCTGTTTGAGTGAAAGTTGTTCTAGTTCTTGCCATGGGACGTGGTCCCGTACCAGCAAAGGTTTCAATTCGGGCTGCACATATTCATCTAGCCCTTCAATCAGGTGCTGCAGTCGAAGGACTCCAGGATTGGTTTCCTTGATTACTGGTAGCGGAGTTTGTCTCCTCCTGTTAGGTGTATGTATTCTGACAGTCGTAGGTGGAGTGACCCACACGGGTGCTACCACTGGCGGAGCAGGCCGGGGTGTAATGCCACGGATATGTGCCCCCTCTTTTGGGCGGGGTGCCCTCTTCTTCTTGTGCTTCACAGGGATCTGCTGCCACCCCTGTTGTTCTTTCACGGGCTCCAGGAAATGGATTTCGTAGGTGCTCCGTGTGCTTGCTTCAGAGATCTCCTCAGGTAATGCCTGGTAGAGGGAGATCATGTTGACTGCTGCTCTCCTGAAAGGAGCTTCATGTGGCTGAGGAGGGTCTACTTTGTACTCTCCTAGCTCTATTTCATTCTTCTTTACCATTCCTTTGATGACGTCTTTGAAAACATAACAATCTTCGATTGGATGTCCCAACATCTGGTGGTAGGGGCAGAATCTTGGACTATCTTTTCTTTTCAGGTCCTCCGGTCTCCTTGGTTCAGGCAGAGTGACCATGCTGTATTCTGTTACCCAGTCGAACAGGACTCAGGTCTTGTCTCTTGGGAAGGAATAGGCTTTCTTCATTTTGTCCCTCAGCGAAGGACCTTCTTTATCATCTAGAGCTTTTGCAGGTTGCGGGAGAGCCACCTTCTTGCCTTTCTCCTTCTGCTGTTCGAACGCCTTGATATCAAGTGCATTCGCTTCTTTAGGTGTGGGGCGCCGTTTCGCAGCCTTGCCTTTCTGGGCTGTACTGGCAGCTGACGCCGGGACAGGCTTGGCTAGGAAAGCCTCCACTTCGGCCACCACATTATTCAGCCGGTCGAACGACCGTATTTTCATTCCAATCATCTTCTCCAGGACTTCCCTCCTGAGATTTTGTTTGTATATTTGTACCGCGTCCTCCTGATGCGGGGGCCGCTTGCATCTCATTCCAAGGTTCCTCCACCTCTTGATGTAATCAAGGGCTGTCTCATCTGCCCTTTGTTTAGTTGAGTATAGTTCGGCCACTGTGACCTCCCTCTCTGTGACATGGAATCTTTCTCTGAACTTTCTCTGCATATCCGACCAGTCACTGATCGACCCGGCCGAGAGGCTAGAGTACCATTCAAATGCGAGCCCTATCAGCGAGGACCCAAAGAATTTCAGCAAATATGACTCGTCGGTGGCCAGATCACCCATAACGGTCATATAATATGCAATATGCTCTTTAGGGGACCCTTTCCCGTTGAATTTATCAAACTTAGGCGGCTTGTTGACCCCTGGGGGAAGTCGTTTAGCCGCATGGTGTTGCGGGTAGGGCACCCGATAGGCATCAAATGCGACGTAGTTGCCTTCACTTTTCTCTGCGAGCTTCAGCTCCATCATTCTCTCCACCATCATCCGGTTCACGACCGTGGGGTCGACCGGTTCTGGATAGAAGTGCGCTGGCTGCAAGTATGGGGTGACCAGGGTGGTCACCTGTGGAGGACGCAGCAGCGGGGGTGCCGGGTGAACCTGAGGGAGCACCAGAGGTACCAGCGGCTGAGACTGTGACGGCCGTTGTTGTGCCGTCGCCATGCTTGGCTCTGACGGTTGGGATAATGTATAGAGCGGTGGAGGGTCGTCATGACGAGCCGCTCCCCGGGATGACTCACCCTGGACTTCGGTTGGTTTAGAAGCCGATGAATGTTCAGTCTTTTCCATCAGCTGCTTCTTCAGAGAATCTATCTCCCGTTGATATTTTTGTAGTAGCATCAGAACTGATGGGTCTATAGTGGTGGGGATACCCTCTATTGTCTCCCCAGACGTATCCTCATGAAGGATGTTGAGGAGGACATTGTCTTCTTCTTCTGCCGTCACCACATTAGCAGTCAAGACGGGGGCCTTGTCATCCCAGTGGGGATAGACCTGGGGCTGTTTCCCTCTAACCATCATCAGAAGCTCTTTTGCCGCTTCTATTCTACGGGTAGTTGGCCCTGGCCGTGCGGCCAATTGAGCCAATTCTTGGGGGTCTTCAGGAAGCTCCCCATATCGGCTGGATATGCCAGCCATGTTGCAGGTAAAAATCTGCATCCTTCTCCTTTGTTGATAGACCCTCCTTCTGGCTTGCTGCGGAAAGGTCAGCCTTTCGAACACAGAAACTCTTCTTCTTTTTTCCCACTCGGGGAAGGCTTCATCGGCTTCGACCTCGAAGCCGTCATTATATCCATTATCGTCGACTGACGACACCATCATTCTATCTTCCATATTTCCTTCTTCTACCGCTGATGGGCTGTAACCTTCCTCAACGGCGACTGTCTGCACCAGTCGTTGTTGTCCGAGTGAGGGATTGCCTAAGCCTCAGAAATAATTTCTGACCAAGCAGGTCATCTCTTCCTGACCCCGCTCTTGATATAGGACAGGGGGTGATTGTCGACCTCCGGCAGGAGGGATATAGGCCAGCCGAGCTCTGTCGGCTGGCAGTTGGAATCTTCGTCCCGCAGCAGGGACATTGGCTTGACGGGCCGCAGCCCGAAAACTTCTGTGGCGCGGAGGATCTGCAACCACCTCTTCTTCCTCCTTTGGGGGCAAGCCCCTTTCTCTTCTCACTTCCGCCTCGTCGTTCACAAGACGACGGCGGATAGGTGTTAGCTGGTAGGCAGGTCGGGTTCACTTGAGAACCCACACTTGTTTGAACTTCTCCGGCCTGGGTGCCGGGCTTCCTTGGCCATAGTGGCCGGCTTCTTCTATTTCTGCCCTCCTTCCAGCGAGAGCTTGATAGGCATTGTGAATAGGAATGTTGGGGATGACTCGGTCCGGGATCACCTGTGCAGTGCGTCCGTTGAGGAAGACGCGCATGCCTCCAACTAGCATAGATTTCCCGGACTGAGATAGAGTTCCGGTAACTACAGCAGCATTCTTGCGGACCTGGCAACGCTGGCGTCCTCCAGGGTGTTTGTTGATGACATTGGGGTAGGTCCCACGTATGACGTGGTGCACCAGACAGCTAGCGGCCGGGGCCGGAGTTTCGGACGAGTCTTTGCAGCAGGGAACCTTCAGAGGCCGCGCTTTCTCCCCAGCTTCCTTGGCAGGCACTGGGGCTTCGACCTCCAGGATATCGACGAAGGCCAACCCCAAAAAGTTGGGGAAGCCTACAGCGGGAGGGAAGCTGCCGAATTCCATGGGTACCGCCAGATACCCTTGCGCGTGTCCAGCGACTATCGAAAGATTGAAGTCGACGCCAGTTATCCCGTTGATCGTCATTGGTTTGCCTGCAATGTCAAACAAGGCAATAATCAGCAGCCTTTGAGAGGGCTTCGAAGCTCGAATATCTCGGTAAAAAGATGAAAGGTGACACTGGTCCCACCGGGCGTGCCAGACTGTTTGCGATGGGTTTTATCTGACCATCTTATTATTTTATTTTATGTGTATATGTACATATGTACATGTATACATGTCTTATTTCACGCGTCGATCAACCAATTAACTAACTGGTAATTAACTGACTGATTGACGACGCGTGCTAGTCACATGAGTGACAATTTTATGATGCGCTCATTCTGACCCATGTCGGGCGAATGTGAGGTTCGGTCGGGACCAACAGTCCACCATACCATAAAGGCTATGGCGTTAATTACATCGCCCACGAGGAGGGAACACCTTTGATTAATTGCCGAGATAGCGGGCTGTCGAAGCCGGATTAAAAAAAAGAGCTACATGATGACCATGACGAAGGCGTACGGGATGCATTTATTTATCATACAAAGGATGCGTAGTTCACAGAATTATGGACCCTTGGTACGTGGTGGAGGACATAGGCCCGAAGACCACCATCGCGCATAGCAGAGATTCCCAGTGGGGCATAACCCAACCTTCTGTCAACGCCATTTGATATACCCGAGGGTCAATGCAGACATGCATGAGGAACCGTGATATGCGGGGTGTGACGACGATGTTATGATATAAATTTGGCAGCATGTCCCCTTCCTTTGGACTATGCCAAATGGGAATATGGGACATCCATCCACGGAGAGTCGGAATGGAAACCAAAAGAAAATCGGGCGTAGCCCTGGGCGCGAAAAGGATCCACATATGACGGGACAGTGTCCACCATCGCATCATTTGTTAATATTCCCCTCGAAGGACCGTTGGAGGACATGCGGTGGCAGAACTCCGAGGGTCAGCGGGGTGACAGAAGAAATGTCAGATTCGGTGTAATGTAGGGATGAAAACCCCCCCCCATTAATGTATCTCCCATGGACCTGGGTGAAGAACCATAATTCCCTCGTGAGACAATGGAGGTTAACCCGGAAGTTGGTAAGGAATGGACGCCTGAGTTTGGGCAGATTTTGGGTTTAATAGAATTGTTTGGCATGAGGGTTTGAATAGCACCCATTGATAAGGCGAAACGGCACAAATAGGAGTCGGTGCGCAGGCCAAACGGCACGGCGTGCTCCCGGCGCGAAGAAAAGTTAAGGGGTAATCGGCACGACGGGGTCCCGGCGCGCCATGGCAAGGGCATTCGGCTCCCCTCCAACCCGGCGTGGGTTTGGCGCAGGGAGGAGATGGCACCGGGAGGTGTTGGCGCCGGGAGAAGATTTTGTTGGTTCTGTTTGAGGTATTATGAGGGTTTCTTCATTCCCTGGGGACTTCAGGGTGATGGATGGATGAAAATAGAGGATGAGGGTGGCTCCATTCACGAAGAGGGGCCAGGGAGATCATGTGAATGTAAGGTGTATTCCCTGCAGTGGCCGAGACACCATGAGATGATATGTCTCAGACTCTTGCCACGCAATTAGGGGTTAAGTACACAACTACGATGAAGGTATCATGCTGGTCGATCGAGTAAAACTCTGAACGAATTTTGACAGCACCTCGCCTTACTTTGGGAGTGTGCCAAAAGTATATTATAGGCTATCTACTCACGAATGTCGGAGTAGAAACCAAAATGAGTGCCGGGCGTAGCCCGTGATCCAATGGGTTTAGATCGTACGAGATCTCATTCCTTTTGTTGTAATATGCCCGATGCTGCCAACGGAGAGCCTGCACTAGCAGGAATCCATGACCTAGTGGGCTCGTAGAATGTGGGGATTTGACCCCTTTAATATGGCTCTCGTGAGGACAGAGGAAAGGGTAATGCTTCTCCACAGGAAGACAAGACATTTCGAACAATGCTGGCATGGCCTGATGGCATCGACACAAACGTATCGAGGTGGCCGCCTTCGACATGGAGGGTATGAAGGCATGGAGGGTATGAGGGTATCGGCGCGAAACGTGAGGTTCAACCGGCGCGGCCAGTCCTCGGCGTGAAACGTGCGCCGAGAGGGGATCGCGCCGGGAGGCTTTTAAAGTGGGGTTTTAGGGGTTCTTTAAAACAGAGGCTTTGAACATTCAGAACAAGGAGGTTTATTCAGTGATCTAAGCTGTTTTGGATGATCGTAGAGGGAAGACTTCGGGGGGAACACCTTTCCTCTGGGGGCCTCACTAGGAGCAGAACCACGGACAGGAACCCCTGAACATGTCCCTCTTCGTTTCACATACGAGGAGCCATGAGATAGACTGTCTCAGGCCCTCGAAATGTGGCTAGGGGGGTGATAAAGGACGATGGTGAAGAAGCTTCAGCAGATAGAGGAAATTAAACATAAGACATTCGCGGCTGGCTACCGCCATACATAGATTAAAACCTCGGATACAGAGGAAGACAGAAAAGAATGATCAGACATATTGGAACTCATCCCATTCTTTTATTAACTACTTCAGCCGAATGGCTTACACACATGCGATTTAAGAGAAAGAAATCTAACCCAAAAGGAAAAGAAATCCAAACTTCATCCCTGCAAACAAGGTTACATTAGCATTCGATGCTACTAGAGCAAAGATGCTCGAAAGCGAAAAATAAAAGAGGAATACACAGACAGACGGAGAAGAGAAAGAGAGAGCAAAGAAGTTGCAGTTGCACGGCCCTCACACCTGGATTCTCTCCTCGAACCCCTCTCTCTTTCTTCAGCTTCTACGAAGGGCGCTCGAGCTCCCCCCTTTCTTTTTGGTGGCTAAGCACCCTCTTCCTTTCTTCTCGAAGGGCTCTCTCTTTTTCTTCGAGGCTCCTCTTCCCTTCTCCTCTCTTCTTTCTTTTCTTCCCTTTTTTTTTCTTTTCTTCCTTTTTTTTTTCAAAGGGCCGCCCTCTTATAGAGGCCAGTCCCTCACCCTTTCGGCCTGAGCTTCCCGGCGCGCCAACATCATCTTCCCAGCGTGGCGGACCTCGGCGCGTCCCATTTCACCTCTGGGTTTGGCCCACTTCCCTGTCATTCGGCCCATTCGACCCAGGATCCAGTCAGTGGACTCCCTTTTGACAGTGGGACTCTTGGCATGTATATATATTCAGACTCCATGGGACTGTTTACACCTTGCATTCACAAACATGTGCGAGGCGCTGTACATCCCGCTTCAGGAGTATCGGAGATGTCTGAACATCTGTTTCAGCAGGCAGATGGTTGCCTGAATGTTGGTATAGTGTTATCAGTCTGACTATCTGAATGACAGCAGTACTGGACAGCGACCTAGCCAAAGACGGCTTTAGTCGAACAACATGATAGGGGTAGTGAGTTTCTTCTATTCAGACTCTCAGATCTCCCAGGGATGGTACATGAGCTGTGCCCTCGACTGATCTTCAAGACTGTGAATCTGCTATGGTCTCTTCTGGTATATTTTAGGTGTCAACATTTAGGGAAAGGAGTTCCATTAGATTTGTTTAAGTCCTAAACCAAGTCATGGCATTCTTTTATTAGAACTTTGTGACTCATTCAAACTTGTTGATCATCAGGTTTATTAGGGCAGAAGCTAATCAATTCAATCCTGTGCGAGGTTCATACTCAAGCACAATTCTGTCCCAGTTCGAGGCGGGTCCACAGGCACTACGCCAAGTGATTATTAACATAATTGCCTTATGTGTATTAACCATTACATGTAGCTTAATTGCTTATTAGCATCGGCAAGACGATCATACAAGTTGGTGAATCGAGGGTAAAATTCGACAGCATTTCCCCATATCCCGAAGGGTCATGGGGGAAAAAGTGGAGGCTCACACGCGGGGTTCTTGGGGTAAGCTCCTAATTACCGGGAGGCCAAACACAGCAACCAGCGAGCCCGAATTGACGGAAACCCTGAGGGCTAGCCTACGAGGGATACCGATGATCCACATGCCATCAACACAAGTTTAATCGGACAACCCGAACGGGCCGAAGACCCCTAGGGTTAGCCCACAAGGGGTTCCATAGACCCATGGGCTACCACAATCCCAGAAGGGGGATGTGGGTTTAATTTCTTGTTGGATCAAAGGATTCATTCATGTTCCCTCTTAATGGCCCGTTGGGCTCCACGTTATACAAGAATGGGTCCCTATGGTCTTTGAGTGGTTCGGAAGGAAACAAGCCGATAGACTCATTTGATGGGGAATGTTCCCCCTCCCCGACTGGCGAATTAATATTCACGTTAGTAAGAAACATAGCAATTAAGAAAACATTTTCATATCACCCAAGAAAAAAGGGGGACAGTGAGTCATATTGACAGACTCATACCCTATCCCTCTCAGGGATGAAGAAACCTGAGAACCATGGATTGGCCTTTATCAGACAATTGATAGCAAGCGGGGAACCGAGAAGATTAAAATTTCGCTATTGGGGCTGGCTGTGGAGGCGCATAGGCTATGTGTAATGGGCCACGGGGGCTCACAATGGGGGGAAGCATATAGATGGAGCTTTCTAAGACAAATAACCAAACACTTAAAAGGCATAATGCGGCCGGATGACCCCCACCCTTATTAGATTGGATTAAGGAGATGGTATCCTGGCTGTGGGAACGGCTATACCCCATCCGACTCATGGCTGTGAGTGGAGGGGCAACGACAAAGCTCGTTCCATGAGTTAACAGGAAGGTGTAAATCTCTGATGAGAAGGGGAATATACATCAAACGCACGAAATAACCCATGTATGGTTAATTCATCGAAGTTACCCCGGGGAGGGGGGTAAGGTTAATGTAGCCCTTGGGTGACCCAGGACATGTTCTGCGTTAAAACAAAGATCCTAGCAGTAAGGCATGGATGGTGTAGAGAGGAAACACGCCAGACAAACACAGAGGGCATACAACAATTATACATAGAAAGGGCATTTAGTAAGAAGTAATTCACAAAGGGATAGAGGGTTTCATACCCAAATACCATTATATTGCGAAGAACATCATACATACAGACGAAACCAGGCACCCTTCACCTAGAGGCCACCGCCATTGCATTATACATTAAGATTACAAGGGATATAAAGTGAGAATGCTAAAAGGAAAAGAAATTACATAGGGAAAGGAGGCTGCGGGCTCATATCATTGCCCGTTTACACGTTCAAAACCACAAAAGGGATTCAGAGAGATGAGAATGGAGAGATGATCAAAGCCCTCGACCACGACGAAAACCCACCTATGCTCTCAGAACAAAAATAGAGTATCGAAAAATCTCCCCTCTCTCCTCACTCTCAAGCTCTCTTCTGGATGGGAGTGGGGTGGCCGCCACACTGGAGGGTTTTTTTCTTCGAGATGGCTTTTTTCTTCACCAAATATCTGTTTTTCTCTCTTCATTGGATTGGGCTTTTTATAGAGGGACAAACCCCTCCTGCTAATCCGGTGTGACAATTCGCGCGCCGCTTTAAGCCTGAAGAATAGCTTTTGCACGCCGTTTTTGGTGACGCCCGCTGAGATGCGTCGCGCCGGTTTAAGTGGCGCCGGTTTAGTGTTTGCCACGCCATTTTAGCTTCTCTCATGATCGTTTGTTTACGTCAGATCTGTTTATGTGCCTCAGACTGACTCCATGGGCTATTTCGAACCCCATATTCCTCCATCCTTACTGGACTATCGTATGAGGTATTCTGGAGTCCATCAGACTTCTGATTAACAACCTCCGGCTCAAGTCGGGCTCTTAATTCGGTCACTTGGGTTTTCCTGTTGATACGACCTTCGAAAACCCTTATGGTGCGACTAAAGGCATCTCTTCACCTTGAAAGGCGTTTTCTTCAGGTGGTGGGCCACCAGGGGTATTTTCATCCTCGTGGACGGGGTTTGTTCAGCGCGACCAAGTCAGCACCATCTTGTTAGCTCCGGATTGTCGTCCGACATCACTGGGCTCTGAGAGAGATGAGTTGCGGAGTCCCTTCATCGGGTATCTTAAGGCTTCAGCAGTTCGAGTGAACCTTCTTTGTTGATTTTTTTCGGCTCTTGTGCATTAGCCGACCATATCCTTCCATCATTCAGGCACAATTGCCATCTGATTATATTTCGAGTGTCAACAGGCGTTGACACAAGGCTCTCCCAGAGTGTGTTGTAAATGCATCTCCAAGCAGATGCGTCGATGCACCTCTGTCAGGGCATCGACGCAAGGTCCTCTCCCAGGAAGCATTGTAAATGCTTTTCGTAAGGCTGCGTCAATGCAGGACATCAGATGCATCGACGTAGGGGGTCTTCCAGAAGTCGTCTGAAAGGCCACCTTCAACAGTTGCGTTGACGCATGGGGAAAAGCTGCGTCGATGGACTCAAGGTTCATTTGACAAAACTAGTCAACTCTGTGTTTTCAAAAAATAGTACATAGGGCAATAAGGTCTGACGTAAACCTCTAAATAGCATAGATTTGCAGGTCTGGAGAAGATTCCTAAGACTCACATAGGTACTTGTCATCATAAATTTCAATGGCAACCACTTACTCCAAATATATGTCAGTACCAAACCTTGAAAAGGTTCTCTCACTGCTAGTTCTGTTCCCTACGCTAGATAGGAAGGATTCTGTCTGAAGGAAAAAATATCTCTTGAGAAAGGACGTCCTCTCTGCTAACAGAAATTAAAGATCTGCAGGTTTCTTTGGTCAAACATCATTTGATTATTCCAGCAATTCGAAATTGTAGAACTTCTTTTTGGAGGGAAATTTCCCAGCTGCTTGAGCCTATAAATTGGACGCCTCCTCCTCTGGTGGAGTGGCTACTGCCATTGCTACTGTGAGCCTGAAGGAGCCTAGGATGTGGGAACCTGTGAGAAGAAAAAGAAAGAGAGTCTGCCCTGAGCGTCCAAGAGAGAGTTCTGTGTAGGAAAGGAGAAAAGAGTGCAGCTAGCCATCTCCTTCAGCCATCCTACTCTTCAGCAATTGATCTAATTTGTAGCCTAGCTGGTTTCTCTTCCATTCTGCTGAAGTGCTTCATTTTGTTCTCTCGTTGTATTTTTCTTCACTTTCAAAATATCTTGTGTATGTATTCAGTCACCGTGTAAGCTGCAATTGCAGTGTGTGTGGGTTTGTCTTCTTATTTTGTTTATGTTCTTTCCTTGTGGGATTTCTTCCCCGTGTGCTTTGTGTTGTGTCCCCTGTGGTTCTGTGGTTTTGATGATGACAAAATGTTATGGGGTTCTGTGGTTTTGATGATGACAACTGTTATGGCTCATTATGCTTACTTGTACAACCTTGATGATATAATCTTGATGAAATATGAGAAACTGTCAGAACATGTTTAAGGATGACTCACACTCATGAAGTCAACCCATGTCAAAGTCAAATCTCTAACAGGTACGGTCAATGCACAGTCAGATCAGGTAATGTTCTATCTAAACTCAGATCTGTGCATATGATAATTTCTATACAGAAATGTTGGTGCATGTGTTAAGTACAATGTTAGCCTTTTTATGTGCATCATTTCCTAAGTCTATACATTCTCTAGCATGCAGGCATTCGAAGTTTACACATTGCCTAGACTGCACACAAGTCTATACAGTCTATACATCCATGCATCATCACTCTCAGCATAATCTATATAGTCTGGACAGAAATGGGTCGACCCCCTTTCCAGATGGGTCGACTCCCCAGATTAGCATAGTCTATACATTGCATTGCATGTGTCTGTTAAGAAGTCTGTACATCATATTCTTGTTCATGCATTGCATCAAAGTGTATACAGACTTGGTCCATGCGTAAGCATAGCAAGTCTATACATTGGTAGCAAGTCTGTACAGTGTCCTTAGCATAAACATTTGCAAAGTCTATACATCGCTGCATCATTCACGTTTAGAGTCTGTACATTCTTCAGGTGCATATCTCAGCAAGTCTATACATTGGACTTGAACATATAGGAAGTCTGTACATTGGCTAGGCAGCAAGTCTGTACAGCCCTTGCTTAAGGCAAGTTTGTACATCACATCATTTCATGCATTCAAATCTCAAAGTCTGTACAGCCTTTCACATTGGACTTAAAGTCTACATATTGGCAAGTCTGTACATTGGCTTGTTCATGCATCACTCCATTTGGCAAGTCTGTACATCGGACTGTTCATGCATTCATCTAAAGTCTATACATCCGATTGTTCAGCTGGTGGCCAAGTCTGTACATCAGACTGTTTCAGGTGAAGTCTGTACATCCACCAGTTCAACTTCCAAGTCTATACATTGGTGAAGTCTATACATTCACCAGTTGAACTTCGAAGTCTATACATTGGGACATTTACCTACGTTGAACTCATAAGTCTATACATCGTGCACTTTCAAGTCTGTACAGACCTTGCTTTACTCAAGTCTGTACATCGTCAAGTGCTTTGGCAAAGTCTGTACATTGTGCACCATAAAGTCTGTACAGCCTTTCCTTTGGAAAGTCCACACATTGTGAAGTCTATACATTCGTTTGCCTTGCCTCATGCATCAAGTCTGCACATTCCTTACAGCAAGTCTATACATTCGTTGTGCATGGTCTTGAGCATATAGGAAGTCTATACATCGATGTCTTGTGCATGCATCATTTGTTAAGTCTGTACATTGTGCATCCTTTCATTTGAAGTCTGTACATCGTGTATCTATTGATTCAAAGTCTGTACAGCATATGTTCTTCATATATCATCAAGTCTGCACATTCATTGTTCAAGTCTGTACAGCCCTTGAACTGGCAAGTCCATACATCGTCCAGTAGTCTGTCTAAGTCTACACACTGCATGTTAGCATGCTCGCACACACTTAGTCCATACATTGAACAAAGTCTGCACATTGCTGTCTTTAACTTCGATCAAAGTCTACACATTGCATTACACTTTAGAAGTCTATACAACGTCTGCACATTACACACTGCAAAGTCCATACATTCCTGTTGCTTTGCAAAGTATATACATTGCAAACTCTATACATTGCATTGTGCATACTATGAAGTCTGTACAAGGTGTCGACACTAAACTGATAAGTTTCTGTTCGACTGATGATAGGGACTAAAGTGTAAAGATGATGACATGGCTCGTGATCCAAGGAAGGACGAGGTGCCCAGATGGTGACACGTGGAATGCAGCCCAGCCAGGATGCTTCCAGGTGGTCGAAATGCCTCAGTTCTGGTGAAATTCTTTGGGCGGGAAATGTGGAAGCCACACGCCTTATCCAATCTACTGCTGGTATATAAATGAAACCTCTTCCACCAGAAGAAGGCTGATCGATCGAGTAGCGAAGTCTGAACAGAGAGACAGAACATCTGTAGCAGCAGAGAGCCACTGAGATCCACAGAGAAGAAAAGCAGAGAAAAGAAAAAGAGAGAAAGAAGCAGAAGTAGTGAGAGATAGAGAGCTCGAGCAGAGAGTAAAGAAGAAGAAGAAAAGCATAGAGAAGAAAAAGAGAGAGAAGAAAAAGAGAGAAGAAGTAGAAGAGAGCAGAGAAGAGAAAAAGAGAGTGAGATCGAGAGAAGAAGAAGAGAAAGAAGTAGAGGAGAGATAGTGAGATCGAGAGAGATCTGCCTTCACTGGACCGTGGATCAAATCCAGGCCAGTCAGCTCATTCTTAGCCACATTGTGCTTCATCGTTTACAGCCTTCCGATTGCTGTTGTCAATATTTTTGTTTTCCTTTTGAAACTCTTTTGTTATCAAGCTGTGAGCCAGCAATTGCAGTGGAGGTTTCCACTGGATAGGTTAAGCTGTAATCCTCAGTAGGCGAGACCAGGTCTCGGACGACTAAGCTGTATTGCCCAGCGGTTGCAGAGGATTTGTTCCTCTGGTCGGCAAGCTGTAAGGCCCAGCGAAGCTGTGTATCAGCAGTTGTAGGCAAGCTGTGATGCCCAGCTGTTCAAGCTGTGAGTTAGCGGAATCCACACTCGGTTTGAGTGTGGGGTGGATGTAGGTCTGCAGGACCGAACCACCTAAAAATCATTGTGCAGTGGTTTGATCTCTTTGTGGGTTTGGCGCTAGATGAATGCATAGGGTCGATATGGTTTGATGTTCTATATGTGTTCATTTCATTGATGCGCATACTATATGTTTGACTGGTGTATTGAGAGTCCCTTGACATTGTTCCTAAGTCACTAGTTAGTTCATCTATAAGCATTTCAGTTGTCTTAATAAATCTAAATTCCGCAATTGCTTATTGGGCTTCTGGTTGTATTAGGAAGAATTTTTTTAATTGGGCGAAGCTTTTAAAGGGTATATTCATTCACCCCCCCTCTGAATACATAGCACCGAACCCAACAATTGGTATCAGAGCGGGTTGCTGTGCATAGGATCTAATAATCCGTAGCAGATCCTGTATTTCTGGTTGGTGCATTAGAGAGTGGGCTTCCTGTGTTCTGTGTTTTGTTTCACCGATTTAGTGTGTTGATTTGCTCATCTGACTTCAGTGTATTCATCATATCTCGATGGCTAATCCTCCGATATTCAGAGGTGATAACTTTGATTCTTGGTTAGAAAATTTTCATCGGTATGTAAAATCTACTGATCCAAATCTTTGGAAGGTAATAACTCATGGTCCACACAAATTATCAAAAGATAAATCTAGATGGACTGAGAAGGACAAATTGAAAGACTCTGTCAACACTAGAGCAGTAGTTTTAATAAAAGAATCAATTGACAAGCCTCTAATCTAATGCATTTCTTCTTGCAGGTCTGCCAAAGAAATCTTGGAAAAACTAAAGCTAATCAGGAATCACAGCAAATGCTTGATGGCTGATCGGAGAAATGATGATGATGAAACCTCATCTCAGGTAAGCTCTGAATCTGAAGAACTTTCGATTGATGATCTATGGAATATAAATGAGGAACTTAATGATAGATGTGAAAGATTAAAATCTGAGAATAAAAGATTGAAAAAGAAATGTGATCAGATAAATTTGAAAGCTTCTTGTGAAAAATGTCCAAATCTGAAACAATCTTATGATGCATGTATGTTAGATGTTCAGAACTTTAAGGAGCAAAATGGTTCTCTAAAAATTGAAAATCAAACATGCTTGGACAAGATATCAGAACTTGAGAATCAGTTGAATAATAAGAAAAATGAGCATTTAAAAAGCATGCAAGAGCTGACTGAAGTTAATTCTGAATTGGATAAACTGAAACTTGAGAATAAAGAATTTCAAAAGAAAAATGAAAATCTTATGGCTAGAATAAATAAAATCAATGGGGAGGTTTCACATTCTTCTTTTGCTGAATCAAACTGTAAAATGTGCTCGGCTCTAAGAGAATGTAATGAAGATCTTTTTAGTGAGAATGAATGTCTGAAAAAGCAAATTGCCTCGTTTAAAGAGGATCACAAAAATCTGATTATTGAGAAAACTAAAGTGGAAGAAAGGGAAGTGGAACTAATTGAAAAACTGGAGCTGATGTCTGGAAGAGAAAGATGTACTGATAATGAAATTCAGGCTAAAAATTTTGAGGAAGAAAATACTGAACTGAAAGCTGAAGTTGAAGAACTAAAGCAGTTAAACACTGGCTTGTCTGAAAGACTTCTCACCATAGAAAAAGGAAAAGCTGTTTGTGATGAAGAGTCAGAAAAGTTAAGCAACTTGGAACAAGAAATTGAGAAGTATAAAACTGCAAACAAAGTTCTAAGTGAATGTGTCAATTGCAGTGAACATGAGATAGCCAGTTATGAACTTCACATTGCTAGCTTGGAAAATAAAATTCATGATCTGGAAAACTCAGCATCCAAGTTTACAAAAATTGAAAGAAAAATAAAAGCTGTTGTGAAAAGGAAGGATGATAATTCAAAAGAGGGAACAAATTGCACTTCTGATGTAAAGGAAATCACTAAAAACCAGCTATATGCCACTTTTATGCAAAGCTCTGATGTAGCCGGTACCTCAAAGCAATCCCCAAAATAAAATGAAAATCAGAAATCACCTTCAAAATCTGTATTTCAGTTCAAAGCCCAGAAAAATGAAAAGCAAACAAAAATTGTTGAGAATGATCAGAAATTGAAAAGGAAGGGTCAAACAAAGAAGGTGAAGAATATTTCTGGGTACACCCTAAGATCTGCCAACTCGATTGAATTTAATGGGTCAATGCAAAATGCTCATGCTTCATGTACTCATTCTCATGCATCTAGTCAGTCTGTTAGTAATCATGTTGCCAGGAAATCACAAGTGTCATGTCATTATTGTGGCAAGATAGGGCATGTAATGGATGATTGCAGACTGTTGCTTGAAGATGAGCATGCTGGTAAAGCTATGCATTCTAGGAATTTATCTGATAGAAACCATGTCACTAAGAAATCTGATGCATCTTGTTATTACTGTGGTAGGCGTGGTCATCTAATGAATGCATGTTTTATAATGAAAGAAGACAACAATGTGAATTCTAGATTTTTCACACATGCTCATGGCCCATATAGATATAAATCTACTTCAGGTCAGCATATTATTTGCTTCACTTGCAACAAGCCTGGGCATAAGGCAAATGAGTGCTGGTCAGGAAATCACTGGGGTAACAATGTATCAAGAAGCAAGCATCTTAGATGCTTTGAATGTGGGAAATATGGTCATGCAGTCAAGGACTGCTGGTATGTTCAGGGAAATCACTTTAATTCCAAATTTGTCAAATTCCCTGCATATAAAATTTTTTTTTGAAGAAATAAAACTACTTTTAAGGAAAAGATTCTTGCATGTGTTGAATGTGGAAAACCTGGCCACCGAGCTTCTGAATGCTGGTGGACAGGTAATGGTAAATCAAAATCTCATGCAAGTAACAGAAATTCTCATGCTAACTCACATAGGTTACATGATTATAACAATGTTCACAAAAAGAATTCAAGGGCTGTTATATCATGTAGATATTGTGGAAAGTTTGGTCATTTCATGAATAATTGTTACCTGATAGAGAATGATGATAACGTTGCCAAGAAACTATTCAGAACACGTGTTAGACTTAACTCGGGACCCAAGGTTGTTTGGGTCCCTGCAGGATCAACTTGATTAACATGTTACAGGTGTGCCTTGGAATGAAAAAGTGGGGTAAATAAACCAAGGCACTCAACAGGAAGACCCCAGGGTTCTGCTTTTCAGGCGTGTTCTGAATACTCATCTTAAATTCCATCATCTGAAAATTGCTTGCTTGATATGGTTAAGCATCTTGTTGACTTGATTTTGTGTTTAGTCAAAACTTTTTGAAAAGTTGAAATGAAATTGATGAACTTGACAGTGTCTCTCTCTGGTTGAACAGCATGATCTTTCTTCGAGCATAAATTTTAAATCATGAGTTGTGCTTTCACTGTATATCATGCACTTAGTCAGGGGGAGTTTGACTGGTTAAGGTTGATGGTTAATAATCATGCTTATGGTAATTCTCTTCTGTCTGATTTGCATGAATCATATCTGAATGAGAGTCACTGCATAAGCATACATGTAGTGACTGCATTACATATCATCATATTGAAAAATTCCAAAAAGAAGTAACTGACTACATGTAGCACTGCATTGTCATGCATGACCATCATGGTATATTAAATGGAACAGTGCTGAAAGGCAGATGGAGTATGTCTGGATGCTACTGCCATGTGTGAGGTGGTCCTTGGACCAAGTCCTCCGCCTAGTACCATGGGTCAAGTCTTCATATAGAGCAGTGTACTGAATATCATCAAATTTGAAAAATCTGAAAAGAAATGATTCATTGCATATCATGCATTTTGTCAGGGGGAGATTGTCTGCTGTTGCTTGGTCATCATGGTCTCCTTATCAAATTTGTTGCATAGTGCACATATGAAGAGTAGTGCATGTCATAAAATTTTGAAAAACCTAAAAAGATATTTCATTGCATTTAGATAGGGGGAGCATTCCTATTTCATCCCATCTATTCATCTCTTGAACTCTCACTGTCTAGCTATCTGATCTACTTACTACACTCAAGTGGTTTACCTAAATTCTCTGGTGTCCTCTCTAAAACAGCTGATCAGTCTGTATTCCAGACTCAGCTACTGTCTAATGATAAACTCTCTTCTAATGCTCTTCTCTATTGGTGATTTACTCTTCCACCAGCTTATACTCATCCTTCATATATCTCTCAGCTGGTGTGACTGATTTGGTTCTACTGTTGATGAGTTGGTCAGCTAAATTTTTGATCTGTATTCGGTCTGAGGAACTTATGCTGCATGTCATGAAATTTAGTCTGAGAACTTGGTAGAAATTCCTATCATATAGGTTTAAGAATTACCACTGAATCAGACTGATATAAGATTAATGTATTCTCATATTTGTAATTAAATGAATTGAAAATATCTGAATGATAAGGTTTAATAAACTTTAACCACATGTGTCATGTAAACCTTAGACTCTCTCATCTGATATCTGAAAATTTGAAATCAAGGCTACTTTGGTAGAGATACATAGAGTGAGTGCTGTGGTTAAACATTAACTTGAGAAATGTTGACTAAATGAAAAATTGTGAATTCAGAGCAATGACTTGGTCACTGAGAAACTGGGTTCTTTATCAATGAAATAAAGTAACTTATGTCATGAGGTGCCATAGTTATCTCTGGTGAAAATTTATTGTAAAACCTGACAGAGCAATGGCATGCCTGTGTTGAGTAATTGGGGAGTCGGGCCTCTAATCAAGGTGTCTCCTCATGTAAAAAGACACTTATATTGCTAACTCTGTTCTCGAAGTTGAGAGGCAATGACAGTTATCACACTGAGTAACTGGGTCACTTCACCTGAGATGTGTTGTGCCTCATGTAAAAAGGTGTTGATCAACCTAAATTGCTCAGGAAAAATACAATGTGCTTCAAATGAAAATATTTTGAAAATTCTATCAACTCATATTCTTGTAAAAAGTGTTTAACATCAATACTAATATGTGTAGCTCTTAAAAGAGTCATAGAGATCATGTGTGTAAGATAAAGATGATTGATTTTGAGTGTTATCTGACTATTTGGTTCACCTTTATTAAAACTTAGATTCAGATATGAGTATTGAGTTTAATTTGACAAATTTGATATACATCATAATTAAATCAGATTGGTTAAGTTGCCACTTCATAACCCTTTATGATAGAAGAGTCTATTCTTCTTAAGACTTATTGTAGTGGTGCAAGCATTAAAATCCCTCATGATCAGATTCTTTCCAGACAGCCTGATCAACATAAATCTTGCTATTGATTATTCATTGAGATGTCTTGTGATGATTGTTGTCAACTCTTACCTTCTATCATCAATCACTTTACTCTCCACACTGTTGGAATCTTCCATCTTGTTTTGCAACAAATTCTGGGTCTGTAGACTTTTCATCTGTTTCATTTTGTTCATGAATATGTGAGGTGCCACAACTAGAGTTCATATTGTTTGTAATGGCAGATTTCAGATTGATTTATTGGATAACCAGAGTTCATTCATTTTCTTCAAGGGAAGTTCTGGATCATCTGTAGTTAAGGGGAGAGTAGTCAATCATGCATGTTGATAGGGAGAGTTTCAGCATTGCATAAAAGCTCCTATATCATCTCCTTCAACAGCCAATGATCATTTCATTCTTTTTGATGTTGTCAAAGGAGGAGAAACTTTTGTGAGTCATCGATTGCATACATGGTGCATTACATGCTCATTTCTGGTAGAGCCTCTGAAGAGCCATTCTATTGTGCATGTTCATGAACTGTCATATGGTATTTTCAAAGTCATCATGATGAATCTACTGCAATGACTCATAATATTGCCATCATCAAAAAGGGGGAGACTGTTGTGTCCCCTGTGGTTCTGTGGTTTTGATGATGACAAAATGTTATGGGGTTCTGTGGTTTTGATGATGACAACTGTTATGTCTCATTATGCTTACTTGTACAACCTTGATGATATAATCCTGATGAAATATAAGAAACTGTCAGAACAAGTTTAAGGATGACTCACACTCATGAAGTCAACCCATGTCAAAGTCAAATCTCTAACAGGTACGGTCAATACACAGTCAGATCAGGTAATGTTCTATCTAAACTCAGATCTATGCATATGATAATTTGTATACAGAAATGTTGGTGCATGTGTTAAGTACAATGTTAGCCGTTTTATGTGCATCATTTCCTAAGTCTATACATTCTCTAGCATGCAGGCATTCGAAGTTTACACATTGCCTAGACTGCACACAAGTCTATACAGTCTATACATCCATGCATCATCACTCTCAGCATAATCTATATAGTCTGGACAGAAATGGGTCGACCCCCTTTCCAGATGGGTCGACTCCCCAGATTAGCATAGTCTATACATTGCATTGCATGTGTCTGTTAAGAAGTCTGTACATCATATTCTTGTTCATGCATTGCATCAAAGTGTATACAGACTTGGTCCATGCGTAAGCATAGCAAGTCTGTACATTGGTAGCAAGTCTGTACAGTGTCCTTAGCATGAACATTTGCAAAGTCTATACATCACTGCATCATTCATGTTTAGAGTCTGTACATTCTTCAGGTGCATATCTCAGCAAGTCTATACATTGAACTTGAACATATAGGAAGTCTATACATCGGCTAGGCAACAAGTTTGTACAGCCCTTGCTTAAGGCAAGTATGTACATCGCATCATTTCATGCATTCAAGTCTTAAAGTCTGTACAGTCTTTCGCATTGGACTTAAAGTCTATATATTGGCAAGTCTGTACATTTGCTTGTTCATGCATCACTCCATTTGGCAAGTCTATACATCGGACTGTTCATGCATTCATCTAAAGTCTATACATCCGATTGTTCAGCTGGTGGCCAAGTCTGTACATCGGACTATTTCAGGTGAAGTCTGTACATCCACCAGTTCAACTTCCAAGTCTATACATTGGGACATTTACCTACGTTGCACTCATAAGTCTATACATCGTGCACTTTCAAGTCTATACAGACCTTGCTTTGCTCAAGTCTGTACATCGTCAAGTACTTTGGCAAAGTCTATACATTATGCACCATCAAGTCTGTACAGCCTTTCCTTTGGCAAGTCCACACATCGTGAAGTCTATACATTTGTTTGCCTTGCCTCATGCATCAAGTCTGCACATTCCTTACAGCAAGTCTATACATTCGTTGTGCATGGTCTTGAGCATATAGGAAGTCTATACATCGGTGTCTTGTGCATGCATCATTTGTTAAGTCTGTACATTGTGCATCCTTTCATTTGAAGTCTGTACATCGTGCATCTATTGATTCGAAGTCTGTACAGCATATGTTCTTCATATATCATCAAGTCTGCACATTCATTGTTCAAGTCTGTACAGCCCTTGAACTGGCAAGTCCATACATCATCCAGTAGTCTGTCTAAGTCTACACACTGCATGTTAGCATGCTCGCACACACTAAGTCCATACATTGAACAAAGTCTGCACATTGCTGTCTTTAACTTCGATCAAAGTCTGCACATTGCATTACACTTTAGAAGTCTATACAACGTCTGCACATTACACACTGCAAAGTCCATACATTCCTGTTGCTTTGCAAAGTCTATACATTGCAAAGTCTATATGTCACGCCCCGAACCGATAGCAGCGGGAAGCGATGCTCGGAACGTGGCAGTTAACAGTTGTAGATCTCTATTAAAGAATCCACTTAAGGAAAAATATTAAGAATAAAAAATGATAACAATAATAAGCATGAGCACGAGGTGCACAAGGGGAGTGTGTGTGATCGCCAGAGACGCGAGGGTCTCAAGTGGAGATTATATGGGGAGATGATCGCAGAATACCTCTTGAAACGCGGGGGATGTGAGTGCTCCTTTCTCTTCAAATCGGCCGGCCGACGAAGAGAGTTCTTCCTTTAATTACCCTTGCAAGAAAGACAAACACCAATGAAGAAATTGCATTAGATATGTGGTGAGTGTAGCATCAATTCATGATAGAAATATGTGAGCATGAAAGCATGTGCAAGAACGCACCTTAAGGGTGGTTGCCCTTAAACCCCTATGCAAAAGAGGGTGGGAGACATATGATGATATGAGAAATAAAAAGTGTGCAAGAGTGCACTATAGGGGAGATCTCAATGTGATTGAGAATGATAAAAAGGGAGATGTGCATGCATGCATATGCGTGTGATGCAATAAAAAAGAAGGATAAATAAAGAGAAATAAAAGGGAGCCTGTACGCTGCTTGGCCTTGATATTCAATGGGGAGAAAGGCTTCACAGGATGAAGCTTTAACGTGAGGGAGCCTCCTCCTTAGCCAAACAGCAAAGCACCTGCGAAGGAAAAGAAGGAAACACAGAGGAAGAAGAAGAAGAAAAGAAATACGTGGGAGGAAATAACAGAGGAAAACAAAAAAATAAACGGAGGGAGGAGCATCCAACCGAACAACAGAACGATCGGCTTTATTAAATAGAGTTGGAAGAGATAAACATGGGCAAGAGTCTAAGGGGGGAAATGATAAGAATGGGCAAAAGCCCAAATAGGGGAGGAGTCTAACAAGGCAAGGACTCTCTGGGGAAAGGGCTGCGAAGCCAGAAGCTGAAACACGCCCTAGGTCGGGGCGTCAATTTATGAATTAACGACCTACCAGAGGGCGTTTCTCAAAAACACGCCCTGCACAAGGGCGTTTATCAAAAACCAAATTTTAGCAATAAAACTCCCCATATTTGAAAAAAGTAAAACATGCCTTAATAAAAGCCACTTTTAAAAAAAGCGCCCCTGGGAAGGGCGTTACTTTCAAGAGCTCAAATGGGGAAGTCGGTCAAACCAAAAGAATTAACGCCCTCAGGTCAGGTCGTCCCTTCTTGAAGAAACGCCCTAGGCCAAGTCATGTTTTAATAAAAACACGCCCTTACCGAGGTCGTGAATTCAGAAAATTAGATAAAATGGGGAGAAATAGATAAAATGGGAAAGACACGCCCTAGACCAGGTCGTGTTTCAAAAACACGCCCCTATCTAGGGCGTTAATTCAGAAAATAGAGACAAATGCCCAGAAAAATCCAGAAAAATAGGAAAAGAGAGATAAATGGGGAAAAATAGGATAAATTCCAGAAAAGTGGGAAAAACCACTCAAATAAGCTGATTTGAGGGTCAAATGGGGCATCGCAGAGCGATATGAAATATACTCAAAATAATGTCAATTTTGGCGTGTCTACAGCTGCCCCGCCTTGGCGTCTGCTTTACAAGGGAGCGTAGCAAACTGAAAAGTAGATACCAAGGTGTGATGAGACACGCAATCGACATCACTTGATGAGAAACAAATCAAAAGCACGAGATGAAGCAAATCTCGGGAAATCCAACGAAATCAACAATGTTTGGATAAAAAGGGGAGATGTGCACGCGATGCATGAAGGAGATAAAATAAATGATCAACTTCCAGCGCGGTGGAAGTACCTCAGGTCACAAACCTGCAAGGTTTCACCATTGGGGAGCGGTTACCAGCCAGTGGACGTGCTGCAGCCAAGGTGGATCAAAGGAAGGGAGATAAAATGATAGAAATCCAAACAAGGAGCTTCCGAGAAAAAGACCCAAAACAGCGACAAAACGCACTGAGGATTCAATTCGGCAAGGAATATCGCATATCGGGGAAAGGTTAAGATCAATTCAACACTCAACATCAGCTTATCAGAATGATTTTCCAAAGTTAATTCAAAGTCCTACATGAATGCATGCTGGGCTAAAGGGAAAAACAAAGCAAATGGAGATATAATATAATCAAGGATAATATTGTTAAACTGCCCAGACTGGGTCAAGAAACCAATTTCGCGAGCTGATACTAAGCCGAAGCCCGTTTATCCACGCACCAATTCGTAAAAAGGGAACCATCGTCCCCAGCCTTGGACGGCTCAACGGCCTATCCGTGTGACTAAGACTTCTCTGGAATTATCATTGTTTTTGATGAAGGGGAACTCAAATTCCAGATTTACCAAAGCCACAAGGTCCTTGATATAATCTAATAGCGTAATAACATATAGTAGAATGCATACAGGGAGAGATGGTGGAGCAATAATCAGCATAGGGAACTGAGAAAATGAGGTGCAAAACCGGTGGGACTTGGATGATGCCCAGACGGCGGGACCAAGAGCTTCTTATCCTGTGCTCAAAAATTTCATTAGCCAAGATATAACAAACAATGAATAAGGCATTATAGCAAATCAAAGCATCAATATCATTCAAACATGTAATGAACTGCATTGAAAAACATCATTGTCTGTTGTTTCATTAGGAGGATGTCAACTTGGCATAATCAAAGTTTGGAGTTGAAAGATTGAGGAATGCCCAGCGGCAAAATTAATCAGATGAAAAATTAGCCGGAATTTGATTGAATGATCTCAGAATGATAGTCAAGATGATAATCAGGAGAATAATCAATAGAATTTGATTGAAAGATCTGGAGATGAATAATCAAAAATGCCCAGGGTGGCATGATAATATCGGGAAGAATCAATGGCTTGATAGCAATGATTGGAGAAAGGACTCATCCCGTACTCTTGGTCCTTGTAAAAATAGTTCCTGCAGAACACCATCAGAATACACTGCAAAATTTTTTTTGGAGTTTTGAAATATGCAAATTTTTTATGAGTTTTCAAAAATTTACAAATGTTTATGAATTTTGTAATATGCAAATTTTTGTGTACTTTTGGAAAGATATTCAAATTTTTATGGATTTTGGCTTAGACATCACAAATGCAGCATCAAAGGGTGTTTATTGAACCACTGACTAGGGGTCCTCGTTCCTTCCCTTTTCGCTAAAAATTACCCAAAGCCGGGCGTGCGTTGAAAGTGGCGTCCTATAACCGACCGCCATTAATTAACGGTGCCCCTACCAAGGCCATACCCGAGAAACATTCGGTCTTGGAGGAAGAAGAGAAGAACAATTGGAGATAAGCTTTATGCAGGATGGGAGATATCAGGACTTGAATTCCTTCCAAGGTTTAACCCTCAAAGAGGTAGTCTGTTGCGCTAGGGCTTTGTGCCTTTAATTTTTAGACCCATGACATGCATACGACCAGGATTTTCCCTGCGGGGACTTTGCCACTCTTGTCATGCCATAATTCCTAATTGCAATTATCAAAATTCTGATTTGATTTTCATAATGGCCCTTTTTGGCGAGATATGTATAATGAAATTCATATTGATTTTTCTTCTGGGTCAAGACTGCCCCTATTTGAGACTCCTCTCGTATTGGGATTTACCAAGGTTGGTCATCTTATCCGTCAACCTCTTGTACCTGCATTCGGCCGAGTGAAGGAGAGAAAAAGACTTTCAGATATACTCATGGCATGGCCAAGGTAGCAACGGTGTTTTACCAAAGGAGCCGGCTAAGGATGCCGTGAAGTGTGTGGAATGCCCAACCGAGGGTTTCTTTTAAACAAGCGGGGAGAGAATGTTGAATTCCCAATGCTGGGTTCTTTATCAACCAAAGTGCTGCAAAGCAAGTCTAAAGACTCTTTTTTTCGAAATGATTCAATTAAAAGCCTAAGATAAAGGTTTAAAACACCATTCTTAATCTTGTTGAGAAGCACTTCCTTTTGAGAATCATACGTGGAGAAATGGTGAGATGATATTATAAAAATGCTTACTTACGCCAATATTTTACCTTGCAACCTTTGTAGAAGCAGCTGCCGCGAGAGGCTGATCACCGTGGGATAGTCCTCTCAGGCAGTCAAAAGGATTGGAAGCAAAGGATTGAAAGTGGCTTAACAAGAAGGAATGGTGCCAAAACCAGACTCAGACGAATAAGGAGGAAAGGAAAAGAGGCGAGGGCTAGAACTCCCTTGCTAAGGTGTGGAAACCCTGATCACATGGAACAGTCTACAGAAGAAGCGGAGAATTAGAAGGAGGAGTGAGGACTAAAGCCTCGAAAGCAGTGGGAGAAAGGGCAAATGCCCAAGGCAGTGGATGTGGAAGAAGTTGGGTCGGACCCAAGATCATGAGGAGTTAGAAGAAGAAATTGATAGATGGAAAGAGGTGGATCTGGAGGGTCTGGAGGCAGAGGAAAAGAATCATGATAAGAGAAATCATCCGGAGGCTTCGGAGGGATAAAATATCGAGGGACGCGGTGCCCTTGGAAGAAGTAGGGAAAAAGATGATGGAAAAGGAAGAAGAGGACAAATGATGCGATATCATTAAGGAATAGAAAGATGAATCGACAGAAAGATGGAGGGTCCGGAGGTCCCGGAGGAATGAAATCAAGAGGGTCACGATACCCTGAAAGAAGATAGAGAGAATAAGACGGAGAATCCGGAGGTTCCGGAGGAATGATGAAAGGAGGGACGCAATGCCCAAGAAGGTCCGGAGGTTCCGGAGAAATGAGGTGGAAAGGGGCGCGATGCCCGAGGGGAAGGTCCGGAGGTTCCGGAGGAAGCCAATCAGGAAGGAGAAGATGGAAAGGGGCGTCGTGCCCGAAGAAAAAGTCCGGAGGTTCCGGAGGGAGAAAATGCCGAGGGACGCGATGCCCTGGGAAGAAGGGAGAGAAATCCGGGAGATGAAAAGGTTGGAAGGGGTGCGATGCCCGAGTAATGAAGATGAATATGAATAAGATGGGAAATGCGGAGGATCCGGCGGTGCCGGAAGGCGGGGAAGATACGGGTTTGGAAACCCGGGAAGTAGGAGGTGCAAATGCATGCAAAATGATGGATGTAATGGATGCAATGAATGCATGAATGCAACAGAATGCATGAAATGCAAAGAATAGGAAGAATGTGAAGGGCGAGAGGACGAGATCCTCCTCCTAACCCTGGGAATGGCCCATGAAGAAGAAGTGATAGAGATGGACGAATAGAAAGTGGAACAAATAAGGGATGGCCCCTTAGCATCAAGGTAACTGCCCCTCCACGGCAGTGAACGTGTACGACCAATTGGCCCAATAAAAGAAGCTTCAATAGTAAAAGACAACTCCCTTGGAAAGCAAAGACCAATAATGTGGGGGAGTTGTAGAGTTGGAATGGGAAGCATTGAGTTGCCCATTGAATGTGGTGTATATGGAGTGTTAAGCAAATAGGGCAATTGCCCTTTGTATGGAATAATGAATTCTGGATTGGAAAGTTGGAACAAGGGGTGCCCTGCCCGGCCCTCAAACGGCATCAACGCTCGGTGTGGCGACGACTTGACTTCTTCGGCCGTGATTGGCACAATAACCCGGATTGACATCCGGCAAATGAATTCTTGAATCTTGAATGGCACAGTCGTGGCCAAAGTCTTCTTGCCCGGCTCTTGCTTATCTTCGACACAAGTAGCTGCAGAAGCACGCCCCTTCCGAGTAACAAAGGGAGGTGAGGCGGAGGCGGAAGGCTCTGTGGATGGTGGAGTTATAATGGAAGGTGTTGGCGTAAGTGGAGGTGGAGGTTCAAACATATCGAGTTTCTCCCTTTGCTTGCAAGCGATCGGGATTGGCTCGGGTGCAAAAAGTGGTGGATCCTGCTCAGAATTAACCATAGGTAAAGGCGAAAGGCTATGTGGTGGAGGTATGGGTTTTGGGGTTAAAGGCATAATGGAGGGTAATGGTGGTGAAATTGGGTAAGTGGAGGCCGAGGTGGAGGCTAATGGGAGGCTGATTAGGGAAGGTTTAATGATGGGTTCGACGGAGGCTAATGGTGTGGAGGTAGATGGCTTAACGGGTGGAGGTTTAATGGTGGAAGGCTTGGGGGAGGCCAGTGTTGCGGGGGTTAATGGTGTAATAGGAGGAGGTGTAATGTATGCGGTGTCAAGGATAGGAGGAGACTTACAATGTGCCGGTGTGGGTGATTGAAGTATCGACCCATCATCGTAACACCAATTAGTCTCATAAATAGGGATTGGATCGGGGATGGTTTCATCCTGAGCAGGAGGTTCATCGAATGAAAATGGGGAAAGCGGAAAGTTAAGGAAACTCGGAAGGGGGGCCTGCGGAGCTTCATCATCATCGTACACTGCCTCAGATTCTTCAATTACCGGCTCTTCCTCGCTTGGAATGCCGAAGTCATAATCGTCCATCCTGTCTTTCCATTCATTCTCCATCTTTGTAATCTCGTCCAAAGCGGCATGGAGAGGATTGACTGGAGTAGGAGGAGCCGTGACCCTCTTTATTTGTTCCTCCATCAAAGTAATCTTATCAAGAAGAGATTGTTGGAGGGGTGTGACTTGAACAACCGAGGGCTGGCAGGGCCTTGAAGGAGGAAGGGCCGCATAAAAAGGCCGTGGAGGGGAATTAATGGGTCGGCCCATGGAAGAACCCGGATGGGCCGGATTACAAGGAATAAATGGGCCTCGGGGCCGCGGTGGAGGAGGAATAGAAGGAGGCGTGTGATGGGCCACCCGAGGGGAAGCATGAATAGAAGGAGATGGGTAATGGGCTACCTGATTAGAAATATGAGTGGAAGAAGGAAGTGGGTGATGGGCCACCCGAGTGTGAATAGAAGAGGGAAGCGGGTGATGGGCCACCCGAGTGTGAATAGAAGAGGGAAGCGGGTGATGGGCCACCCGAATAGAATTGGAAGGAGGGAGAGATGCTTGAGATGTACCCTCAACGGCAGCCTTAAGGGCTTGGATCTGTTGAGGGGTAAGATGATCTAACGCATGAATGATCTGGGAGACTTTCTCATCATTGGGACGAGAGGATCCCGAGGGAGTAGTGGCTCGAAATTGAGTTGGAGGAAGGGGATCATAAGAATGGACACTGCCCATGGGTCGGGCATGACCATGAGAATAAGGACGTGGTCCCTTGAAAGAATGGTGAGAATGCTGATTAACATGTTGAAATTGAGGATATGAAGTGCTAGGTTGTGCATCCTCATGAATTGAATTGAACATGTTTCTATCATGGTAAGCCATTATATAATCAAAATTCTCAATAATTATGCAAATAAGCACACAAGTTGGAATGATTACCGTGATTTTGATTTGTTTAATCCTTGGTGAATTAATGAAATTTAATAAAGTTTGGAAAGATTCACACAAGGAGAGTCCTAGTTTCAATATAATTCACTTCAATGCCAACTAGGAACTCTCACTCACCACGTGTTAGGCCAACTATATCGGGACTTCAAAAGGGTACAACCTGCCCGGCGTCCGTGAGGGAATCCACGGGTGCGGGGACTTATGGAGGCTTGGAAAAGGGATCTCCGGTCCAAAGAGACGGAATGCTCAATGGAGGGTCGTCCCGATTCCAAGAGGGTGTGTGGATCCTAATGAAGAGGAGGGAGCCTCTCAAACCAAATGCAAATATGAATGCAACAGGGAAAATCAAGCTAATCACAGCAAATGATCAATCAATAAAGATAAGCATGAATCATGATGAAAAATCACAGCCGGGGGGGTCCTGGAGGCCCACAGTAAAAACACGCCCTGGCAGGGGGCGCTACTAACCAAAGACACGACAGTGTGACTGTCGTGAATCAAAGCGAGGGGTCCAGGGCAAAGTGAGACACGCCTTAGAGTGAGGCGTTATCAATAAAAGGACGCCCTATCCTACGGGCGTCAAATCAAGAGACACGCCCTGATGTGGGGCGCTAATCAAGTAAAAGACGCCCTGGAACAGGGCGTGAATTCACAGGCAGCAATATAAAGCAAGAACACCCGGAAATGTGATGGAAAACGCCCTGGCAGAGGGCGTAAAATATTAATAAGACGCCCTTGGTTAGGGCGTTAAATCGATTAAAACGCCTCTTCCAGAGGCGTTAATTCACCTTCTCCAGGAATCCTTCACGGCCAGCAATAGCAGAGAAACACTCACAGACAATCACAGTCAATCAATAAATATGAATATCAAAACATAATCATGCTCATCAAATTGTATCTTTTTTTGATAAAGTGGGATTTCAAAAAAGAAATCTATCAACTGACAAATCACAAGTGGGACAAGAAAACAATGGAGGGTGCCCGAGGGGCACAAAGGAGGGGTACCGTGGGTACCAATAGGAAAGGGCACGCGAGGGTGCCAAGGGGAAAGGGTAATAAACAAAGAACATAAAATTGTCCCACCGTGATCGCCAATTTGTAGATCTCTATTAAAGAATCCACTTAAGGAAAAATATTAAGAATAAAAAATGATAACAATAATAAGCATGAGCACGAGGTGCACAAGGGGAGTGTGTGTGATCGCCAGAGACGCGAGGGTCTCAAGTGGAGATTATATGGGGAGATGATCGCAGAATACCTCTTGAAACGCGGGGGATGTGAGTGCTCCTTTCTCTTCAAATCGGCCGGCCGACGAAGAGAGTTCTTCCTTTAATTACCCTTGCAAGAAAGACAAACACCAATGAAGAAATTGTATTAGATATGTGGTGAGTGTAGCATCAATTCATGATAGAAATATGTGAGCATGAAAGCATGTGCAAGAACGCACCTTAAGGGTGGTTGCCCTTAAACCCCTATGCAAAAGAGGGTGGGAGACATATGATGATATGAGAAATAAAAAGTGTGCAAGAGTGCACTATAGGGGAGATCTCAATGTGATTGAGAATGATAAAAAGGGAGATGTGCATGCATGCATATGCGTGTGATGCAATAAAAAAGAAGGATAAATAAAGAGAAATAAAAGGGAGCCTGTGCGCTGCTTGGCCTTGATATTCAATGGGGAGAAAGGCTTCACAGGATGAAGCTTTAACGTGAGGGAGCCTCCTCCTTAGCCAAACAGCAAAGCACCTGCGAAGGAAAAGAAGGAAACACAGAGGAAGAAGAAGAAGAAAAGAAATACGTGGGAGGAAATAACAGAGGAAAACAAAAAAATAAACGGAGGGAGGAGCATCCAACCGAACAACAGAACGATCGGCTTTATTAAATAGAGTTGGAAGAGATAAACATGGGCAAGAGTCTAAGGGGGGAAATGATAAGAACGGGCAAAAGCCCAAATAGGGGAGGAGTCTAACAAGGCAAGGACTCTCTGGGGAAAGGGCTGCGAAGCCAGAAGCTGAAACACGCCCTAGGTCGGGGCGTCAATTTATGAATTAACGACCTACCAGAGGGCGTTTCTCAAAAACACGCCCTGCACAAGGGCGTTTATCAAAAACCAAATTTTAGCAATAAAACTCCCCATATTTGAAAAAAGTAAAACACGCCTTAATAAAAGCCACTTTTAAAAAAAGCGCCCCTGGGAAGGGCGTTACTTTCAAGAGCTCAAATGGGGAAGTCGGTCAAACCAAAAGAATTAACGCCCTCAGGTCAGGTCGTCCCTTCTTGAAGAAACGCCCTAGGCCAAGTCATGTTTTAATAAAAACACGCCCTTACCGAGGTCGTGAATTCAGAAAATTAGATAAAATGGGGAGAAATAGATAAAATGGGAAAGACACGCCCTAGACCAGGTCATGTTTCAAAAACACGCCCCTATCTAGGGCGTTAATTCAGAAAATAGAGACAAATGCCCAGAAAAATCCAGAAAAATAGGAAAAGAGAGATAAATGGGGAAAAATAGGATAAATTCCAGAAAAGTGGGAAAAACCACTCAAATAAGCTGATTTGAGGGTCAAATGGGGCATCGCAGAGCGATATGAAATATACTCAAAATAATGTCAATTTTGGCGTGTCTACAACAGTCATGATAACAAGAGCGAAAGATAAACAACCACAATTTAAAACATGGAGGCCATACACACATATTAAAAAATACGAGCTCTTATTAATATTAAAAAGGTCACATAACAATATTAGATTCAAATTAAGGGAAGAAAGAACAAAAAGAAATAACCAGACTCACGACACTAGCTAGACTCAAGAAGATAAAAGACAGACTCCAACTCTAGGTTCCAGGTTCAATCGATCACACTGATCCGATTCCCATTTGCAACGTACCGTTTACCGCATTACCTGAAAAGGATTGGAAGTAGGGGTGAGCAAGAAGCTCAGTAGGAATTATACTCTATCATCAGGCATAGTTTAAGTGATTAATCAATTAATGAATATGCATGATTAACGCGATAAAATAAGCAGAACTAAATAATCACTAAGATAGAAAGAGTAATGATAATTGAATGGAATAAATAATTGCATGTCGAGATATCAAGCAAGATTAACAAAATTTTCTAGTAAATGGCCATTTGCAGTCAATTTCAAGTCATGTCAAGCAAGCAAGCAAGTACTTCATACTTTAAGCATGAATAGTAATAAGTTTCACGAGAATGTGGAATGTCCTAGACCCAACAAGCTAGATTGCACCGGTGCCAAATGCCACACCTAATCATTCACCTCCCCGAGGATCAAGTACTTTTCGGGTGCCCCTCCCAGGACCAGACTGGGCCCTTCATTTGTTTGCCTTGACATTGATTTCTTTTTGGATCGTAGATCCCACGAGACTAGACATCCACAATATTTAATGGCCAAGAGTTCCAAGGTCAAGTTCATGTAATCAAGGTAAAGCATGTAAGAATATTGATTCTTTAAGCATCCAACAATAAGCTCATATGATCGAGAAGAATAGTTGTCCCTAAGGACTATGATTGATGATCAATAGACCTAACAATAGGTCAAATCACAAAATACCATAGCCTACATAGGCTTGGTTAACTCACACAATTCGAAATTCATGAAATAATCACTTTTCAGAAAACTGTCATATAAACGGTCAGACATGGGCCGCTCAACGGTATAAATGGTTAACACTGGGCCGCGCATGTCAAGAAGACATTAAGACCCATGCCAAGATATACGGACCATACGGAGCCGTATTAAATATATGCTGTCCGAATCGGGCCGCCTATGAGGATATGCGGTCTAATACATGCCGCACATGCCTCTCATAGTCCAATTCGATCCAAAACTTAAACCATCGGTTTAGTCACGTAAAATGATGTTTTTGGTAGTTCATTAGGTTCGTATCAAGGGTATAAAGAAATCTCGAGATGATGGTAAATTCGCCGGATGGGGTTCCCGGCGATAAGTTCGCCATTAACATAACTTAAACGGCTAATGACTTACTAGAAGTCCACAATTTGGTAAACACTCTACCGGAATAGAATGGTTATCCAGCAACTAAAAGTTCATTATAAACCTAATTTTCATGTTAAATCATCAAGAATTAAGTTTTTCATTTAACGCATTTGCCAAAAAGATGAATCGGAATGATAAGATAATGAACAAGATCGCGTAGGAATGAAATAGCATGCATTTAACAGAAATTTAATTGCATAATTAACCACTCATTAGATGTGTTTCTAATTAACTAATTATCCATTAAGACACTAATATGCATCATATACAACTCTTATTAAGTCACTTACAGCATAGATAAACGGTTTGGAATGAACCTTACATCTTCTGGGCTAACAGGGGTGCATACGGGCTGAATGGAGACATGCAGGGGGATGGGCGGCTGGTTCTGGACCGCCCAAGGGAATGGGCGGTCATCTGGGGGCCGCTCAAGGGTTGGGCGGTCAGGGCAGGACCGCCCATCCCTGGCCCTGCCAGATGTGTGGTCCTCTGGGGACCTTATATCCTGCCAGGGGATATGTGGTCACTTCTGCACCATTTATCTAGATATGTGGTCAGTTTGGAACCGTCCATCCCAGGATGTGTGGTCCTTCAGGAACCGTCCATCCAGGATGTGTGGTCTATCGTAAGACCATCTATCTCTGGGTGCAGTCCGGTCGTCCCTTCCACGTCCGATGAACGCCGGGAAGTTGGGGGTTTGCTAGGGCTTGATAAAAACACTAAATTCTCATGGAAGTGGTCATGAAATAAGGGGCTTTTGGTACCGTTGGAAAGCTAATGAAAAACTCTATCTAACAGCAAGGTCAATTTCATAATATCTTTCTGAAATCACGATTTATCAAAGCAAGAACACGGGAAACCCTAATTTTGACATGCTGTTACTAAAACGTGAAATTCTCTCAATATATACAGCGAAATTTGGGGATTCTTATATCAAAAGAAAGCTACTTCGATGCTGATTCCAACCATATATGATATGTTATATGGGGATCAGGATTAGTAACTCGAAATTAGAACTTAACTCAAAAGAACACATCGAAAGCTAGGTCTAGACATGCTGTTACTCCGAACAGAAATTCTCTAAACATGCTCAATAGAATTTAGGGATTTTATAATCAATGGAAAGAGCATGAAAAACTCTACAAGATGCATCGATCAATTTCATATTTACATCATGAAATCATAACTTAATCGAAGAAGGAACAAAGTTAACCCTAATTTAACATGCTTCTACTAAACCTCAAAATACTCGTAGGATACTACATGATATTTGGGGCTTTATATATCAAAAGAAAGAGGACTTCATGCTGAACATTTTGATATATTACTTGATGTTTGAGCCCGAGAGAACCTACCTCAATCAGAGAAGAAAGGAAGAAGAAAGGAGGAAGAACGAACACCTACACGTCGCCACTAAACTCCCGAGATCTCTCTAGATCTAAAACCTCTGCGAACACCACAGCTACCAAATGAAAATAGACCCGAAGAGCTTTCTTTCTATACTTCATACACCTTCTGGAGCCTTCGGAGCTGGGAAAAATCGACGACGCAAGGTGAGTGTTTGAAACGGCGCCGGAATGTTTGACTTCAACAAAACTCGGCCGCCACCACATGCTAGGGTTAGGGTTTCGCTCGATTGATAGAGGGCTATTGATCCTTAGATCGTGGTCTTCCATTTGCCATCGATTTGGGGTCATTTGGTTGAGTATTAAGCTCTAATTTCACGTTTTAAGTTAAGGTTAGGTAAAGGTTAGGTAAGTGTGCACTTTTGGGCTTAATCCACTAATTAGATCTAATTATGGATTTTTGTTGGGTTGACCACAGAAGACAAAGTTGTTAAATAAATCATTCTTTACCATTTTACCATTTTTTCAGATTTTTATAGGGTAGTCGAAAATTCACTAGTTCTATTTACTAAGGAATTAAATATTAAATTCTGAAATTCATTTATCTCAATTAAAAATTCATTTATTTCAATTAAATTTCAGATTTTTAAAACCGGGGTATTACACCCTCCCCCACTTTAAGGAATTTGGTCCCCAAATTCACCGGGTATTACTAATTATGTGAATGTTTGAACTAAGATGATCTTATTTATCAAAATAACATGTTAATTATACAATTAATGCCGAAAGAAATTAGCTATAGCTAGGGATAAAAGAGAACGATACCATATATATTTCTTCATTCAATAGAAGTTGGTTCCGATTCTTTTATAGTTTTGCTTGTGGAAGTAACTTAGGACAGTTTGCCATTTTATGATCTTGATCTCCGCAACGCAGACATGCTCCGCTCCTTCGCCAGCACTCCTTTACGAGATGACCAAGTTTGTGACAGTATAAACATTTCATATGCGTAATATTGCCCTTCTTCTTCTTATTACTTCGGGTTTCCTTACGACAGACTCGCCAGCCTCTAGCGGAACCGAATCTTAGCTTACCCATGGAACCACTCGGTTTCATTTTAATGACTTAGAGACCAGCAAAATAGTTATATGGTGAACTTTTTCATTACCCTTACGCGTAACACAACGTAATCTTGCATATATTTTATTACTTAACCTAAGATATTACCCAATCTCACCAGGTGACAAGGGATGACACGGGTCTTAAGACTTAGGGTAACCTATACTCTTGGACAAAATCCAAGGACTCGGGCAAGGAGGCTCTGATACCACCTCTGTCACACCCCGAACCGATAGCAGCGGGAAGCGATGCTCGGAACGTGACAGTTAACAGTCATGATAACAAGAGCGGAAGATAAACAACCACAATTTAAAACATGGAGGCCATACACACATATTGAAAAATACGAGCTCTTATTAATATTAAAAAGGTCACTTAACAATATTAGATTCAAATTAAGGGAAGAAAGAACAAAAAGAAATAACCAGACTCACGACACTAGCAAGACTCAAGAAGATAAAAGACAGACTCCAACTCTAGGTTCCAGGTTCACTCGATCGCACTGATCCGATTCCCATTTGCAACGTACCGTTTACCGCATTATCTGAAAAGGATTGGAAGTAGGGGTGAGGAAGAAGCTCAGTAGGAATTATACTCTATCATCAGGCATAGTTTAAGTGATTAATCAATTAATGAATATGCATGATTAACGTGATAAAATAAGTAGAACTAAATAATCACTAAGATAGAAAGAGTAATGATAATTGAATGGAAGAAATAATTGCATGTCAAGATATCAAGCAAGATTAACAAAATTTTCTAGTAAATGGTCATTTGCAGTCAATTTCAAGTCATGTCAAGCAAGCAAGCAAGTACTTCATACTTTAAGCATGAATAGTAATAAGTTTCACGAGAATGTGGAATGTCCTAGACCCAACAAGCTAGATTGCACCGGTGCCAAATGCCACACCTAATCATTCACCTCCCCGGGGATCAAGTACTTTTCGGGTGCTCCTCCCAGGACAAGACTGGGCCCTTCATTTATTTACCTTGGCATTGATTTCTTTTTGGATCGTAGATCCCACGAGACTAGACATCCACAATATTTAATGGCCAAGAGTTCCAAGGTCAAGTTCATGTAATCAAGGTAAAGCATGTAAGAATATTGATTCTTTAAGAGTCCAACAATAAGCTCATATGATCGAGAAGAATAGTTGTCCCTAAGGACTATGATTGATGATCAATAGACCTAACAATAGGTCAAATCACAAAATACCATAGCCTACATAGGCTTGGTTAACTCACACAATTCGAAATTCATCAAATAATCACTTTTTGAAAAACTGTCATATAAACGGTCAGACATGGGACGCTCAAGGGTATAAACGGTTAACACTGGGCCGCGCATGTCAAGAAGACATTAAGACCCATGCCAAGATATACGGACCATACGGAGCCGTATTAAATATATGAGGTCCGAATCGGGCCGCCTATGAGGATATGCGGTCTAATACAGGCCGCACATGCCTCTCATAGTCCAATTCGATCCAAAACTTAAACCAGCGGTTTAGTCATGTAAAACAATGTGTTTGGTAGTTCATTAGGTTCGTATCAAGGGTATAAAGAAATCTCGAGATGATGGTAAATTCGCCAGATGGAGTTTCCGGTGATAAGTTCGCGATTAACATAACTTAAACGGCTAATGACTTACTAGAAGTCCACAATTTGGTCAACATTCTACTGGAATAGAATGGTTATCCAGCAATAAAAGTTCATTATAAACCTAATTTTCATGTTAAATCATCAAGAATTAAGTTTTTCATTTAACGCATTTGCCAAAAAGATGAATCGGAGTGATAAGATAATGAATAAGATCGCGTAGGAATGAAATAGCATGCATTTAATAGAAATTTAATTACATAATTAACCACTCATTAGATGTGTTTCTAATTAACTAATTATCCATTAAGACACTAATATGCATCATATACAACTCTTATTAAGTCACTTACAGCATAGATAAACGGTTCGGAATGAACCTTACATCTTCTGGGCTAACAGGGGTGCATACGGGCTGAATGGAGACATGCAGGGGGATGGGCGGCTAGTTCTGGACTTCCCAAGGGGATGGGCGGTCATCTGGGGGCCGCCCAAGGGTTGGGCGGTCAGGGAAGGACTGCCCATCCCTGGCCCTGCCAGATGTGTGGTCCTCTGGGGACCTTATATCCTGTTAGGGGATATGTGGTCACTTCTGCACCGTTTATCTAGATATGTGGTCAGTTTGCAACCATCCATCCCAGGATGTGTGGTCCTTCAGGAACCGTCCATCCAGGATGTGTGGTCTATCATAAGACCATCTATCTCTGGGTGCAGTCCGGTCGTCCCTTCCACGTCCGATGAACGCCGGGAAGTTGGGGGTTTGCTAGGGCTTGATAAAAACACTAAATTCTCATGGAATTAGTCATGAAATAAGGGGCTTTTGGTACCGTTGGAAATCAAATGAAAAACTCTATCTAACAGCAAGGTCAATTTCATAATATCTTTCTGAAACCATGATTTATCAAAGCAAGAACACGGGAAACCCTAATTTTCACATGTTGTTACTAAAACGTGAAATTCTCTCAATATATACAACAAAATTTGGGGCTTCTTATATCAAAAGAAAGCTACTTCGATGCTGATTCCAACCATATATGATATGTTATATGGGGATTAGGATTAGTAACTCGAAATCAGAACTTAACCTAAAAGAACACATCAAAAGCTAGGTCTAGACATGCTGTTACTCCGAACAGAAATTCTCTAAACATGCTCAATAGTATTTAGGGATTTTATAATCAATGGAAAGAGCATGAAAAACTCTACAAGATGCATAGATAAATTTCATATTTATATCCTGAAATCATAACTTAATCTAAGAAGGAACAAAGTTAACCCTAATTTAACATGCTTCTACTAAACCTCAAAATACTCGCAGGATACTACATGATATTTGGGGCTTTATATATCAAAAGAAAGAGGACTTCATGCTGAACATTTTGATATATTACTTGATGTTTGAGCCTGAGAGAACCTACCTCAATCAGAGAAGAAAGGAAGAAGAAAGGCGGAAGAACGAACACCGACACGTCGCCACTAAACTCCCGAGATCTCTCTAGATCTAAAACATATGCGAACACCACAGCTACCAAATGAAAATAGACACGAAGAGCTTTCTTTCTATACCTCACACACCTTCTGGAGCCTTCGGAGCTGGGAGAAATCGACGACGCAAGGTGAGTGTTTGAAACGGCGCCATAATGTTTGACTTCAACAAAACTCGGCCGCCACCACATGCTAGGGTTTCGCTCGATTGATAAAGGGCTATTGATCCTTAGATCATGTCCTTCCATTTGCCATCAATTTGGGGTCATTTGGTTGAGTATTAAGCTTTAATTTCACGTTTTAAGTTAAGGTTAGGTAAAGGTTAGGTAAGTGTGCACTTTTGGGCTTAATCCACTAATTAGACCTAATTACGGATTTTTTTGGGTTGACCACAGAAGACAAAGTTGTTAAATAAATCATTCTTTACCATTTTACCATTTTTCCAGATTTTTATAAGGTAGTCGATAATTCACTAGTTCTATTTACTAAGGAATTAAATATTAAATTCCGAAATTCATTTATCTTAATTAAAAATTCATTTATTTCAATTAAATTTTAGATTTTTAAAACCGGGGTATTACACTATACATTGCATTGTGCATACTATGAAGTCTGTACAAGGTGTCGACACTAAACTGATAAGTTTCTGTTCGACTGATGATAGGGACTAAAGTGCAAAGATGATGACATGGCTCGTGATCCAAGGAAGGACGAGGTGCCCAGATGGTGACACGTGGAATGCAGCCCAGCCAGGATGCTGCCAGGTGGTCAAAATGCCTCAGTTCTGGCAAAATTCTTTGGGCGGGAAATGTGGAAGCCACACGCTTTATCTAATCTGCTGTTGGTATATATATGAAGCCTCTTCCACCAGAAGAAGGCTGATCGATCGAGTGGCGAAGTCTGAACAGAGAGACTGAACATCTGTAGCAGCAGAGAGCCACCGAGATCCATAGAGAAGAAAAGCAGAGAAAGAAGCAGAAGCAGTGAGAGATAGAGAGCTCGAGCAGAGAGTAAAGAAGAAGAAGAAAAGCAGAGAGAAGAAAAAGAGAGAGAAGAAAAAGAGAGAAGAAGCAGAAGAGAGCAGAGAAGAGAAAAAGAGAGTGAGATCGAGAGAAGAAGAAGAGAAAGAAGTAGAGGAGAGATAGTGAGATCGAGAGAGATCTGCCTTCACTGGACCGTTGATCAAATCCAGGCCAGTCAGCTCATTCTGAGCCACAGTGTCCTTCATCGTTTACAGCCTTCCGATTGCTGTTGTCAATATTTTTGTTTTCCTTTTGAAACTCTTTTGTTATCAAGCTGTGAGCCAGCAATTGCAGTGGAGGTTTCTACTGGACAGGTGAAGCTGTAATCCTCAGCAGGAGAGACCAGGTCTCGGACAGCTAAGCTGTATTGCCCAGCGGTTGCAGAGGATTTGTTCCTCTGGTCGGCAAGTTGTAAGGCCCAGCGAAGCTGTGTATCAGCGGTTGTAGGCAAGCTGTGATGCCCAGCTGTTCAAGCTGTGAGTCAGCGGAATCCACACTCAGTTTGAGTGTGGGGTGGATGTAGGTCTGCAGGACCGAACCACCTAAAAATCGTTGTGCAGTGGTTTGATCTCTTTGTGGGTTTGGCGCTAGATGAATGCATAGGGTCGATATGGTTTGATGTTCTATATGTGTTCATTTCATTGCTGCGCACACTATATGTTTGACTGTGGTATTGAGAGTCCCTTGACATTGTTCCTAAGTCACTAGTTAGTTCATCTATAAGCATTTCAGTTGTCTTAATAAATCTGAATTCCGCAATTACTTATTAAGCTTTTGGTTGTATTAGGAAGAATTTTTTTAATTGGGCGAAGCTTTTAAAGGGTATATTCATTCACCCCCCTCTGAATACATAGCACCGAACCCAACACTTTGAGGACCTATCCTTGTGTGTGTGTGTGTGTGTGTGTGTGTGTGTGTGTGTGTGTGTGTGTGTGTGTGTGTGTGTGTGTGTGGAGCTAGTCTCCGTGTGGTGCTGGGTTCCAGCGTATGTGTGTGGATTTCTTTTGGCCAAAAAGAGTGGAAGTCTTATCAAGTTGGTAAGGGGTGGACATAGGTGTGCCTTGTGGCAGCCGAACCACCTTAAAAGCCCTGTGTTATGGTGTGATGCATGTTAACCATCTCCTCTATCCCCCTTCATAGTTACTCTGAAGTTTTTCCAAAGGAATCTCCTTTATTCCGTTCACGGTTCTTTGATTTCAGCCTTGTTCTGTTGCTAAATAATCTTCCTCCTTTGAGTGTTGTTAAGTATCTTTTAAAGTGACAAAAAATAGAGTGGAGGATCTATTCACCCCCCTCTAGATCCTCTCATACCGTCCAACAAGTATGATGTGTGTCAACCCGCCAGCCCAGAAGGACGCCATTACTATATGCCGCAAAGGCTTGGTAGTCGAGGTCAACGAAAAGATTTTTTTAATTAAGGGCTTTGACCAGCTCAACTCAGCAGTCGCCTAAATAGAGATGTTCTTTGCCGATAACCCGAGCTATACTTCTGTGAAGGGTAAACAGACGTGAGAACGCTAACACGGTAAGAAGGTGAACACCATTGAGTTCACCCCCACCGCCAAAGCCAGCAAGGAGGGCGAGTTGAGCGGCTCTGACAAGAAGTCGACAGACAAACCGGCCGCTCCTTCCTTTTCAGAGCGTATGAAGACACCCTTCTCCTTCAAGAAGGAACATACGAAGATGCTCTTTGACCTTTGCATGGCTCAAAAGATCATCGAGCTGCCAGAAGTTTGCAAGCCAGATGATGCCTAGAAAGCCGATGACCTTAACTACTACCCATATCATCGCATGCTAGGGCATTCACTTGAAGATTGCTACGTCTTCAAGACTCAGACACATAAGTTGATCTAAGACGGCCTCATCAAAATGAAAAGCGGTCTCATCGATCCCCCACAGCCACACGCGTGGTCCAGACTTGTTAAGACAACATGTGTGATTCATTATTCAGCTAATGTGATTCACATGATGGCTACATTCTCCCTCTCTGATGTCGAAACAAAGGAGCCCAGCACCAGCCAAGGCGAGCATTCATTGTGGTATCCGGGGTGGAGACCCTGGCATGACCATACACCTCTCTCCTTTCCAAGAGAAAGGACCAGGCGACTCTTTGATGTCCTCGTTCAGAGGGGGTAAATCATGGCCCGTGAGCCGCCAGCAGACTACACTCACTGGGACTTTAGTCACCCCCGGTACTGCCCCTTTCATGCCAGAATCTGCCACGCGATCGAGTCCTGCGAGGAAGTTCAACACTTAATCTAGGAACATATCTAGTGGGAGCAAATCGATCCTGAGGGGAACTCTATGGCTACTCTGAGGCTTCGAGAATCCATTGAAGAAACTCTGGGCATTGCCAGAAATGCACCAGACCACCCAATTCCTCCATAAGCAAAGGGGCACGGGTTGCCTTATCGACATATCCCAGAGTGGCTCGAGTTTCAAACTGACAATAGAGACGCTCTCGAGCGACTGCGGAGCCGTAGGAGGCGAGACGCCAGTCAGGAGACTGAGGCAAGCAATTTCTCAGTCAACGTCATCCACCCGCCTTCCACCCCAGCTCCTCCAGACACCCAGGCGCCAAGTACCAGCCAGTCAGCTCCCATTGCTTCGGCCTCGAATTGGCGACCATGGCAGGAGCTGGAGTCTCTTCCATTCTCCAAGGAGAATATTGCCACGCTACTCCGAGTCCTTCTAGGCCGAGAGGATGTCCTGGTAAGCGAGACAACGATGGGCGTCCCCAACTTCTCTCGCTACCCTCCTACTCCGACTCCACTGCCTATGCCGAAACATAGGAAGGGGAAACAAACACAAGACGGAGCCTCGACACACCCGTGTCGTGTCTCTCCATCCAGCATGCCTTCAGGTGCCATTCCTATACCATACAGCCCAGTTTAGATCATGAAGAAGACATCTTCGGAGTCTTCAGCGACTCTGGCAAGCCAGATGGGCCCTTCACAGCCAGGCCCGATTAATATGCAAAGTCAGGGTAACCTCCAGGAGCGGCGGTGCCTCACTGCGACTCCAGTTACTGCATGATACCGCTAAAGTCGGATAGCAAAGGCAAAGCTAAGGAGCATGACTCCAAGCGAGTGCCCCAGCCCCCATTCTAACAATGAATTTCGCCATCGTGGGTGATGGGGGCATCACTTACCCCTCCACATTTTTTGTGAAGCTCTGATGGATCGTCGGTTTGCGCCATTGTGTTCTCCACATTTTTTTGAGTCAATCCATGTAATTTTCATATTTTATTTGAGTCATAAACTATGTAATTTTTCCTTTATTTGAGTCAGGTACCTAGGTATAAGGGTCATTTACCTAAGTCTTGAGTCATGTGGTTAATTAAGTAGTCTAATGAGCCCAACTAATGGGCTAGGGCCAAGGGCACCCCTCCCTGGTCTGTCTAGTCATTGTGTCAATTGTCTAGGGTCAGTATGGTCATGTGAAAAGTCCAGTCCCTATAAATACCCCCCTTCACCCCCTCATTTGTAATCTTTTGGTCAATCAAAAAAATTGAGTGTTCTAGTGCAATTGGAGTGGATTCTCCATCTCTCTCTCTCTCTAAGGGGTGGATTCCACTCTCTCTCTCTCTCCAAGAGGGGGCGCCCCTTTCTCTCTCCTCCCTTCCCCTCCCAACCACTTTCTCTCTCCCTTCCCCCTCCATTAAAGCCACTCCAACTCCCCACAACCCCTCTCTTTACTCCACCCCATCCCCATGGTAGCCTCCACCTATCCCCACTCCACCCTCAAACCACCAACCACCCACTCCCCTTCCCAAAACACCTCTCTCATCTCCCAAGGGAGAATTCTCCACTCCCCAAGAAACCTTTTCCCTTCCCCACACACCTCTTCCCACCCCCAAGACTAGAAATTAATCCCACCCTTAAACCCATTTTCAAATACTCCTTCCCTATCCCCTCCCAACACCAAATTCGCAGCTTCCCATCCCACCACCTGCTAGACCTCCTTCCAGCCCCCATTTTGCCACTCCCTCACCTTGGATCACCCCCTCCTAGACCCCCTCACAGCCAGGGTTTGCCCCACACTCATCACCCCCATTTCGCCGCCCGTCCTACTCCATTTCCCATCGGTAGGTTGTAACTCCAACAAAAGTTCACAGGCAGCAAGCTAGGGTCCTGGAAGCAGCGTCATCTCTGGCCCTTCCCCGATACTTCTGGTAGCAAGTCATATACCTCTGGAAATGTCGTCTAGAGAGCTTTCCAGGCAAGGTGGTTTCGTCATCGTCCAAGCACTGAGCTGCCCATGAGAACGATTCTTCCTCGACTGCGTAGAACCACTTAGGCAGAGAACCAGAGCTCCAGATCAAGTTCGACCATGGCCACTCCCTTGCAGATATTGGTGCGAAACTTGGCTGAGGGCTTCTCCTTCAAGTCCTCTCCCATCCCCAAGAAGCAGAACTAATTTTGGACCTCGGCATCAAAAGTTCCAAATTTTCCATTCCAAGTGCGTCAAGTAAGTTTTCCTGAGCCAGAACCGACACATCCCTGTTGTTCGGGCCTTCACGATCAGCTCCAACATCTGCCAATGGCGCCGTTGGTCCTGACGGAAAGAAGACTCATCCACGATCGCATCGGCACCAGCCTCACCTCCAACAGAGCACGGGACTGTTCGTGGCGCCCCCGTCTTCCAGCAACAACACCCTGGGAGCAACCAGAACCAGAGTAGGCCAGCCCTGTTCCAGGCTCTGCCCCGGCCAACGACGTCGTCACGAAATTCCAAAAAAATTCAGGCGTCTTCCTGGGTCAAGTCAGAGAATTTTGGCACCAGTTGCTACCTATTCGGAGTTTGGTAGTGAACGTGGCAGCACCATCTTCGACTATCTGTCTGGAGGTTTCAGAAGCTGGCAGCACCGGTGGAGCTCGGCACAACGGTTTTCTAGCTTCACTCCCACTCCCCACCTGGCCGGCTTACAGCCCCTCCCTGCGTGGAGGTAGTGTTTGATTATAAATCTCTTAACCCCCACCCCGAGATCCCCCCTCTGCGAGGGCGTAGTGCTTGTACTAGTAGGTCAGCGATTGAAGCATCATCGGCGCGGCGTGCGGATAGCCCACGCTTCCCCGCTTGCCCACATCTCCGACCGGGATCAGTGTATTCACGTCGATCAGGTGAGCTTCAGAACACTTCTCATTGCTAGCCCTTAATTGCTTAGTTTAGTATTATTTTTGGTTGCTCCGTCGGCGGTAAGAGAGTGCCCGATCCCGAATTTACTTATAATTGAGCGACTACCACGGAGTGAGTTGAGAGAGCGACCCTACAACCAACGCCCTTGGTGTGCTGGCCACCCGTAGAATTGGGCATCCCAGGCCCTTAGGGGTCCATCCCAAGCTAGCCAATTCCCAGGAAAGGCGAGGTCCCACTTTGGACCCTCTTTACCATCACCGGTTTGCCTACGGGCCCTAGTGTGCGCCAAGTGGGTGAGTCCGCTCGAGTGAAGTTACCGGTCCGTTGCATTGCTTGCTTGCTACGTCCGAGCGGTCTTCACTCTTGTGACTATCACCCCCAAGGTGGTGTCACATCAAGTGGTATCATAGCAAGTTTTAGACTTGTCTCTACTAAGTCTGGTCCTTAGACATTGCATCGTCATTGAGTCTAGAAGGATCACCCCTCCCCGCTCCACTACCCCCTTCCCAAGATGAATGCGTGGGATAAGCTTGTCATAAGGATGTTGAAGGAGCGAGCCAAGTCACCCACAACCTTCTACCAAAAATATGGCCCATGCGTGTGGCCGTCACCCTCCGTCCCTTACCCCACCAAGCATGCCACTTCCACCCTTCCACGGGAACCCCACACTCTACCAATGATCCCTCAAACAACCCCCCCTAACCTCATGTCATCACACCCTCCAGCTCCACCAACCCAAACTCCTACCAAAATCATCCATGCTAGAGACACAAGCTTGGCCATGGAAGTCCCAAAGAACGAGGGTGTTTGTTTCAACATTACCCATCCACCGAAGGACACCCACACTCAAACTAAGGAGAGACAAACCCCTAGTTTCCCACCCAACCATAAACCCCACCTAGAATTAACTCTCCCCTTCAATGGACTAGTGATCATAGGAGAACCTCTAGTCAAGTGGCTAAAGAAAGGCCCAATCCCAAGGTCAAGTCCATACCACCAAACCATGAGTCATCCATCCCAAGTTGTGGCCGTCCGACCTTCCCCTATTACTCCCGTGTTCACCATGGGCCAATGCACTAGTGAGGTCCTCATGTTCCTTCTCACATTGGGCATCTCTATCCCATCCCAAGCCAATGACAGCCCACGAAAGGAGCCCAACCATCCTAAGGCAATCATTATCCCATCTACTCTTATGGTGGAAGAAGGCCCCTTACTCATTGGGGAACACCTCACCTTGGCCAACCTAAAGGAAGAAGCCACCTTATCCGGTCATACTTTCTTTGATCCCTTTGACCCCATCGGGTGGGAGCCATGGCACCAACTTAACTCCCTCCCCTCCTACCATACAATCAACCACCCAACACATCACACACCTACACCCATATGTCGATTTGACCCCACACCCCTCCTTGGGAATGAGCCGTATGCCTCCCTATGTTTCTCCCCAATCAATAGACCCACCATGGTAATGGCTCTGCTAGCTAGCAAAGACTCATCACACCTAGGGGAGCTTGTTGATTGGGTATCTACACACCAAGTATGGGAAGAGGCCCACTTCTCCAAGAATCTGTCCTTCCTTGATCCATTTGATCCCTTCCTTTCGGGCCCCCAAAACCCACCATCCTCATCCCGAGTTCCTCAACAAGTCCTACCCCTCACCCCATGTCAAATGTGTTGCACCAACCCCTCCCTTCCTACACCTACGCTCGGGAAGGTAGAACTTAGCGTTTGGGTAGAGTTGCATGGTAGGCTCATCTCTGGGTGTCCCGGTCCCCCTTCGGCAATCAACATTGTTAGGAAACACATGCATGTTAAGATCACATTTGGATGCCCTGGTCCTCCAACCTTTGATAGGGAGTCCATGCATGATAGGGCCACGTTTGGATGCCCCGGCCCCCCAAAGATAGTCATTGTGAAGTCAAAGCATGAAGAGAGCATTCATGGATGCCCGGGACCCCCGGCATTTGCCACCCCTTTGCATGATAGGTTCACCTATGGCTTCCCCGGCCCACCTAGGTTCATCAAGGTCCATGTGACATCAAGGCATGATCGGTCCACCTATGGTTGTCCCGGTCCACCTATGACATCAATGCATGATAGGTCTACATTTGGCTGCCCCGGTCCACCTTTTTATATCATACATTTCCCCCTCACACCGCATCGTAGTACATGACATGAGTATTTAAGCAAGCAACAAGCAACGAGCGGTGAGAATCACAAGAAGCGGGCAAAAGGTCACGAGCGCCACTTGGAATTCCAAGTTGGCAACTTGGCGATGATGACTTTGGAGTGGCTCTACCCTAAGGTCACCTCCAATTTGAGGGCACGAGGACTTGGACCTTGCCAAGTTTCGAGTGACTTTGGCAACCCGGCTTACGGGTTGGACTTACCGATGGGTTTTGGGATTCACCCCATTTCCCACGTGGCGGATCCGGCACCCTATATGGGCACCGCGGTGGATCCTAGTGAGTGCTTTGAGCCTATACCTTCCTTTAAGAGGGACACCCCTGGAGAGCCACCACAAATCAGCCTGAGAGCCCGACGTGTGCACACGGAGGCAATACTAGGCAAGCAAGGTATCATTCCCAGCATGAGGGTGTGTCCGTGCAACTTTGTGAAGCTGAAGCGCCATCCCCCGGCCATGGACGCGGGGTTGAGTTTGGAGATCGTGGCTCGCCTGGAGTTGCATTTGGTGTACCACTTCCCCGGTGGACCCATACTCGACGGGGTCGAGTTCTCCCCACCCCGGGGGTACGATGGGGGCATCACTTACCCCTCCACATTTTGCGAAGCTCTGATGGATCGTCGATTTGCGCCATTGTGTTCTCCACATTTTTTTGAGTCAATCCATGTAATTTTCATATTTTATTTGAGTCATAAACTATGTATTTTTTCCTTTATTTGAGTCCGGTACCTAGGTATAAAGGTCATTTACCTAAGTCTTGAGTCATGTGGTTAATTAAGTAGTCTAATGGGCCCAACTAATTGGCTAGGCCCAAAGGCACCCCTCCCTGGTCTGTCTAGTCATTGTGTCAATTGTCTAGGGTCACTATGGTCATGTGAAAAGTCCAGTCCCTATAAATACCCCCCTTCACCCCCTCATTTGTAATCTTTTGGCCAATCAAAAAATTGAGTGTTCTAGTGCAATTGGAGTGGATTCTCCATCTCTCTCTCTCTCTCCCTCTCTCCCTCTCTCTCTCTCTAAGGGGTGATTCCCCTCTCTCTCTCTCTATCGCTCTCTCTCCAAGAGGGGGCACCCCTTTCTCTCTCCTCCCCTCCCAACCACTTTCTCTCTCCCTTACCCCTCCATTAAAGCCACTCCAACTCCCCACAACCCCTCTCTTTACTCCACCCCATCCCCAAGGTAGCCTCCACCTATCCCCACTCCACCCTCCAACCACCAACCACCCACGCCCCTTCCCCAAGCACCTCTCTCATCTCCCAAGGGAGAATTCTCCACTCCCAAAGCATCCTTTTCCCTTCCCCACACACCTCTTCCCACCCCCAAGACCAGAAATTAATCCCACCCTTAAACCCATTTTCAAATACTCCTTCCCTATCCCCTCCCAACACCAAATTCGCAGCTTCCCCTCTCACCACCTGGTAGACCCCCCTTCCGGCCCCCATTTTGCCACTCCCTCACCTTGGATCACCCCCTCCCAGACCCCCTCACAGCCAAGGTTCGTCCCACACTCATCCACCCCCATTTTGCCACCCATCCTACTCCATTTCCCATCGGCAGGTTGCAGCTCTAGCAGCAGTTCGCAGGCAGCAACCTAGGGTCCTGGAAGCAGCATCATCTCTTGCCCTTCCCTGATCCTTCTTGTGGCTTGTCATATACCTCTGGAAAGGTCGTCCAGAGAGCTTTCCAGGCGAGGTGGTTTCGTCATCGTCCAAGCACCGAGCTGCCCGTGAGAGCGATTCTTCCTCGACTGCGTAGAACCACTCAGGCAGAGAACCAGAGCTCCAGATCAAGTTCGACCATGGCCACTCCCTTACAGATCTGGGCACGAAACTTGGCTGAGGGCTTATCCTTGAAGTCCTCTCCCATCCCCAAGAAACAAAATTAATTTTGGACCTCGGCATCAAAAGTTCCAAATTTTCCATTCCAAGTGCGTCAGGTCAGTTTTCCTGAGCCAGAACCGACACATATCTGTTGTTCGGGCCTTCACGTTTAGCTCCAACATCTGCCAATGGCGCCGTTGGTGCCGACGGAAAGAAGACTCGTCCACGATTGCATCGGCACTAGCCTCGCCTCCAACAGAGCACGGGACTGTTCGTGGCGCCCCCGTCTTCCAGCAACAACACCCTGGGAGCAACCAGAACCAGCGTAGGCCAGCCCTGTTCCAGGCTCTGCCCCGTCCAGCGGTGTCGTCATGAAATTCCAATAAAATTCAGGCATCTTCCTGGGTCAAGTCAGAGAATTTCGGCACCAGTTGCAGCCTATTCGGAGTTTGGTAGTGATTGTGGCGGCACCATATTCGACTGTCTGTCCGGCGGTTCCAGAAGCTGGCAGCACCGGCAGAGCTCTGCACAACTGTTTCTAGCTTCACTCCCACTCCCCACCTAGCCAGCTTATAGCCCCTCCCTGCATGGAGGTAGTGTTTGATTATAAATCTCTTAACCCCCACCCCGAGATCCCCCCTCTGCGGGGGTGTAGTGCTTGTACTAGCAGGTCAGCGGCTGAAGCGTCATCGGCGTGGAGTGCGGATAGCCCACGATTCCCCGCTCGCCCACGTCTCCGACCGGGATCGATGTATTCACGCCAATAAGGTGAGCTTCAGAACACTTCTCATTGCTGGCCCTTAATTGCTTAGTTTAGTGTTGTTTTTGGTTGCTTCGTCGGTGGTAAGAGAGTGCCCGATCCCGAATTTGCTTATAATTGAGCGACCACCGCGGAGTTAGTTGAGAGAGCGACCCTATAACCAACACCCTTGGCGTGCTGGCAGCCCGCGGAATTGGGCATCCCAGGCCCTTAGGAAACCATCCCAAGCTAGCCAATTCCACGGAAAGGCGAGGTCCCACTTCCGACCCTCTCCACCATCACCAGTTTGCCTACGGGCCCTAGTGTGCGCCAAGCGGGTGAGTCAGCTCAAGTGAAGTTGCCGGTCCGTTGCATTGCTTGCTTGCTAGGTCCGAGCGGTCTTCGCTCTTGTGACTATCACCCCCAAGGTGGTGTCACATCAGTGGGTAAGGCATCAAACCGCACATACATCTTCGGACGCCAGTTCCAGCATCCCAGCATACCAGGAGCTACCACCTGAGGTCATCGAGTAGGCGATCAATGCCACCTTCCAAATACAACAAGCGGAAGGTGCTTGATTGAAATATGGGCAAAGAAAATCCGTCGACCTCACTCTGCCAAGACATTACCTCGGAGATATCCTCATGGGGATTTGTCAACTCCGGCTCCAGCACCTCTTCCTCCTACTCCCCTGGAGGCGACCATCACCAAGAAAAAGGAGAGGAATAGGAGGAAGAACCTCAAAAGATGGCTCAAGAAGCAAGCTGAGCAAGCAGTCACCTTACAATTTCCAGTCGAGCTAACGCGTCTCCAAAGGCTACAGGGGCTCATCAACGACCTGGAGGAATACATTCCTCCTCGTCCCTCTGGCGCTCTCCCACTCGATAGCTACATCCCGTGGGAAGAAATGCAGAAGCGAGTTCGCCTTAGAAGCTAGGTCCAAGAAATGGTCCAGAATATCAAGAATGGCGAGAGGCTCCTCATCCCCAAAGAACTCCCCTTGTTCTACAAAGATTAGGAGATCACCACAGAGCAGCTAGAAGAAATGCTTCGGGGCTACGCCTGCAACATGGTGGCCATTCCACCCCCTGATAACATCAACGCTTCTCGACGAGGCAAGCCAGTGGCCTCCTGAACCAGATAGAGAACCACCGCCCCGCTCGGGCTACAACCAACTCTGGAAAATACATGCTGCGACCGAGGTCATGGCCGAGGGCATGGTAGATGCCTCGACATTATTGCCAAGATACCCCTTCACCCATCCACCTTCAACCTGGAGCGAATTATCCTCTTTCGAGGAGAAGAACCTACCCCTATTCCGGAGATAGAAATCCGGCCTAGTATCTTTGATCCTTCCGGCATGGGGGAGGTCGTCACCGGCGTTCCAATCCGTGCTCCAGTGCCGGTTACTTTTGAAGGACAAGTAGGCCCGTCTGGCAAGGATGAGCTAGCTCGCCAGCTACTCCCAGAAGAGCCATCCTTGGCACCCCTGTTCTAAGAGCCCACAGGCGATCAGAGTCAGTCCGATCCCAGTGGCAAAGACAAGGCAATGCAACTCCCTAACGGGGAGTAGCGCGATAGCTCGCACAAGACCCAACTCGACATACTACCATCATTGGAGGATGCTCGTGCTCGAGCCGACTGGAAGGTCTTCCACCAGATGAAGCAGTTTCCCACCAGCATTACAATATGAGAAGCTATTGCTTGGAGTAAGGAGCTAAGAGAAGCTATTATCAAAATACTCCAAGAACCGGAAGTCTATGTAGCACATGCTGCGGAAATGAAGGTGTCGACATACAAAGCCTTCGCGGCCACTGTCACCTTCATGGAAAAAGATATGTTACTTTCTCCTCCGTGTCACAACCGCCCTCTCTACATGAGGGGGAAAACCAATGGGCATTAGGTGAATCGGATCCTGGTGGATGCCGGTGCTGCTGTCAACATCATGCCACTAAAAACTTTCAAGACCCTATAATTGACCCCAGACCTCCAGAAGGTTCAAGGGGTCAAAATATCCGGCTTCAACCAAGACACCAAGGACGTCCTCGGTCGAGTAGATGTGGATCTGGTGCTCGATGATTTCGCCTCTAAAGTGACATTCTACATCATCGATGCCCACACTTCCTACAAGGTACCATTGGGCAGACTCTGGTTGCATGAAAATCGGGTCGGCCCGTCAACTCTCCATCAGTGCATCAAATATGCAACAGATGGAGAACAACACATGATCTTTACAGACCTGTCACCATTCACCCCAGCGGAGTGCAATCTTGCCGATGCTGCGCTTTATATCGAGGGACCCAGTGCATACCCCGTAATCAAAAGTAAAAGCAATGGCTGGCTCTTAGAGGAAGATGAGGATGATCTCTTCTCCGTTGACAAGGAAAAGGCTAAGCTTCATCGACTGCGCCTCAACTCCAAGTCAACCCCAGGCCACCCCGAGAGGTGTAAAATCGACTTCGAGGCTAATCTTATTAGCCGAGCCATCGACAAGAGCATATGCCTGCCACCAGATTGCATACAGCTCTCGTGTGCATCATAAGACCACAAGGTTGAGCCACACACAACATTCCTCGTTACCTACAAATGACAACTCAGAAACAAAAAGAAGGCTAATAGGGATAAGCACATTGTCTTCTGCAAGGGAGACATGACCCCTCAAGCCCCACTAGAAGACGACTTCGGTTGATCTAAACAAGCCGATGATACCCCTAAAGTAGTCCAAGTAATGGACGATTTGCCGCAGCATATTCGGGAAATGTGCCTAAAGTAACACATTCCCCAATGGCAAGGTTCTGTTAGGTCTGATAGGTACCACCGGATCTAGAAGGCGGGTTGAATAGATCTTGCTGAAAGACTATGACAAATTAAAAACTTTAGCTAATTAAATCATAATCAATAATGAAAGTGTACATGAGGCACTTAGACATAAATCACAGCGGAATAAGTAGATGGCTCAAGTGAAAACGGCAAAGCACGGTCCTACGCGCTTGAGTGCGCGATGGAGATAACCAAGATTACATGCGTTGAAACACACCCACCAACCTGTGAATGGGGATAGAGAAGATGGATCAATCTTACAAAGAACAACCCACTGCATAGTGCGTTTAAAGGTGGTTCAGTCTGCAAACCCGTAGACCTACGTCCACCCCTCACCAAACCGGTGAGGCTTTACCACACGCTGCGAATGCAGCTCCACTTCCTACACACAAACCGATAGGGATGATTTTCCACTCACGCTGTAAATGCAGCTCCACTTCCTACACACAAACGGTAGGGACAATTTTCCACACACGCTGCAAATGCAGCTCAACACGAGGACGATGCCCCCCCACACACCTAAAAAAATAAACAACAAGCTGCAAGTGCATCAACCACACTTGGGACAGTCTCCCAAGAACACACAAGGCCTAACATAGCCAAGGACTCACTTCCGATCTCTAAACAGAGCACTGGACACACACTTGAAACATTGATTAAGAAAAGTAAAATGAAAGCCTAAAGCAAGGCAGGAAGAATGCACTAGGGCTTCTGATCACTGTGATGAAGCACTACTAAGCTTGGGGCTGGCTGCATGGAGGGGTTGCACTCCCATCAACTTCCTCTTCCTTTTTCACCACTGGTTTAGCTCAAACAGGGCTGGTCTGCTCTCACTCCTTCTTTTCTTTCTCACTGATATTCATCTTGAATGCACAATGGCGTGGCTTTTTCTCTCTACTCCAGTAGCTTCTCATCATGCGTGGGAGGCTTGATATTTATAACAGAGCCACAAACAGATGTGGTGAAAAACTTTCCCTCAAAAAGCCTTTTCTTGTCTTTGAGGAACATTTGTCTTGGCAGCCTCTGATTGGCCAGAGGGGTAGCAAAAAAAGTTTTCTAGCTTTCTTGATCCTTGGTTGACCAAAGAGTATGTGAGTAGAGCTTCCCAAGTAAGATCTGCAGCATCCTTTTCTTTGCAGGCTAGACTGTCCAGGACGTCCTTTTTATCCTGTGCCATCTTAGTGACAGAGTATTTGATTGGGTGGAGGCAAAAAGGTGACTTCCATGAGATGTGACTTTTCCTAGATTTGATCCCTGACTTTTTCTTTGACCAAAAGGATTGATATGGAAACCCAATGATGATAAGAACAATTGACTGTCCAAGGAGCCTTTTCCTGATTGACCCATGACAGTCCTCTGTCCTTATGATCAAAAAGCACAGTCCAGAAAAACTGACCTTTCCGAAAATGATACCTGACAGATCTGCCTTCTCAAAAGGTGTTCTGCAGCCTCATGATGGAGAGGACAGTGGTCAGTCCTAGGAGACTCCTCCAGACCTCAAAAGATGTATTTTTGGGCCTTTGCGGTACCTATTTTTGCTCTCTGGACTCTACTCTGAAAAGACCGCAGGTTTGCTAAAAGAGGCCTTGGGAGCCGCTCACTAAGGCATTTCATCAAACATATGATGCTTCTTCATTGAGGTCAATCCATATGAGGACTTGAGCAGTGAGGTCAATGTAGTTGGATTGGGCTCACTGAGGCATTTCATCAAGTAGTATGTAAGTGCATAGACCTTGGTCTCTACATGTGCATGGACTCTGGACAAGCTTGGACTTGAATGTGCAAGGACTTATACATGTGCGTAGACCTGAATTCCAAATGTACAAAGACCCTTGACAAGCTTAGACCTTTATGTACACAGACTTGATATGTGCACAGACTTGGTTATGTGACACATGCATAGAATTAGATGTGTTGAATGCAAACATGCACAGACCTTTTATGGCTAAGATGCATTTGTGCACAGACCTTGTATAGCTTAGGTGCAGATGTGCACCGACCTGGTATGCCACAAGGTAGATGTGCATCGACCTTACTAGTCCAAAATGCAAAAGTGCATCGACCTCATATGCCAGAGAATGAATGTGCATCGACCTTACCTGGCCAGTAGAAGATATATGCATCGACCTTGATAGTCACATATGCACAGACCTATCAACATGCGTCGACCTTTGTTTTGAGCTAGCGAGATGTGCACCGACCTTGGCTTGTGCTAGGCAGAAGGTGCATCGACCTTACTTCTTCAAAGGCTGAATGTGCGTCTACCTTAGTCCTTTAGCTTGGGCATGTGCATCGACCTTACCTTCAGAAGTAGCCAATGTGCCTTGACCTTGATACGCAGCAGACTGGAATGTGCATCGAGTTTACTTCTTCATGAATAGTAATGTGCATCGACCTTACTTCTTCATGAACAGTAATGTGCATCGACCTTAGTCTAGCGTTGGCAGAAGGTGCATCGACCTTAGTTACTGTGCTAGCCAGATGTACAACGACCTTCCTTCTTCATGAACAGTGATGTGCATCGACCTTTGTACTGTAGAATGTGAGGTAGCATCGACCTTACTTCTTCATGAACAGTAACATGCATCGACCTTAGTCTAGCGTTGGCAGAAGGTGCATCGATCTTAGTTACTATGCTAGCCAGATTTGCAACGACCTTACTTCTTCATGAACAGTGATGTGAATCGACCTTTGTACTATAGAATGTGAGGTAGCATCGGCCTTGGCTTGTGCTAGCGAAATGTGCTCCGACCTTGATATACACAGAACTGAAATGTGCATCGACCTTTGTCTTCACCAGACTAAAAACTGCAGAATAATCTTTTCTTTCTTTTGCCAAGCTCTTTCTTGGTTTCTATGCCTGCCAACCATTTCTTGATATCTGTGCATGCCTGTTGTCTCATTTTCTATGCACTTATCAGTAATATCACCTTGATTTTTGTGCAACCAATTACCTTGGTTTACGTGCCATTCTTGATTTCTTTCACTTTACTTACAATGACCTGAAATACAAGAGTGTTTACATCATCAAATGCAAATAGGACTCTTCAATGAGTCATAGTCAAACATCATCAAAACATCATATATCCAACATTCTCCCCCTTTTTGATGATGGCCACTATGAGTCATTATGAGTACATTGTAAGTCAAGGTGCACAAAATTATAATCATGAATTGAAGCACAAAGTCTTTCTCTCCCCATATAAATTTCTCCCCTTTATGCATACCCTTGTTAATGACACATATAATTTCCTCCCCCTTTGGCATCATCAAAATAACAGAATAGAGAGAATATATTGCACAATTAGGAAAGAAGGGAGTAAAATAGGATATTGTGAGCACAAGATGTACTAAGTGAAGGTAAGTACATACATGTAGTTGTTGGGTCCCTATATAAAGGCATAGTTGGGTCCCTTTAGGATGTGCAAGAGTTAATGATTCACAACAATTCTCTGCCCCTGATACCAAACCTTACAGTGCATTGGATGATAGTCATGGCAATGAATTATCCTTTTCCAGTATTCCAAAAATTGAGGTGGAAACACATGCCAATGGTTGGACATTTGGCTTGGCAAAACAGATCATACAAGTGGGCATCAAATGTCATGAAGTCACAGCTCAGAAATACATAGTGAATCATGAGAGGCAGATGTGTGCATGAGATTTGAGCATGAAAATATAATGCAATCAGAGAGCAAGTGATTTTTGGTTTTCTATTTTTGAGGTTTTTAAGATTTTCTATGCAATGCATGGAAGAGGGAAAATGCAAACCACCTAAGTGCATGACAAAATGAAACCGATTGCATTGGAGGCATGATGCCAATTGATGAGAAGGCATAAATCATTGAGCAGGAAGCAGCAAGAGACCAATTGTTCTGATGGCAGATGCCAGAACAGCAGACTGTAGTCTGGTTGCAAAGGGTCGACACTAGGGGTCGACACTTGGAAATTTGTTTTCAGACAAGGAATCCAAGAACAGATAAGATGCGGGTTCCTCAATCTGAAGCCAAGTTCACAAATACAGAGTTACAGATTTTTCAGAATATCTAATCATTGAACTCTAGTGACAATGCCCTTAAATTTAGATTGGTTTAAAACTGATGAATTCTGAGTTTTTCAATAAAAGACATTTGAAAGCATGTGCATTCGAAATTAATAGAGATGAACCAGAAATTCATACTTAAACTAAGTTAACCTTCTTTGATCTTACTCATTCTATTCCATTAACTCTCTTGAGAGAAATTGCAAGAAGTATTGAAAATAAACAATTAGACATTTCTAATTTTATCCAGAGAGCACCACAAATTCAGATTTTTCTATAGAGATCATTGTTGGAAGCCAATAGTTAAACCTTTTACGAGCAATCAAGTGCAGCATGCATCTTTTGACGTGAGAGTGCACGTTGATTAGACGCCGACACCCCAGTTACTCAGTGTAGCTCACCATTCTGCCTTAGCCAGAACAGAGGTAGCATGGCACTTCATGACGTTGTCCTTTCCACTTCTTTGGTGAAGGAACTCAGTTTCTCGGTGAAACTAATGCCATTGCTCTGCCTTGATTTTTCTTTCATATCGCAGTAGAGTAAACAAAGGCACTTCATGACATATCTTACCTCATTTCTTTTATGAGGAGATATATTTCTCAGTGAACCAGTGTCATTGCTCTGAGATAATTAGCTCTTCTAAATTACATCAAATCAGATTGTTTAAAGACAATACTTAGCTGAAGTTTCTCAATCAAGAAAGCCCTTTGTACTAACGATAAACTTTCAAATGCAGGAGAGTAAAGTAAGTTAAAAACATGAAAAGTTGGTTTAAGTCTATTAAGTCTGATTGCAGCCATTTCAAGATACTTAAACTTAAAAGCTCACGAAATCATTAATTTTAAACCAATAGCTTTATGGTTAGGGTTGTCATAAAGCTCCATAAAGGAAGATTCTTCTAGAAGATCTACTCTGATAAATGAATTCAACAACAGGCTGAGAATCCTCTAAGACGTTCAAGTCATTCAAGGAATTCTGGAAACATTCAACTGATTGTTCAAGGAATGGTAGATTCCAGACAATCCAAAGGATAGATGTGTAGAATTAGAATGGATAGAGAACACTCCCCCTGAGAATATGCAATCTGCATGGAGAATTTTAAGAAGGGGCAGTATCCAAGAATGTCAATTTGATCCCTCATGATAACTCCCCCTCAACTTATGCATGAATTTCTGAATGTCTTAGTGAGACTCACAGAGGGAGTATGTAGCCTTGGACCTATATGGAAGATTGACACATAGTACTGGGCGGAGGTAAGTCCTCACGCATAGTGAATGCTTTCAGTTGGACTTAATCCAACTTTCCACAAGTCACCATTCTATACACTTATGGGTCACAATAGTGAGTGCAGTACATGCTGGAAGGCCAGGCAGGGAGCAAAGGTTTGGTCCCTTTTCATAATGCATAATGAGATTCATGAGTCCACAAGATGATGTTCCAAAGGGCATACATATGCAAGCTAAACTGAATTGCAGACACACAAGCTCCCCCTTAGTCCAAAGCTAATGGAGATCAAGACAGATACATAATGTGATGTTTGACCATAAAAGTGATGAGTTGTACTACATGCAGCCATGGTAGGATATCATCAAAAACAATAGTAAATTGATGCTAAGCAGGACGTTCATATGGCTGCCAAAGTGGAAGAAGTACAAGTAGGCAAGCAACTTACCATTATATCAAATCACTCATCATAACAGATTTAGGCATATCAAATTCAGAAATTCTGGTACTAGGTGGAGAACATAGATCCGAGGATCACCTCACACAAGGTGTTGTCTTCCAGATAGGCTTGGCCCATCAATCCAACAGAGACCTTTTGATATACCAGAACTTAAACCAAGTGTTAATTCAATGTACCATTCAAAACATTCAGATGTTCATTTTCAAAGATCATGGTTTAGAAGTTCAGTGAAACGCAATCAGCTTGCATGACTTATTGAAAGCAAAACATACCTATAATTCAATGACTACAATGCAAGCCTACTATGCAAAAGATTGAACATTAATAAAAAGTCTATTTACATACCTGTGCCTTGAGCATTTATTTTGTGATTGAACCTCGCTTAACTCCAAGGCACCTGCAACCACAAATCTCATTTTGAATTTTGTGGTACCCAAGCTTGCTTGGGTCCTTGAGGGTTAGCACTATGTGTAACATTCAGATCTCTCTTTCTTAATGCTATCAAGTCATCTTTCCTCATTGAATGGTAGTCATACATTTCATGCCCAATTTTCCCACAATAAAAATAGTGCCCTAAAGATTTGGTGTTTCTTTTATGTGCATATGCATGTGCATTAGGCCTTTGTGGGTGAGCAGAGAAATTACCCCTTTTGGCATGAGCGGGGGTTCTGCCTTTCAAGTGCCAACAATCTTTGACTGTATGACCAATCTTTCCACAGTGAAAACATCACACAAATGGTTTGATATTCTTCCTATGTGCATGTGCATCAGATTTTTGTGGGTGAGTATGGATGCCAACATGTTGAGCATAAGATTGAGTCCTACCTTGTAGATGTCAACAGTCATGGACAGTGTGGCCAATTTTGCCACAGTGGAAGTAGCAGGGAAGAGGGTTTCTTCTGACAGCCCTTGAAGGTGCCGACCTATCCAGATGGGTGTATTGACGCGCGGGGTCATACCTGGGCTTGTGAGCATGAGTGTGTAGAGAATGCTTTCTCCTAGTGTTGACCTTCCCTTTGGCATAGCCTTTTGCATTGTATCCTTTGCTCTTACCTACTCTAAGTTCATCATTCTTCAAGATGAGGCAGTTATGCATAGTGTGACCATGTCGACCACAATAAAAATAGTGAGCATTCATTTTATAAGAAGCATGGTGCATGGCGTTATGTTTCCCATCATGCATATCAGAATTAATTTTCTGTTTTGGTTTGGAGGCTTTCTTTTTCTGACCTAGGTTCTATTTTTGGTTTTTCTGAACAGGGCCCGGTTGTTGAGCTTCAGGATTGGCAGGTTGTGTTGGAGGAGTATTGGAGGTGCTGGCCACATTGGAGCTGGAAACAAAAGAAGTAGTGATCTTATTTCCAAATATTTCTTATTTATTAGAGCATAACCAAGTCCCTCTCTCTGAAAGATTACTTTAGTTCCTAGAAGTCTATCTAGATTTTCAGTGCCTTTTACAAATTTAGACAAGGATTTTTTTCAATTCCGTGATCTCTTTATTTAGGGATGAGATGTGCAATTTAGAGCTAGCAAGCTCTGCCTCGTAAGCATTGATAGTGTTCTTCAATAGGTCATTCATTTCCTTGTAATCTTCATTTTCAAGTTCTAGCACATGTGATTTTTTAGATTCATTTTCATTGATGTGCTTTCCTTTTTCATGAATGGATAACCTGTCTTTTAGAACTTTGATTTGTCTCCTGAGTTCCTCATTTTCTTCAATGAGCTTGTCATTGTCAACCAGTTCATCAAAGAACTTCTGATCATCGGACATTGAGTTCATCTCTTTCCTAAGCTCTTTTCCATCTTCTTCAAGTTTAGAGATTTTAGTCACAAGAGTTTCATTTTCCTCTCTCAAGGAAGCAATTTGTTCCTTATGTATGTCACATCAAACATCATACATTCATTTGCTTTTTTCAAATTTGGCACATACTTCACAAGAAGATTCATGAACATTGCTCTTAAGACTCTTTCTCAGTTTTTTATTTTCTGATCTTGTTTTCTTATACTGTTCAGCTAAATTCTCATAAGCATCCATGAGCTCATCAAATGTAAAATCTTCAGGTTCGGAGCTTACCTGAGATGACGGGGTGCAAGGCTGGTCATCATTGTCACCCATCAAGCAGTTGAACTTCTCTTGCTTTTTGTGGATGCTTATCAGCCCATCCAAGACTTCTTTGGCTGAGCTGCAACTAAAGACAAATAGAGCTGCGTTGGTGTCTACTGCTTCCTTCATCAAGTTCAAAGCAGTGAGATTTTCAGCATGTCTGGACTTGTGTTTGTTTGTCAATTTGGCTTTATTTATTGGCAGGCTAGAAGGACCATTGGTAATAATCCTCCAGAGGTTAGGATCACGCGAGGTTATAAACCTGCACATTTTTCCTAGCCAGTCACTGAAATTAGAACCATTGAAAATTGGAAGGGAAGGCACTGAAAACTGATCAACCGGGGAATACATGATTGAGTTACACTAGGATCCTCTCTGCAGATTGTTGGATCTGAGAATGACAGAGCTAGGCTCTGATACCAACTGTTAGGTCCGATAGGTGCAACCGGATCTAGAAGGGGGGGTTGAATAGATCCTACTGAAAGACTATGACTAATTAAAAACTTTAGCTAATTAAATCATAATCAACAACAAGAGTGCACATGAGGCACTTAGACATAAAGCACAGCGAATAAGTAGATGGCTCAAGTGAAAACATGATGCGGGACGGACACGCGACTCGACTCCAATTGGATATGCGACCCTTGGACTCTAAGCAAGCTCGCGATCGTCCTTAAGCAAGGGAAGACGTGGGATCGTGCGCGGTTGAGAAACCGGCAATGAGTCTCGGGTATCGGCTTTTCCACGTTAACTCGGATTGAGTCACGGGACGGATCACACTCACTCTCTCGCAGCGGTGATAAAAATAGATATCAAGCTAGTTACCTATCACATGCAGTGGCATATACGAATAAATACGAGTAAAGCAAATGCCGAGTAAGAGAGCGAACACGATACCTCCACGCTCCGGGCTTGGGGAAGACGACCCCGGCCAGTTACGGTAACTCCCGGTACAATGGTAAAAACTTAATTACAATAGTGAATTTTATTGCCCACTCCACGTAGGGAGGTAAAGGGCTACAAGTGGGCCTGGGAGGACCGACCCTGGGTTGACGGGCAGCAAGTTGGACGGGCGTTTAGGGCGAACTCGGCCTGCTGGTCCGACTCGGTACTGCGCCGACTCGGTGCTGCGCCGACTCGGTTCTGACTCGCTGGACAGCAAGCCTTGGCCTCCAAAGGAACGTCACCTTCCTGAGATCTTCTGGAGGCGCCGCTTGGTTGGAACGTTGGTAGGACGTCCTTGGTCAACTCCTGCGAGCGACGGTCGCGGAAGTTGACTTTTGGTATTTATTTGTGAATTTCTCCCGGACTGTAATTTCGGACCTGCACAGAGAACAGATCTACGCGCCTCGGCTGCAAGAATTAAGTCTCTCAGATCCGAAATCAGATCGAGGCAAGACCAGTGGCGTTAGAAAGAGAACTCCTATATCTACAACATATATTTTTTGCAGCTCGATCCAACGAAAGGATCAGAATTGGGAGGCTCTGCAAAATTGTGTTTTTTTCTGTGGATCTGTTTACAGACACTCAGGATAGAAAGTGATCTGCCTGAAACTGACCTTTGACCGAGGGGTAAATGATTTATCCAGGGGCTGAAAATATTATGGGAGACAGGGGGAACGTGAGGAACATGGAGAAATTTTTATGGATTTTCTGAAAATTTTTAAGGGGGTGGGGAAAACATGAATAGGTGACACTGTCCCGTGGATCTGCAGAATGGCAGATTACAGGGGGGAAACAAGAAATAAGGGAAAAATACCAAACGAAAGCCAAATGGCACGAAATTTAAACTGGAGACTAGGGGTGGCAGGGGGAACAAACCATCAAAAGTGGGGCTCTATCATACAACAAGAAAGAAAGATAAAATTCCGGAGCTGAGGTTATGTCTTGATTTGGACAGAACTTCGACGATGGTGGCGGCGGCGCGATGGCGGTGCGATGGCGGCGGCAGAAATAGAACTCAGAGGATGAGAGGGAGAGGTAGAATGGGTCTCACACCCTGAAAGGCTGGAGGAGGAAGAAGCACAACATAGAGAGAGGGGAGAGGGGCGCACCCTTCAAGGAACTCCAACCAAATTTCACAATTTTTCATTCATTAATTCACATAAAATGGAAATACAAGCTATTTGTATGAAATGTAAAAAGACTCTAAATATCCCTAGATCTAGAATTGGGAGGGGTAACAGAGGGAGTTCAAAAGTTATTCTCCCATGTGGTTTGGAACCACATTAAACAAGTAATTAAGGGGGGGGGGGCCTTGGACTTTCTTGGTGACATCTTGGACTTTTTAGTCCATTTGTCCCCTTTGAATGTCAAACCATCTAGAAGCCACCTAAGATAGTTGACCAGTCCCACATGGACCCATCCCTATGGCTTAGGTGGACCAATGGGGAAGGAGTGGGGGCCCCCTTGCTTGACCTACTAACATTTTGCACATAAACCCAAAGAATCTTAAGGATTGACAAATTGGCTTATAAAGCCTTACAATTGCACATATGTTTTTCCCAAGGATATAAATGTAAATAAAAAGACTCAAATACAAAATAAAAAGTAAGTGGTCTTGCTATGATATCCCCATCAAAACAGTAAAGCACTGTCCTATGCACTTGAGTGTGCGATGGAGATAACCAAGATTACATGCGTTGAAACACGCCCACCAACCTATGAATGGGGATAGAGAAGATGGATCAATCTCAGAAAGAACAGCCCACTGCACAGTGCATTTTTAAGGTGGTTCAGTCTGCAAACCCGCAGACCTACGTCCACCCCTGACCAAACCGGTGAGGCTTTACCACACGCTGCGAACGCAGCTCCACTTCCTACACATAAACCAGTAGGGATGGTTTTCCACATTACTCCACTTCCTACACACAAATCAGTAGGGACGGTTTTCCACACACGCTGCAAATGCAGCTCAACACAGGGACGATGCCCCCCCCCACGTACACCTAAAAAAATAAACAACAAGCTGCAAGTGCAGCAACCACACTTTGGACAGTCTCCCAAGAACACACAAGGCTGAAAACAGCCAAGGACTCACTTCTGATCTCTAAATAGAGCACCGGACACACACTTGAAACATTGATTTAGAAAAGCAAAATGAAAGCCTAAAGCAAGGCAGGAAGAATGTACTGGGGCTTCTGATCACTGTGATGAAGCACTACTAAGCTTGGGGCTGGGTGCAAGGAGGGGTGTGCCTCCCATCAACTTCCTCTTCCTTTTTCACCACTGGTTTAGCTCGAACCAGGGCTGGTGTGACGACCCTGGATCCGAGTACCGAAAAGGAACCGGCGCGTCTCGAATCTCGGCCCGCCAACCCATGAGCCCGAAGACTCGGAAGGGTAGAAAGGAGTGGTGTGGGAGTGCAAGAGAAGCAAAAACGACCGCGGAGATAGCACAAAGACCAAATAAAAATGCACAGCATAATATAAATAAAATAAACTACTACAAGGTCCACAGAGTCTCATGTCCAAATAAAAGTACAGTCAACAGAAAGAAAAGTACAACTACACGGGGCATCCCCCGGCGTACAACTACACGGGGCATCCTCCAGCGTACAACTACACGGGGCATCCCCCGGCTCTGGTAGATTGGCGACTAACCCTGGCTAGAAGAACCACGCTGAAACTCGGCCGCACCTCTCGAAGACCCCGCCTCACCTGAAAAGCAGGGGTGAGCCTCATTTCATTGGCCCAGTATGGATCCCGCGAATCCCCACCTCACACGGAAAATAAGGTAAGAACACAAAAAGCCGAAAAGTGACCCTACCTAACCGGAGTACGGTAGAACCAACAAGCTAAAGTAAATAAACAGAAAAGTTGTCTACTCTAACAATACTGTACTACTGAACCTCGGTCTAACAAAACACGAGTCCACACCCCCAGCAAACAGGAGCACTACCCACCAGAAGAACGACCGGATGCGTCCCCTGATGTCTTACACTGCGTCACAAGTGTCTAGCTACGACGCCCCGGGCGTGAGACTCAGACACGCAACAAGTACCACAACAAGGACTAGTTGGAGTCACGCTCGTCAGCGTGAGTCTTAAGCCCCCAACTACGTGTGCACACACAGACCATCTGCTCTAGGTCGGGTCCTCTAGCTGGTTTCCCCCCCACCGGACTCTGGTGGCTAGGGCAAGGGGCCCTACGGTAACCAGCCTAAAAACCGCCTCTCACTGGGTCTCGCTCTCCACCACTCCCAGGTGGGTCCGCACACGCGTGCGCAGGAAGCTACGACTAGTGGACAGGTCACTCGAAGTAAGGACTCGACTCACGAAACCCACCGACTAACACACTAACACAAACTCTTAGTAACAAAATATTAGATACGGATGCCGGGGACACGCATGAGGTCCGATCGTCCCTCAAGTCATGCGGCATCCCTATCGAGGTAACTGATTCTCCGGGGACCCTCGGGCACCCCTGTGGCTCTCACTGGGTGCCCACGGTAACCCTCAGGCCACACGCCACAACCGGATCCGAGACTCGCTCCCCGGAGGTACAATCACCGAAAAGAAACGCAGCTCGGGGAGGGGGATTAACGCGCTAGGGACCCAGGGCACAACACTGTCGCGCTATGGTCCCCTAGCGCGACCCCTGAAGAACGCGCTAGTAGAAGCTAGCGCGTTCTTAGAGAACGCACTAGTCTTTCCTAGCACGTTCTTGATGAATGCGCTAGCTTAGGCTAGCACCTTCTTGGAGAACGCGCTAGCTTCTGCTAGCGCATTCTTCAGGGGTCATGCTAGGGGACCATAGCGTAACAGTGTCGCGCCCTGGGTCCCTAGCGCGTTAATCCCCCTCCCCGAGCCGCGTTTCTTTTCGGTGATTGTACCTCCGGGGAGCGAGTCTCGGATCCGGTTGTGGCGTGTGGCCTAAGGGTTACCGTGGGCACCCAGTGAGAGCCACAGGGGCACCCGAGGGTCCCTGGAGAATCAGTTACCTCGGTAGGGATGCCGCGTGACTTGAGGGATGATCGGACCTCATGCGTGTCCCCGGCATCCGTACCTACCGTTTGGTTACCGAGAGTCTGTGTTAGTCTGTTAGTCGGTGGGTTTCGTGAGTCGAGTCCTTACTTCCAGTGACCTGTCCACTAGTAGTAGCTTCCTGCGCACGCGTGTGCGGACCCACCTGGGAGTGGTGGAGAGCGAGACCCAGTGAGAGGCGGTTTTTAGGCTAGTTACCGTAGGGCCCCTTGCCCTTGCCACCAGAGTCCGGTGGGGGGGGAAAACAAGCTAGAGGAGCCGACCTAGAGTAGATGGTCTGTGTGTGCTTACGTAGTTGGGGGCTTAGGACACGCGCTGACGAGTGTTACCCCAACTAGTCCTTGTTGTGGTACTTGTTGCGTGTCTGCGTCTCACGCCCGGGGCGTCGTAGCTAGACACTTGTGACGCGGTGTAAGACGTCAGGGGACGCATCCGGTCGTTCTTCTGGTGGGTAGTGCTCCTGTTTGCTAGAGGTATGGACTCGTGTTTTGTTAGACCGAGGTTCAGTAGTACGGTATTGTTAGAGTAGACGGTTTTTCGTTTATTTACTTCATCTTGTTGGTTCTACCATACTCCGGTTAGGTAGGGTCGCTTTTTGGCTTTTTGTGTTCTTGGCTTATTTTCTGTGCGAGGTGGGGATTCGAGGGATCCCTACTGGGCCAATGAAATGAGGCTCACCCCTGCTTTTCAGGTGAGGCAGGGTCTTCGAGAGGTACGGCCGAGTTTCAGCGTGGTTCTTCTAGCCAGGGTTAGTCGCTAGTCTGCCAGAGCCGGGGGATGCCCCGTGTAGTTGTACACCGGGACATGTCCTGTGTAGTTGTACTTTTATTTCTGTTGACTGTACTTTTATTTGGACATGAGACTCTGTGGACCTTGTAGCAGTTTATTTTATTTATATTATGTTGTGCATTTTTATTTGGTCTTTATGCTATCTCTGCGGTCGTTTCAGCTTCTCTTGCACTCCCACACCACTCCTTTCTACCCTTCCGAGTCTTCGGGCTCGTGGGTTGGCGGGCCAAGATTCGAGACGCGCCAGTTCCTTTCCGGTACTCAGATCCCGGGTCGTCACAGCTGGTCTGCTCTCACTCCTTCTTTTCTTTCTCACTGATATTCTTCTTGAATGCACAATGGCATGGCTCTTTCTCCCTACTCCAGCAGCTTCTCATCATGCATGGGCTACTCCTTTTAGAGACGCAAGAAATCCTTTCAGTAGGAAGTTTCAGGCTGAATGTGATTGGCTCCACATAAGATATTATTTATCTTCAAGGAGCTTTTGTCTTGGCAGCCTCTGATACGCCATGGAGGCAGCAACAATAATTTTAAGCTTTCTTGTTACTTGGGTTGACCAGAGAGTATGTGAGTAGAAGCTTTCCAAGTAGATCTGCAACATCTATTTCTTCTGCTGGCAGGACAGTCAAGGACGTCCTTTTGTCCGGGTGATCTTAGTGACAGAGAACTCTGATTGGGTAGAGCAAAAAGTTGGATACCAAGAAAGGTGACTACTCCCAGATATGGTAACCTGCTTTTCAATGGACCAAAAGGACTGATATGGAAACCCAATGATGACAAGGACAGTTGACTGTCCAAGGAGCCTTTTCCTGATTGACCCATGACAGTCCTCTGTCCTTATGACCAAAAGCATAGTGCAGAAAAGCTGACCTTTCCTACAAATGATACCTAATAGATCTGCCTTCTCAAAAGGTGTTCTACAGCCTCATGATGGAGAGGACAGTGGTCAATCCTAGGAGACTCCTCCAGACCTCAAAAGACGTGTTTTTGGGCCTTTGCAGTAACTATTTTTGCTCTCTAGACTCTATTCTGAAAAGGCCGTAGGTTTACTAAAAGAGTCCTTGGGAGCAGCTCACTGAGGCATTTCATCAAACATATGCTTCTTCTTCATTAAGGTCGATGCATATGAGGACTTGAGCAGTGAGGTCAATGCAGTTGGATTGGGCTCACTAAGGCATTTCATCAAGCAGTATGTAAGTGCATAGACCTTGGTCTCTACATGTGCACGGACTCTGGACAAGCTTGGACTTGAATGTGCATGGACTTATACATGTGCGTAGACCTGAATTCCAAATGTGCACAGACCCTAGACAAGCTTAGACCTTTATGTGCACAGACTTGATATGTGCACAGACCTGGTTATGCAAATGTGAATGTGCACAGACTTGGTTATGTGACACATGCATAGACTCAGATGTGTTGAAGGCAAACATGCATAGACCTTTTATGGCTAAGATGCATATGTGCACCGACCTTGTATAGCTTAGGTGCAGATGTGCACCGACCTAGTATGCCACAAGGTAGATGCGCATCAACCTTACTATTCCAAAACGTAAAAGTGCATCGACCTCATATGCCAGAGAATGAATGTGCATCGACCTTACCTGGCCAGTAGAAGATATATGCACCGACCTAGATAGTCACATATGCATAGACCTATCAACGTGTGTCGACCTTTGTTTTGAGCTAGCGAGATGTGCACCGACCTTGGCTTGTTCTAGATAGAAGGGGCATCGACCTTACTTCTTCAAAGGCTAAATGTGCGTCGACCTTAGTCCTTCAGCTTGGGCATGTGCATCGACCTTACCTTCAGAAGTAGCCAATGTGCCTCGACCTTGATACGCAACAGACTGGAATGTGCATCGACTTTACTTCTTCATTAATAGTAATGTGCATCAACCTTACTTCTTCATGAACAGTAACATGCATCGACATTAGTCTAGCATTGGCAGAAGGTGCATCGACCTTAGTTACTGTGCTAGCCAGATGTGCAATGACCTTGCTTCTTCATGAACAGTGATGTGCGTCGACCTTTTTACTATAGAATGTGAAATAGCATCGACCTTACTTCTTCATGAATAGTAACGTGCATCGACGTTTGTCACGCCCCAAGCACGGAAGATACTCGGGTGCGTGACGCGTCTATATAGATCGTGTCATTCGTGTAAAGTCAGAGCGTGCATAGTACTCGGTAATTCTATTGCTAACTCAAAGGTTGAACATAATGCCATAGTCCAAGATGACAATTATTTTACAAGAATAATAACATCCCAAATTAATTCATAATGCTACATATTTGGCATAATCCAATCCAACTTAATCATAACTGATCGAAATGTACCATACGAAGCCTTAACAATAACTTGGAAAATACAAGGTAAGACACAAGACTAGCTGACGGTACACCAATTGGTGACTCTAACACTCTTCACTCGGTATCATTCCCATCCGGGTGGTAGTCGCTATCTAAATTTCCTTAAAAATTTTAGAATTGCAACTGGATGAGCGAATCGCTCAGTATGATTTATATCTCAAGCTCTAACAATCTTTAAGTTAATTACAAATTCATACATAATAATGATGCATGTTGGATCAAGCAAGAATATCAAGAATTTTATCAAGAGAGTATCACATGAATTTCAATAAGCTATATCAAATAAGAACTAGCAAGTAATTGCCAAGTATTTCCAAGGAATCAGTATTCAATCAAGTATTTCAAGAATTTAACATTCGAGCAAGTCCTTCCAAGAAGGGGATAATTAGTATTCAAGCTAGTGATTTCAAGCTCATGTAATAGCAAGTAGTGTAACAAAATTGGCTAATTCATTCATTTCATTCTAGCATGTAATCGCCCTTTTTCGGGCCAAGCGATTCATTTCAAGCAAGTCAAGCATGTCACGTGAGAGTAAGTGGGAATGTCTTAAGTCAAGTCAAGTCAAGCAAGCAAGTACTTCGGTGCAATGCCAAACATCGTGGTCAATAAACTCCCATGGGCATAAGTACCTTCGGGTGCTCCTCCCAGGACCAGATCGGGCCCTATATGCACAGCATTTCATGCATACTTTTTGACATCTACTCTCATTTATATAGCCAATATAGAATTTCAAGAATTTTACACATTGTAGGAATATAAGGTAGATTTTCAAGAATAGAGTTCAAGAACGATATCACAGGTAAATGATGATTTATGACCAAGCTACTTAAAATGCATGACACATAGGCAAGTCTGGTGGATCTTGGCTCTCTTATCTGAGGGGTTTAAAATCTTTGAAGTCCAAATCAAATTTCAGGGTTTACTAACTTGAGTTTACATGGTTTCAGTAATGAAAATTCCCCAGTTTCCAGTAGTGAGTTTACTGGGTTTTAGTACATGGTTCAGGGGTTCTCAGTCACAAGGATGGCTCGGGGAAATGGCACCCTTGTATAGGGGCGCTATTTCCCGTCTCTTGTTTTTTTTGAAAATTTTTCTCCATTTATAGGAGGCAAAGAAATGGCGCCCTTGTGAAGAGTCTCTATTTCAGTGAATAGAGTCTTCGCAGAGAGTCTCTATTTCAGTGCTGAAATAGAGTTTGTCCGGAGGGCCTCTATTTCAGTAAATAGAGTCTTCGCGGAGTGTCTCTATTTCAATGCTGAAATAGAGTCTTCCCGGAGGGTTTCTATTTCAGTAAATAGAGTCTATCCGGGGAGTCTCTATTTCAGAAGGCTAACAATCTAACAAGATAACATGTTTACACGTACTGTAAACAGGTTTAACTAGCTAGCTGATTTGACAGGCTACATAATTAACATAGCTTAATGACGGCTATGTAATTAACAAGGTTTGACAGGATATGTAATTACTAGGCTATGAAATTAACAAATTTAACAGCTAGCATGCTTAACAAGGTAAGTGATTAATAGGTTAACATGTTTATAGGTTCAACATGTGTAACAGGCAAATCAACAAGGTTTAACAGATAACATGTTTAACAGGTAACAGGTTTAACAAGTTAATCAGCATGGTTTAACAAGTAACAGGTTGAACAAGTAATATATTTAACAGGTTTAATAGGCTAATCAGTAGGGTTTAACAGATAACAGGTTAATCGATAGGGTTTAACAGGCCAATCACATGATCAGTGGGGTTTAACCCTCAAATGGAAATGGCGCCCTGGGCAGGGGCACCCCATCAGGAAATGGCGCCCCCCTAGGGGGTCTTCATTTCTGGAAATGGTGCCCCAGTCAGGGGCGCCCTTTACCTTGGGCTCATATATGCACCGGGTAGGTACGTTTTGAGACACAAGTCACTATTCATAAATTCTAAAGTTCTCGGAATCAAGATATAAAGATATGGACATGAAGAGAAAAATGTCAGGATCATAAAAACATATTCATGCAAGAATTTTATGGTTTAGTTCTGTATATATATATTTTTGAATGCATTGATTATCAATTTCCAGAAAATTGCTGGAAAATGAAATGACAACACTGCAAAGTGTCACCATTTAAATGGCGCCCTGGCCTGGGGCTCCCCAAAGTGAAATGGCACCCTGGCCAGGGGCGCCCTGGTCAGGGGCGCCCTTCACTAGGGTGCTCTAGAGACTCAAAACATTGTTCATTATGCGAAGTTTCACGAATTTCGAAAATGAAGGCATGATAAAATAGAGAAAAATCTGGGGATTCCAGAGTCATGCTCATGCAGAAATTTCATGATTTGGTTCAATAAATAAAATTCCTGAACATGTGGCTACTAATCACGTAACTTTACTGTTCATGGTTTATAACATGTTCAAAGAATCAGGAAGTAGATATATATATAGACATGATAAAATGGCAAGATTACAAGGTCATGCTCATGCAACAATTTTTTAATTTTTAATTCCATAGATATTAGCTTTAAACATGGATCAATTCACCATAAATTGGGACATATTATGAGTGATGACAACTATAAAATTGGGTACTTGACGGAGGTAAGATTATAGATCTACTCACGCAAGAGTTAGTGTTTCAGATAGGCGTAGCCTAACCTTCCCACTAAATTCTTTTGATATACCCCTGACTTAAACAACCAAACTGAGGCTATGACAGGTTTAACTAGCATGCATGTTAACCTATGTTAACTACTGAAGTCCCGCGATCAATGACACCCAAGAGGGGGGGTGAATTGGGTGTTTACAGATTTTAAAGAAACTTTTAGCTTTTTACAAAATATGTGGTAAACAATAATTAGCAATTGAAAACTAATTAACCAATACTCTCAAACTCACTGTTCCCACACAACCATACAACGAAAATAATCAAACCACACAAATAACACACAATGCACAGCGGTTTTTAAGGTGGTTCGGATGCAACGACGGCAATCCTACGTCCACCCCTCACCAAATCCGGTGAGGCTTCACTTGGGAATGAATCCCCAAACGGAGACGATGCTCCAACCACACACGCAGGACGACACTTGCACACACACACGGGGACGCGCCCAAAACTACACACGGAGACAAGCTCCAACACACACACACACACGGGGATGAACTCCAACTCGATCCGACTACCGGATCACTACCACACACGCATACACACGCTGCAACAAACGCAGCACAATAACACATACGACCACACGCAGGCGATTAACCATGACCGTATACACAAACGGTCACACACACAAAGTATTTTCAGGTTTGAAAGTAAACACAAGTAACAATATAAGCTCAGATCAAAATAGAACTCATGGCAACCATCTCAAAATAGCAACTAAAGGATGTAAAGATTGTTCCCCCTTTGATTTTCAAGACGAATAGAAATGGTAGCTTGAAGCTCCAGTCGGATGGTGATGATTTTGATATCTTCTTGATCCTCTCCTTGATCTGCTACACTTTTCCTTCTTCTGCAATATTCAAAACCTCTTGGATGAAGATCAAAACCCCTTGGCTGGAGCTCTTCTTTCTTTTCTTCCCTTTCTTCACCTACAAGATAGAAAACAATGAACACATTAGAGTTCCACTTGCTAAATTTGTAGCTTACACATATGCCTATGTAGAAGACATGAAAAGACCATGATCATCCTTCTAGAACCATCCAAAAAGACCCCCAATACGTCTATTATGAACCCAAGGGCAAAAGGGGGTTTATGACTTCACAAATATATTTTTATGACCCTTGAATGGTCCAAGGACAAGTCCCAGACCAGATCCACGTTTTATGGATGATTGGGTGTCATTATGATTAAAGAAATGCAATGAGAATGGCTCTTCTCGAAGTGGAGAACAAAGTCAACTTTTGTTGGCTCGGGGCTGGCGGTCTACCGGTGGCTTCTGGCGGTCGACCGCTACTGAGAGAACTGATGCCCGTTGGTTTCTGGGATTTTCGGTCGATTGCTAGCTCCTGGCGGTCGACCGCTAGCTACAGTATTTTTAGGTCAACCTAAACTATCCTTTAGGTCGACCTAAACCTGCAGAAAAAATACAGAAAAAATAAAAACATTAGTAAACATGTAGGAAAACATGCCCAATGATCCCAAGTGATGAATGCATGAAGTACATACATGAAATTATTAACAAGGATGATGGAAACACTTAGAAAACTCAATCAACCATAACATAACATCAAGATCATATGGCTATCCAATTTGTGCAATAAGATAGCATCATTGAACCAAATTTCATATATTATGAGGATGCCATTCAACAAGGTGATTGGGTCTAATTTGCCAAGTGTATATGCAATGTGAGAACACATATCAACCATATATCCTATCAAGATCAAAAAACTCCAAATGGAAACCTACAATTTTCTCCCAAAAATATACACATGCAAGGTGCCAAGTTCTCACCATGAATCTTGATACCTTTGCATATGGGATTGGCATTCCATTTTAAACTTGCATAAGAGAGTAAATGAAGTTAAGATAATGCAAGTTCAATCACTTCGATGCCATTTACCACTTTCAACCAAGATTCTCATGAAGCCTTCATTTTGTGAATCCAAATGATCTATATATGCATCCCATTGACATCAAACATTCAACCAAAGATTATATACAAACCAAGGATCAAGACCATGTAATCGTTGCCATTTGCCATCCGAACCATGCAAGTTTAGTTATCATCACGTAATCACACATTAAGTTTAGTTATCATCAAAACCATAACAGTCATGAATAATAATCACAACAATCATCAAAACCATAACTCAACAATCTCCCCCTTTTTGATGATGACAAACTTAGTGATGATGACAAATTTAATGATAAACTTAGGATGATATAACAGAATGGCACAAATGTTCTTTTCCCCCTATCAACAACAGTCATCAACTTCTCCCCCTGTCAACAACAATCATCAATTTTTCTCCCCCTTTGACATAATCAAAAAGCAGGATAATATAAATCTTTCTCCCACAACAACAGTATCAAACGAGCTGGAAGAAACCAATGAAGTAAGAGCAAGTCTTTCTCCCTCTTGAGGAGACCAAGATGTGATTATTCTCACACATCAATATGATACCATTTGAGGCAAATTCAGTCAAGCATGCATGGATGCCAATGGAAGGTAATGATTGGCCTCATATCAGATTTTCACAAGCTGAGATTGTCAGCATGATAGCATGCAAATAAGAGAACCCATATCAGATGTTCACAACATGCAAGTACACATCAAAAGATTTTCTTTTATTTTCAAATTTTTGATTTTTATATTTTCTGGAAATGCGTAAGAACTCAATGCAAGCATGTGATGATACTATGAATGCAAGCATGATACCAATGGAAAGCAAAAACCCCATATGGCAAGTGTAAGCAAATTGAAGTCCAATTTTTGTGAGATTTTCAGTGATTTTCACATTTTTAATTTTCTTATAAAATGCATGAGGCTATATACATACAACTTATGACACATGATGAACACACAATGCAACCAGGCAGATATGTATATATAGACATGTAAGCATATCTCCCCATTACTTATATAAGAGGGTATAGGTATAGGAAGGGTGCATGAGAGTCATGACAATCGGAATGCACATGTGTAGCACACGGGAGGTTGTGCAATCATATAGGAGAATTATGCAATTGCTAATACAGTCAATCAACTTTTTAAATACATATTAAATCAAATTTTCAGACGTGTAAGTGAGTAACATGAAAAAAGATAGTTGTAATATGGATATTCAGATTTTCAGATAAACACAATGAGACATTTCACAGACTGCACTTCAATTTTTGAGAATAGCATATTGGAGGCTTCGCTCTACCACAATGAGTTTTCACCATATTTTTTTTACCGCACCAAGATCACATGATAGTCAGAAATTTTCAAGAGTGATCAGGTTCAAATGATTCCTTTTTACACGAGTAGACGCATGGAGCTCATACCAGAATCCCCGGTTACTCAGAATACAGAACCATTTCACCTCATTTTGAACAGAGATACTAGTCAGCACTTTTCAGATATGAACCACATCACGTCTCAGGTGACATGTGCCCAGTTTACTCAGTGAGACCGAGCATTACTCTATCTTTCATTTTCATTTCAGATTTTTCAACAAGGATAGGTAGGCAGCTTTTTTCTCAACTGTCTCTTTAACATACATGCAGCAAGTTTAGCATCTCGAGAGTGTTGAAAAGAAATTCATATATCCTTATCTTTAACACTCATTTTCACATTTTGTGTATGAAGTGTGCGAATTTGATTCATCATGTACACCAAAAATATCATGAATACACAATAGTGCAACTCCCCCGAAATAGATGCACTTATGAAATATAAACTCTCCTAGAGTGTACGACATGAAACACTCCAATAATGACGCAAATGCAGCATTATATATCAAGAAAACATAAGGCCATAGAAATGCCAAGGGATGGGGGTATACAAGCACATATTAGGAGTTTATGCAAATGCACTGTGACATGCATGCGAGCAATGTGATGTAAATTTGATACCAATTGAATGGACGCCAACTGAATGAACTAAGTGTGACTAATACATGAGTTCCAATGCAATACAACATATGAGCATATGAGAATGCGATGCAATGTGCAAAGTGATTCAAACTTTTGATTTTCATTTGCATGATCTAAAAACACCTTATGCATTGAATTATGATGCATGCAACCTATAACTATGTGAGAATGGAATGCAAGATGAAAAATGACACTATGTACAAGAGAGCAGTTCAGATTTGAAGGACGAGCATGGGGCATTATTCATCACAAGTGGTTCATATACAAAGGTGTAGAAATCATTTGGCATGCAGTGGAAACCATTTATTGTCAAAAATAGTTAATAACAGATTTTCAAAAGATTTGAAATCAATCACAAGTCATTCAGGAGTAGACATTTCCATTGCAGAACTCTTTACTTCAACAAGGATCAATTTTAGAAATTTTGAAGCAATTCATCATGAGCATGTTGTATGTTTCAATTAGAGATCACTCATTCAATAAAGAATACAATTCATTTCAACTTGTTTAGCTAGCAAGACCCCCTTTGACAAAAATATGAATCTTAGAAAAATTCAGTGAAAGTGCAATGTTTCTCTCATGACATGGGGCTAGCTAACAAGGAGCAAATAGTAGCATCAGAAGAAGTCTTTCAAGGCCAAACAATTAATTTCTTCCAGTTCTGGTACAAGACGGAGAACTTTGGTCTAAAGACCAACTCACGCATAGTGAGAGTTTTCAGGTGAAGATAATCCACCTTTTCACTACTCAGTATTTGATATACCAGATACTCAATTAAGCTTAAATGTGCTCAAGCAATCAGATTGAAGGATGTTCAAAGGTCAACATAAAATTCAAGATTTTCAGTTTCATTTAAACAATAAGCAGGTTAATCACAGCATAATGGAGGAGCAATCATTTTAGGTGTGTAGAAATAATACCTATCATCAGAATAACATCACAAAGTCCCATAGACTAATGCATGAATTTTTATTTCCATAGTAAGAGGGTGAATTACCTTAGAAGGCCTTTAAGCACCAAAATCACTAACCTCACGAAGGTTAGTATTTTAGATTTACTTTCTTACCTTTACCTTGAGAATCCATTTTCTTTCGAGCCTTCCACCTATTGAGCCCATTCTTAGTTAAAAGAGATGCGCGCCTTTCATACCATGTCTTGGGTACTTGCTTCAACACGTACAAAACTTTCACCACCTTGTACTTGAGTCGATCCTAGAGGTTGTTCTACACAAAATATCCCATCTTCTTGTAACAACTTGATAGGGTTCTCATCATTTTCATCCTTGCAAGGTATTCCTTTCATTTACTCAAGCTTAACCATGATTAGCCCATCATCATTTGGATTTGGGAGTATAATCTACATCCAAGGATAAGAGGACTTGAGTTGTCAATTTTGATTCAATTTTTTTAACAATGGTATGATAAATTATTTTAACAACCAACATCTCCTAGACCGCTCTAGATGCAATGTATGACTCATGTGTGAACCTAAACATTAAGTTCATATGACGAATGTGGTTGCTCCCCCTTAGTGTGTGCATGAATGCAAGATGTTCATTAACATCTTAATGCCATGTGCAGCCATATGCAATATTACATGACTATATGACACAAAGTGAGTTAAAACATGACAGAGTCACTATAAAGGTGGGAGGGATATCACCTGATCTTCAAATTTAGTTTTTGATTTTTCTTCCAGCCTGACTTATGCCACTTGACCTGTGTGCCTTACCTTCTTGATGAAAATAGATTCCATGCTTTACATTCCCAAGGCACACCTGCAAAATAGATTTCTCATTTGCCATTCTTAGGTACCCAAATCCTTTTGGATCCTTGTAGGTTAGCAACAACATTTGCACATGGTTTCCACTTTTTGATAGTATTCAAATTATCATTGTTCATCAAAGGACAACCATGCATCAACTCACAATCATGCTTAGTATGACCAGATTCACCACAATAGAAACAACGCACAGAAGCCATTTTCTCATGTGGTCTTTTAGCATGAACATAAGAATTCTCAAATCCATTTCTCTCAAATGAAACCTTTTTTGCATTTTTGAAAACATTCATTTTCTTGCATGCTCTTAAATCATCATTCTTCATAATGAAACAATCATGCATGGCATGTCCAGATTTACCACAGTAAAAACATGAGAGTTTCTTTCTAAGTGGTTGTGTGTGTGTGGCAGAAGTATGTTTAACATGCATGGGTGTACTAGCAGCATTTTTGGATTTTTGATGCAAATTAATTTTCTTTGTGAATCCATGTGTGTGTGCAACATAATTTCCCTTTTTCAGATTCTCATTTGATGTGCTGGCTATGTTTGAATTATGCATAAAGGATGTATAAACTTTATTTTCAAACTTCTTTTTGTTCACATGATTATAGACTAGCCCCTCTCTTTGAAAGTTTACTTTCATTCCTAGCAATTTGTCCATGTTATTTTGACCATCCACAAATCTAGACAATGAAGCATTCAAGTCAGAGATTTCTTTTTCAAGTGATGAAATGTGCAATTCATAGGAAACAATCACATTTTCACAAGAATTGATTTTTTCATTCAAATATATATTGATGGTTTTGTGGTTTTCCACTTCTTGTTCCAACACATGCACCTTTTCACATTCATCAACAAGTAAACTTTTTCCTTTTTCAAAAATAAGTAATCTTTCAGAAATGACATTATTCAACTGTTTCAATCCTTCATTTTCTTTTCTCATGCATGAAATGACTTCTTCATGATTTTTGATGTCAGTCATAAGAGATTCATTTTCCGTTTTGAATTCCAAGCATTTATTACATGAAGAATTTTCTTTTTGAAGTTTTTCAAGATTTTTCACATTACTTTCAAGTAAGGAGTTCTGAATTAACAAAACACTAATCTCCTTTTCAAGTTTCGAGCATTTATCACAAGAAGCATTCTCCAGAAAAGCATGTTCAGATTTATTTTTCAATTTTTTATTTTCAGACTTAACTTTCTTGTACTTTTCAGCAAGCTCATCATATGCATTAAACAAATCTTCATAGCTAAATTCATCTTCATTATCAGAATCAGAATTTACCTTTGAACTTGATCCACTTGATGAGCTTGATCCACTTGGCTGATCACTCCTTTGTTCACTCGTCCCTACCACAAGACATTGGTCTCCATCCTCTTCCCGAATTTTGGTTAGGCCATCCAAGATATCCTTCGCGGATCTACAATGGGAGACAAAGGGGAAATAATTAGAATCAATTGCAGCAGTTAGCAACTTTAACACCAAATAATTTTGATCATGTTTAAGCTTTTGATTTTCAGTCCAGACATTTTTATCCTTAGGCAACTCATAAGGACCATATGAAACAAGCTTCCATAGCTTAGGGTCATATGAGTTAACAAGACTGCACATTCTACCTAACCACAAATCGAAATTGCAACCATCAAACACCGGTGGAGAATTCAAAGTATACATAATGGTAGTCATTGATCTGGATCACTCTAGATCGTTAGATCTATGCAATTAGAGCCTTAGCTCTGATACCAATTGAAGTCCCGCGATCAATGACACCCAAGAGGGGGGTGAATTGGGTGTTTACAGATTTTAAGAAAACTTTTAGCTTTTTACAAAATATGTGGTAAACAATAATTAGCAATTGAAAACTAATTAACCAATACTCTCAAACTCACCATTCCCACACGACCATACAACGAAAACAACCAAACCACACAAACAACACACAATGCATAGCGGTTTTTAAGGTGGTTCGGATGCAACGACGGCAATCCTACGTCCACCCCTCACCAAATCCGGTGAGGCTTCACTTGGGAATGAATCCCCAAATGGAGACGATGCTCCAACCACACACGCAGGACGACACCTGCACACACACACGGGGATGCGCCCCAAACTACACACGGAGACAAGCTCCAACAGACACACACACACGGGGATGAACTCCAACTCGATCCGACAACCGGATCACTACCACACACGCATACACACGCTGCAACAAACGTAGCACAATAACACATACGACCGCATGCAGGCGATTAACCACGACCGTATACACAAACGGTCACACACACAAAGTATTTTCAGGTTTGAAAGTAAACACAAGTAACAATATAAGCTCAGATCAAAATAGAACTCATGGCAACCATCTCAAAATAGCAACTAAAGGATGTAAAGATTGTTCCCCCTTTGATTTTCAAGACGAATAGAAATGGTAGCTTGAAGCTCCAGTCAGATGGTGATGATTTTGATATCTTCTTGATCCTCTCCTTGATCTGCTGCACTTTTCCTTCTTCTGTAATCTTCAAAACCTCTTGGATGAAGATCAAAACCCCTTGGCTTGAGCTCTTCTTTCCTTTCTTCCCTTTCTTCACCTACAAGATAGAAAACAATGAACACATTAGAGTTCCACTTGCTAAATTCATAGCTTACACATATGCCTATGTAGAAGACATGAAAAGACCATGATCACCCTTCTAGAACCATCCAAAAAGACCCCCAATAGGTCTATTATGAACCCAAGGGCAAAAGGGGGTTTATGACTTCACAAATACATTTTTATGACCCTTGAATGGTCCAAGGACAAGTCCCAGACCAGATCCACGTTTTGTGGATGATTGGGTGTCATTAGGATTAAAGAAATGCAATGAGAATGGCTCTTCTCGAAGTGGAGAACAAAGTCAACTTTTGTTTGCTCGGGGTTGGCGGTCGACCGGTGGACCGGTGGCTTCTGGCGGTCGACCGCTACTGGGAGAACTGCTGCCTGTTGGTTTCTGGGATTTTCGGTCGATCGCTAGCTCCTGGCGGTCGACCGCTAGCTCCTGGCGGTCGACCGCTAGCTACAGTGTTTTTAGGTCAACCTAAACTGTCCTTTAGGTCGACCTAAACCTGCAGAAAAAATACAAAAAAAATAAAAACATTAGTAAACATGTAGGAAAACATGCCCAATGATCCCAAGTGATGAATGCATGAAGTACATACATGAAATCATTAACAAGGGGGTGAAAACACTTGGAAAACTCAATCAACCATAACATAACATCAAGATCATATGTCTATCCAATTTGTTCAATAAGATAGCATCATTGAACCAAATTTCATATATTATGAGGATGCCATTCAACAAGGTGATTGGGTCTAATTTGCCAAGTGTATATGCAATGTGAGAACACATATCAACCATATATCCTATCAAGATCAAAAAACTCCAAATAGAAACCTACCATTTTCTCCCAAAAATATACACATGCAAGGTGCCAAGTTCTCACCATGAATCTTGATACCTTTGCATATGGGATTGGCATTCCATTTTAAACTTGCATAAGAGAGTAAATGAAGTTAAGACAATGCAAGTTCAATCACTTCGATGCCATTTACCACTTTCAACTAAGATTCTCATGAAGCCTTCATTTTGTGAATCCAAATGATCTATATATGCATCCCATTGACATCAAACATTCAACCAAAGATTATATACAAATCAAGGATCAAGACCATGTAATCGTTGTCATTTGCCATCCGAACCATGCAAGTTTAGTTATCATCACGTAATCACACATTAAGTTTAGTTATCATCAAAACCATAACAGTCATGAACAATAATCACAACAATCATCAAAACCATAACTCAACAACTACTAGTTAAGCTAGATCTTGAGAACACCTACCTATTGACGCGGTTGATGTGGTTGACTTGGTTTAACCGTGAATCCTAACCTTCCAAGCCCTCTGCAGCCAAGCTCCCAGCCGCAGGATGTGGTACGTAACCTTCACATGAAGAGAAAATGTTAAGCTCTCTCTTCAGCAGGTGGAGAAGAGAAAGGCATAAACAACTTTCTCTGGAGTGGCAGAGGAATGGTAGTAAGGTTTCTACGTCGGATGGGGAGAGTTGTTTATAGCAAACAATCTCTCTATGGGAAACCAAATCTAAATCCTTGTTGTACATGTTCCCTCATGGGTCCAAGGCCAGCAAACATAGGTTGTTCTTGTTTCCACTAACTACTTAAATCATTAAGTCTCAGGAAATGACGCCTTCCCATGCAGTCTTTGTTTAAGTAAACAACGTCCATGCTTGTGGACGTTTCATTCTTGGTTTAAACTATATATATATATATATATATATATATATAAAGTCATGGGCCCTTCTCGTGTTAGCCAGGTCTTCGAGAGATATAAGTATATATATATTGATTGGTGGCCCACATATGTAATTGATTAGTGGCATAAGTTGGTGGGGTTGCATATGTATACAGTGGCCTTGTGGCTAAGGAAAATGGTGACCTTGTATAGAGTCACTATTTATGTGAATAGTCCTTTAGGAAGCCCCATTACGTATGATGGCTTCAATGGTGGTATATTTATATAATGGCCCTCAATGGGCATTCTAACTTTTTATTTAACCCTCTTATAGTTGTGTCTCCTCATAGAGGTATCTAAAGTTTTTATTTACTTGGAGAAAAAGTATATATTTTATTATTATTATCATTTCTATCATTTTTATACGGGGTGCTACAACCTTAGTCTAGGGTTGGCAGAAGGTGCATCGACCTTAGTTACTGTGCTCGCCAGATGTGTAACGACCTTGCTTCTTCATGAACAGTGATGTTCATCGACCTTTGTACTATAGAATGTGAGGTAGCATCGACCTTGGCTTGTGCTAGCGAAATGTGCTCCGACCTTGATATGCACAGAACTGAAATGTGCATCGACCTTAGTCTTCACCAGACTAAAAAACTATAGAATAATCTTTTCTTTCTTTTGCCAAGCTCTTTCTTGGTTTCTGTGCCTGCCAACAATTTCTTGATATCTATGCATGGTTGTTGTCTCATTTTCTGTGCACTTATCAGTAATATCACCTTGATTTTTGTGCAGCCAATTGCCTTGGTTTGCATGCCATTCTTGATTTCTTTCACTTTACTTACAATGACCTGAAATACAAGAGTGTTGACATCATCAAATGCAAATAGGACTCATCAATGAGTCATAGTCAAACATCATCAAAACAGCATATATCCAACAGGTTCCGTACAGCGAAGATACTTTCGCCAGTTGTGGACCCCTTCCCGGGCCCGGGGGCAACCCCCATTTTCTTACAAAGATACCAGGGGATTCGACTACGACCAAGACCCAGACTTTCACGTCTACCACACGGTCAACATCGTAGGCCCGACGCAGCCAGTTGACAACCAAGCTAATGTTGATACAAAATTCGACAGCTCAGGGGATGAGGAAGAGGCGATTCTGATCTTGCTCCCCGCCAGGGCTAGCACCCCAATTCAAGCAATCGATGAGTCTTCGCCACCCTCCTGCGAAGACATTAGGGCTGAAGAAGCTCCCTGTGTCTCCCAGCCTGTTAAAGAATCCATCTCGACAAACTTTCCCGATGAGGAAGGTGCCCAGAGCACTGGCTATGAAGGGTTGTCAGCTTTAGTAGGCAACCCCAAGGAAGCTTCAGCGGCACCAGCCGGCAATTGCCAGCAAGGCCCTAGCAATTTAGAATAGCCCTTGCTAGAGCCCAGTAACAACACTTCCCCGACTCCATCAGCGTCGACCAGTGGCTTCCAAAATCAAGAAGTACACGAAGCTGACACTGATGTAAAGACTTCATCGACTTCTGACTCGCTCCTCCCGAGCTGGAGGACGGTGGCCAAGCAACCGTTGACGAACTCATTGAAATCAACTTGGGTGAAGATGAAGCCTACTAGCCAACAGTCATCAGCACTCTTCTCACCGAAGCAGAAAGGCGGGACTACAATCAACTCCTACTCGAATACAAGGACTGCTTCGCCTAGACGTACAAGGAGATGCCAGGGCTAGACCCCTCCATAGAGGAGCACGAGCTAGCCAATTCTCCTGCAGAAACTCCAGTCAAACAGCCACAGCCACAGCGGCGCATGAGCCATGAGCTGGAACTCCACGTTTCAGCCGAGGTCAACTTCATCGAGCCATGTATCTGTCCGATTTGGATCGCCGACATCGTCCCAGTAAAGAAGAAAAGTGGTCAAGTCTGCATTTGCGTCGACTTTCGGGACCTCAACAGAGCTTGTCCGAAGGACGACTTCCCAGTCCCAATTACGAAAATCATGGTCGATATTACCAGCGGACATGAAGCCTTGTCTTTCATGGATGGGTCATCTGGTTATAACCAGATTTGGATGTCCCTTAAAGATAAAAATCACATAGCCTTCTGGTCCCCCAAAGGGATCTTCAACTACAAGCGCATGCCCTTAGATTTGAAGAATGCCGACGCCACTTACCAGAGGGCCATGACCAAAATATTTGACGAAACGCTACATAACATCGTCGATTGCTATGTCGACGACCTCGTCGTCAAGACCAAAAGGCGGGAAGACCATCTACATGATCTACGCCAAGTCTTCAACCGACTCCGGCAATATAGGCTCAAGATGAACCCCATGAAATGCTCCTTTGGCGTATCTAGCGGTAAGTTTCTCGACTTCATCGTCAGATACCGAGGAATTAAGGTGGACCCCAGCAAGATCAAGGCGATCCGGGAGCTTCCACCACCCAAGAACCTCACCGAGCTTAGGTCCTTCCAAGGAAGATTGGCCTACATTCAGATGTTCATCTCCAACCTCTTCGGCCGATGCGCGCCTTTCAGCAAGCTTTTGAAGAAAGACGCCTCATTTGTATGGGATCTAGAATGCCATACTGCTTTCAAGCAGATCAAGGAGTATCTCCTCACTCCCCCAGTTCTGGGGGCACTAGTCAAGGGCAAACCCCTTATTTTTTACATCGCCGCCATGGAGGCTTCGCTAGGAGCCCTGTTGGCGCAAATCAATGAGGAGGGCAAAGAGCAGCCGCTCTACTACCTCAGCTCAAAACTGATTGGTGTTGAGTACCGTTACTCACCTATGGAGAAACCTTGCTTAGCATTGGTGTTTGCCATCAAGAAGCTGCGGCATTACCTCCTGTCCCATCGGGTTGAGCTCATATCTAAGCACGACCCACTCAAGTATCTCCTCAGGCAACCTCTCCTCTCAGGATGATTGGGAAAATAGGCTCTCTGTTAATGGAGTATGATATCACCTATGTCCCTAGGAAAATAATCAAGGGACAGGGCACGACTGAATTTTTGGCAGCCCATCCGGTACCGGACGACTCACTTCTTAACACGGAACTCCACGATGAGGAGTCCCTTGCTTCCCAGTCACCAGCGCTAGTTGAACAGACCATAGATGTCTTGCATTACAGCAAGACGCCCTCGCAACGAATGTACCTTGTTTGGAGCTCTACTTCGATGGATCTTCCCGGGGGATTACCCGGAATAATCAAAATCCAACCGTCATTGCGGGTGCCGGCATTATTTTCCTAACTCCTCAGGGCGGAGTTTTAACTCATGCGCCCTCATGAAATCCCCGACCAACAATGAAGCTAAGTATGAAGCTCTAATCATTAGGCTTCAGATGGCTCTCGACATGGGCATCAAGTCCCTCAAAGCCTACGGGGACTCCCGGCTCATAGTCTGGCAAGTCCTCGGCATTTACGACGTGCGGAAGCAGGAATTAGTTCCATACCACGCCGCCATCACCAGGCTCACCCAGAAGTTCTATTTCTTTGAAATAGACCATGTTACCAGGAGTAGCAACGCCCAGGCGGATGCCCTGGCAAAATTGGCTGTGGCCATCAAGCTTCCGCCCGAGGGTGAAGTCGACATCACTATCAAGCATAGGAGACTGATGCCGAATACACTCGAGAATGAGTCCGGTCTCACCATCTACGAGGTCCATGACCTCGACCAGAACACTCCTCCAGAGGAAGAAGATTGGCGTGAGCCTGTCATCAAATTCAAGAAAGGTTGGCTCCCTCCTAACCGAGCTCAAAGGGTCCAGCTACTCCGCCGAGCAACATCATATGAGTTAATCGGCGACTCTCTATATAGGCTTGTCCACGAAAAGGACAAGTCGGTTCTTTTGAGATGTGTCTCCTCAGCCGAGGCTCGAGCCATCATGCAGGAAGTCCATTTAGGATTATGTGGCACCCGCCAGGCCGGAGACAGAATGAAGAACAACATCAAGCTCAAAGGCTCCTATTGGCCGACCATGTATGTGTATTGTACCTGGTATGCCCGTACGTGTCATCAGTGCCAAGCCTTTGGCCCGGTACCTAAAAGACCTCCAAACCCACTGCTTCCAATGGCCCCCACATGGCCATTCTCCGAATGGGGCATGGACATTGCGAGACCCTTCCTGTCATCCTCCAAGGGCCATAAGTACATTCTGGCCGCCACCGACTACTTCTCTCGATGGGCGGAGGGCCTTCCCCTGTGGGAGGTCACCGGAAAAGTGGTAGCCATATTTGTTCGGCACAACATCATCTACCGATTTGGTACTTCCAACCACATAGTGTCCGACAATGGGATGCCATTCAAGAATAGGGCCGTATACCAACTAGCGGTCAAGTTCCACATCCACTGGAGAACCTCTTCGGTCTACAATCCTTAGGCCAACGGCTTGGCTGAAGCCTTTAACAAAACCCTCTATAAGCTTCTGGGTAAGATTGTTATCCACCGAAAGCGCGATTGGGGTGAAAAGGTGTTCGAGGCACTATGGGCCTACTGGACGATTTATAAGACCCCTACGGGATGCTCACCATTCTCCCTTGTTTACGGGGCAAGAGCCATCATCCCCATTGAGATATAGTTAACATCTTACCACGTGGCGGTCCACACCGGCTTTGCCGGTCCAGAAGAAGATGAATACCAGAGAAGGTTAGAAGAGCTTTCCGGTCTAGAAGGCAAGCGACTTGAAGCCTACAACCATCTACAAGTGTATCAGACTCGCATGGCTCGATCTTACGGCAAACTCGTCAAGCAACGAGCATTCAAGCAAGGTGATCTTGTCATGATTAAGGAAAAGGAAGTCCTGGCAAGGCACTCCAGTGGAAAATTACAACCTAACTGGCAAGGTCCATACATCATTCATGCTGTTTACGAGGGTGGGGCCTACACGGTCATAGACCACAAGGGTAATAAGTTGTTCCCACCTCTCAACGGTAAACACATGAAGCTATACCACGCTCCAGAGCATGAGTTCGCGCGTCACCCTGACTAAGGCACATGCTCCAGCCGTCACCAGTAACCCCATAACCACCCTCTAAAGGGTGGGACCAGTCACTTCTTCCACACTTTCTCCCTGATGAAGCACCATGGCCAGTTTGCCCTTCCCAGTGTCACCGCCATATACTTGTGATGGTTAATCTCCCAGCATCGTGCCCGCGACCGCAAGAGCAAGGACGCCCGGCACCAGCAACAATATAGCCCTCGGGCTCCCAGGTAAACAAAAAAAGAAAGATAACAAAATGGGGTTAAAAATAGAGATACCCCGACGGTCTCAGTCAACTCCCTCCACGGGATTACTGAGGGCAAAAATTGTCATCAACCCAGCTGAGGTGAAAACCCGCGAGGGTGTCTCAGGCAAAATCAGGTGACTCCTTGGTGTGAAAACCCACAAGGACACACTGGAAAAAGCAAAAGGGGGCTAGCTCTGGCGAAAACCCGCAAGGGCGGTAGAGTTGATAAAGGGAATAAAAAAACCTCCATTCCTCTCTACTCCGTACTGACGAAGGTCGTCGACCGAGACATTTCGCCGATGGCAAGCTCAACATTACTCCACGACAATGGTGGCCACTACACCCTCGAGGGTTGGTCATCACCAGCTCCAGCCCCAGTTCCAGTCTAGCTCCAGTTCCAGTCCCAGTCTTCTGGCTGCTACACATCAGTAGTTAGCCGGCCAGCTCCAATTCTAGCACTCGGCTACACACCTCAACGGTCAGCCGACCAGTCCCAGTCTTCCAGCTACTACACATCAACAGTTAGCCGGCTAGCTCCAGTTCCAGCTCCAACCCCAATTCTAGTCCCAGTCTTCCGGCTACTACACTTCAACAGTTAGCCAGCCAGCTCCGGTTCCAGCTCCAGTCCCATCTCCAACCGCAGTTCCAATCCCAGTCTTCCGGCTACTACATATTAGCAGTTAGCCGGCCAGCTCTAGTTCCAGCTCCAGACCTAGCTCCAGCCCCAGTTCCAGTCCAATCCCAGTTCCAGTCCCAGCTTCCGGCTACAATGCCTTCCATGGTCAGCTGGCCGCCCCAGCTCCAGTTCCCTAGACCAATGTGAACTATATTTCTGACTAACAACATGTCAATAGCCAGTTTGCCAGTAACCGGTCTTTGGCTAACACGTCCCAGAGCCAACCAGCAATTGCCAGCAATACGGGCCACCACACCCTTATGGGTTGGGCCCCGCCCCCCAGTCCCCAGCAACATAGGCCAACACCCCCTTAGGGGTCAGCCTCCAGTCGCTAGTTTCCAATTCCCAGTCACCCGAATTATTGAACCTATATGTATTATTTCCCAGTCCCCCAGTTCCCAGCCAGTCCCAGTCAACATACCCTACTTAGGTGAACCCCCAGCACCCAGTATCCGGTTCCCAACGCTCAGTTCCCAGTACCCAGTACCCGGCCTCCAGTACCCTGTGCTCAGCCTCCAGTGCACCCAATATCCAGCCTCCACCATCCAATACTCATCCCCCGGTTCCAGTACCCAAATTCGGGTACCCAGTTCCCTGTCACCAGCATTAGCATGTAGTAGAAGAATCAACCACGACTAACAGTACGTGGTCGGCAGCTCATGGACCCAGCATTATTCCACAAGAGAAAAAAGGTAGGATGACACAAGAAATGACAAAAGAAATCTAGGATTTTGTCATTCATACTCTATAAAAGGAACCCAAGACATGCCCTTGGGGTAACAAAAATCTATACAACTAGGCACATAGCATAACAAAAAGAAGATACAACCGGGTCACGGCTCGCTCCCCTCCAATGCCGACAGGCGAGGCTGAGCAGTCGCAAGCTCTACCTCGAGAGTGGACAAGAGCTGAGTGCTGGCCTCGACCGTGCTCCTAGCCTCTCACCACCCAGCCCTGATGCACTCCATGGCCGACTACTGCTCCTCTAGGGTATTCCTCAAGGCCTCAGTCCTGCTTCGGCCTCCTCCAGTTGAACAGCTCGGTCTCGAAAGAGTGTCTGGGCCACCTCGGCGTGGCCCCTCTGCTCGGCTACGGCCGTCGCAAGCCGACCCAGTCGCTCTTGCTCCTCCTGGATGGCGGCCAACCTCCAAGCTCTCCGCTCCTGTGTCTGATGAAGCCGCAGGTACTCCGCCCATATCCCGGCCAGCCCTAACATCCTGGGCACCTGTGGAAAGCTGAGGATGTGGTAACCTCGGGTACACTCTGTTAGACACTGCCTCAAGTCCTCCGGAGAAAGAAGAGGGTCACCCTAAAGGTACCCTCACGCTCGTTGAAGCAAGGAGGCACCTACACTCCTCCGGTGGTGGGGTAGAGGTGGGCCACTCGACCCCCAGGCTCAGAGAGGAGTCACCCGTCTCTATCAGTACATCAGTCGGGACTACATGGCACCAAAAAAAATGAATGGAAAGTGAGAAATACATGTGGAACTTTCCATGATAAATAAGGTGGAAAACTTGAGAAAACTTCCAACCTTTACCCGAAACAAGCCCTTCGCACTTGCAGCGTCGTTACTCGCCGAGGTTGGGGAAGGCAACGACTCCTCAATGATCGGGGAGCCCTCTACCATTGCCATGTTCCCTCTGGTAGCCACGAGGAGGGCGGGAAGCTCCTCCTAGCCATCTGCAGTAGGGACCAGAACGCGCTCCTCCTCTGACGCCATTGCTACATACAAAACAGAAGCATCAGAATTCTGCCAAAAAGCATAAGTGCTAAGCGGGAGGGAGAGGGCCCTACGCACCTGCAGAAGTAGCCTCTGTCTCTGCCCCCTCAGCGAATGTGGCCCCAGAGGAGGAGGAGCCTGAACTCTCCTCTATCTCCATGGCAAGACTACCACTGCCCGAGGAGCCTGAAGAGTCTCCGACGAATCTCCGGAGGCGGTAGAACTAGAAGCCCCTACAGACCAATGAAAGCACAAGATCAATACACAATCTGACCCAGTGAAAAGGAATTGGCTTGCCTAAGGGTTCTAAACAAAAGCGCACCAGTCAAGGCATCTTTGTCGGAGATCCCCTCTATGTCGATGATCTCCTCGTCCTCTCTAGTCGGAGCCACAGCTGTAGGCTCCCCACCTACAGCTCAGTAGTATCAGGAGAAAGCTCACCCTCCTCCAAGGGAGATGAGGTACCTGTAACCAATCCCTAGGAAAGTTTAGTGTTGGCAAATAACAAGAAAGGCCACCGCGAACATCTAAGTTGCCAGTTACATACCTGAGGGTCCCATGATCGAAGACCTGACCAGCCCCACAATGCAAGTTGAGACCACGGCCGGCAAAGAAGGGAGGGGCAACATCGACGTTGGCTGCGACGACGGGACGACTGTGGCTCCAGCAACAAGGGCCGTCAAGCCACCCACCACAAAGGCGGTTCATCAGAGACCGCATCCATCATACGGCGGTTCCCGACTGGCCGCTTTATCCATACCGCGATCACCTCTAGACCGCTTTTTGTTTTCTGTTTCTGAGAAACTGTAACGTGATTAACCCTTTTTCTTAGCTTGTAGTTATACTGCCTTATGCTATATTCTTATTTCTCTCCTTGTAGTTATGTTACTGAATATATTATAGCTATGAAGGTTTTATTTTCATGCCATATCATGTTTTAGAACTTATTTTTATCTTATGTTAATTTCATGCCAAAACCATATAGTCTTGTATTAAAGATATTTTTTCCATGATTTGTAGAACTTGCTACATTAGTGTTTTAAATCGCTGTTTTACACGTTTCACTCTCATCTCCAATTTTTTTCTTAAGTACATAGCATGTATCTCGGTACGTTGCTATTAGTTACACACGCACTTGATAGGCACACTCTCTTGGACTTGAGATCCTCTCCGTCGGATATTCCTTCTGCCGGACTAGGTGATTATATTTCAAGGCCTCCGTAAGTCTCCACGAGCCTGAGATTCTCACTAGGACGCCAAGCTGGTTGTACCCTAAAGCCCAATGGTTTTGAAAGCACTTGAGTTCCCCGCATTTTTTTATGAACGGACCTTAACGCGGCCTTCAGGCGACCGCTACTTCATGATAGCGGTCCTAGCGTGACCGCGTTCTGGTTTAAGCACTCATTGCGTCGACCCTTTCTCTTTCTGGCGTCGACCCTGTCTAAAGGCGGTCTTGACTCGACCGCTACTTCAAGAAGATGGTCCTCACTTGACTGCTTTCTCATGAAAATGGTCCATATTAGATCGCATTCTATCTACAAGTTGCCCAACCTGTGGTTTGACCATGGGGTTGATTATACTTTGTTCCTAGATGGTCTTTTGATTATTTGGAACCTAACACTTTGTTTAATAAGCCATTAATGAACTAAGGAAATCTATGAATGTACCGTTATGCTGTCGGATTTCTCCCGTGGTATGACCTTGCTATTAATTCATCCTTGATCTCATAATTCCATTTTTGGTACGTTCATACCTTGGTTTTGCTATCATGAAACTATTGTTGGAATTTTTATTATTGGGCTACATTATTAATTCTCATGGAAGTAGGTTGATTTATAACTTGAAGATGCAAGAGTAGGTACGGACAGTGTCCAAGGGCTCCACGCTAACCCCCTCGACAGATGGCCAGAAATATGCTATAAACTATGGGGTATGATGAACACTGGCGTCGCATTGCGTCGGGAGTATGTTTTTTATAAACGGGTGAAATCTACGAGACTATCTTATAAAATTTACATGCTTGATAAAGTACATTCTAGTTCCATGACTTTCTTGTTACATGCTAGTACATTCTCTTTATTGAAAGGCAAAACTTACATTCACATTATATTCTTACTTGATCATACTCACATCCCGTGTATCTCTATAGTCCATGTCTTGTTGTTACTTTGGTTTACATCGTATGTTTTATCGCATTTTACCTTAACTCTTAGAGCTAAATTGTTAATTACTTTAACATCGCCTTCATGTAGATACGAAGATACCTACTGGGTAAGTGTGTTCATTCCCTACTTTTTCAATCTTTTCAGGAAACTCTAGTAGAACGGATTCGGATTACTCGAATGACGGATCCGCGGGCGATAGTGAATGAAGATCCGAGTGAAGCCTAGTAGTGTCTTATTTAGAGTCATAATGATGTAATTTTTCTTTCATTGAGTCTAGTTTTTCACTACGTCAAGAGAGTCAAATGTAAATATACTTTTGCTTATTATGATTTAATAAAGTTGGAGTTTTGATTAAATATTGTGCATTCCTCTCTTATATGTGAATGTTAGCGCTCTGATAATCATGCTAGTTTGAAGCGTATTACCAACTGTTTACATTCCTGACTTAATTCTGCTGTATATCTTGGACATGACAAGAGGTCCCTTTATGCACTTTTCTCACAATATGGAAGGATATTAGATAAAGTTGCACTAAAGACTGAGAAATTTCGGGGTCAAGCATGGGATGTATTCAGTGAAGTCACAGCTGTAAGTGTTGCAGTTCGCTAGATGCAGAACTTTCCTTTCTATGACAAACCAATGCGCATACAATATGCCGAGACAAAGTCTGATTGCATTGCAAAAGAGGAAGGTACATATACTCTAAGAGAGAGAAGGAAGAAACGAGAAGAAAAAAGCTTAAGAGAAATAGAGAGAAGAATCGCAGCGATCATCTGCTGCTAATAATGGCCCTGGTGCTCAGAGTAATAGGGCTTCGCAGGCATTCCATGGAAAGATGAGCGCACAAGACACTGCCACCTCCTCCTTCAAAAACATGCGCACTTCTTCTACGATGTGGGTTGTCCGGGCATATATATTCCTCCTCCTCTGTGCTGCTTAATCGACAGGGGGGAGAACGCATCCCATCTCCTTTTAACGGCAGCCTTCCCCTCCCATTAACTGACAACAGGCAATTTTAAACGGTAGGCCCTCCAAGCCATATAACCGGTGGCTCTCCATTCAATCGGTGGGCGGGCGTTTAACCGGTGCACAAGTATTTAACCGATGGCCGCTTTTGGCCATTTAACCGGTAGCTATTTAAGCGGTGGCCCTATTTGGGCGCTTAACCGGTGAGCCTTGAAACGGTGGGGATCTCAATTAAGCGGTGGCTCCCTCCATAAGCGGTGGCTGCCCATTTAAATGATGGCGACAGCCTTATCAGTCGAAGACATTCAAAATTGAGCTGAACTTTGCTGCAAAGGTGCCAATTCAGTCCATTACAAATGCTCTGCGGGGTCATTTAAATGGCAACAACCCTTTCACTCGTTAAACGGCAGGACGGGAGCATATCCGGCACGCTCTGCAGAAAGCTGCAAGCGCTGGACACTTGTTGGAGCTTAGGCTCCCAAAACGGCAACTATGGCACCAACCCTCGAACGGTAGCTCGAAGGGAAGGCCAACAGCATCCTTCCGCTTCCGGCAAGAACCGTTTAACCGATGGCCTCACCTTTTATCCAGCAGGTGCAGCACAGTGCGCTCGAAGCCCGTGCCTTCGATCAAATGAAGGGAAGACTTCACGTCCGTGGATATAAATGGGCCAGAGGGCGAAGAAGAGGAAGAGGACTCCAGACTCAAAAAAGGGGGGGAGGGCTAGCTGGTCGCTGGTTGGCTATCTCTGTCTCGGGCGATCTGCTCTGCCGGCTGCCTCCGCGCTTGTGTGAAGAGAGGAAGAGAGCTCGAAAAGAGAAGAAAAAGTGCGAGGGAGAGGAGGGCAAGAGAGGTGAGGCTCGGCGGGAAGGAGCTAATGCTCCATTCCCCCCGGTTGTATCTTGTTTCTTTTTTTATTTTCCTTTTTTTTATTTTTTTTCTTTCTTTGTTTCCCCTTTCTCCTCCCTACGATGTATTACTCCCTGTGTTCACCTTTCTACGAGGAATAAAAGAAAAGCTTGCGAGGTGTTCTTGCTGATGTGTGCTTCTTCTGTGTCTATGTTCATCGCTGGCGCACGTCTCTTCCGTGGTTTCCACCGCTCCTGAGCATAATAGGCTCCCCCCTTCTGCTCATGCCTTGCTTAATAGAGCTAGTAGCTCCCTCTCTCCCTCAACCGGCAACGTACTCCTCAGCGAAGCCGGTGCCCAGATCGCTGTGGATCTCCAAACCCCGTGGGTTGTGTTGCCATTCTGGGCTCCCAAGGGTTCATGCTTTCAAGTTTCTCCATTTGTTTTGCGAGGTGTTACGGTGCCTTCACGGGTATTTCCGCTCTTGTGTGTACCCCTTTCATTTCGGGGCATCTCATATTCTCTATGGATGCGTACCCATTTAATACCCCAGATCACCCCTGGTCCAGGGGAGGTGATGTCAATGCAATACGCCGATCAATTAATAAAGGTTAAATTCAAATTTAAAATGAGGGAGACGAATTATATGAAATCGATCGTGGTGTGGCCTATCGAAAATGGTAAAATAATTATATTCTAAATTAATTTATCATTTAATGATTTCAATGATCTTCCATAGCTAAATGATACTATAATAATTAATTATTTTGAAAGTGGTCGAAGTATATAAATAAGAAGGAATACTTATTTTTCTATAAGGATAATTTAATATTTTGGAGTACAATCATTTTTATGGCAAAATGATAATAAATTAGATTTAATTGAATTCCGCTCTTAGGCTTAATTTTGACTAATTTATAAAAATATGAAAAAATTATGTTCTTGTAGAAGACAGAATGCTTAACAAACTTGTTAACTAGGCTGAGTCCAAAATAAAAATGGATTAAACCCGAATCAATAATTTTCAAGTAAAACTCGGAGTTTTGGGTCGAACGAGTTTAATCGACCAAATTCGAACTCAAATCGAGCCCAATTAAGCCCAATCCGAACTTAATCGATAGGCCCAAGTAGGAGGTCCATTTCCCCTCTAGTTCCTCACGTAAACCATAACCCTAGCCATCTGATTTCGAAGGATTAGCTCGTTGAATCGGTCAAACGTGAGCATCGCACAGAAGACTCTTCCCTTCGATCTCCTAGCCCACACACGACTCCTCCTTCGACCCTAGCCCTATAAATCGATGCCTAATACTCCCTAGTATCCCATTTGGCCGTAGCAGTCGTCGGTGAGTGCGATTGAGGGCATGGTGCGTCGAGGAAGAGGGAGCTTTCGTCTAGGGTTCCGCCGCCGTCCACTTCCATTCTCGCATTAAAAGGTAGGTTTCTCTCGGGTCAAATTTTAATTAAAGCATGCTATGTTGCTCGTCTCTGTGTCCTCTTTCCAATGATACTAAATCGCCCAATTTTTATTTAGTATAGCGATCATGATTAGGTCTTCAATCAAGGCATGTCGAGTTAGGGTTCCGGCAACGTTTCTTTCTTTTTAGATTGATCTAAGGCCGGATTCTTGCAGGCTAGACTTTAATCAAATATATCCATGTTGTGTGGTTTTTCATGCTCTTTCCATTGATAGTAAAATGCCTAATTTCGTGATGTGTACCGAAAGTTATGTCAAGTTTTCCTAAGGTCTGTCATGGGTCGTCGAAAGTCGGGGCTCGGATCCAAACGCTACTCAATAGAGACCGCTATTTGCCAGACGCGGCTGCCCGATTGACCGCCTTCTGGCGCCCATTTTAAACTTTGAAAATTTTGTTTTTAATGCGTCAATGGCCTGGACGCGTCCTCTTATATGCGTCCTTCAGACTTGACGCCTTCATTAGACATAAATTAAGTTATTTTAATATTATTCGATGTTAATTAGTGAACATGTCTAGACCCACGGACGCCTTCTTTTAGATGTGTATGTCATCATGGACGCCTTCATTCTTCATTTTAAATATATATATATATATATATATATAATATTTTTATAGCCGCGGTCTTCTGTGGACCGCTTTATCCTGATAACGGCTCTTTCAAAATCGCGTTCATACCTTGTTCCAGCAAAAATCTCAGTTTGTTTTCCGGCGTATTATGCTCTGGTGCACTATTATACAGAATGTTCTTAGGATTGTTTAGGTCAAATAACACACTGTTAATTAGGGCTTATGAAATAATACATATAAGTTTAGTTATCTTCACATTTATTCCTCCATGATTGTCATCTTCTCATCATCTCATGCTTGGGAAAAAAAGAGTAGAATAATTTGGAAAGTATTGAATGGTTCTGCTAGTAACATGATTCTTATGGCTCATTACTTCATCCTTGTGGATCCTTACTTGCTAGAATTGATTGAAGGTCATGCCACTCCGGTGGTGGTGACTTACCATTTCACTCCCGTTTTCTGCGTTTCACACACTTAATTCTTGTGGCAGTTGAGACTCTCCGCCGGATATTCCTTCCGTCAGACTAGAATCACTATCACGAGACCTCTGTAAGACTCCGCGAGCCTTAGATTCCCACTAGGACGCCTAGTAGGCTGTATCACCAAATCTTGAACCCATTGTAAGTTTATTTTGGGTGGAACAAGGCTCTGTCCAAGTTCTGCTGAATTTCTACCAGATTTATAGACGCGGCTCTGCTGTGGCCGCTTCTCTATAGTAGCGGTCGTTCCTCAACCGCGTTGTCTTGAACTTGTGTGACTTGCTTTAGAGGCGTCATGGGTCCCAGATGCCTTCTTTTAAAGATGTCAGCCATGACTGACGCATTATTGCATCACCGGGCTCAGTCTAGTTGGCTTCGGCTCAAACCACATGGCCGTGGTTCTCCTGAGACCGCCTCTTCTTAGTAGCGGTTTGGTTTTGACCGCGTCTTCATTCAGTGTTCCGAAAATTCTGATTTTTCGTGGTTTTTGTATGTTAAACCAATATAGCCTCTTCAGGCTATTGTACTTCAAGATTATGACCTTTTATTGGGTCTATTTGTGAATTTTATCCATTCCATATCCTTCTTAAAGTCATTTTCCTTAAATGATTTTTCTCTCTCGATAAATAAGCTTATTGTTTGAAATCTCAAGAAATTGATAGTCCTACACGTATCGTCTTGATTACATAGCTTGACCTTGGAACTCTTGGCCATTAAATATTATGGATGTCTAGATTTCGTGGGATATTTGATCCAACCCTCAATGCCAACGCACCATAGGGGTCCGGTCTGGTCCTAGGGAGAGTGCCCGAAAAGTTCTAGTGCCCATGATAATTTTAATTACATGGGGAGGCATTGTCCTAAAGTACTTGCTAGCGTGTGAGTCTACGACATTCCACATTCTTGTGAACTTTGATATACATGCGTGAATTTCGTGAAAGTACTTGCTTGACGTGACTTGACTTGACTTGACAAATGGCCATTCACATGAAAGTTATAGTTACTTGCTCTTGATATCTTGACTTGCATTATCTCAATTCCATTTAATTGTCAATTTCTTCTGTTCATACTATTTACTTAGTTTGCTTTATTTGTGTTTTACATATTGTTCACTCATATTCATGAAATGGTTAATTACTTGAATTCTGCCTGGTGATAGAGTGTAAATCTTACTGAGCTTCTCTCTCACTCCCTACTTTAACATTTTTCAGGTAATTCGGTGATCGACGCGTACGAAATTGGGAATGGGCCAGTGTGATCAAGTGAACTTAGAGCTTAGAGACCGGAGTCTTCTTTTCTTTATTTGCTTGAGTCTAGTTAGTGTAGTAAGTCGTGTTCATTCCCTTTTTCTTTGTTTTCTTTTATGGAGTCCATTATTGTAAGTCGAGTCAAATTGAAATTTAAAATTCTTGATATCAATAAAAATTATTATTTTGTTAAAATATGGCCTCTTCGTGTGTTGGTTATATTGCTCTGATTGACATGACTGTTACGCTGGTTCCGAGCATGCCTTCCGCTACTATCGGTTCGGGCTGACATCCAAAATCTCGTCAAGAATGCTGTAATAAAAGAAGTGAATGACTAAATAACGTTAGCCTTGAATAAAAGCCGAACAAGAAAATGACTAATGAACTAGCAGAAACACTTGCCTGCTTCCATCGAAATAAGCCATCAACAAAGATAATTATGTCGTGCTTCAACCATGGGAACACTAAGAAGCGAATCTGAAGAAGATCTGGTAGCATGTGAAGATCTTAGGCATGATCAGCATTGTAGCATACTGCAGGAAGCATCCAGTGCTGCTTTTAGAATGCTCCATTCATGCTGTAATTGCTATTCTTGTGGCGCTGCTAAAAAATTATCTGGCAAAGCTTGTACTTCTGGAACTAACAGAATATGCAATCAGACAGGTTGCATCCATGATACTAAACTATATTTTGAAACACATGCTAAACTTTCGTCTTGTCATGATTCCTTTAAAACTGATAACAAGATTATTGGGTTTGCTGAACATGAAATGTTTACTCATAAAGATGGCAATGGTTATATTCCTGGCAAACACAACTGTAGTGTCCACATGAAATGTCTGAAAGGATGTCAGTTATATAGGGGAGAAGGTCCTGATTCCTTCAAGGAACACAGTGTTTGTGGCAAAAATCACACTCTCGCTCCAGCTTATGATATAGAGCAGCCTTTTCATGATGGCAGGAGCACTTCACTAGGCCAGTTTGATGGATCAAGGCATGTCATTGTGAATGATGACTGTCAATCTACTTTTGGTAGAGATGTCCCAAGCGGAACATTAGGAAATTCAGGTTCCATTATCATTCAAAATACAACAGAGATGCTGCCTACTGCTGGAACTATTGACTACCAACTTACAGAGAATGCTGCTAAAGATTTTGATGGGACTTGTGAAGAAACTAAGTCAATAAAAGAGCAGCAAATATCTGGTTTATATTCTGTATGTTCTGCTCCTATCATTACTGAGATTTCTGTTGAAGAAAATAATCTGGAATCCTGTACTGGGGGTGCTAGGAGTGCTAGATTACTATTTGATCCTGTGATTGATGAAGGACCAGTTATTGAGAAGTGTGGCCCATCTGATGATGTAATTGATAATGCAAGGTGGGATGAGGCTATAACTGTCAAAAGTAAAGATGCATCTTGTCATACATCGAGAAATCAAATTCATGAAACTAATCATCAATCAGACAAGTTTATCAATGAGGTCAACCTTGGGAAATCTTTTATTCCAAGGAAGAAAAGGAATCAATTCCATGCTGACTGGACTGTGAAAGAAAATGCTATACCCAGAGAGCCTATTACAAGGGGTTGGGAGGCAGAAAAAAGGCTACTAAACGGAGGAGACTTGATGGCTCATTTACAGCTTTAGGACTTTCTTGAATTCATCGAGACTCCAACCGTAATGGCCACACAGAATTGCAGTGTTTGTTTGAAAGATTGAAATCAGCTGGCCATCCACAGAATGCAAACCAGAAAGCATGCATTAATTCATACAAAGCTGTAGGTTTGAAGCGTAAACGCTATGCAGAATCTGTTTCCTGGAGAATGTCAGATGGTCAACATGGAGTGAGCAAGGATGATATCCAAATGAAATCAATGGATTATCACTCTTCAAATAGAATGTCTAAGAATTCAGTTGGAACAAAGGTTGAGAGAAATTTTATCATAAATAAGAAAGAAGAAGGCAAAGAACAGGAAAACGATCCTGAACCCAATGGAAAACTTCTCAAACATATGCCAACCAGTGCAAAAGGTTTCTTAACTGGTGGAAAGTGTCCTCAAAAAAGGACGATGAGGCATGTGGTATGTGGTAATTCGGGTATCATTTCTACTGGGAATCTATCTGGTAAATCAAAGCGAACACACATAAAACCAAGCGAACAAGCAAAATCCAGATAAGGGGGAACAGAAGGAGGGTGCTAAGTTCTTCCGGCTGTCTGCTAATGGGCCCTGCTGCTTGATGACAGCTTGCTAGCAGCAAGCTTCTCCTCTCCCTACACATACATGCATGCCCTGCATATATACAAAAAGGACATAACAAACAGAGCAGAGCCAGCAAACAAATTGAACAAAAGGGAAGAAGAGGAACAAAGTTGTAGACTGCCAGGCTCAGCTGGCCTACTCAGGCAGGTCGAACCAGTCTCAGACTGGGTCGACCCAGTCTGGGTGGGCAAACAGTTTTTTTTGGGCTGTGCAGACCACCTTCGCCATGTGGGGGCTTTGGGCATAAAAAAAATCATGGAAATGCTAAAACAGAACAAAAAAAGAAGAAAGAATAAAAAAATAAAATGAAAGAAGAAACACCAAAAATGATGAGAAGCCAGGAGTCATAATAAAGCAACTCGAAGTGGGAAGAAAGCACATGGTAAAAACATGCAATTGGAATAGAATTCGCACTCTTGTGAAATTAAAAAGATAAAGAAAGTGCAAAACATGGATGTACCGATGTGCATTCCAGAGATCTCGTCCCCCTAGACCCCAGACATGGGAATATACACAGTACCCCACAACATGGGCTTGGACCTCGGGGTCTCCCCATCATGCCCCACAACACGCAAAACACGCATGTACCGACCTTCATAAGGGGGCAATCCAGCATGCGGTGCTCCCTGCTGCCACAACGTAAACAAGAGCCGAGGCGCTTCCAGCATTCTTCGGCCGAATGATCGAACTTCTCGTAAAAAGTACAAGCCGTGGCGACTTGTTTGTCTTCTTCCTTGATTTTATTATTCTTGTGGTAGCCACTACCACTCCCATTGTGGGATCTCTTCTTGCTATCATGGGATTTGTAGGGTTCCGTGATACTAAACTTGTTCTTATCATGCCGCTCAGACCTTCAGCTTGGCTCCTCTCCCTTGTATTTCAATTTTGTTACCTTCTCTAAGGTCCTTTCACATAGATGCGCCATTTGGACCATCTCCGTATATGTACGGATATTCTGAGTCCCAAGTTATTGAATATAACCGGGCCTCAAACCATCCATAAATCGGTTAACTTTTAACAAGTCGGTGCTAACCACATGAGGAGCATACGGCACCAGCCTAGAAAATTGAAATTCATACTCTGCTACGGTCATCATGCCTTGGCGTAACGAGGTGAACTCCATAGCCTTTCTCTCCTTAATATGTTCGGAGAAGTACCTTGCTCAGAAAAGTGTAAGGAAACCTTCCTAGGTATGTGGTGCATCTGCTGGCGGTACTGGAATCGATTTCCACCACGTATTGACATCTTTATTTAATTGGAACGTTGCTAAATGAACCTTCTCCTGATCAGCACATTGCATAACTTCAAAGATTTGGTTCATCTCATCTATCCAATTCTCGACTTCGTCTGGATTAGAGGAACCCAAAAATCATGGAGGATATAAACTCCGAAAGTTGCGGTGCAAATCTCCAGCTCTTGCTCCTGCGCCCGCTTGCGCCATGTTTTGCAACGCCTGGGTGAGACCCGTAACAGTCTGTTGTATACCTTCCCAGTCAACACGATGAGCCATTTTGTTGAGAGTAAGGTACCTGAGAAGAATAATGAATTTGTTAATTCTAATGGAACGAGTGAGGTTAATCCTTAGAAATAATTCTAATTTCTATCTCATCCCAAGTTCTACCCAATTCCTCTCATAGGTTGGGAATTTCTTTCCTAGTTTCATAGGTGTGGGTCCTTAAACCTTAGACTTAGCCTATGACATGATATTTTTCCCTAGGACTTCTAGTCCTAGTGCTCTGATACCACTTTCACGGTCACGCCTCGAGATTATGCAGCGGAAACAGACAGGAACATGGACAGTCGGCTAGTACGTCTCGAGCAAGCAATATAATTAGAGCGCAAGACAATCACACATAAGAGTAATTGCACAATGTAATTCACCAAAACCTTTAACTATTTTCCTTCATAAATTAATTCCAAAGTACATAAGATTTTTGATTCTCATTGCTAGACTCAAGAAAATAAAATTACATCATGACTTGACAAGACAATGAATAACTAAGGCTTCTCTCGAGTCGTTATCCTTCAATCACTCTCGGATCCATCACTTGAATACTTTGAATCCATCCTACTAGAATTTTCTGAAAAAGATTAGAAAGTAGGGTAATGAGCACACTTGCCCAGTAGGTATCTTCGTATCAACATGAAGATAAATTTAAATGATTAACATTTTAGCTCTAGAGAATAAGATAAATCATGCGGATACGATGGAACATATGAATAAAGCTAAAGTAACAAGATATGATCAAGCTCGAGATATGAGAATATAATTAATCGAGTATATAACAAGAATGTCAATTTGGCCTTTCCATGAACAAGAATGTATCAAGAATGTACTTTTCATAACCATGAAGGCTACGCATTAGAAAGTCATGTAACAAGCAAGTAAGTACTATTTGCTTAATAGCAAGTACTTCGTGAATTTATGTGGATTCCCGTGGATATTTCACTTGTTTATAGAGAAAGTACTCCTAGAGCAATGCGACGCAAGTAGCATCATACCCCATGGTTTAAAGTATATTTCCGATAATCAGCCGAGGGGACTAGCATAGAGCCCTTGAACACAATCAGTGCTCGAACTGCATCTTCAAGTATAAATCAAGCTACTTCCACGTTATAACAATAATGTGGCAAATAATGTACGAGTTTCAACAATAGTTCCATGATAAGGTAACCAAAATATAGAACGTACCAATAATTGATTATGAGAATTCAAGAAATGCATTAATAACTAGGTTATGCTATGAAGAAAATCCGGTAACATAACGGTACATTCTTTATTTTCCATATCTTTATATTAACTTATCAGCATAGGTTTAGAGTCCAAAAAATCCATGAACTCAAGAAAACCAACCCCAAAAGTAAAACCTTGGGTTAGATAAAAATAAGGAACCAAGCGGTCTATAACTGGACCGTTTAGTACAGAAAGCGGTCATTTGCTGGACCGTTTAGAAAGTCAAGCGGTCTAGTCTTGGACCATTTCATGAGATAGAGTTCGACATTCTGAAAACCTAACATCTGGAGCCTTGCGGTCTAATGAAGAACGGTTTAGGATCCGTTAGCGGTCTAGTGAATGGCCGCTAGCAGACTCTGGCGGTCAACCAGATGACCGTTAAGTTCCAGAATGCATAAAACACCGATAAAAGTACTTTCTAGACATTGGGCTTTAATGGTACAACCAGCTCGGCGTCCTAGTGGGAATACCAGGCTCACGGAGTCTTATGGAGGCCTTGAAATAAGATTTCCTAGTCCGTTGGAAGGAATATCCAAAGGAGAGGTCATCATGTCCAAGATTGTGTACTTAACGTGCAAAAGTGTAACTAATGACAGCATACCGGGATATGTGTCATGTACTTATGAAAATGACTCTTAGAGAGAGAGAATCATGTAAAAAAATGTTCAAACTAAATCATGAATCTTCTATTTAAAGTATGTATTTAATTACAAGAGTATATTATTTTTGTCATAATTTAACATAAGTCAAAATAACACCAATGTGCATAAAACATGGAATCTATTATGATGAACCAGGAATTTAACTAAGTATATGAAACCAGTACTTAAAACAGGGATAAAACTTAGTTAACTAGGCTTATTATATTATAATTAGGGCCATTCTGCATTAAGTTTCAGGTTAACTTAAATACAGAAATTTGAAATCTCAAACGGTCTAATACAGGACTGTTTAACTTTGGCTAGCGGTCTATCATACGACCGCTAGATATCCTGGCGGTCTACAAGAAGACCGTTTACTCCTGTATTAATCCGAGTTCAAATGATAGTAAAACTAAATGCTAAACTAAGACATATCATGCTTGGAAATCAACATATATAAACTTCCACAATCATGATAGAATAAGGATAGGCCAATCAATATGCATAGGTTTGTGTGAACAACAAGAAAATTTCATTTTTACTTTATTATGGCTAAGAATTAGGCATGAAGAGTATACTAGATGCATAGTCTTAATAAAACATAAAATTCACGGTATACAATGCATGAAATCAATTGAAACAAGAGGGATTTTATTCTTGACTTCAATTTTGAGCCATTCACGAGATAACCTACCTTGGTTTTGGGCTTTAAACTTCGAATTTAAGGATGAAAGTCAACCGTAGTTCTCTGCTCGTCCTGAACTAAACCAGCAACTTCACGCCCTTGTATCTTTTGATTCTTTTGACCTAAATACGTGAAATTTTTTAGGGTAGATAGAAGATATGAAGGATAACATAAAGTTCTAAAGACACCTTTACTAAATACCTCGTTTAGGTCTTTGAATTCCTTAATCAATTTGGGTCGGACACACTAATTCCTGAGTTTTTAATGTAAGATCAGCAACTTTGGATGCTTCTATCTTTCTGTAGGCTTGATCTCCTAGAACAAAATTCGGAGGATAGTTAGTTCTAACTATAATAAACAATTTCCTAGAAGAAACTTACCTTTAATTCTTCCTTCTTACCTTAGTTCCACGCGAACCAAAAGTAGGGGTTGCATACGTCAAATCTGGGACCTATTTATAGCTTTAGCTAGGGTTTTGAGGATTAGAACGAACTTTGAGTCCAAACTATGTTTCCAATTCAATCTTCTAACCTTCTAGACTTATCTAATTAGTAGATAGAGTCGATCCTAGATGATTTGGATGCCAAAAATCTAATCTTTTCACGTTTTCTCACACTCACGGAACTTACAGTGCTTAGCAGTCTAGCTCTAGACCGTTTACCAGCGCTATGCGATCTTGCGATAGACCATTTTCCTCTATGAGCACCGAATTTTAAGCTAGTTCAAACTCTTTTAATATTATCCTATGTATTATCCCTTAATTTATCTTACTAAGGAGTAATTATCCCTTAATTCCGTGATTACTCTTATTTTAGGATTCTAGAATATGGGCTAAGGTCTAAAACAATCTTTTTTGGGCCAATTGGGTTCATTATATGGGCCTAATCATCTTGGATTAATGTAGGGCCAAAATAATTAGATTTAATTAACCACAATTCAACTAATAGCCCATTAAATGCTTAATAATTATTATAATTATATAAAAAAATCCTTAGAAAATCCTCGGGCGTTACACCCTCCCCCACTTAGAAAGAATTTGTCCCCAAATTCAATACATGGATTTATAGAGAGTGTACTTACATTCAAATAATTCTAAAAATCTTTTGCACATGACTTCTTCCGTTTCCCATGTTTCTTCTGATTTTGTCCACTAGATATTGACCATAGGAATAGTTTTATTCCGGAGTTGCCGTACTTCTCGTTCACTGATCATGATTGGCTTTTGCTTGTATGTCAAGTCCTTTTTAATTTCCAAGTTGTCGTAAGTAATGACATGGAATGGATCAGGTACATACTTTTTGAGCATTAAGACATGAAATATATCATGGACTTCAGATAATTGAGGCGGTAAAGCTATTCGATAAGCGACTTCACCAACCCTTTCAAGAATTTCAAAAGGGCTAGTGAATCTTGGAGTAAGCTTGTCTTTGATACCAAACCTTCGAATACCTCGGCCTGGAGAAACCTTAAGGAACACATGCTCCCCTACTTGAAATTCCAAGTCGCGCCTTCGATTGTCAGCATATGACTTCTGTCTATCTTGAGCTATCTGGAGTCTTTCTCGAATAAGCTTTATCTTCTCGGTAGTATCCCTAATGATATCGAGACTGAGAAATTACCTTTCTCCTACTTCATTCCAGCAAATAGGCGAACGATAACTTCTACCATACAGAGCCGCGAATGGTGCCATTTGTATACTAGCTTGGTAACTATTATTGTATGAAAATTCCACAAGATACAAGTGATCGTGCCAGCTTCCTCCAAAGTCAATAGCATAGGCCCTGAGCATATATTCCACCACTTGATTTGTCATTTCTGTTTGACCATCAGTTTGTGGATGGAATGTAGTGCTAAAGTTAAGTCGGGTCCCTAAAGAATGTTGTAGACCCTTCTAGAATTGTGAAGTGAACCGAGGATCTCGGTCAGATATGATGGTGACAGGGACACCATGCAATTTGACAATCTCCTTCATGTATAATGCTGCTAGTACATCCATAGACCATCGACTCTTGATTGGTAAAAAATGTGCATATTTAGTCAATCATTCTATGATCACCCATATACCACCATGTCCTCCTCTTGTCTTAGGTAAACCCATGATAAAATCCATCCCTATTCTTTTCCATTTTCACCCGGGAATATTCAAGGGCTGTAATTTTTCAGCAGGTCTTAAATGTTCTGCTTTTACCTGTTGACAAGTGAGACATCGAGACACAAAACCTGCTACTTCTCTTTTCATATTAGGCCATCAAAAGTTTCTTTTCAAATCGTGATACATCTTGGTAGCACCAGGGTGGATAGTATACCTTGCTTTGTGAGCTTCTTCCATAATCAATTTCTTTGTGTCATCATGATTCGGCACACAAATTCGGTCCTTAAATAATAGTCTTCCATCATTTGAGATAGAAAATTCCGGTCTCTGATCTATATTACCCTTGATCTCCATCAATGTGGGATCATTTTCTTGCAATTGGACTGTGTTCTCGATCAATGTAGGTTGAGACCTTATATTGGCAATCATACCTCCTTCTCCTTCTCTGTCAATATCAAGATTTAAATGAGAAAAATCTTCAATAAGACAAGTTATACCTTTTCGGAGGCTTGCTAGAGTTGCCATGGGTTTCCTGCTAAGAGCGTCTGCTACAACATTTGCTTTCCCTAGATGATATTGGATATTAAAGTCGAAGTCCTTGAGATACTCCAACCATCTGCGTTGTCGCATGTTTAACTCCTTCTAGGTGAAAAGGTATTTCAGACTTTTATTGTAGTGCCCCAGAATTTATATAAATAATTTTTGAATTTTAAAATAATTTTCTGGAATTTATAAGGGCTAAATAGATTTATAAAAGGATTATTGAGTCTATTAGTCATTATATGGCCCAATTATGTTAATCAATTAACCTAATCCACTTAAACAGAGCCCAAAAGGTTTAAAGACCAGGCTCATTTAATTTGGCCTATATTCTAGAAGGTTATTAAGCCTATTCATGGATTTAAAATGATAAAGACCACTTAATAGGATAAGTAGATGGATAATGAATAAAAGTATTTTATTAAAAATTTAAATTCCGAATGCGTGGAATGTAACGGTCCATCGGGCGACCGCCACAGTCTTGTAACGCGTATAACCTAGACCGTTACACTATGTGAATTCCGTAAGTTAAAGAACTTGTAAAAAGATGAGAACTTGGTGATCCTATCTACAAGAAACCTAATTGGAACGATGTATAAAGTCACTAGGGACTCTTAGAGATCAGGTTTTGACAGAATAAGGACTCTAGAATTGATCTAATCCTCAAAACCTAGCTAGAACTCTATAAATAGGACCTAGTTCTGAACTGTGCGACCCTTACTTTTGCCACGCAAGGAATCAAGGTAAAGAGGCATAATCTCGGGTAAGTTATTTAGAAGTATTTGTTTACAATACTTTAGACTAACTCCTCTCCAAATTTCACGTCTTTAGGTCAGGAGGTCGTGGAGTTAGAGCTGTTGAAAAGTCACAGGAAGAGGGGAACTAGGGCTCGGTTTTCAGACCTTAATTGTGTTGAGTAGTGGACAACGGATCTAGAGAGGAGGGGTGAATAGATCTGCCCCTCTTTTCGCAATGCAACCCTCTATATAGCTAGATAAAATAAATTGCAGCAGAATATAACTAACTTAACGAAGGACACAATGATTTACTTAGCAAGATGATTACGCAATATAGAGATTGAAGCTAAGCATGCATCTAGAACGAAGCAATCACATAAACAAACCACAACACAAAGGATTTTAAGGTGGTTCGGACTGAATCCCCAGTCCTACGTCCACCCCTCACCAAATTCGGTGAGGCTCCACTAGTGCCACGCACTGAACCGCAAATCGGAAAGGCCTCCGATTGCCTTCCTACTAACCACAGGTAGGGACGTCAACACCGCAGATCGGATAACTTTCGATTGCCTTCCTACTAACCACCGGTAGGGACGATCTTCAGTTTCAATCGTTTGTATGAAATGAAAAAGATAACAAATATCAAATCACTCAAACAAGATATAGAGTATGCTCAAAGAAAGAAGATCTTGTCTGAGTTGCAGAAGCTTGAATCGGATGCTTTGAAGGTGTCTTCTTCCTTGCGAGATGATCTTCCTCGAATCTCTTCTAGTTGATGAAGAAGACGATGGATGTAGCTTCGATCTTCCTTTTGATCTTATTGAGTTGATGAAGAGGATGAAGAATGCAGTTTAGATCACCTTTAAAAGTCTTGATTGCTTCTTGCTTCCTTGGAGGTTGAGATGGCTTCAGATCTGGACTTGAATCCCTTGGAATGGATGAAGCTTCTTCCTGTAGTACTGTTCACGGCTATAGTACTTCGAACTACTCTCTCTTGAACACACCCTTGCAGCCTCCCTTGATTTCTCAAATGATCAACTCAGGTTTCTAACCCTCTTGCATGTGTTTTATAACCTTTGAATGGTCCTTAGACATCCCCCAGACCAGATCCATAATCTATGGAAGATTGGGTGACTTTGGGGTTAAAGAAATACAAGGAAAGGGGCTGGCCTCGAGGTGGAAATCGAAGTCAAACATGGCTACATCGGGGCTGGCGGTCGACCGGAGGTAGGTGGCGGTCGACCGCTACTGAAAAACCTGCAAACGGATGGTCCCTGGGAATTCCGGTCGACCGCTACTGGCTGGCGGTCGACCGCTACTGGCTGGCGGTCGACCGCTACTGAAACTCGTGCAATTTGGGAGCTGCTGGCTGGGGCGGTCGACCGCCCCTGTGCTGGCGGTCGACCGCCAGCTGGGCAGACCCCGGGCTTTCCCGGGTCGATCCGTTAATTGCTTTAGCTCCATTGCTTGACTCTTTTAGCAGCCCATTCATTGTCTATGGCAACACCCTTGACAGTCTTGAAGAGTTATTAGTGAGTCTTCAATCAAAATTTTGTTCCGGGGGCTGCGCCCCCGGAAACCCCCGCAAGGGGCGCTGCCCCCTTGACCCCCGCGACCTGACCGGACAGGTCGATCCCCACGACCTGACCACGCAGGTCGATCCGCGTGTGAGGGCGCAACCATTGAGCTTTCACCTTTGCCATTTCCACTGAATCCCTTGTCCATTTAATGGCGTATCTATCGTGAACAAAACATCACGTGTGTCAGTTACATGAGAGTGGAAAATATCAATGACTAACAGTGTTTAGTCATTATCAAAACCAAGAATACCACAGAACTCATATGACCATAGGATGATGTCGAATGACCCAAGTGACCACAGGATGACTCAAATAACCATAGGGACACAACAAATTAGAAGTTTAAAGCCTAATTAATAGGTAGGTCATCTCATGAACTGTAAAAATAACTTGATAAGACTAAAAGCTCTCTGGTTTGATTGAATTTCATGCATTGTAGATCATCAATTTCATGTTTTAATAGTTCTATGCATTACATGCATCTCTTAGCCCTAATTGGAAGATTAAAAGATGTTACCTTGTCTATTCACTGATACCTATGCATGTAGTTGGCCTATACTTCGTTATCATGTCTAAGAATACATGGTATTTTGATTATAGACATGATGTGAGTTAATCTCTTGTATTTCATACTGATTACTGTTAGTAGATTCTCCGACGGATCATGGTAGGACCGTCACATGCATGTAACGGCCTTGCGACAGACCGTCACACACACTCTTATGTTTTCGTTCACTGTTGTCTCTAACGCACCAGGACAGGAGTGTTACGTTACTGTAACGGCCCCTCGATAGACCGTCACAGACCCTGTGACGCTCTCCTGTTAGACCGTTAGACTCTGTGTTCTGTCAGCTCATGATAGAATAGTTACCAATTAAGTTTACTTATAATTAGCCCTTGATAGCTAAGTTTTAACCTGTTATGTGACTCTTAAGTTATCTAATTGTTCATGATAGGTATTGCATGTTATTTTAAGTTGTGTTAGTTTCATGTACCAAAAGTTCTATAGTTTTGTATTATAAATCATGATTTCTAAACGTTGTATTAACGGAGTTTTATCTTGGCTTCACAACGAGTATACACTCTCTCTTTATCAACAGAGTCGTTTCTTTAAGTACATGACACATATTCAGGTATGTTGTCCATTAGTTCACACTTTGCACTATAGGAACATATTCTTGGACATGAGGACCTCTCTATTGGATATTCCTTCGAATAGACAAGGAAATCTTGTTTCAAGGCCTCTGTAATTCTCCGCGAGCCTGGGATTCCCACTAGGACGTCGAGTTAGTTGTACCATTAAAGCCCATTGATTATATTACACCATCGATGTTTTCTGGTTGTCAGTAGTGTAACGGCTCTATATTGGACCGTCAGGCGCATGTAACGGCCCAATATACGACCGTCACATTCATCTGAGTTTGAATTCTTGATTCTGGATTCAGACTTCTGTAACGGCCCTACACTAGACCGTCACACAATGTAACGGCCCAGTGCACGACCGTCATACGACTTGAATATTTCAACCCGAGGTTGACCCAAGGGTTGATATTTTAAGGTTTCTAGATGACCCTTGATGATCTAGAACTTATCATATTGCTTAATAGACTTAATGTAATGAATGAAAGTTAAGAAATATACCGTTATGCTGCCGATTTATTTTATGAGCATAGCATTGTTTAATGTCATTCTTGATTTCCTCACATTCAAAATTGAAGCATTCATTCATTGAATTTCATTAATTTGAACTTGCTATATTCTTGGCCATACTTTATAGTTCATGCGTGGAGATAAGCTTGATTTATACTTGAAGATGCGATCGAACACTGATTGTATTCAAGGGCTCTATGCTAGTTCCCTCGGCTGATTGTCGGAAACATACTATTTTATAAACCATGGGGTATGATGCTACTGGCGTCGCATTGCGTTGGGAGTACTTTCTTTATAAATAAGTGAATTATCCACGGCTCGTGAAGTGAAAATCCACAACACGGTGCAGCATGATTAACTCTTAATACATGACTTTCTTGCTTGATATTCCACAAAAATTCACGAAGCACTTGCTCATAAGAAAAAGATACTGGAGTGTTGATTATGTGGCTTGCTAGTACATTCTCGTTACATTCTTGTTCATGAAAGGCCAATCTCATGTTCTTGTCATAATCATGCTAGTTCATTCTATCTTATATGATTATCTTGTTACTTTGGTTCAATCGAGTGATTGATCGCATTCGCATGATTTTGCCTTATTTCTCTAGAGCAAAAATATTAATTACTTTAATAGTGCCTTCATGTTGATGCGAAGATACCTACTGGGCAAGTGTGCTCATTACCAATTTCAAATCTTTTCAGGAGATGGAAGTGATTCGAATTCGGATTCAGGTTATACAAGTAGCGGGTCCGAGCCGTTAAAGTTGGAGTTTGATCATTTATGAAATAAAGTTGGAGTTTGATTAAATACTATACAATTGCATTTATGCGTGTGATTGTCTCGCGCACTGATCGTTTTTGCTCGCAAGAGGCTTACCATGCCGACTGTTCATGTCCTCGAGCGAGTCTTCCGCTGTAATAAAGGCTCGGGATGTGACAGTTAAGTTGGTATCAGAGCCTAAGTCTCAGGACTTAGGGAAAAGAATCATGTCATAGGATAAGTCCAAGGTTTAAGGACCCCTACCTATGAACTAAGGAAGAAAATTCCCTACCCACGTGAGAATTGGGTAGAGCCCGGGATGAGATAATTATTAGCTTTAAGATTGATTTTCTTTCAGTCTCACGAGAAATAATAAGTTGTTATATTTCTCTCAGGTACCTTATTGCTATCATGGCTCATCGTGTAGATTGGGATGGCATGCAACAAACAGTTTCCGGCCTTACGCAGGCATTACAAACTATTGTGCAAGGTGGCACAGGAGCACGGGCTGGCGATCTACATCGCAATTTTCAGAGTTTAAACCCTCCGCGTTTCTATGGTTCTTCCAATCCGGATGAAGCAGAAAATTGGATCGATGAAATGAATCGTATCTTTGATGTTATTCAATGCACCGATCAGGAAAAGGTGCGTCTGGCAGTGTTTCAACTTAATAAGGATGCACGTACTTGGTGGAAGTCGGTTTCGACACCTCCGGCCGATGCACCCCATACGTGGGACGGTTTTCTTACTTTATTCCGTTCTAAGTATTTCTCCGAACACGTTAAGGAAAGAAAGGCTATGGAGTTTGCCTCACTTCGGCAGGGGATGATGTCGGTGGCAGAGTATGAGCTGCAGTTTTCAAGGCTAGCACCCTATGCACCACATTTGATTAGTAATGAATTATTAAAGGCAAATCGGTTCATGGACGGGTTACGGCCCGGTTTTATTCAACAACTCGGGACCCAGAACATCCGCACTTATGCGGAGATGGTTCAGCAGGCATATTTGTGCGAAAGGACCTTGGAGAAGGTCGAGAAATTAAAAGGAAAAGGAGAAGAATCAGGCCGACACTCTGATCGGCATTATAAGAAGGAAAAATTTGGCATCACGGAACCCTATAAAAGCTGTGACAGCAAGAAGAGATCAAGAAGCGAGAATGGTGGAAGTTCCCAAAAGAACAAGAAGGTCAAGGAAGAGAAGGAGCAAGTCGCCTCGGCGTGCACTTTTTGCGAGAAATTCGGCCACTCGGCTGAAGAATGCTGGAAGCGCCTTGGTGCTTGTTTGCGTTGTGGAAGTAGGGAGCATCGCATGCCGGATTGCCCCCTCATGAAAGATCAACCGTCAGGAGGAGGACGTAGGAGGCAGGCTCACCTCAATGCTGTTATAGACGAAGAAGAAGCACCTAGGGATCGGGATGGTGGACTCATGGAAGGTACTCTTCAAATCTGTTCACATCCTGCATTTGTGCTATTTGATACTGGTGCCTCTCATTCTTTTATCTCCACTGCTTTTGCCAGAACCTTACAAATCGCATCAGTTCCCTTACCTTCAAATCTTGCTATTTCCACACCCTTAGGTTCTGGAACAAAGCTTACTAACTATTATCCTGATTGTGAGATAATGGTAGAAGGACACAATCTCCCCGCGAACTTAGTATGTCTCGATATGAAAGGTTATGATGCCATTTTAGGGGTAGATTGGCTTGTAGATCATGATGCTTATATCAATTGCCGAAATAGGATTATATCCTTTCGAAAGTCCGGTCTTCCGAGATTCTCTTTTCTTGGCATCAAGTACAAGAAACACCCCACTATTATATATTCTCTTCACACTTGCAAACTCATCTCGAAAGGATGTGAAGCTTTTCTTGCTTCTGTCATTATTACAGAGTCCAAAGAAATTATCATAGCAGACATCCCTATTGTAAATGAGTTCCTAGACGTGTTTCCATCTGAACTACCTAGTTTACCATCTGAGAGGGAAGTGAACTTCACTATTGAACTCGTTCCAGGAGCGGCACCTGTTTCTATAGCCCCTTACAGGATGTCCCCCACTGAACTTAAGGAACTAAAGAGGCAGTTGCAGGAACTACTAGACAAGGGTTTCATTAGACCCAGCACATCCCCATGGAGAGCGCCTGTTTTATTTGTCAAGAAGAAAGATGGTTCACTCAGGCTATGTATCGACTACCGGCGACTGAATCAGCTTACAATTAAAAACAAGTATCCGTTGCCACGTATTGATGAGCTCTTCGATCAGCTTTCGAGAGCAGAGTATTTCTCTAAGATTGATCTCAGATCTGGTTATCATCAACTTAGAATCAAAGAAGAAGATATTTATAAATTGGTTCCGAAGTCGTTATGGCCACTATGAATTTGTGGTAATGCCATTTGGGTTAACTAATGCTCCAGCAGCATTTATGCAGCTTATGAATAATATTTTCCAGCCATATCTGGATCAGTTCATTGTTGTCTTCATCGATGATATCCTAATATATTACAAGACAGAGGAAGAACATGAAGAACATCTAAGGATAGCCTTGCAAACACTTAGAGAACACAAGCTATATGTCAAACTCAATAAATGTGAATTTTGGCTCAAGGAAGTCTCATTCCTAGGCCACATTATTTCAAAAGAAGGTATTGCTGTGGATCTGTCTAAGGTAGAAGCTGTCAAGAATTGGAGTCGGCCAACGACCGTATCAGAAGTTCGAAGTTTTTTGGGTCTAGCTGGTTATTACAGAAGATTCATTAAAGATTTTTCTAAAATTGCAGTTCCTTTAACTAGACTTACAAGGAAAAAAATTCCCTTTGTCTGGTCGGAAGAATGTGAAAAGAGCTTTCAAAATCTTAAGAATCATCTTACTACAGCCCCTATTTTATCATTACCAATGGAAGGTGGTGGATTCGAAGTGTATACGGATGCCTCAGGCATTGGCTTAGGGTGTGTTCTTATGTAAAATGGGAAGGTAATCTGTTATTCTTCAAGACAATTGAAACGACACGAGGAAAACTATCATGTGCATGATTTGGAACTAGCAGCAGTTATTTTTACCTTAAAGATTTGGCGTCATTATCTTTATGGAGAAAAGTTTACGGTCTATTCAGACCACAAGAGCTTGAAGTACCTATTCTCTCAAAAAGATTTAAACATGAGGCAGAGAAGGTGGTTAGAACATCTCAAGGACTTTGATTTTGCTATTCAATATCACCCTGGCAAGGCAAATGCTGTAGCAGATGCACTCAGCATAAAACCAATGGGTATGCTATCAAGTCTTATGATTAGTGTGACTAACCTTGTTCCCCAATTTGCACAGTTGAATTTAGATATTGACAGGAAGGAAGAAGGTTGTTTCATAGCAAATATTCAAGCTCAACCTACATTGATAAAGGATCTAGTCAAGCTGTAAAATGATGATCCTGTATTATTGGAGATTAAGGCAAATATTGGACAAAGGCCGGATTTTTCTATTTCTAATGATGGAAGATTGTTATTTAAAGGCCGAATATGTGTACCAGATCATGAGGCTACGAAGAAACTGATCCTAGATGAAGCACATAATTCCAAGTACACCATTCATCCAGGAGGTACAAAGATGTATCAAGATTTCAAAAGAAACTTTTGGTGGCCCAATATGAAGAGGGAAGTAGCTGACTTTGTGTCTCACTGTCTCACATGTCAACAAGTGAAGGCAGAACATTTTAGACCCGCAGGTAAATTACATCCCTTAAGTATTCCCGAATGGAAGTGAGAAAGTATAGGGATGGATTTCATTATGGGGTTACCTAAGACAAGAGGTCGACATGATGGAATATGGGTAATCATAGACCGATTTACTAAGTCTGCACATTTTCTACCAATTAAGAGTCAATGGTCTGTGGATATTCTAGCAGCATTATACATGAAGGAAATTATCAAATTACATGGTGTCCCAGTCACTATTATATCTGATAGAGATCTTCGATTCACATCACAGTTCTGGAAGGGTCTACAACATTCACTAGGGACTAGATTGAATTTCAGCACAGCTTTTCATCCACAAACTGATGGTCAGACGGAAAGAACAAATCAGGTAGTAGAGGATATGCTCAGGGCTTGTGCTATTGACTTTGGAGGTAGTTGGCATGATCACTTACCTCTAGTAGAGTTTGCTTATAACAATAGTTATCAGGCAAGCATACAAATGGCACCTTTTGAAGCCTTATATGGAAAAAGCTGTCGATCACTAATATGTTGGAGTGAAATGGGGGAAAGATATTTCTTAGGCTCCGATATTATCAGAGACTCTACAGAGAAAATAAAACTCATTCAGGAAAGAATGAAGATGGTGCAAGATAGGCAAAAATCTTATGCCGACAATCGAAGACGTGACTTGGAGTTTCAGGTAGGAGATCATGTATATTTGAAGGTTTCTCCAGGTCGTGGTATTCGAAGATTTGGCATTAAAGGGAGGTTGACTCCTAGATTTATTGGCCCATTTAAAATTCTCGAAAAAGTCTGCAAAGTGGCTTATAGATTAGCTTTGCCTCCACAGTTAGTAGGAGTTCATGACATATTTCACGTCTCCATGCTAAAGAAGTATGTATATGATCCTGATCACATTATCACTTATGACAATCTGGAGATTCAAAAGGACTTAACATACGAACAAACACCAATAAAGATTTTGGAACGAGAAGTGCATCAACTAAGAAATAAAGTTATCCCTATGATCAAAATTCAATGGAAGAAAACATGGCCATATGAAGCAACATGGGAAACCGAAGCAGCCATGAGAAAAAGATTTCTAGAATTATTTAACTGTAAGTATACTCTCTCCACAATCCATGTACTGAATTTGGGGACCAAATTCTTTTAAGTGGGGGAGGGTGTAGTGTCCCAAAATTTATATAAATAATTTTTGAATTTGAAAATAATTTTCTAAAATTTATAAGGGCTAAGTGGATTTATAAAAAGATTATTGAGTCTATTAGTCATTATATGGCCCAATTATGTTAATCAATTAACCTAATCCACTTAAACAGAGCCCAAAAGGTTTAAAGACCAGGCTCATTTAATTTGGCCCATATTCTAGAAGGTTATTAAGCCTATTCATGGATTTAAAAGGATAAACGCCACTTAATAGGATAAGTAGATGGATAATGAATAAAAGTGTTTTATTAAAAGTTTAAATTCTGAATGCGTGGAATGTAACGGTCCATCGGGCGACCACCACAGCCTTGTAACGCGTATACCCTAGACCGTTACACTCTGTGAATTCTGTAAGTTAAAGAACTTGTAAAAAGATGGGAACTTGGTGATCCTATCTACAAGAAACCTAATTGGAACGATGTATAAAGTCACTAGGGACTCTTCGAGATCAGGTTTTGACAGAATAAGGACTCTAGAACTGATCTAATCCTCAAAACCTAGCTAGAACTCTATAAATAGGACGTAGTTCTGAACTGTGCGACCCCTACTTTTGGCTCGCAAGGAATCAAGGTAAGGAGGCATAATCTCGGGTAAGTTATTTAGAAGTATTTGTTTACAATACTTTATACTAACTCTTCTCCAAATTTCACGTCTTTAGGTCAAGAGGTCGTGGAGTTAGAGCCCAAGGAAGTTGCTGAAAAGTCACAGGAAGAGGGGAACTAGGGCTCGGTTTTCAGACCTTAATTGGAAGTTTAAAGCCTAATTAAGAGGTAGGTCATCTCATGAACGGCAAAAATAACTTGATAAGACTAAAAGCCCTCTGGTTTGATTGAATTTCATGCATTGTAGATCATCAATTTCATGTTTTAATAGTTCTATGCATTACATGCATCTCTTAGCCCTAATTGGAAGATTAAAAGATGTTACCTTGTCTATTCACGGATACCTATGCATGTAGTTGGCCTATACTTCGTTATCATGTCTAAGAATACATGGTATTTTGATTATAGACATGATGTGAGTTAATCTCTTGTATTTCATATTGATTACTGTTAGCAGATTCTCTGTCGGATCATGGTAGGACCGTCACATGCATGTAACGGCCTTGCGACAGACCGTCACACACTCTGTTATGTTTTCATTCACTGTTGTCTCTAACGCACAAGGACAGGAGCGTTACATTACTGTAACGGCCCCTCGATAGACCGTCATAGACCCTGTGACGCTCTCCTGTTAGACCGTTAGACTCTATGTTCTGTCAGCTCATGACAGAATAGTTACCAATTAAGTTTACCTATAATTAACCCTAGATAGCTAAGTTTTAACCTGTTATGTGACTCTTAAGTTATCTAATAGTTCATGATAGGTATTCCATGTTATTTTAAGTTATGCTAGTTTCATGTACCAAAAGTTCTATAGTTTTGTATTATAAATCATGATTTCTAAACGTTGTATTAACGGAGTTTTATCTTGGCTTCATAACGAGTATACATTCTCTCTTTATCAATAGAGTCGTTTCTTTAAGTACATGGCACATATTCCGGTATGTTGTCCATTAGTTCACACTTTGCACTATAGGAACATATTCTAGGACATGAGGACCTCTCTATTAGACATTCCTTCCAATGGACTAGGAAATCTTGTTTCAAGGCCTCCGTAATTCTTCGCGAGCATGGGATTCCCACTAGGACGTCGAGTTGGTTGTACCATTAAAGCCCATTGATTATATTACACCATCGATGTTTTCTGGTTGTCAGTAGTGTAACGGCTCTATTTTGGACCGTCAGGCACATGTAACGGCCCAATATACGACCGTCACATTCATCTGAGTTTGAATTCTTGATTCTGGATTCAGACTTCTGTAACGGCCCTACACTAGACCGTCACACAATGTAACGGCCCAGTGCACGACCGTCACACGACTTGAATATTTCAACCCAAGGTTGACCTAAGGGTTGATATTTTAAGGTTTCTAGATGACCCTTGATGATCTAGAACTTATCATATTGCTTAATAGACTTAATGTAATGAATAAAAGTTAAGAAATATACCGTTATGATGCTGATTTATTTTATGAGCATAGCATTGTTTAATGTCATTCTTGATTTCCTCACATTCAAAATTGAAGCATTCATTCATTGAATTTCATTAATTTGAACTTGCTATATTCTTGGCCATACTTTATAGTTCATGCGTGGTGATAAGCTTGATTTATACTTGAAGATGCGATCGAGCACTGATTGTGTTCAAGGGCTCTATGCTAGTCCCCTTGGCTGATTGTCGGAAACATACTATTTTATAAACCATATGGTATGATGCTACTGGCGTTACATTGCGCTGGGAGTACTTTCTTTATAAATAAGTGAATTATCCATGGCTCGTGAAGTGAAAATCCACAACACGGTGCATCATGATTAACTCTTAATACATGACTTTCTTACTTGATATTCCACAGAAATTCACGAAGCACTTGCTCATAAGCAAAAGATGCTGGAGTGTTGATTATGTGACTTGCTAGTACATTCTCTTTACATTCTTGTTCATGAAAGGCCAATCTCATGTTCTTGTCATAATCATGCTAGTTCATTCTATCTTATATGATTATCTTGTTACTTTAGTTCAATCGAGTGATTGTGTCACGCCCCGAACAAGGCGGAAATATCGGGACGTACAGTTAGGGACACGCTGGCAAGAGAGAGAACTAATCTAAAATAATACACAAGTGCTACAAGATGGAAATACTAAATGATCATTAACAAACCACCACTGATACAATAACCTCAAGTTCAACTTAATACAACTGGAATAATCAACCACTAAAACTCAATAACATGACTGAGACTAAAAGTTCTCCAAAACACAACTAAAGAAAGATAACACACTACTAACACACTAGAACTGATACAATCAAGACATCACTCCTGCCCTTCCCCATCGGTAAGCGCGTCACCTGAAAAGCCTGGAAAGGGGGGAAAACACAACTATGAGCTGACGCTCAGTAGGAAATAACAGACAGATATAAGTGATTAACAGTTTAATTACATTTTAAAATGTCATGCTACAAATGATAAAACAATAAAAAGATAACGATGATATCACGAAAATAAAATTCAAAGATCTAGCAAGGTCAAGAAATATAATGAATAGAATGGTAAGACAAGAATTTACTACAGGAGATAACGATAAAAAGTAGTTGGCCATATCAAGACAATTCAAGTCATGTCAAGCACGTATGTAAATTTCATTTCCACGTCCAAGTAATAAGCAAGTAAAGTAACCACAAGTAGAGTATAGAACAGTGAAGAGTGGAAAGTGAAAAGTAGTAGAAAGTAATGTAGAGAGTAGTGGAGAGAGTAGTGGACAGTCCTAGATTTAACACATGTCAAGTACTGGTGCCAAATGCCACACCTAGTCATTCACCTCCCCGGGGGTACACGTAGTGTTCGGGCGCTCTTCCCAGGACTAGATCGAGTCCTTAATTGTTTGCCAGGCATTGATTTCTTTAGATCAAAGATCCCACGAATCTAGACTTCCACAATTTATGGCCAGAATTCTAAGGTTTAAACTAAGTAGCAATAACAACTTCACGTAGGAAAGAGATTCATTTCCAGAATTTTGAAGGTAAGTATAATCATCAAGGAGATCGAAACCAAGTCACAACAAGAGTAAATCGTGATGCGCTACTGTAAAACAGCAGCAATCAAACAAGCTAATCAACATATTAATCCTAATCACCAAGTTAAGATATCATGATTAACCATTATCATTTGTATTAGCCAAAGAGCCAACAAGCTAGAACAAGTTGTCAAGGTAAAGAACAAGCTCTCACAGCGGTGAAATAGAATGCATTATCAGGGGCTTTAATTACACCATTAATCATTAATTAAGTGAGTTTCTATTTAACCAATGTAAGTGTTGTAATGGAGATAGTAAACATCGTGTTTTGTACTATGTTTGCGAGAAAGGACCAATGCAAATTGAAATCAAGGGGGGTACATGAATAGGTCAAAAGTTCTTCAAAAATATAATTTCAATGGGTCTAAGTTAAATGGGTTGATTCCCCACTGATTCGGATCCATCTTCGGTTCGAAAAACGAAGAAAATCGGGTTTCTGGTGTACGGGTCGACCCTTGGGGTCGACCCCTGAAAAATTGGGGTCTGGGAGCAGGATGGGTCGACCCCTGGGGTCGACCCTCGGGCTGGCCTGGGCTGCCAGGTGATGGGTCGACCCCTGGGGTCGACCCCTGCAAGCCCAGAACCGGCCGGGGCTTCCGGAAAACGCATGAACTCGCCCAAATGGGGTCCAAATGAGTTGAAATCAAAACCACATGCCATAGGAATCTTGCTAGACATATTAGGGTCATAAAACTACAATTTGGAAACACGAATTTCATCAGAATTCACAAGAATCACAACCTATTCTATGAAGAACACAAGGAGACCTAGTTCAGGACATACTTCCACTAAATAGTCGAATTCTCTCGATATACAAAACCAAATTTGGGGATTTTGGTGTCAAAAGAAAGCTAACACGATCATGAATCCAAACATATATAATATGCTACATGAAGATCAAGTTACATGACTCAAAATGAGCCCGTAATCAAGCTCTGACTTAAGGAACACTATATGAATCATGTTCTAGACTTGTTTTTACAAAAATCGAAATTTACGATGCATGCTCAATGGAATTTGGGGCTTTCTACGTTAAATGAAAGATAATAACATGCTGATTACTTCATGTAAGTTAATTAGAGTTTGGTTGTTAGATCCTACCTCAAATCGGAGAGAGAAAACTCAAACCCTAGGATGAAGAACACTTGGACAGCACCTCACAAAAAGCTCGATTTCTCCACGGATACCTAATGAAAATTGGGGCTTTTGCCACCAATGGATAGAGCTCGATGAGAGGAACAATTTGCTATACTCATGATCAAGATTTGGTTGAGAATTCCTACCTCAATCGATGGATCAAAGAAGGATGAAGGGAAAGCCAACGGCCTGCTGACCCACCTCCACAAATCGAGCTAGATCTCTCCAGATCTGAAACTTCAGCGAACCCCACAGCAGCCAAATGAAAGAAGACTCGTAGGGCTTCATTTTGATAGCTCATAGAGCTTCTGGAGCCTTCTGAGTTGGGAGTATTCGCTGCTGCAAGCTACGTGTTTAGAAACGGCGCCGAAATCTTTGACTTGACCAAACTATGTCGGCAGCACGTTTTGGGGCTAGGCTTACCTCAAATTGATTGAGGGTAAATGTTCCTTACATTGTGGCTTTCCATTTGCCCTTGATTTCAGATCATTTGGTTGAGTATTGAGGTCGAATTTCGTGTTTTAAACTAAGGGTTAGGTATGGGTCAAAAGTGTGCACTTTTGGGTTTAAACTCTAAATAGATCTTACCACGGATTTACAATGGCCTAATGCCAGAAGGAAAAGTTGTTATCTACATCGACCTAAATCTATTTACTATTTTTACAGATTTTTCTAAGGTAGTCGGATTATTACTTATACTATTCCGTAAATAGTTAAATGTTAAGTTCGGAAAACTAAGTTCACTAATTCGGCATAATAAATGATTTTCTTAGGCTTAAATGTAGAAGACAAAGTTGCTAAAAAAATTAATTCTACACGGTGTGATTTTTGGGGATTTTTAGAAAATAGTTGAAAAATGACTTATTCTATTAATTAATTAATTAATCTAATTAATTTGGATAATTCTCATTAATTCGAATAACTTCAAATAAATTCTGAATAATTACAAATAACTTACTAAATAAATTTCTAAAGAATTTGGGGTCTTACACCCTCCCCTACTTAAAGGAATTTGGTCCTCCAAATTCACTGCACTAAAACTGAGAGTAGAAAAAGATCGCTCACCTAGAATAGATCGGGATACCGCTTTCGCATAGTCTCTTCAGACTCCCATGTAGCTTCTTCGGTCCCACGCCGACTCCACTGAATCTTGACCATCGGTATCGAACGATTCCGGAGTTGCTGTTGCTTCCGGTCTAGAATCTTGACAGGTCTTTCCTCATAGGTCAAATCTTCCTTCAGTTCAAAATCCACCTGCTGAATGATATGAGTGGGATCGTACACATATTTCCGCAACATAGACACATGGAAAACGTTGTGTAAGCCAGACAATTGCGGTGGTAAAGCCAGTCCGTATGCCACATCTCCCACTCTATCTAGAATCTCGAATGGACTAATGTACCTCGGACTCAGTTTGCCATGAATGCCAAATCTTCGGATCCCTCTCGTTGGAGAGACCTTTAAGAACACATGCTCGCCAACCTGAAATTCCAATGCTCTTCTCCTGTTGTCGGCACAACTCTTCTGTCTTGACTGGGCTACTTATAACCGGTCTCGGATCACACGGATGTTCTGTGATGATTCCGAAACAAGATCTGGTCCAAGCCACTGTTTCTCACCTACCTCGTCCCAACACAACGGGGAACGACAACTTCTACCATATAGTGCTTCAAAAGGAGCCATCTGAATGCTAGACTGATAGCTGTTATTGTAAGCGAATTCAATTAATGCCAAATGCTCACTCCAATTACCACCGAAATCAATCATGCAAGCTCGCAACATATCTTCCACTATCTGATTGGTTCTTTCAGTCTGTCCATCTGTCTGTGGATGAAAAGCAGTACTAAAATTCAGACGAGTACCCAAAGACTCTTGCAGTCCCTTCCAGAAATGTGAAGTAAATCTGGGGTCTCGATCAGATACTATATTCACTGGAATACCATGCAATCTCACCACTTCCTTTATATACAAAGCAGCCAATACATCAATCGTCCACTTGGACTTAATTGGTAAGAAATGAGCCGACTTTGTCAATCGATCGACAATCACCCATATCGCATCAAATCCACCACGAGTCCTAGGTAGACCCATAATGAAATCCATGCCAATGCTTTCCCACTTCCATTGGGGTATGTCGAGTGGTTTCAATTTCCCTGCTGGTCTGAAATGTTCGGCCTTAACTTGCTGACATACCAAACATCTGCTCACAAAATCTGTAACTTCTCTTTTCATATTCGGCCACCAAAAGGACCTTTTCAAATCTCGGTACATCTTAGTGCCTCCAGGATGAATGGTATATCTGGATCTATGAGCTTCCTCAAGAATTTTGTTCTTTATTGTAGCCTCATCCGGAACACAAGTTCTACCTTTAAATAATAATCTACCATCATCGGCCAACATGAAGTCAGGTCTGCTGCTCAAGTTTCCCTTGATCTCTACCAACTCGGGATCATTATCTTGCAAGGACTTGATCTCTATCAATAATTCAGGTTTAAGTTGAATCTGAGCAATCAAGATCCGATCATTGTCAATATTAAGATCCAGACTAGATAATTGTTCCAACAACCTCCATTCTTGTAACATGAGACTTGACAATCTAGCTACCGGCTTCAGGCTTAAAGCATCTGCCACAACATTACCTTTGCCAGGATGATACTCAATCGAGAAGTCGAAGTCTTTCAAGTACTCCAACCATCTCCGCTGCCTCATGTTGAGTTCCTTCTGAGAAAATAAATACTTCAAACTCTTATGATCTGAGAACACTGTAAAGGTTTCTCCATACAACTAATGCCTCCATATCTTCAAAGCAAACACGACTGCAGCAAGTTCCAAATCATGAACAGGATAATTATCTTCGTGCTTCCTCAACTGTCTAGAGGAATAGGCAATCACCTTCCCATGCTGCATAAGTACACAGCCTAAGCCAATACCTGATGCATCAGTATAAACAACAAATCCTCCTTCACTAGAAGGTAAAGCCAAAACAGGTGCAGTAGTCAAACACTCCTTCAGAGTCTGAAAGCTTCGCTGACAATCATCTGACCAATCAAACTTATTCTCCTTGCGGGTTAATCTTGTCATAGGTACTGCAATCTTGGAGAAATCTTGAATAAATCTTCGATAATAACCTGCCAGGCCTAGAAAACTTCTAACTTCTGTCACACTGGTAGGCTGTTCCCAATTCTTCACTGCCTCAACCTTCGAAGGATCAACGGAAATACCGTTCTTCGTAATGATATGTCCTAGAAAGGACACCTCTTGCAGCCAGAATTCACACTTACTGAACTTAGCATATAGTTGATGATCTCTCAATAATTGTAATGCCACTCTCAGATGTTCAGCATGTTCCTCCTCATTCTTAGAATAAATCAGGATGTCATCAATAAAGACCACGACCCATTGATCAAGATAGGGCCGAAATGCATCGTTCATCAACTGCATGAAAGCCGCTGGTGCATTCGTTAGACCAAAAGGCATAACGACAAACTCAAAATGACCATACCTGCTGCGGAAAGCCGTTTTATAAATATCCTCTTCCTTAATCCGCAACTGGTGATATCCAGATCGAAGATCGATCTTAGAGAAATATTGAGCTCCCACTATCTGGTCAAATAACTCGTCAATCCTCGGCAAGGGATATTTGTTCTTGGCAGTCTGCTGGTTTAATTGCTGATAATCAATGCACAGCCTCATCGAACCATCTTTCTTCCTGATAAATAGTACAGGGGCTCCCCACGGAGAAGTACTAGGACGAATAAAACCCTTCTCGAGCAATTTCATCAGTTGCTGCTTCAATTCCCGCAGTTCCACAGGAGACATACGATAAGGAGCCTTGGAAATAGGAGATATGCCAAGAATAAGATCAATAGAAAAGATAACTTCCCGCTCAGGCGGAAGTTCTGGTAGTTCCTCTGGAAAGACATCAGGAAAATCTCGGACAACAGGAATGTCCTTAATCTCCATCTGCTGCTCAGGAGTTGTACAGACAAAGGCTAGAAAAGCCTCACACCCATGCCTCAAAAGCTTATCAGCTCGGAGAGCCGAAATGAGCGGTACGGAGTTATGGTGCTTGACTCCCGTAAAAGATAAACCAGAATGTCCAGTAAAAGTCACTGAGCTAGAACTACAGTGAATATTGGCCTCATACTTGGCCAACCAATCTGCTCCTAGGATTACATCATAATCCTTCATGTCCATGCAGACCAAATCTGCTGGAAAGTTCTGTTCACCAATTATAACCTTACTAGAAGGATAGAAATACTGGATTGTTGATCTAGTGCCAATAGGGGTTGAAATCTCTAACGGAGTATTCATCAAAACAGGTTCCACAACTAATGACTTAGCAAATCTCCGAGAAATAAATGAATGTGTTGCACCAGTATCAAAGAGAGCAAATGCGGGCTTATCGATTATAGTAAGGGTACCTTCGACGAGTCCGCCATCATCAGAAATCCCAGTTTCATCTGCATGTAAAGCTTGAAGCTTGCCTTGTAGTTTCTTGAAGACTAGAGGTTTTGCCGGTGTAGCTTGTTCCGATATGAGAGGATAATTGGGGATACGGTGCTCCTTACTTCCACATCGCAAACAGGCGCCTAGCTTGCGCTAGCACTCCTCTATCTTGTGACCCGGACGATCACAATAGTTGCACACGCCCTTGAATGGAACAATAGGGCCAGGCTTCTTGTCTTCATGCCTCGGCATCTTGCCCTTCCACGATCCGGACCCGCTCCACGAACCAGGTCCACTAACAGGCCTCTTCTTGGTATACCCGAGTTTGACACTCCCGGAACCCGTAGGTAATTCTTTCTTGGTGCCTTTACCACGGATTCTCTCCGTCATCTCAAGAGTATCCTCTAGAACTTGCGCTTTCCTTACCATCTCAGAATAAGTGGAAATCTCCATCGGTGCCAATTGGTTGATATAATGAAGCTTCAATCCATTGAGAAAGCGCTTCGCCTTCATCTTCTCGGTGGAAATGAGATAAGTAGCATAACGAGAAAGCCATGCAAATTGAGCCTCATACTCTGTCACGGACAAACCTCGTTGTTTCAAGGCCGCGAACTCTGCCGCTTTCTTCTCTTGCACTCTATCAGAAAAATACTTGCTGTTGAAGAATTCTTCGAACTCTTCCCACATAACTTGCCGATCACCGAGAGTTGCCTTGATAGAATCCCACCAAGTACGTGCATCATGTTCTAGTTGAAATGTGGACAAAAGGACACGCTCTTGGTTGGTGCATTGCATAACTTCAAAGATTCTCCCCATCTCATCTAGCCAGTGCTCGGCTTGGTCAGGGTCAGTCGAGCCAGCGAATCTAGGCGGGTTCATTCCGCGGAAGTTCCGGTATAGATCACCGGTGCCATGCGGTGCCGCTCCTGCCTGAGCTACTTGCTGAAGGGCCTGAGTAAGGCCTTGCACCGTACGCTGTAGGTTCCTCCATTCAGCACGATCAGCTGCCATCTACACGAGAAATAGATTACTTAGGTTTAATCAAGATAAATAATTACACGATTAAGAAACGATCTTAACCCAAGTTTCTACCCATTCTCACCAGGTCAGGTCCTAGACTTTTACAAGGTTAGGGATCTAATGCACCTAGACACGACCAAAAACTCGGTACCTGGAGGAGGTAATCGGTCCGAAGATCACTCGCGCAAGTGTGCGACCTTTCCGATAGGCGTAGCCTAACGTTCGGACAACACCTTTTGATATACCGATTATTGGGATGCAATGCAAGAAAACCTAAAACTTAGGAAACCTAGGAATGTGAAACCTAGGAATGTGAAACCTAGAGCTCTGATACCAACTAAACTGTCACGCCCCGAACGAGGCGGAAATATCGGGACGTACAGTTAGGGACACGCTGGCAAGAGAGAGAACTAATCTAAAATAATACACAAGTGCTACAAGATGAAAATACTAAATGATCATTAACAAACCACCACTGATACAATAACCTCAAGTTCAACTTAATACAACTGGAATAATCAACCACTAAAACTCAATAACATGACTGAGACTAAAAGCTCTCCAAAACACAACTAAAGAAAGATAACACACTACTAACACACTAGAACTGATACACTCAAGACATCACTCCTGCCCTTCCCCATCGGTAAGCGCGTCACCTGAAAAGCCTGGAAAGGGGGGAAAACACAACTATGAGCTGACGCTCAGTAGGAAATAACAGACAGGTATAAGTGATTAACAGTTTAATTACATTTTAAAATGTCATGCTACAAATGATAAAATAATAAAAAGATAACGATGATATCACAAAAACAAAATTCAAAGATCTAGCAAGGTCAAGAAATATAATGAATAGAATGGTAAGACAAGAATTTACTACAGGAGATAACGATAAAAAGTAGTTGGCCATATCAAGACAATTCAAGTCATGTCAAGCACGTATGTAAATTTCATTTCCACGTCCAAGTAATAAGCAAGTAAAGTAACCACAAGTAGAGTATAGAACAGTGAAGAATGGAAAGTGAAAAGTAGTAGAAAGTAATGTAGAGAGTAGTGGACAGTCCTAGATTTAACACATGTCAAGTACTGGTGCCAAATGCCACACCTAGTCATTCACCTCCCCGGGGGTACACGTAGTGTTCGGGCGCTCTTCCCAGGACTAGACCGAGTCCTTAATTGTTTGCCAGACATTGATTTCTTTGGATCAAAGATCCCACGAATCTAGACTTCCACAATTTATGGCCAGAATTCCAAGGTTTAAACTAAGTAGCAATAACAACTTCACGTAGGAAAGAGATTCATTTTCAGAATTTCAAGGTAAGTATAATCATCAAGGAGATCGAAACCAAGTCACAACAAGAGTAAATCGTGATGCGCTACTGTAAAACAGCAGCAATCAAACAAGCTAATCAACATATTAATCCTAATCACCAAGTTAAGATATCATGATTAACCATTATCATTTGTATTAGCCAAAGAGCCAACAAGCTAGAACAAGTTGTCAAGGTAAAGAACAAGCTCTCACAGCGGTGAAATAGAATGCATTATCAGGGGCTTTAATTACACCATTAATCATTAATTAAGTGAGTTTCTATTTAACCAATGTAAGTGTTGTAATGGAGATAGTAAACATCGTGTTTTATACTATGTTTGCGAGAAAGGACCAATGCAAATTGAAATCAAGGGGGGTACATGAATAGGTCAAAAGTTCTTCAAAAATATAATTTCAATGGGTCTAAGTTAAATGGGTTGATTCCCCACTGATTCGGATCCATCTTCGGTTCGAAAAACGAAGAAAATTGGGTTTCTGGTGTACGGGTCGACCCCTGAAAAACTGGGGTCTGGGAGCAGGATGGGTCGACCCCTGGGGTCGACCCTCGGGCTGGCCTGGGCTGCCAGGTGATGGGTCGACCCCTGGGGTCGACCCCTGCAAGCCCAGAACCGGCCGGGGCTTCCGGAAAACGCATGAACTCGCCCAAATGGGGTCCAAATGAGTTGAAATCAAAACCACATGCCATAGGAATCTTGATAGACATATTAGGGTCATAAAACTACAATTTGGAAACACGAATTTCATCAGAATTCACAAGAATCACAACCTATTCTATGAAGAACACAAGGAGACCTAGTTCAGGACATACTTCCACTAAATAGTCGAATTCTCTCGATATACAAAACCAAATTTGGGGATTTTGGTGTCAAAAGAAAGCTAACACGATCATGAATCCAAACATATATAATATGCTACATGAAGATCAAGTTACATGACTCAAAATGAGCCCGTAATCAAGCTCTGACTTAAGGAACACTATATGAATCATGTTCTAGACTTGTTTTTACAAAAATCGAAATTTACGATGCATGCTCAATGGAATTTGGGGCTTTCTACGTTAAATGAAAGATAATAACATGCTGATTACTTCATGTAAGTTAATTAGAGTTTGGTTGTTAGATCCTACCTCAAATTGGAGAGAGAAAACTCAAACCCTAGGATGAAGATCACTTGGACAGCACCTTACAAAAAGCTCGATTTCTCCACGGATACCTAATGAAAATTGGGGCTTTTGCCACCAATGGATAGAGCTCGATGAGAGGAACAATTTTCTATACTCATGATCAAGATTTGGTTGAGAATTCCTACCTCAATCGATGGATCAAATAAGGATGAAGGGAAAGCCAACGGCCTGCTGACCCACCTCCACAAATCGAGCTAGATCTCTCCAGATCTGAAACTTCAGCGAACCCCACAGTAGCCAAATGAAAGAAGACTCGTAGGGCTTCATTTTGATAGCTCATAGAGCTTCTGGAGCCTTCTGAGTTGGGAGTATTCGCTGCTGCAAGCTACGTGTTTAGAAACGGCGCCGAAATCTTTGACTTGACCAAACTATGTCGGCAGCACGTTTTGGGGCTAGGCTTACCTCAAATTGATTAAGGGTAAATGTTCCTTACATTGTGGCCTTCCATTTGTCCTTGATTTCAGATCATTTGGTTGAGTATTGAGGTCGAATTTCGTGTTTTAAACTAAGGGTTAGGTATGGGTCAAAAGTGTGCACTTTTGGGTTTAAACTCTAAATAGATCTTACCACGGATTTACAATGGCCTAATGCCAGAAGGAAAAGTTGTTATCTACATCGACCTAAATCTATTTACTATTTTTACAAATTTTTCTAAGGTAGTCGGATTATTACTTATACTATTCCGTAAATAGTTAAATGTTAAGTTCGGAAAATTAAGTTCACTAATTCGGCATAATAAATGATTTTCTTAGGCTTAAATGTAGAAGACAAAGTTGCTAAACAAAATTAATTCTACAAGATGTCATTTTTGGGGATTTTTAGAAAATAGTTGAAAAATGACTTATTCTATTAATTAATTAATTAATCTAATTAATTTGGATAATTCTCATTAATTCGAATAACTTCAAATAAATTCCGAATAATTATAAATAACTTACTAAATAAATTTCTAAAGAATTTGGGGTCTTACAAATTGATCGCATTCGCATGATTTTACCTTATTTCTCTAGAGTAAAAATGTTAATTACTTTAATAGTGCCTTGATGTTGATGCGAAGATACCTACTGGGCAAGTGTGCTCATTACCTATTTCCAATCTTTTCAGGCGATGGAAGTGATTCGAATTCGGATTCGGGTTATACAAGTAGCGGGTCCGAGAGCGAATGAAAGTATTTTCAAGATGAGAGTGAAGTCTTAGGAAGTCTATATTATTTAGATCGAGTCAATGTAATTTCCCTATTTTCTTGAGTCTAGTAGAATGATAAAAAGGTTGTTGTAAAAGAATACTTTGATCATTTATGAAATAAAGTTGGAGTTTGATTAAATACTGTGCAATTGCATTTATGCGTGTGATTGTCTCATGCTCTGATCGTTCTTGCTCGCAAGAGGCTTACCATGCTGGCTGTTCATGTCCTCGAGCGAGTCTTTCGCTGTAATAAAGGCTCGGGGCGTGACATTTATGGTCCGAAAATATAGTGAATTTCTCCCCATAAAGGTAATGTCGCCAAATCTTCAATGCAAATATAATCGCAGCTAATTCCAGATCATGCACAGGGTAATTTTCTTCATGACGCTTCAACTGCCTTGATGAATAGCAAATCACCTTTCTATTTTGCATAAGGACACATCCTAGACCAATGCCAGACGCATCCGTATAGACTTCAAAACCACCACCCTCTGTTGGTAGTGTTAATATAGGTGCTGTAGTAAGGTGATCTTTAAGAGTTAGAAAAGTCTCTTCACAATCCTTCGACCATATAAAAGGATTCTCCTTTCTTATGAGTCTAGTCAAAGGGACAGCGATCTTTGAGAAGTCTTGGATAAATCTCCTGTAATAACCAGCCAGACCTAGAAAACTTCTGACTTCTGACACGGTCGTCGACCGGCTCCAATTCTTGATAGCTTCTATTTTAGAAGGATCGACAGCGATACCTTCCTTTGAAATAATATGGCCAAGAAAGAGACATCCTTTAGCCAGAACTCGCACTGACTAAGCTTCGCATAGAGTTTGTGCTCTCTCAGCGTTTGCAAGCCTATTCTTAAGTGCTCTTCATGTTCCTCCTTTATTTTGGAGTATATAAGAATATCATCTTTGAAGACGACCATAAACTGGTCAAGATAAGGCCTGAAGACATTATTCATGAGTTGCATAAATGTTGTCGGGACATTAGTTAACCCGAACGGCGTTACCACAAATTCATAGTGGCCATACCTACTCTAAAAAGCAATTTTATTTATGTCTTCATCTTTGATCTTGAGCTAATGATAACCTGACCTGAGGTCTATCTTGAAAAAATATTCTGCTCCTGAAATCTAATCAAAGAGTTCATCTATACGCGGCAACGAATATTTATTCTTAACTGTGAGTTGATTCAATTGCCGGTAGTCGATACACAGCCTGAGGGATCCATCCTTCTTCTTGACAAATAGTATTGGCGCACCCCAAGGGGATGTGCTAGGTCGAATGAAACCCTTATCTAATAACTCTTGCAGCTGTTTCTTCAATTCCTTGAGTTCTGTGGGGGACATCCTGTAGGGAGCTATTGAAGCAGGTGTTACTCCAGGAACGAGTTCAATGAAGAAGTTTACTTCCCTTTCGGGGCGGTAAACCGGGCAAATTTGATGGGAATACATCTGTAAACTCTTTTACAATAGTAATGTCTTCTAAGACGATCTCTTTGTACTCGGTGATGATTAAGGAAGTAAGGAAAGCTTCACATCCTTGTGAAATAAGTTTGCGAGCATGAAGAGATGAAATAATGGTAGGATGCTTCCTATATTTGATACCAAGGAAGGAAAACCTTTGAAGTCCTGATTTCTGAAAAGAGATAATTCGGTTGCGGCAATTTATGTAGGTGTCATGGTCTACAAGTCAATCTACACCTAAAATTGCATCGTAGCCCTCCATGTCATGGCATACGAGGTTTGCAGGAAGATTGTGTCCTTCTACCATTACCTCACTATCGGGATAGTAAGTGGTAAGCTTGGTTCCGGGACCTAATGGTGTAGTGATTGCAAGGTCCGAAGGTAGAGGAGCTGATGCAATAGGTAAGATTTTTACAAAAGTGGTAGATATAAAAGAATGAGAAGCACCGGTGTCAAAATACGAATGCAGGATGGGAATAGATTTTGATAGTACCTTCCACTAACCCATCATCCTTGGGCACTTCTTCATCTTCCATTATAGCATTTAGACGAGCCTGACATTTACGTCCACCACCGGAAGATTGTTCCTTCACAAGGGGGATATTCGACATGCGGTGCTCCCTACTGCCACAACGTAAACAAGCGCCGAGGTGCTTCCATCATTCTTCGGCCAAATGACCAAACTTCTCTCAAAAAGTACAAGCCATGGCGACGTGTTTGTCTTCTTCCTTGATTTTCTTATTCTTGTGGTAGCCACTATCACTCCCATTTCGGGATCTCTTCTTGCTATCATGGGATTTGTAGGGTTCCGTGATACTAAACTTCTTCTTATCATGCCGCTCAGACCTTTGGCTTGGCTCCTCTCCCTTACCTTTCAATTTTTTTACCTTCTCTAAGGTCCTTTCACATAGATGCGCCCTTTGGACCATCTCCATATATGTACGGTATTCTGAGTCCCAAGTTGTTGAATATAACCGGGCCTCAAACCATCCATAAATCGGTTAGCTTTTAACAAGTCAGTGCTAATCAAATGAGGAGCATACGGCGCTAGCCTAGAAAACTAAAGTTCATACTCCGCTACGGTCACCATGCCTTGGCGTAACGAGGCGAACTCCATAGCCTTTCTCTCCTTAACATGTATGGAGAAGTACCTTGATCGAAAAAGTGTAAGGAAACCTTCCTAGGTATGTGGTGCATCTGCTGGCAGTGCCGGAATCGATTTCCACCACGTACGAGCATCTTTATTTAATTGGAACGTTGCTAAATGAACCTTCTCCTGATCAGCACATTGCATAACTTCAAAGATTCGATTCATCTCATCTATCCAATTCTCGGCTTCGTTTGGATTAGTGGAACCCAAAAATCATGGAGGAATTAAACTCCGAAAGTTGCGGTGCAAATCTCCAGCTCTTGCTCCTGCGCCCGCTTGCACCATGTTTTGCAACGCCTGGGTGAGACCCGTAACGGTCTATTGCATACCTTCCCAGTCAACGCGATGAGCAATTTTATTGAGAGTAAGGTACCTAAGAAGAATAATGAATTTGTTAATTCTAATGGAATGAGTGAGGTTAATCTTTAGAAATAATTCTAATTTCTATCTCATCCTAGGTTCTACCCAATATCTCTCATAGGTTGAGAATTTCTTTCCTAGTTTCATAGGTGTGGGTCCTTAAACCTTGGACTTAGCCTATGACATGATATTTTTCCCTAGGACTTCTAGTCATAGTGCTCTAATACCACTTTCACTGTCACGTCCCGAGATTATGCAGCGGAAACAGTCAAGAACGTGGACAGTCGGCTAGTACGTCTTAAGCAAGCAATATAATCAGAGTGCAAGACAATCACACATAAGAGTAATTGCATAATGAAATTCACCAAAACCTTTAACTTCATTCCTTTATAAATTAATTCCAAAGTACATAAGATTTTTGCTTCTCATTGCTACACTCAAGAAAATAAAATTACATCATGACTCGACTAGACAATGAATAACTACGGCTTCTCTCGAGTCGTTATCCTTCAATCGCTCTCGGATCCATCACTTGAATACTCTGAATCCGTCCCACTAGAATTTTCTGAAAAAGATTGAAAAGTAGGGTAATGAGCACACTTGCCCAGTAGGTATCTTCGTATCAACATGAAGACAAATTTAAATGATTAGCATTTTAGCTCTAGAGAATAAGATAAATCATGCAGATACGATGAAACACACGAATAAAGCTAAAGTAACAAGATATGATCAAACTTGAGATATGAGAATATGATTAATCAAGTATATAACAAGAATGTCAATTTGGCCTTTCCATGAACGAGAATGTACTTTTCAAAACCATGAAGGTTACGCACTAGAAAGTTATGTAACAAGCAAGTAAGTACTATTTGCTTAATAGCAAGTACTTCGTGAATTTATATGGATTCCCGTGGATATTTCACTTGTTTATAGAGAAAGTACTCCCAGCATAATGCGACGTCAGTAGCATCATACCCCATGGTTTATAGTATGTTTCCGACAATCAGTCGAGGGGACTAGCATAGAGCCCTTGAACACAATCAGTGCTCGAACTGCATCTTTAAGTATAAATCAAGCTACTTCCACGTTATAACAATAATGTGGCCAATAATGTACAAGTTTCAACAATAGTTCCATGATAAGGTAACCAAAATATAGAACGTACCAATAATTGATTATGAGAATTCAAGAAATGCATTAATAACTAGGTTATGCTATGAAGAAAATCCGGCAGCATAACGGTACATTCTTTATTTTCCATATCTTTATATTGACTTATTAGCATAGGTTTAGAGTCCATAAAATTCATGAACTCAAGAAAACTAACCCCAAAAGTCAAACCTTGAGTTAGATAAAAATCAGGAATCAAGCGGTCTATAACTGGACCGTTTAGTACATAAAGCGGTCATTTGCTGGACCATTTAGAAAGTCAAGCGGTCTAGTCTTGGACCATTTCATGAGATAGAGTTCGACATTCTGAAAACCTAACATCTGGAGCCTTGCGGTCTAATGGAGAACCATTTAGGATCCGTTAGCGGTCTAGTGAATGGCAGCTAGCAGACTCTGGCGGTCAACCAGATGGCCGCTAAGTTCCAGAATGCATAAAACACAGGTAAAAGTGCTTTCTAGACATTGGGCTTTAATGGTACAACCAGCTCGGCGTCCTAGTGGGAATCCCAGGCTCACGGAGTCTTACGGAGGCCTTGAAATAAGATTTCCTAATCCGTTGGAAGGAATATCCAAAGGAGAGATCATCATGTCCAAGATTGTGTACTTAATGTGCAAAAGTGTAACTAATGACAACATACCGGGATATGTGCCATGTACTTATGAAAATGACTCTTAGAGAGAGAGAATCATGTAAAACGACGATCAAACTAAATCATGAATCTTACAGAAATTTGAAATCTCAAACGATCTAATAGAGGACCATTTAACTTTGGCTAACGGTCTATCGTACGACTGTTAGATATCCTGGCGGTCTTCAAGAAGACCGTTTCCTCCTGTATTAATCCGAGTTCAAATGATAGTAAAACTAAATGCTAAACTAAAACATATCATGCCTGGAAATCAAAATATATAAACTTCCACAATCATGATAGAACAAGGATAGGCCAATCAATATGCATAGGTTTGTGTGAACAACAAGAAAATTCCATTTTTACTTTATTAAGGCTAAGAAGTAGGCATGAAGAGTATACTAGATGCATAGTCCTAATAAAACATAAAATTCACGGTATACAATGGATGAAATCAATTGAAACAAGAGGGCTTTTTTCCTGACTTTAATTTTGAGCCATTCACGAGATAACCTACCTTGGTTTTGGGCTTTAAACTTCGAATTTAAGGATGAAAGTCAACCCTAGTTCTCTACTCGTCCTGAACTAAACCAGCAACTTCACGCCCTTGTATATTTTGATTCTCTTACCCTAAAGATGTGAAAATTTTGAGGGTAGATAGAAGATATAAGGGTAACAGAAAGTTCTAAAGACACCTTTGCTAAATATCTCGTTTAGGGCTTTGAATTCCTTGATCAATCTGGGTCGTACGCATTAATTCCTGAGTTTTTAATGTAAGATTAGTAACTTTAGATGCTTCTATCTTTCCGTAGGCTTGATCTCCTAGAACGAAATTCGGAGGGTAGTTAGTTCTAACTATAATTAACAATTTCCTAGAAGAAACTTACCTTTAATTCTTCTTTCTTACCTTAGTTCCATGCGAGCCAAAAGTAGGGGTCGCATATGTCAAATCTGGGACCTATTTATATCTTTAGCTAGGTTTTTGAGGATTAGAACAAACTTAGAGTCCAAACTATGTTTTCAATTCGATCTTCTAACCTTCTAGACTTATCTAATTAGTAGATAGAGTCGATCCTATGTGATTTGGATGCCAAAAATCTAATATTTTCACGTTTTCTCACATTCACGGAACTGACAGTGCTTAGCGGTCTAGCTCTAGACTGTTTACCAGCGCTATGCGATCTTGCGATAGACCATTTTCCTCTATGAGCGCCGAATTTGAATCTAGTTCAAACCCTTTTAATAATATCCTATGTATTATCCCTTAATTTATCTTACTAAGGAGTAATTATCCCTTAATTCCGTGATTACTCTTATTTTAGGATTCTAGAATATGGGATAAGGTCCAAAACAATCTTTTTGGGCCAATTGGGTTCATTATATGGGCCTAATCCTCTTGGATTAATGTAGGGCCAAAATAATTAGATTTAATTAACCACAATTCAACTAATAGCCCATTAAATGCTTAATAATTATTATAATTATATAAAAAAATCCTCGGGTGTTACAGTGACTTTGAGAAATGGAATTAACTGATGGTCTTGAAATTTCTTCGCTACTTATTGTTCTCTTTATTTATGTAATTCTTCAACCAGTTTCTGTTATGTTGGGTTTTTTCCCACTGTGGCATCTCTCCTAAATTCGATGAGAGTTGGGAACTGAACCGGATTCTAAGTTGGGGTGCTACAGGAAGTGGTATCAGAGCCAGAGGTTGAGAAATTACATAAGTAAACTATCAACTAGGTCCGTATCCCAAAATCTAGGTAGTTCCACAAATTTGTAGAAAAAAATGAGAATAGATGAAGGAAAAAAAATACATAAGGAATATATATATGTGTAAGCTATCACCTTACTAAATTAGTACTGTCTAAGGTTATGGCGTCTCGTGATCGCCGTGCTGTTGCCCCTGCTCGAGAGGAGGAGCCTAAGAGAGATGAGGAAGAAGGTCAACAAGGATTGCCTGTGCCGCCACGACCACCATTGGGTGACTACGGCGCATTTATGCAAGGATTGGTGCGAGTGATGCAAACTTAGGCATACGCGCATGTAGCGTTACAAGCCCAAGTTCAAGCTCAAGCTCAGGTACTGTGTAAACGATGGGAGTTCCACCTTAGGCTAAGTGGACTTTGTGACTTATCCATGTTATGAATGGTTTAGGCCCCACCACAACCGAAGTTAGTTCAAAGGGGCATTGACGGACCATCGATTATGGAGTGGTTCCGACGAATGAACCCGCCATCTTTTAAGGGGGAGAGTCAACCCCTAGTTGCGGAGCATTGGTTGCAGGCAATGGAGAAGGTGTTTCAGACCATTCGATGTGAGGATAATGTGAAAGTCAATCTGGCAACATTGATGATGGAGGTAAAAGAACTATTTTTCATATTTTGGTGCAAAGTGATTGGTTAGCATTGTGCTCATTCAAAAATTGGATCATATGATTTCAGGAGTGTGCTGATGTGTGGTGGTCCTCTGTTCTTCGAAACAAATTTGAGGACGAACTGGTAGAAGCGACATGGGAAGAATTCGTTCGTCTATTCAAGACCAAGAATATTCCCGAGCATGTCCAAGATAAAATGGAGCAGGAGTTTCTTACTCTGACTCAGGGATCTATGACGGTGCTCGAGTATGAGGCACGTTTCACGGAGCTAGCGAGATATGCACCTTATATTATGACTGATGAGAGGAAGAAGGTGAAGAAGTTCATAATGGGTCTCCGACTGTCATTGAGGACGAGATTGGTGGCCTTCAATCATCGGACGATGGAAGAGGCTCTTAGTGCAGCATGTCATCAAGAAAGTGAAATGGACCAGTATCAAGAAGAGAAGAAAGCATTGATGAAGAGGTCATTGTCGAGTTTTCAACGTCAAGACCGCATGATGAAGCAGAAGCCTTTCTCTCGACCGTCAAACTATGCACCGACAAAGGTAGTTTCACTACAACCCGGTGGATTGAGAGGATCGTCAGGTGACAAGATAGAATGCAAGCATTGCGGGAAATGGCATGAAGGTAAGGAGTGCTGGATGATTACTGGAAGGTGTCTTAGATGTGGAAGCCCGGATCATAAGATCAAGGATTGTCCGAAGGCTCAGCTAACTATAGCCAGTAAAGCCCCTGTAGCAGCTATAGCAGCGCCAGCAACAGCAAAGCCAGCCGGAAGATCCAGAGCGCCAGCACGAGTGTTCACATTAGCTAAGGAAGATGCGGAGCAAGCGGATCACGTGACTGAAGGAACACTTTCAATATTTGGTTTTCATGCTAGAATCTTGTTTGACACCAGGGCTACTCATTCATTTGTGTCCGAGAGGTTTTCAAAGGTGTTGCATGATGAGTTGGGTCTAGTAGCAATAGACTTGGATGTGCCTCTTCTAGTGCACACCCCAGCTGGAACATTATCCACTACAAGGAGTTATCCCTCCTTACCCGTTCTTGTTGAAGGGCAAGATTTAGCTGGTCACTTCTATCTTTTAAAGATGAAGGACTATGATGCAATTCTCGGCCTTGATTGGCTTGAGAAGCACTATGCTCTCATTGATTGCCGCAATAAGCGTGTTGTTTTTCGCTTACCCGGCAAGAAGGAGTTTTTTCACCCTTTGCCCAAGATTGGGTCGGGAAAATTTGTGGTCTCAGTCATGAAGGCAGTTAGATCTTTGCACAAGGGTTGTAGTGCATTCTTCGCTTGTGTAGTGGCCTCAGCTGAAGCCAACCAAGCGCCATCAATTGAGAAGATTGAAGTGGTTCAAGACTTCTCTGATATTTTTCTAAAGGATTTGTCAGGATTTCCGCCAGTCCGAGAGATCGAATTCTCTATTGATCTTTTACCCGGCACGACACTGATATCTAAAGCACCTTATCAGATGGCACCAGCAGAGATGGTAGAGTTAAGAAAGCAATTGCAAGAATTGTTGGACAAGGGTTTCATTCGACCAAGTGTTTCGCCATAGGGAGCCCCAGTCCTATATGTGAAGAAGAAGGATGGGTCACTTCGACTCTGTATTGACTATCGGAAGCTTAATCAGGTAACTGTAAAGAACCGCTATCCTTTGCCACGCATAGATGATCTCTTTGATCAGTTGCAAGGTGCTACTGTGTTCTTGAATATTGATTTGCGTTCAGGATATCTTCAGCTGTGGATCAAAGAGGAGGATACTTCGAAGATAGCTTTCCGAACCAGATATGGGCACTACGAATTCCTGGTTTTACCCTTTGGTCTAACGAATGCCCCTGCAGCATTTATGGACCTAATGAACCGGGTGTTTAAGCCCTATTGGGATAGATTTATGGTTGTGTTTATTGATGATGTATTGATCTATTCTCCAGATGAAGCGTCTCACGGGGAGCACTTGAGGATTGCTTTGGAGACTCTTCGAGCGCACAAGCTATATGCAAAGTTTAGCAAGTGCGAGTTCTGGCTCAAGGAGGTTCAATTTCTTGGCCACGTGATATCTGGTAATGGCGTAGCGGTTGACCCAACAAAAGTCCAAGTTGTGTTGGAATGGGAGGCTCCAAAGACTCACACTAAAATTTGGAGTTTCTTAGGGTTGGCCGGTTATTACAGAAAGTTCATTAAAGGTTTTGCTTCGATTTCTATGCCTTTAAGTAAGTTAACAAGAAAGGGAGTGAAGTTCGTCTTGATTGAAGAATGTGAGCAAGGCTTCCAAGAGTTGAAGAAGTGTTTGACATCAGCTCCACTTTTGATCCTACCAAATAGCATCGACATGTTCACCCTCTACACAGATGCTTCAAGGATCGGAATTGGTTGTGTCCTAATGCAGAATGATAGGGTTGTGGCATATGCTTCTAGGCAATTGAAGGAGCATGAGAAGAATTACCCTACGAACGACTTGGAATTGGCCGCGGTGGTTCATGCACTAAAGATATGGAGACACTACTTGTATGGAGTTAAGTTTGAAGTCTTCACAGACCACCAGAGTCTTAAGTATTTGTTTTCTCAGAAGGAGCTGAACTTGCGCCAGAGACGATGGGTCAAATTTTTGAAGGATTATGATTTTGAGCTGCTATATCACCCTGGAAAGGCAAATGTTGTAGCCGATGTCCTTAGTCAGAAGAGGATCTTATTACTGCAAGATTGGAAGATGCTCGAGGATGCTGTGTGTTCCATGACATCGATTGAGCCTCAGCTTTGCAAAGCTTTTGTTGCTCAGTTGTCCCTCAGGTCAACAATTATGGATCGTGTCGTAGAAGCTCAGCGAGATGATCCCCAATTGCAAGGAACGATTGGCAAGGCAGGTATTGCTCATGATGAGGAAGGTGTTATCAGATTTCAGCATAGGGTCTGTGTGCCAGATGTGGTTGAACTAAAAAATGAAGTGTTGGAAGAAGCTCACAGGTCAAAGTTCTCCATGCATCCTGGTAGTAGCAAGATGTATCAAGATTTGAAGCGAACCTTTAGGTGGCAGGGTATGAAGAGAGATGTGGCTGAGTTTGTGTCCAAGTGTCTGATTTGTCAACAAGTGAAGGCTGAAAATCAAAGACCTTCTGGTCTAATGCAAAGAATTGAAATACCTCAGTGGAAGTGGGAGAATATCACCATGGATTTTATCACAGGTTTGCCCAGGTCCTCCAAGGGCAATGATTCCATCTGGGTAATTGTGGATCAGTTCTCAAAAATTGCACATTTTCTGGCCATGAAGAAGAAGCAATCCATGGAAAGTCTGGCACGTTTGTATGTTGAAAACATTGTCAGATTACATGGAGTTCCAAAGTCCATCATTTCCGATCAAGATCCTCGGTTCATAGCAAGGCTTTGGCAAGGATTGCAGAATGCCTTTGGGTCTCAATTGAAGCTTAGCTCGGCATATCATCCCAGACAGATGGCCAGTTCGAGAGAACTATTCGAACATTGGAGGATATGTTGAGAACTTGCATACTGGATTGAAAGGGAGATTGGGAGCGCCACCTACCTTTAGTGGAGTTTTCTTACAATAATAGCTTCCACGCAAGTATAGGTATGGATCCATTTGAAGCTTTGTATGGAAGACCGTGCAGGTCTCCTCTATGCTGGGAAGAGATTGGTGACAGACAGTTGATCGGGCTTGAAGTAGTGCAAGAAACGTCTGAGAAAATTCAACTGATCCAGCAGAGACTGAAAGCAGCGTAAGATCGGCAGAAGAGTTATGCGGATGACAGAAGAAAAGACTTGGCTTTCGAGGTTGGTGATCATGTATTCCTCAAGGTATCACCTACCAAGGGAGTGGCTAGATTTGGCAAGCAAGGAAAGTTGCATCCGAGATTTATTGGACCTTTCGAGATTTTGGATCGAGTGGGTAACGTGGCATATCGGTTAGCACTACCTCCATCTATGGTAGCTATCCATCCTGTATTTCATGTATCTATGCTCAAGAAGTATGTTCATGATCCCTCACACATCATCAGTTATGAAAATCTAGAGTTCCAATCGGATCTATCATTTGAGGAGCAACCAGTCAAGATCTTGGATCGTAAGGAGAAGATTCTCAGATCGAAGACTATCCCATTGGTGAAGGTTCTATGGAGAAATTTTTCTCAGGAGGAAGCATCATGGGAGCTTGAAGGCGAGATGACGAAGAAATATTCCCATCTGTTTGGTATATGCTTTACCGTAAACTTCGAGGATGAAGTTTCTCTTAAGGGGGAGAGGTGTGTAGTGCCCGAGATTTTCTCAAAAAATTATAAAACATTTCTGCTATTTAAATTAATAAAATAGGTGTTTAGTTCATGTTTTGTAAATTCGTAACTAAATAAATAAATAAAATAGATAATACATTAAATATATATTTTTCGATAATTATATATGTATAATTTTGAACAATTAAAATTTTATAAGCTAATTGTTAACATAAGCCCTTCTTATATTATATCCATTCACTAGTAGAACATATAAGGGCATAGACACAAATTCCTATAGTTTAGGATATACTATGACCCAACGTATTTACTATTCATTTTCACATTTTTTACTATTCACTCAATTTCATTTTTAAGGCCAAATATTTATTTGATAATTTTTCATGATAGAGTAAATCGAGATGGTTAATGGGTAACAATTAGATTTTCCTAATCATTTTTACCTTGTTAGATATTAATTTTTAAAAGTGGGCAATGAATAGTGTCCGTATACCCTTCACGTGATTGATATTCGAATGGCCAACAAGGGCTTGTGGAGGCCATGATTATTTCAGATCAATGTCCTGCCATTAGATTTGGGTAGACTGAAGCAATGGCTAGGATTTAGATCTATTCTTAAAAGGGTTTTGGCTTTAAATAAGGGTGTGCTCAGAGGATTGGGCAAACTCTTATATCTTTTTTTCTCCTTCTTTTTATTCTCTGCAAACCGTAGCAAGCTACTCCTTGCTTTGAGAAGGGGTTGTGAGCGCCCTTGTTGCTAGGGGTAAGAGGATTAGAAGGGAGCTTGTGTGAGGGTCTTTGTAGAGGCTTCTAGACGGTCGTCGTGCCGTCGTGGGTGCGTTTCGGCGAGGGGATTCATCGGGAGGTGTCTCTCAATTTATGATTTTTCATTGATAAGGTAACTTTCTAAACTTCAAAATGTCCCTTTGGCATGTTCTAATTTACTCAGGAGGTTGTTTTATACGTGCCCCAAATATCTGCTTTGGTTTTTGTTAAGATTCTATTTTGTTTACGCAGCCAAAAACCCCAATATGTTAATGCAATCATGCAAGTCCCAAACCTGAATGGTTTAAAAAAAATGTCATTATTTGGTTTTTGATTTTCTTAGGTGTTTTGGGTCAAAAAGAATTTCAAAAATATAAGAAATAAGGTTTTTATGAAAATTCTGGGTTTTCCAATTATTTACTTATTTTGCATGATGATCGGCCGGGTTTTAAACGAAAATGGCATTTTTCTGCCCTACACAGGTCGATGCATGTCCAAATGTGCTCAGACCCAAGTCCAAGCATGTCCAAACTGTTGTGACAGGTGCGATGGATTCAGAGGGGGGGTGAATGAATTTATCCTTAAAAATTTTTCAATCAATTAAACATTACTAATTACGCCCAGATAAAATCTGTGGAAAGGTAAAGACGCGGAAGCAATATGGGTAGGTAATTAGCACGAACTGGGTGTTCTCGACGAAGGATAAGAAGATGACAGACAAACTAAAATTCAGACTCTGCAGAATAGACTGATAATAATACCAGACTTCACCAGACTCACACGAGACCTAAATCAAACGTGTGGTATGCAAATGGAACACTCGCTAGATTGGAAGAGCAAAACAATCGGCCTAAACATACATCTGGCGAGAGCAGATGAGACAATCAAACCACAGTAAACAAGATAATTTTTTAGGTGGTTCGGTCCTCCAGACCTACATCCACCCCACACTCAAACCTGAGTGTGGATTCTTGCTGATACACAGCTTAAACTGCTGGGCCTCACAGCTTGCCAACAACCGCTGAGCAACACAGCTTGCTGTCCGAGGTATCCACCTCGCCTACCGAGCAACACAGCTTGCTGACCAGAGGAATCCTCCTCTACACCACTGAGCAATATAGCTTAGCTCTGCTGACTAACAGCTTGAAAGAAAGTTCAAAAGAAAAACAAGAAATGGGAAATCACAGCGACAGAAAGCAATATACGATGATAGCATAAATGTGGCTCTCATGGAGCTGACTGGATTGGATTTGATCCAGATTCCAGTGAAGATAGATCTTCTGATGGAGTCTTCTATCTTCTTCTTCACGAACTCTGTCTTTCTATTCTTCTGCAACTTCTCTTTTTCTCTCTGCTGCTCTCTCTTTCTCTTCTCTCTCTTTCTCTTCTCTCCTGATCGTTTCTTTTCTTCTCTGCTACTCTCTCTCTTTCTGTTTCTCTTCACTCTGGATCGTGCAGGCTCTCTTTTCTTCTGCTCCTCTGAAGTATGTTCACCACCTCCTTCTCCAGATGGAGAAGTCTTCTTTTTATAGCAGCAACAAATAGGTGGGCGTGTGTCCTCCACAGTTCCCGCCCAAGAGAGCCTTGACCACGTGGCGGCATTTTAGCCTCCTGCACTGCACGTGTCACGATCCCAGCTTCTTGGATCACGTGCTCTTCTCAAGTTCCTTGACCAGCAGTCCTGATACATCAAACTTGATATCAGTTGAATCAGTCTGAAGAAGAAGAAAAAGGATGCCTCGAGTAAGTTTGAGATTTGACTTAAGCCTGTACAGACTTGATGCACAAAATGCATTATGCATATAGGAAAGTATGTACAACCAGAATGAATGCAAGGACATGTCATCCACGAGTGTACAGACTTTGAGTGCATGTAATGCATTTTGCATATGGAGAAGTAAGCACACTGAAAGTGACTGTACAGACATGCCACCAACAAGTGTACAGACTTTGAATGCATGCAATGCACCTTTGCATGGATGAAAGTATGCACACACGCACAATGAATATGGATTGCATTGACTAGGTCATGGACTGAGCTAACGGATGTATAGACTTGCTCGTGTGATGATGCATTAACTTGAGTGCATGTAATGCAGACACCGAGTGTATAGACTTGAATGCATGTGATCTGCAGTTTGCATCTATCAAGGTATGTACAACGAAACATGATGTATAGACTTTCTATACCTGCTACAAGACGATGTACAGACTTTGTGTATGCGTGAAGCACAACGATGCAAGAATGTATAGACTTTGTTATCATGCGACGATGCATAGACTTCCTATGCCTGCAACGATGTATAGACTTTCTATGATGATGCACAAACATATCAGCAGAGAATGTGCAGACTTTGTCTTGAAAGATACATAATTGCATATAGGGAAGTATGCACATTGAAGATGAGTTGCTCAGGCATGCTGTCAACGGATGTACTGACTTTGCATATAGTTTGAAACAACCGAATGCACTAGCTACGCTCATGAATGTATAGACTCGCTAAACCACCATGTGCAGACTTAGTGTATGTGTGTGACTATGTATATGCAGGAAGACCACTGGCTGAACTGACTTGTTCGAATGAGACTTGGCTGAACTGACTATGTATATGCAGAATGTACAGACTTGGGTTGATGCAGTCTAGGCAGACTTTGTACAGACTTTATCCCTTGATCATGCATGAGTCTAGGCATTCACTAACTTATGGCCACCATGAAACATAGTTATGAAATGCACAAGCCTAGACAATTAACCCTGTACTGACTATGTATGCATAATGAACACGCACCGACTTATGCATAATGAACACGCATCGACATTGAATTGAATCGACTGATGAATGCACTGATGCCGTGTATGCATATGGCAGATAATGCACTGATGCAATGTGAAGAAGAACCAACAAGTACAGACATATGATGATAAATCATTCATACTCATAGTGCTTGCTGACATCAAAATCACAGGAGCACAACAATATCCCCCTTTTTGATGATGGCAACACTATGAGTCACACAGACTCAAACTATTCTCCCCCTTTGACTTCATCAAAAAGAGAAAAGTTTGAGAGAGAAATAAAAGTGTGCATGATATGATTGAATAAAATCTCCCCGAGACAGCAGCAAAGAGAAAGGGACATGAATGATGCTGAGAATATCTCCCCCTTTAATATGCAGCATGATTCATAGACAAGGAAACTCCCCCTGAATAAAGGAATACAAGCAACAAGCACAGGGGCAGTTAAGGATGTAACTGATGAGACGAAATTTTATTCTAGGTACCGCTGTTATAAGTCCAATTAAGGATAGACTCTCCTATCATAAGGGATTATGAATTAAACTGCATGACAAAATGGGTTTAAGCATGATGTATACCAAATTTGACAATTGTATACAATACTCATATCTGAAACTGAGTTTTAATAAAGGTGAACAAATTAATCAGAGCATTCCAGTTCAATCCTCTTCCATCTTACTCAATTAATCTCAATGACTCCTTTAGGAGTTACACATTGTAGTATTGAGATTAAACACCTTTAATAGTATTTGAAGTTGACTTCGTTGGCAGAAATTTTATGATATCCATTTTTAGATTTTACTTTTGAACTTCACTTTATTTTTCTTGAGCAATCTTGGTTGATTAACACCTTTTTACATGAGGCAAAACACGTCTCAGGTGAAATGACCCAGTTACTCAGTGTGATAACCGCATTGCCTCTCGAACATGAGAACAAAGTTAGCAATTGGAGTGTCTTTTTTCATGAAGAAACACCTTGATCAGAGGCCGGGATCCTCAGTTACTCAACACAACCATGCCATTGCTCTGTCAGACTTTTCAATTATTTTTATATCAGAGATAACTGTGGCACTTCATGACATAGGTTTACTCCATTTCTTTGAGGGAGGACCCAGTTTCTCAATGATCAAAGTCATTGCTCTGAATTTTGCTTTTTTTTTAGTCAACTTCAGACAGATTTAATGTTTAAGGACAATACTACTAACATGTAACTCAACCAAAATAACATTGATTTCAAAATTTTAGATTTCAGAGGGTTTTGTCTAGAGATTACATGAAACAGTTGGTTAAAGTTTATTAAAACTTGTGATTCAGATACTTTCAAGTCTTTCAAATTCAAATTCACGAATACATTAGACTTACACCAACGTAGATCAATATGTTATTCTTAATCCTGTATAATAGGAGTTTCTTTTAAGATATCAGATTTATAACTGAGGTACATAGATTTAAGTCTCTTCAAAATCAGTTCAAACAATATTTTGACAATAGCATTCAATAGCAGAGACATTAACAAGCATGTATAGAAAGTGAGAATTGAAACACATGCTTGAAGAAAATATGATCAATATGCATCAGACAAATTTTCAGAAAGCCAATAGCAGTGAGTTCACAAATGTGCAGCAAGAGGTATGCACTTGAGCAATGTAATACAGAAACTGATGACAGACTTAGGAATTCAGTCAAATCAGATTGACAATAGTGACAAGGAAGAATTCAAGTGAGGCACTCCTTCAGCAAATTAGGGAGTATCAGATGTGGATTTCAGCTTCAAGAAAGTTGAGAGTTCTGTTGATTAAGGAGCAATCACTGACACACAAGAGTAGGAGAGTGATTTGAGTGACTAGACAAGAAGGGTTCAGATAGAAAAAGACTAAAGAGTCAAAAATGCTCCCCCTGTCTAGATGTAATTAGTCATTTCTATTTATATTTTTCAAATTTGATGATATGCAATACACTGCTCTACATGCATGCATATGCAATGACTCTCCTAGAGATATTTCCTGAACATAAATGTCATGAACATTATGCAGGGATAACCAAACTCCCCCTGACTATATGCAATGTATGAAAATTTTAAATGCAACAAGTGCAATGACATAATGCAGGGAGTTTTGACAAACTATGCATCATGAATGGATATATAAAGCATTCATCGAACGAAATTGTCATGATATGCAAGCATCTGAAGCACACAAATTCAGAAGATAGAATTTAAACAGAGTTTTCAGAACTAACATGTACAGTGCAACTGGGGTTTCATTCTTGAGTGCCTTAGATTATTGATCCCCTTTATTTCATTCCAAGGCACACCTGCAGTACATTTATCATTTTGATCCTGCAGGGACCCAAACAGCCTTGGGTCCTGCGTTAACCCTGACAGGTGTTCTGAACAGTCTCTTAGCAACATTATCATCATAATCAATCAGGTAACACCTATCCATGGAGTGACCAGATTTTTCACAATATCTACATGAAGCAACAGATTTTCTGGTCCTATAATGCATATTAACAGCAGTCTGAGACCCATGAACATAAGCATGAAATGTTCTATTGTGTGCATGGACAGTTTGTTTCTTATTACCTGATAACCAACAATTTGCAGACTTATGACCTGGTTTGCGACAGTTAAAACATGAAAAATTCACAGGTCTTTTGGCATAGTATTTGAAGTTTTTGTCATTAATATTGCCTCCTTGGGCATGCCAACAGTCCTTGACTGTGTGGCCATACTTCCCACACTCGTAGCACATTAGGTGCTTGCCTCTTGAGTCATTGTATCCCCATGAAGACCCAAACCAGCACTCAACAGCTTTATGACCACGTTTGTTACAGTTATAACAGGTGATATGTTGGTTTGAAGCAAACTTGTTTCTTTTGGGGTGGTGATGATGATTTGAAGTAAATTTATCATGCATCACATCATCACTTTTCATAACACTGCAGTCATCCATATAATGACCATCCCTACCACAGTAGTGACATGATGCTTGTGATTTCCTAGAGGCATGATTACTAATAGATTGACTTGATGCATATGAATGAGCAAAATGGGCATGAGCAGTGTGCATTGACCCATCAGATTCAACCGAGGTAGCAAATCTTGGAACATGAACAGGAATATTCTTTACCTTCTTTGTTTGACCCTTCTTTTTCAATTTCTGACTATTCTTTATAATTTTTGTTTGTTTTTCATTTTTCTGTGCCTTAAATTGAAAGACAGATGAAGAAGAAGTTTTCATATCTTTATTTTTCTTTGGGGACTGACTAGTGGCACCAGCTGCCTCAGAACTTTGCACAAACGTAGTGTATAGCTGGTTTCTCACACTTTCCTTAGCATTAGAACTATAGCTTATCCCCTTCTTCGAGTTCTTATCCTCACTTTTTATTATCACTTTCATTTTTCTCTTGTTTTCAACAGACTCGGATGTTAACTTTTCCAGATCCTGAATTTTTATTTCCAGAGAGGCAATGTGAAGTTCATAACTGGCTATCTCTTGCTCACTGCAATTTAAGCATTCACTTAGAACTTTGTTAGCAGTTTTATACTTCTCAATTTCTTCTTCCAGACTGCTCAGTGTTTTTGTCTCCTCATTGCAAGCAGTTTTTCCTTTCTTTAACATGAGAAGTTGTTCGGACATACCAGTGTTTAACATTTTTAACTTCTCAATTTCAGCTTTCAATTCATGGTTCTCCTTCTCGAATTTTCCAGCTTGAATTTCATTGCCAGCACATCTTTCTCTCTCTATAGCCAGAAGCCTCTCTGAAATAACAGTGTTTAGGACTTTGAGTTTTTTGTTTTGTTCCTTCAGATCTTTATTCTCCTCAATCAACTTCTCAAATCCTTCATTGCATTTTCACTACTGGATATCAAGTCCAGTCTTTCAATCAGTTTCTCTTCTCTTTGTTCAAATTCAAGTTTATCTTTCAACAAATCTTTATTTTCCTCTCTAAGGGAAGCAATCAACTTCCTCTGCCATTCATTTTTATCATACAGATCTTCATTACGCTCTTTTAGAGCCAAGCACTTGTTGCATATCGATGTTAAAGAGAAACCCTGCATACCTTCCTTGCTTACTTTCTCTATTTCAGCTTTAAGATTTTCATTATTCCTCTGAGTTTCTCCATTCTCAGCTTTCAATTTCTCCAGATCAGAATTAATCCTTTCCAACTCTTCCAGATTTATCAGATGTTCATCAGTTTTCAACTTTAACTGACTTTCTAATTCAGAAATTTTGTTGGCACATTCTTGATTTTCATTTTTCAGCATGCACATTTGCTTCATATTCACGTGAGTTTCAGATAGACATTTATCATATAGTTCATTGACTCTCAAGCACTTTTCACATGATGAATTAGAATCATTTTGACAAGTTTTCTTTTTCATCTTCTTATACTGTTTTCTTAAGTGATCATAAGACTCTAGCAATTCATTGTATGCAGGAATCCAATCATCCAAGGAATAATCTTCAAATAATTTTACCTGATCATCGTCCTGTTCTCCATCTTGATTGCTACTTTGTTCACTCTCTTGAGCCATCATGCATTGATCATCATCTCTGCCATAGGCAGTCTTTAATCTATCCAGGATCTCCTTCCCAGAGACACACCTATGAACAAAAGGGAATTTATCAGTATTGACCGCTCCTCTCAAGATGTTAAGAACTGTGATATTATCACGGTTCTTTGATCTGTCCTCACTTGACCACTTCGTCTGATTGTGAGGTAACTCATATGGGCCTCTTGATACTAGAGTCCACAGACTGGGATCAATGGAGTTCAGGTGTACCCGGAGGCCACTTAACCAGTTACTGAGGTTAAACCCATCGTAGACAGTAGGATGATCCATTGATGCATATCAATAATGAAATTCAAAACGAATGCACATGATATTGAAGCACTGAACACGAGATAGTAGAAGCAATAATGCACCGAAAATAGCAGGATCCTCTGCAGATCGTTGGATCTGAATGCACAGAGACCCGCTCTGATACCAATTGTTGTGACAGGTGCGATGGATTCAGAGGGGGGTGAATGAATTTATCCTTAAAACTTTTTCAATCAATTAAACATTACTAATTACGCCCAGATAAAATCTGTGGAAAGGTAAAGACGCGGAAGCAATATGGGTAGGTAATTAGCACGAACTGGGTGTTCTCTATGAAGGATAAGAAGATGACAGACAAACTAAAATTCAGAATCTGCAGAATAGACTGATAATAATACCAGACTTCACCATACTCACACGAGACCTAAATCAAACGTGTGGTATGCAAATAGAACACTCGCTAGATTGGAAGAGGAAAATAATCGGCCTAAACATACATCTAGCGAGAGCAGATGAGACAATCAAACCACAGTAAACAAGAGAATTTTTTAGGTGGTTCGGTCCTCCATACCTACATCCACCCCACACTCAAACCTGAGTGTGGATTCCTGCTGATACACAGCTTAAACCGCTGGGCCTCACAGCTTGCCAACAACCGCTGAGCAACACAGCTTGCTGTCCGAGGTATTCACTTCGCCTGTTGACCAACACAACTTGCTGACCAGAGTAATCCTCCTCTGCATCGCTGAGCAATACAACTTAGCTCTTCTGACTAATAGCTTGAAAGAAAGTTCAAAAGAAAAACAAGAAATGGGAAATCACAACGACAGAAAGTTGTATACGGTGATAGCATAAATGTGGCTCTCATGGAGCTGACTGGATTGGATTTGATCCAGATTCCAGTGAAGATAGATCTTATGATGGAGTCTTCTATCTTCTTCTTCACGAACTCTCTCTTTCTATTCTTCTGTAACTTCTCTTTTTCTCTCTGCTGCTCTCTCTTTCTCTTCTCTCCTGATCGTTTCTTTTCTTCTCTGCTACTCTCTCTCTTTCTGTTTCTCTTCACTCTGGATCGTGCAGGCTCACTTTTCTTCTGCTCCTCTGAAGTATGTTCACCACCTCCTTCTCCAGATAAAGAAGTCTTCTTTTTATAGCAGCAACAAATAGGTGGGCGTGTGTCCTCCACAGTTCCCGCCCAAGAGAGCCTTGACCACGTGGCGGCATTTTAGCCTCATGCACTGCACGTGTCACGATCCCAGCTTCTTGGATCACGTGCTCTTCTCAAGTTCCTTGACCAGTAGTCCTCATACATCAAACTTGATATCAGTTGAATCAGTCTGAAAAAGAAGAAAAAGGATGCCTCGAGTAAGTTTGACATTTGACTTAAGCCTGTACAGACTTGATGCACAAAATGCATTGTGCATATAGGAAAGTATGTACAACCAGAATGAATGCAAGGACATGTCATCCATGAGTGTACAGACTTTGAGTGCATGTAATGCGTTTTGCATATGGAGAAGTAAACACACTGAAAGTGACTGTACAGACATACCACCAACAAGTGTACAGACTTTGAATGCATGCAATGCACCTTTGCATGGATGAAAGTATGCACACACGCACAATGAATATGGATTGCATTGACTAGGTCATGGACTGAGCTAACGGATGTATAGACTTGCTCGTGTGATGATGCATTAACTTGAATGCATGTAATGCAGACACCGAGTGTATAGACTTGAATGCATGTGATCTACAGTTTGCATCTATCAAGGTATGTACAACGAAACAGGATGTATAGACTTTCTATACCTACTACAAGACGATGTACAGACTTTGTGTATGCGTGAAGCACAACGATGCAAGAATGTATAGACTTTGTTATCATGCGACGATGCATAGACTTCCTATGCCTGCAACGATGTATAGACTTTCTATGATGATGCACAAACATATCAGCAGAGAATGTGCAGACTTTGTCTTGAAAGATACACAATTGCATATAGGGAAGTATGCACATTGAAGATGAGTTGCTCAGGCATGCTGTCAACGGATGTACTGACTTTGCATATAGTTTGAAACAACCGAATGCACTAGCTACGCTCATGAATGTATAGACTCGCTAAACCACCATGTGCAGACTTAGTGTATGTGCGTGACTATGTATATGCAGGAAGACCACTGGCTGAACTGACTTGTTCGAATGAGACTTGGCTGAACTGACTATGTATATGTAGAATGTACAGACTTGGGTTGATGCAGTCTAGGCAGACTTTGTACAGACTTTATTCCTTGATCATGCATGAGTCTAGGCATTCACTAACTTATGGACACCATGAAACATAGTTATGAAATGCACAAGCCTAGACAATTAGTCTGCACTGACTATGTATGCATAATGAACACGCATCGACTTATGCATAATGAACATGCATCGACATTAAATTAAATCGACTGATGAATGCACTGATGCAGTGTATGCATATGGCAGATAATGCACTGATGCAATGTGCAGAAGAACCAACAAGTGTAGACACATGATGATAAATCATTCATACTCATAGTGCTTGCTGACATCAAAACCACAGGAGCACAACACAAACTTAGGTCGATGCATGTCCAAATGTGCTCAGACCCATGTCCAAGCATGTCCAAACTAAGCTCGATGCACGTCCAAATGTGCTCAGACCCAGGTCCAAGCATGTCCAAACTAAGGTCGATGCATGTCCAAATGTGCTCAGACCCAGGTCCAAGCATGTCCAGACTAAGGTCGATGCATGTAGTGCCCCAGAATTTATGTAATAATTTCTTAGTTATTTATAGAATTTTATAGAATGTATAAGGGCTAAATAGATTAATAAAAGGATTATTGGATTAATAAGTCATTATAAGGCCCAATTATGTTAAATAATTAACCTAGCCTATTTAAATAAAATCACAAAGGTTTAAGGACCAAGCCCATTAAGTTTGGCCCATATTCTAGAAGGTTATTTAGCCTATTTACGTATTTTAATGATAAAATACCATTTTTATGGATAATAATATGGATAATTAACAAAAGAGTTTGATTTATGTTGAACTCTGGGCACGTTGGATGTAGCGGTCTATCGTGCGATCGCCACAGCCATGTAACGCACCAGTCTTGATGCGTTACATCCTGAATGGAAGAACGAGCAAAAAGATTGAAACTTTAGGATCCTATCTGTAGGAGATCAACTTAAGGAGAGCTTATAACATTACTAAGGACTCTTAGGGATCAAGTTCTGGCAAATTAAGGACTCTAGAATCGATCTAATCTTCAAACCCTAGCCAAAACCCTATAAATAGGACCTAGTTTTGACGTAAGCAACCCTTACTTTTGCTTGTGAAGAAACAAGGTAAGGAGTCATAATTTCGGGTAAGTTCTTTAGAAGATTTTGTTTAGTATACTTTAGAGTAATAGCTCTCCAAATTTTGTGCTAGGAGATCAAGTAACCAAGAAGATAGGGGCTTCTAAAGTCGCTGATTCAGTCATAGCTGCCTAGAATTCAGAGCAAAAGGTCACTGAAGATCGAGAGATTAGGATGTCTGAACGAGGTAATTAGAGTTCAGTCCTTTAGAACTTTTGTTCACCTTAGTTTCAGCTTCTTACCCTCAAAAAATTTCACATCCTTGGGTCAAGAGATTGGAGAGATAGAGCGACGTGAAGTTGCTGAAAAACCACAGGAAGGGAAGAACTAGGGCGTGTCTTGCAGTCCCAAATTGGAAAATTAAAACTCATTTAAGAGGTAGGTCATCTCATGATTGACAAAAATATCTTGTCAGGGATAAAAGCCCTCTGATTTTAATTGATTTCATTCATGATAGATCATAAATTTCATGTTTTAATAGTTCTATACATTCATGCATCTCTTAGCCCTAAATGGAAAATAAAAGATATTATCTTATCTATTCACTAAAACCCATGCATATAGTTGGCCTATACTTCGTTTATCATGTCTGGAATAGTTGTCGTATTTTGATTTCCAGGCATGTTATGTTTTCATAAACCTTTACTTTATTTTACTGCCAGCAGACAATCTGACGCATCAAGGTAAGACCGTCACAATGATCTAACGGGCTTACGATAAGCCGTCACACCCTTTGTTGCATTTGAATTGCTCTGTTGTCTCTGACGTACCATAACAGGAGTGTTACACTATTGTAACGGCCCCTCGATAAACCGTCACAAGACTGTAACGCGCCTATCCTAGACCGTCAAACACTATGTTCTGTCAGCCCGAGGTAGAATGATAACCAGTTAAAGTTTACCTATAAATAAAGCTTAGATAGCTAAGTTTGGACCTGTTATCATGACTTTAAGTTTAGTTATCGATTCATAATCGAAATTACATAATTAAGGTGTCTTAAGTTATTTTAAGTTGTGTTAATTTCATGTGCCAAAATTCTATAGTTTTGTATCGAAATCATGATTTTCAATGATGTATTGACGGAGTTTATCTTGGTTTCACGTTGCTACACATTCTCTCTCTATCAATAGAGTCATTTTCTTTAAAAGTACATGGCACATATTCCGGTATGTTGTCCATTAGTTCACACTTTGCACTATAGGAATATTATTCTTGGACATGAGGACCTCTCTATTGGATATTCATTCCAATGGACTAGGAAATTTTGTTTCAAGGCCTTTGTAATTCTCTGCGAGCTTGGGATTCCCACTAGGACGCCGAGTTGGTTCTACCATTAAAGCCCATTTAGTAGATTACACTATCGATGTTTCTGGTTCTAGTAATGTAACGGATCTATACTGGACTGTCAGGAGCATCTAACGGCCCAATATAAGACCATCACATTTCACTAAGTCTATTTTATTATTTCTGGAATCAGACTAATCTAACGGCTGAATAGTGGAGCGTCACATCATGTAACGGCCCAGTCCCTGACCGTCACAGTGTTTGAGTGCTTAACCCGAGGTTTGACCCAAGGGTTGATGTTCCAAAGTTTCTAGATGGATTATTAATGATCTAGAACTTGCCATATTATCCAAAGAGGCTTAATATAATGAAAGAAAAGTTAAAGAAATGTACTGTTATGCTGTCGATTTATCTTCATAAGCATAACCTTATTTAAGTCATTCTTGGTCTCTCATGTTCTTAAATTGAAGCATTCATTCATTGAATTATTACTGTCATGGACTTATTGAATTATACATTATTGGCCATACTTTATTGTTACATGCGTGGAAGTAGCTTGATTTATAGTTGAAGATGCGATCGAGCACTGATTGTGTTCAAGGGCTCTATGCTAGTCCCCTCGGCTGATTATCGAAAACATACTATTAAAAACCATGGGGTATGATGCTACTGGCGTCACATTGCGCTGGGAGTACTTTCTCTATAAATAAGTGAAGATCCATGGCACGACATGACTTTCTTGTACATGACTTGATATTTCACAGAAATTCACGAAGTACTTGCTCATAAGCAAAAGATACTGGAGTGATGATTATGTGGCATTGCTAGTACATTCTCGTTACATTCTTGTTCATGAAAGGTCAATAGCATGTTCTTGTTACACTCTTACTAGTTCATACTTGCTCTCATTGTATCTTAAACGATCATCTTTGTTACTTTGGATATTCGCATGATTGATCGCATTCGCATAATTTTACCTTATTTCTTTAGAGCTAAAATGTTAATTACTTTAATGATGCCTTCATGTTGATGTGAAGATACCTACTGGGCAAGTGTGCTCATTACCCATTTCCATTCTTTTCAAGAAATGAATGTGATTCGAATTCGGATTCGGGTTATACAAGTAGCGGGTCCGAGAGCGAATGAAAGTATTGTCAAAGATGGGAGTGAAGACTTAGGAAAGTCTATATTGTTTACATTGAGTCTATGTAATTTTCCTATTTCTTGAGTCTGATATTTTGGAAGAAGTTGAAAGTTATTGTATTTGAATATTGATTATTAATGAAATAAGTTGGAGTTTGATTAAAATAATGTGCAATTGTATTTATGTGTGTGATTATCTTGCGCTCTGATCATTCTTACTTGCAAGAGGCTTACCATGCCGGCTGTTCACGTTTCTCGAGCGAGTCTTTCACTGTCATAAAGGCTCGGGACGTGACAGTTAAGTTGGTATCAGAGCCTAAGTCTCAGGACTTAGGAAGAAGAGTCATGTCATAAGATACGTCCAAGGTTTAAGGATCCCTACCTATGAACTAAGGAAGAAATTTCCACACCTATGTGATAATTGGGTAGAACCCGGGATAAGATAGTTAATTAGCTTTAAGAGTGATTTTCCTTCCAATTTCATGAAAAATAACAAGTTGTTATTTTTCTCTCAGGTACCCTATTATTACCACGGCTCATCGCGTAGATTGGAATGGTATGCAACAAACTGTTGCTGACCTTACACAGGCATTACAAACCATGGCGCAAGCAGGCGCAGGAGCAAGGGATGGTGATTTGCATCGCAACTTCTGGAGTTTAAACCCTCCGCGTTTCTATGGTTCTTCTAATCCTGACGAGGTAGAGAACTGGATAGACGAAATGAATCGTATCTTTGATGTTATCCAATGCACCGATCAAGAGAAGGTGCGTCTCGCAACCTTTCAACTCAACAAAGATGCCCACACATGGTGGAAGTCGGTTTCGGCACCTCCGGCTGATGCACCTCATACCTGGGATGGTTTTCTTACCCTATTCCGTGCCAAGTACTTTTTTGAGCACATAAAAGAGAGAAAGGCTATGGAGTTTGCCACTCTTCGGCAAGGAATGATGACGGTTGCCGAATATGAACTGCAATTCTCAAGGCTTGCACCTTACGCACCGCATCTTATCAGCACCGATTTATTGAAGGTAAATCAGTTCATGGACGGGTTACAGCCCGATTTCATTCAGTAGCTCGGGACCCAAAATATCCGTACTTATGCGGAAATGGCTCAACAAGCATATTTGTGCTAAAGGATCTTAGAGAAGGTCGAAAATTTAAAAGGGAAAGGAGAAGAATCCAGCCGACGCTCAGATCGTCGTTATAAGAAAGAAAAGTTTAGCATCACGGAGCCCTACAAAAGTCGTGATAGTAAGAAAAGATCCAGGAATGGGAATGGTGGAAGTTCCCATAAGCAAAAGAAAGTCAAGGAAGAGAAGGAGCAAGTTGCTACAGCTTGCACGTTTTGCAAAAAGTTCGATCATTCGGCTGAGGAATGTTGGAAGCGCCTCGGCGCTTGTTTACGTTATGGAAGCAGGGAGCATCGCATGCCAGATTGCCCCCTTATGAAAGACCAATCGTCTGGTGGAGGACGTAGGAGGCAGGCTCGCCTCAATGCCATTTTAGAAGAAGAGGAAGCACCCAAGGATGGTGGGCTTATGGAAGGTACTCTTCAAATTTGTTCTTGTCCTGCATTTATGCTATTTGATACTGGTGCCTCTCATTCTTTTATCTCCATTACTTTTGCAAAAACATTATCAATTGTATCAGTTCCCTTACCTTCAGATCTCGCTATTACCACACCCTTAGGTTCTGGAAGAAAGCTTACCGACTATTATCCTGATATCGAAGTGATAGTAGAAGGTCATAATCTCCCAGCAAACTTAGTATGCCTTGACATGAAAGGTTATGATGCCATTTTAGGGGTAGATTGGCTTGTCGATCATGATGCTTATATCAATTGCCGCAATAGGATTATATCCTTTCGAAAGCCCAGTCTTCCAAGATTTTCCTTCCTTGGCATCAAGTACAAGAAGCATCCTACTATCATATCTTCTCTTCACGCTTGCAAACTTATCTCGCAAGGATGTGAAACTTTTCTTGCTTCTGTCATTGTTACCGAATCCAAGGAGATTATCTTAGCAAACATTCCTATTGTAAATGAGTTCCCTGATGTGTTCCCATCCGAATTACCCAGTTTACCACCCGAGAGGGAGGTGAACTTCACTATTGAACTCATTCCAAGAGCAGCACCTGTTTCTATAGACCCTTACAGGATTTCCCCCACAGAACTCAAGGAATTGAAGAGGCAGTTGCAGGAACTACTGGATAAGGGCTTTATAAGACCTAGCACATCCCCTTGGGGTGAGCCGATTCTATTTGTCAAAAAGAAGGATGGTTCTCTCAGGCTATGCATCGATTACCGGCGACTGAATAAACTTACAATAAAAAATAAGTATCCGTTGCCGCGTATTGATGAGCTCTTTGATCAGCTTTCGGGAGCAGAATATTTTTCTAAGATAGACCTCAGATCAGTTTATCATCAGCTTAGAATTAAAGAAGAGGACATTTATAAATCGGCTTTTCGAAGTCGTTATGGCCATTATGAATTCGTGGTAATGCCGTTCGGGTTAACAAATGCCCCAGCAGCATTTATGCAACTTATGAACAGTGTTTTTCAGCCATATCTAGACCAATTCATCGTCGTCTTCATCGATGACATCTTGATATATTCCAAGACAAAGGAAGAACATGAAGAACTTCTGAAGATAGCTTTGCAAACACTTAGAGAACATAAACTTTATGCCAAGCTTAATAAGTGTAAACTCTGGCTCAAGGAAGTTTCATTCCTAGGCCACATTATTTCAAAAGAAGGTATCGCTGTGGATCCTTCTAAGGTAGATGCCGTTAAGAATTGGAGCCGGCCAATGATCGTATCAGAAGTACGAAGTTTTCTGGGTCTAGCTGGTTACTATAGAAGATTGATTAAAGATTTTTCAAAGATTGCAGTTCCTTTAACTAGTCTCACGAGAAAAGAAAATCCTTTTGTCTGGTCAGAGGAATGTGAAAAGAGTTTCCAAACTCTTAAGAATCATCTTACTACAGCTCCTATTCTAACACTACCGATGGAAGGTGGTGGATTCAAAGTATATACGGATGCAGCAGGTATTGGCTTAGGGTGTGTCCTCATGCAAAATTGAAAAGTAATATGTTATTCTTCAAGACAATTGAAATGTCACGAGGAAAACTATCATGTGCATGATTTGAAATTAGCAGCTATCATTTTCGCCTTGAAAATTTGGCGTCATTATCTCTATGGAGAAAAGTTTACGGTCTACTCGGACCACAAAAGCTTGAAGTACTTATTTTCTCAAAAAGAGCTAAATATGAGGCAGAGGAGATGGTTAGAATATCTCAAAGACTTTGATTTTGCTATTCAATATCATCCTGACAAGGCTAATGCTATTGCGGATGCACTCAGCAGAAAACTAATGGGTATGCTATCAAGTCTCATGATTAGTATGACTAATCTTATTCCTCAATTTGCTCAGTTGAACTTGGATTTTGACAGGACGGAGGATTGTTTCCTAGTTAATATTAAAGCTCAACCTACATTGATAGAAGATCTGGTCAAGCTACAAAATGATGATCCTATATTATTGGAGATCAAGGCCAATGTTGAACAAAGGCCGGATTTTTCTATTAAGGATGGTAGATTGCTATTTAAAGATCGAGTATGTGTACCGGATCATGAGGATACGAAGAAATTGATTCTAGAAGAAGCGCATAAGTCCAGGTACACCATTCACCCAGGTGGTACAAAAATGTATCAGGATCTTAGAAGAAACTTCTGGTGGCCCAATATGAAGAGAGAAATGGCTGATTTCGTGTCCCGATGTCTCACTTGTCAACAAGTAAAGGCAGAGCATTTTAGACCCACAGGTAAACTACATCCCTTGAATATTCCCGAATGGAAGTGGGACAGTATAGGGATGGATTTCATTAGGGGGTTACCTAAGACAAGAGGTGGACACGATGGTATATGGGTAATCATAGACCGATTAACTAAATCTGCACATTTCATACCAATCAAAAGTCGATGGACGTGGATATCCTGGCAGCATTATACATACGGGAAATTATTAAATTACACGGTGTCCCAGTCATTATTATATCTGATAGAGATCCTCGATTCACATCACAGGTTTGGAAGGGTCTACAACAGTCACTAGGGACTAGATTGAATTTCAGCACAGCCTTTCATCCACAAATTGATGGTCAGACAGAAAGAACGAATCAAGTGGTAGAAGACATGCTCAGGGCTTGTGTTATTGATTTTGGAGGTAGTTGGCATGATCACTTGCCTCTAGTAGAATTTGTATATAACAACAATTATCAGGCCAACATACAAATGGCACCTTTTGAAGCTCTATATGAAAAAAGTTGTCGATCACCAATATGTTGGAGTGAAATAGGGGAAAGACAATTCCTAGGCCCCGATATTATCAGAGATTCTACAGAGAAGATTAAGCTCATTCAATAGAGAATAAAGATGGCACAAGATAGGTAAAAGTCTTATGCTGATAATCGAAGACGCGAGTTGGAATTTCAAATAGGAGACCATGTATATCTCAAGGTTTCTCCAGGTCGTGGTATTCGGAGATTTGGCATTAAGGGCAAACTAACTCCAAGGTTCATTGGCCCGTTTGAAATTCTTAAAAGGGTCGGTGAAGTGGCTTATAGACTGGCTTTACCTCCACAATTAGCAAGAGTTCATGACGTATTTCACGTCTCTATGCTGAAGAAGTATGTGTATGATCCTAACCATATTATCACTTATGACAATCTGGAGATTCAGAAAGACATGACGTATGAGCAAACGCCAATAAAGATTCTGGAACGGGAAGTGTGTCAACTAAGAAATCAAGTTATTCCTATGGTCAAGATTTAATGGAAGAAAACATGGCCATATGAAGCAACATGGGAAACCGAAGCAACCATGTGGAAAAGATTTTCAGAATTATTTAGCTGTAAGTACACTCTCCATAATCCATGTATTAAATTTGGGGATCAAATTCTTCTAAGTGGGGGAGGGTATAGTGTCCCAGAATTTATGTAATAATTTTTGAGTTATTTATAGAATTTTCTGTAATTTATAAGGGCTAAATAGATTAATAAAAGGATTATTAGATTAATAAGTCATTATAAGGCCCAATTATGTTAAATAATTAACCTAGCCTATTTAAATAAAATCAAAAGGTTTAAGGACCGAGCCCATTAAGTTTGGCCCATATTCTAGAAGGTTATTTAGCCTATTTACGTATTTTAAGGATAAAACACCATTTTTATGGATAATAATATGGATAATTAACAAAAGAATTTGATTTATGTTGAACTCTGTGCACGTTGGATGTAGCGGTCTATCGTGCGACCGCCACAGCCATGTAACGCACCAATCTTGATGCGTTACATCCTATCAATTCCGTGAATGGAAGAACGAGCAAAAAGATTGGAACTTTGGGATCCTATCTGCAGGAGATCAACTTGGGAGAGCTTATAACATTACTAAGGACTCTTAGGGATCAGGTTCTGGCAAATTAAGGACTCTAGAATTGATCTAATCTTCAAACCCTAGCCAAAACCCTATAAATAGGACCTAGTTTTGACCTGAGCAACCCTTACTTTTGCTCATGAAGAAATAAGGTAAGGAGTCATAATTTCGGGTAAGTTCTTTAGAAGATTTTGTTTAGTATACTTTAGACTAATAGCTCTCCAAATTTCGTACTAGGAGATCAAGTAATTAAGAAGATAGAGACTTCTAAAGTCACTGATTCAGTCATAGCAGCCCAGAATTCAGAGTAAAAGGACACTAAAGACCGAGAGATTAGGACGTCTAAATGAAGTAATTAGAGTTCAGTCCTTTAGAACTTTTGTTCACCTTAGTTTCAGCTTCTTACCCTCAAAAATTTCACGTCCTTAGGTCAAGAGATTGGAGAGATAGAGCGACGTGAAGTTGTTGAAAAACCTCAGGAAGGGAAGAACTAGGGTGTGTCTTGCAGTCTCAAATTGGAAGATTAAAGCTCATTTAAGAGGTAGGTCATCTCATGATTGGCAAAAACATCTTGTCAGGGATAAAAGCCCTCTGGTTTTGATTGATTTCATGCATGATAGATCATAAATGTCATGTTTTAATAGTTCTATACATTCATGCATCTCTTAGCCCTAAATGGAAAATAAAAGATATTATCTTGTCTATTCACTAAAACCCATGCATATAGTTGGCCTATACTTCGTTTATCATGTCTGGAATAGTTGTAGTATTTTGATTTTCAGGCATGTTATGTTTTCATAAACCTTTATTTTACTGCCAGCAGACGATCTGACACATCAAGGTAAGACCGTCACAATGATCTAACGGCCTTACGATAAGCCGTCACACCCTCTGTTGCATTTGAATTGCTCTGTTGTCTCTGACGCACCATAACAGGAGCGTTACACTACTGTAACGGCCCCTCGATAAACCATCACAAGACTGTAATGCGCCTATCCTAGACCGTCAGACACTGTGTTCTGTCAGCCCGAGGTAGAATGATAACCAGTTAAAGTTTACCTATAAATAAAGCTTAGATAGCTAAGTTTGGACTTGTTATCATGACTTTAAGTTTAGTTATCGATTCATAATCGAAATTGCATAATTAAAGTGTCTTAAGTTATTTTAAGTTATGTTAATTTCATGTGCCAAAATTCTATAGTTTTGTATCGAAATCATGATTTTCAATGATATATTGACGGAGTTTATCTTGGTTTCACGTTGCTACACAATCTCTCTCTATCAATAGAGTCATTTTCTTTAAAAGTATATGACACATATTCCGGTATGTTGTCCATTAGTTCCCACTTTGCACTATAGGAACATTATTCTTGGACATGAGGATCTCTCTATTGGATATTCCTTCCAATGGACTAGGAAATCTTGTTTCAAGGCCTCCGTAATTCTCCGCGAGCCTGGGATTCCCACTAGGACGTCGAGTTGGTTGTACCATTAAAGCCCATTTAGTAGATTACACTATCGATATTTCTGGTTCTAGTAATGTAACAGATCTATACTGGACCGTCAGGAGCATCTAACGGCCCAATATAAGACCATCACATTTCACTAAGTCTATTTTATTATTTCTGGAATCAGACTAATGTAATGGCTGAATACTAGAGCGTCACATCATGTAACGGCCCAATCCTTGATCGTCACATTCTTTGAGTGCTTAACCCAAGGTTTGACATAAGGGTTGATGTTCCAAAGTTTCTAGATGGATTATTAATGATCTAGAACTTGCCATATTATCTAAAGAGGCTTAATATAATGAAAGAAAAGTTAAAGAAATGTACTGTTATGCTGTCGATTTATCTCCATAAGCATAACCTTGTTTAAGTCATTCTTGGTCTCTCATGTTCTTAAATTGAAGCATTCATTCATTGAATTATTACTGTCATGGACTTATTGAATTATACATTATTGGCCATACTTTATTGTTATATGCGTGGAAGTAGCTTGATTTATACTTGAAGATGCGATCGAGCACTGATTGTGTTCAAGGGCTCTATGCTAGTCCCATCGGCTGATTACCGGAAACTTACTATTATAAACCATGGGGTATGATGTTACTGGCGTCGCATTGCGCTGGGAGTACTTTTTCTATAAATAAGTGAAATCTACGACACGACATGACTTAATATTCCACAGAAATTCACGAAGTACTTGCTCATAAGCAAAAGATACTGGAGTGATGATTATGTGGCATTACTAGTACATTCTCGTTACATTCTTGTTCATGAAAGGCCAATAGCATGTTCTTGTTACACTCTTACTAGTTCATACTTGCTCTCATTGTATCTTAAACGATCATCTTTGTTACTTTGGGTATTCACATGATTGATTGCATTCGCATGATTTTATCTTATTTCTTTAGAGTTAAAATGTTAATTACTTTAATGATGTCTTCATGTTGATGCGAAGATACATACTGGGCAAGTGTGCTCATTACCTATTTCCATTCTTTTTAGGAAATGAATGTGATTCGAATTCGGATTCGGGTTATACAAGTAGCGGGTCTGAGAGCGAATGAAAGTATTGTCAATTATGGGAGTGAAGACTTAGGAAAGTCTATATTGTTTAGATTGAGTCTATGTAATTTTCTTATTTCTTGAGTCTGATAGATTGGAAGAAGTTGAAAGTTATTGTATTTGAATATTGATTATCAATGAAATAAGTTGGAGTTTGATTAAAATAATGTGCAATTATATTTATGTGTGTGATTGTCCTGCGCTCTGATCATTCTTGCTTGCAAGAGGCTTACCATGCCGACTGTTCACGTTTCTTGAGCGAGTCTTCCGCTGTCATAAAGGCTCGGGGCGTGACAATGCATGTCCTATAGATGCTCAGACTAAGGTCGATGCATGTCCAAATGTGCTCAGACCCAGGTCCAAGCATGTCCAGACTAAGGTCGATGCATGTCTTATAGATGCTCAGACTAAGGTCGATGCATGTCCAAATGTGCTCAGACCCAGGTCCAAGCATGTCCAAACTAAGATCGATGCATGTCCAAATGTGCTCAGACCCAGGTCCAAGCATGTCCAAATGTGCTCAGACCCAGGTCCAAGCACGTCCAAACTAAGGTCGATGCATGTCCAGATGTGCTCAGACCCAGGTCCAAGCATGCTCAGACTAAGGTCGATGCATGTCTAAATGTGCTCAGACCCAGGTCTAAGCATGTCCAGACTAAGGTCGATGCATATCCTATAGATGCTCAGACTAAGGTCAATGCATGTCCAAATGTGCTCAGACCCAGGTTCAAGTATGTCTAGACTAAGGTCGATGCATGTCCTGTAGATGCTCAGACTAAGGTCGATGCATGTCCTATAGATGCTCAGATTAAGGTTGATGCATCCTGTGTTCTGTCCCGATTTCCAGTAACTCAGAAAAGGTGTATTTTGAGAGGTCAAATTAATTCAGAAAAATCTGAAAAATTGAAAAATGATAGAAAACCATGTTAATTACTCACTGTAAAATTTTTGTGCTCACAAAAAATCTGCACTCATAGTTATGAATTGATTTCTACGCATGGGTGGCCAAAAATTATAAACCTATTTTCTAAATTTCAGAAACTTGCAAATAAAGAGTTTTGAAAGGTCATTTTGCTTTCGAAAAATATGAAAAATTAGAAAATGATAGATGAATAAGTTGATAACTTACTGTAAAAATTTCATGTTCACTAAAATTCTGTACTTATAATTACGAACCGTTTTATACGCATGTGTAGCTTAGAAATAAGATTGTTTCTATTTTTAAAAATCTGAAACCTATTGCACACCTAGAATCTATGGAAAAATTAAGCTGTTAGATTGGCTATATGGACACTGCTATTATAGAAGGGCGTGGAGCCAAACTATAGAAATACCCCTGTGGGGAGGCTCAATCTATTCTGGCCTTGAGGGTACAAGGTGAAATCCTAGAGGTGGATAAATTTCACTGCTTAAGGTGGGAATGGCTTTCCCCGATTCTGCGCAGTAACCAAGACTCGTCTCCATTGCCTAAGTGACTGAGTATCTGACTGTTCTGACCTTCTAATGGTTGTTTGGGCACTGTGCCTGGCCATATGTTATAGGAAATTCTGTCTCTATACCTGAAACCTGTAAAGGCATATGATTTCTGAAACTATGTAAATTCTGAAATTCTGTTCTCTGAAATCTGTTCAATCATCTACAAATTTTGAAATTTCTGTTTCTGTTATCTAAAACCCGAGCATGTATAAGAGTTCTGAAAAATAAGACTATCGTTACATAAACACTTGTTTCTATATTAGACTTGTTTTCTATCCTCATCTACCTGATTTCAGATATTCTATGTCTCATAAATTTTGGTAAATTTATTCCATCCTCGTAGTAAGTTAGGCATGGATAAAGGAGCAAATTGGAGGTTAGTGACTTGCTGAGTCTATTCTAGACTCATACTTGCTAGCCATTTTCAGGTGATTCCCTCGGTGAGGACGTTAACGCGTAGTGAATCCGAACGCGAAAATTTGGTGTAGTCTTTAGAGATCTTTATTTCTCATTTGAGGTGATTTGTTGTTAGAACATTTGAAATTTTTAATAATGGACTATTGTTAGTAACTTTCTGCATATCAATTTTGGACTATTGTGATTTTGAGAAATGGAATTAACTGATGGGCTTAAAATTTCTTCCGCTGCTTATTGTTCTCTTTATTTATGTAATTCTTCAACCAGTTTCTGTTCTATTGGATTTTTTCCCACTGTGGCATCTCTCCTAAATCCGATGAGAGTTGGGAACTGAACCAGATTCTAAGGTGGGGTGCTACAGGGACTTTCCCAACAAGTTAAATTATGCCTCCGCATCATTCGTCCTGGGCTTGCAGTCATGGGTATCTGTGCATATTCTAATAATGAAGCGTGATTAAATGAATAAATCAAAGGCTTTAAATAAACAAATGAATTAGCCTAGACCTATGCCGACTCAAGTTTACACTCTCATTTTATTTATTCGGGCACTTAGCATAATTCTGTAGGCCGTGGGGCTCTTTTTCATGGCGATCAATCAAAGGTTTTCTCTCCTCTAGGGAGATGTAATTAACGTCATGACCTTTACGGCATGGCGGGTTTTGGTCCCGACCTGAATTCCACCTTTGCCTAATCGGTCAGACGGCGCGCATCAAGGGCTCCCTCGGAGCCCGAATAAACCGTCACATTGTGACTGGCACGCCCACACACTAAATAAACCAAATGAACGAAATAAATGAATAAATAAACGAGTAAACAAATAGATGTCAAAAAGTGCATCCACAGTCTCATAGACACTTGTGGGGAGACACTAAGGTGAACCTGTAGGTGCTCATTGATGAATGAGTTCTCTGAACTGATCCAACATAAATCACTGGATGGTAATATTACCTGACTACCAGCTAGATTCATCATCACAGTGGCGTGATTGGTCCTTTGACCTGAGACACTAAGGACATCTTGTCGCTGGACTTTTGGGTTTTGACCGTAGCTTATAGATCTCTAATCATGAGGTCTTAATCAGTTATGTGATCAGATCCAGTGGAATACCTTCGAAGTTGATTGTGTGATCAATACATGATCATCCGCTCTCGGTAATTGAGAGAGAATGCTCTAGGGAGTGATGCCTGAGAGTCCCTGGCCACGGCAAGACAACATATCAGAAAAGGAGTTTTCTGGTAATGTTTTTATGGCATCTAATCCAAGTGAGTGTGTGTTCTTGGGTTTGATAGTTAACCATACCCTCAAGCATGCTCGAGAGAATTGTACGAGTGAAGGACTATAGTCATGTGGTAACTATTGACGGAAGGGTTCTAGAGAGGGGGATTTCTGTAGCCCATGTAAGAGCGGTCGAACTAGGTCCGTCAGGACAAAATAAGGCCTAGCTCATCCAAGTGATAGCCCCGTAGGGCCCACTTAGGATAAAAAGCCCAATAAGATTACTCGGGATAAAATCCTTCCTCGACGACCCTTAGGCTCGGAAGACCCGAGCGTCGGTCAGAACGGAGGAAGACCCATGCCCGAGTTATCCCCTCATCGGGATAGAGGCAAGCGCTCAGCGCCCACTCCGTCCTACCTTCATCCGAGCTATGCCTATCACCCGGACAGGGTTGGCACCCCTCATGCTCGAGTCAACCGATGAACGCTTATCCATACTGCCGTTGATAACCCTTTATAAGTAGGAGTTTATGAGGATAAGGGACCCATGATCCCTCAAGGTTATAAAGATCCCACGATGAGGACGTAAAGAGCCCACGTTGCGGATGTAACTCTCGCCTGAAACCCCTCAGCTTATGGGACTCATGAGCCCAGTGCACTATTTAAACCTGGGACTCCCTCCAACGAAAGGTAAGGGCAAACATACGCCTAAACTCCCTAAGCAGGAACCACTTCACCACCTTGGTGTAGAGGGATCTCGTGCATCTCCTTCCTCCTCCCTACATAGCTTCCATCATTGCTCTACTGACTTAAGCATCGGAGGGTTTTCCCCAGGGAACCATCCCTGGGCCCCCTGATCCATTTTCCTTCCTTACAGTTCACTATCCGGTGATCATCTCCTTAGCTCCGGACCAGCGTGAGATCACGCCTCTTCATCTGGCGCCGTCTGTGGAAACGACCAAAGAGCCAGCATGGTGCGAAGAAGTTCATGGAGGAGGTCCGCCGGTGACAGGGGAAAGGCCATGGTGACGGCGAGAGAAGGCCCCTCTCAAGCCTCACAAAATCCCCCTTCCTATGCTAGCACCCCCGCCGACGGACCACCCCCTCCCCCCGCGGCGGTAGGGCTCCCGCCCCCTCCCCCCTTGGCGGTAGGGCTACCACTCAACGGTGGCACTGACGCCTTCCAAGCCCTCAACGTAAAACTGGATGTCCTCGTGGAACTCATGAGGACCCAGGCGACCAGGGATGGAAGGTCACGCGCCCCCCGGAGAGCCCTTCCCGCGAGAACATGTCCCAGCACACCGCCGGAGGCCGCTTCACCCTCCGAGGCCGACAGATCATCCGTAACAGGTCAGGAGGACCTTCACAAGCCCCCCCTCCGGAACAAGAAGCCTCATCCACGCCGAAGAGGGGAAAACCTGGGGCACGCCGTCTGAACCTAGAGACTGAAGTCCCTGGGGAACGCCAAGATAGCCCCCCCCAGCCTGACAGCGCAGCGACAGCCGGGGCTATTCCTCCGACTGCGAGAATTGGAGAGGCGTTTCGCAGAATAGGAGCGCGCCCTACGCGCCCTGCAGAAAGTCTCTTCCACGGAGGACGAGAAGAAATCTCCGTTCTCTGACTATATCTTAAAGGTAGAGATATCTCCCAGAACCTCCATCCCGACCTTCAAGCTTTATGACGGCCACGGCGACCTGGCCGATCACTTCGACAACTTCGACGTCCTGATGACCCTTCATGGAGCGTCCGACGCCATCAAATGTCGAGCCTTTGTGACCACCCTAGTCCAAAGTGCCCAAGCATGGTTCCGGGCCCTCGCCCCCGGATCCATCCGGGACTTCAAGCAATTCGGGCGAGTATTCAAGGAGAGTTTCGCTGACAGCGGTCCCCCAAGGTCGGTAGCGGGGCTTTTGGCCCTCAAACAGGCGCAAGGGGAGAAACTTTAGGCTTACATTACCCGATTTAAATCGGAAGCCCTGAGGATCCCCCACTTGGACGTCGCCTCGGCCATAACCACGTTGACCGGGGGCACCCGCGACGAGAACCTCCACCGCGAACTTGTCCTCCACCCTCCCTCGACCCTTGCCGAGCTAGTGACTCTGGCTTTACGCCATGCGGAGTGCGAAGAAGTGCTCAGCGCATGCTGAGACGCAACCGGTTCGGGTCGGGAGGGGGACAAGAAGTGGGCACTCGAGCCAAGTTCGGGTCCAGGAAAAAGACAGATTTGAGATGGGGAACACAAGGAACCGTCACGAAAGTACGAGTGATACACTCCTTTAACCACTCCGATTTATGAGATTTACGAGGACATCAAAGGCTCGGGCCTCCACCGCCAACCCGAGCCAATGAGGTCGAAGAACCGCAATCGTAGCAAGCATTGCCTATTCCACAGCGATCACGGGCACTACACCGGCGACTGCCACCAGCTCTAGGATGAGATTGAGCACCTTGTCCGTCAAGGACACCTATCCCTGTTCGTGGCCGGGCATATGGAAGACCGAGGCGCCCCAGAGGAAATCGACAACCCCCCCGAGGGGTCCACATCAACGTCATCGCTGGAGGAGCTGCATCAGGAGGAGACAGTGGCCGAGGAAGGAAGCGTCATGCTGAGAGGGCGAGCCGAGCCATCGAGCCTCCCAGGGCCCCGCCAAGTGAGCCCCAGGTCATAATCTTCTCTGACCAAGACTTGGAAGGGCTAAGCACCCTGCATGATGACGCCCTAGTCATATCGGCCACGATAAACCATTGTAACGTAGACAGGATTCTAGTTGACAATGAAAGTGCCCCTGATGTATTATCCTATGAATGTTTCCTTAAGATGGGGGAGGATCCGTCTAAACTCTGCCCAATCCGAACCCCCCTTTGCGGGTTCAATGGCCAGGCCACTTATCCCGAGGGAGCCCTAAGCCTGCCAGTTACTCTCGACACCCCACCCAAAATCGTTATGGTCATGGTGGACTTCATAGTGATCAAAGGTATGATAGAATACAACGTAATCTTCGACCGAGGAATCCTCAGCCGAACGAAAGCGGTGCCTTCTATCTATCACCAAAAGATGAAGTTCCCCACCAAAAAGGGGTTGGGGGAAGTCCGAGGAAACCAGGCGATGGCCAGAAGGTGCTATAATATCTCGGTTGAAGCCACAAGGCCGGACGGGAAGAACAAGGGCCCCCGGGAAGTCGAGGAAAAATCCGCAACCGCCGAGCCTGGAGGTGAATTGTTAGAGGTTTTCCTAAACGACGACCCGACCCTAGGAGTAAAGATTGGAGCCGACCTACCGTCTGAGGTCCAACAGCAATACAAAGAGTTTCTTTCTGCGTACATCCGAGTCTTTGCGTGGTCTGATGATCAGCTCCCCAGGATACCAGAGGAGACGGCGATGTATAAGCTCAACCTTGACCCGACCATCAAACCCCTACAACAATGGAGAAGGAAGCACGCGCCAGAGAAGCAGGCGATCATCAAGGAGCAAGTCACCAAGGGCAAAAGACTGGTCTTTTTAAACCGGTCTTGTACCCGACGTGGCTGGCCAACGTCGTCCTGGTGTCGAAAGCTTCGGGAACGTGGTGGATGTGCGTGGACTTCACCGACTTGAATAAGGCCACCCCTAAAGACTGCTATCCGCTGCCAAGCATCGACCAACTAGTTGACCCAACCTCGGGCAACGAGATACTCAATTTTCTGGACGCCTATTCAGGTTACTATCAGATCAAAATGAATCTAGAAGACATCGAGAAGACAACCTTTATCACCGACTTCGGCGTATACTACTACACCCGGATGCCTTTCAGGTTGAAAAATGCTGGAGCCACGTATCAGAGGTTGGTCAACCATATGTTTGAGGGACAACTCGGCCGGAATGTCGAGGCCTATATTGACCACATGCTCATCAAGACCCCCAAGGCCGAGGACCACTTCGCCGACCTAGCTAAGACCTTCGACACCCTCCTGAGGTACAATATGAAGCTCAATCCTACCAAGTGTGCCTTCGAAGTAAGATCCTGGAAATTCCTGGGTTTCTTAGTCACCCAACGTGGGATCGAGGCCAACCCCAACAAGGTCCAGGCCATCCTAGACATGCGCCCACCCACCTGCATCAAAGACGTTCAACGCCTTACTGGACACATTGCCGCGCTCAGCAGATTCCTGTCCCGTGCGGCCGAACGATGCCTACCCTTCTTCAAGCTATTGAGGGGGCCCAAATTGGCATCTGCTACGTTCACATGGGACGAGGAATGCCAAAGAGCGTTCGTCGAGCTTAAAGAGTTCCTGGCTTCGCCTCCAGTGCTATCCAAGCTTGTCCCAGGCGAAGCCCTACATCTCTATCTCTCGGCAACCCCATCGACAGTTAGCTCAGTCCTAGTCAGAAATGACTCGGGAGTCGAGAGACCGGTCTACTACACCAGCAAGGTGCTCAATGAGGCTGAAAGGAGGTACCCCGCAACCGAGAGACTCGTGCTAGCGTTGGTTACCACAGCCAAGCGCCTCCAACCCTATTTCCAAGGGCACTCCATCACCATGCTAACCGGTGAACCATTGAAGAGGGTCCTCGCTCACCCTGAAGCCTCGGGACGCCTCGTCAAGTGGGCCATCATGCTTAGGGCCTACGATATATCGTACCGGCCTCGCTCAGCTATCAAAGGCCAGGCGCTTGCTGACTTCATCACCGAGAGCACCATCCCGACTGAAGAAAGATCTCCGTCCACGCCCGGGCAAACATGGGAACTGTTCGTCGACGGATCCTCCAACTCAGTCGGAAGCGGTGTTGGAATCCTCCTGAAGTCCCCCGAAGGAGCAGAGCTACAATACACCTTGAAGTTCAACTTCTAGGCATCCAACAATGCTTCCGAGTATGAGGGTCTCATCTCGGGAGCCCGTATGGCCCGGCGACTGGGGGCTGAGCGAGTCAAAATTCACACTGACTCCCAGCTGGTCGCTAGCCAGGTCAACGGTGATTACGAAGCTCGAGAAGCTATGATGGTCAAATATCTCCAGCTGGTCAGAGCCATGGCACAACAGTTTGAGAGTTTTGAGGTAGTCCGAATAGCTCGGGAGGAAAACTCCCGAGCGGACGCCCTCTCTCGGCTGGCCTCCTCTCTTGACCCCGAGGGTACTCGATCGGTCGTCCTCGAAGAGATGGAGCGACCGAGCATCAACTCGGAGCTCCTGACTGTTGACTCGGCCTCCCCAAGCGACTGGCGTACCCCGTACCTGTCGTGGCTCCAAGATTCTCAAGAGCCTCCCGACCCTCGGGAAGCCCGAAGATTGAAGTACCAAGCTCGGCGATTCGTCACTCTGGACGGCACTCTTTACCAGAGATCCTTCTTCGATCCCCTCCTGAAGTGCCTCAGCACTGATGAAGCCAACCGCGTGATTCAAGAAGTTCACGAAGGTCTATGCGGAGCACATTTAGGAGGAAGGTCGCTTGTCAGGATCTTGCTACCACAAGGTTACTGGTGGCCCACTCTGCAGCGCGACTGCTCGACTTACACACAACACTGTGACCAATGCTAGCGATTTGACCACTTGGTCCATCAGCCAGAAACATAGCTCATCACCTTAGCTGAGCCATATCTTTTCGCTCGCTGGGGAATCGACATCCTCGGGCCATTCCCCACGGCCCAGGCCCAGAAGAAGTTCATCATCGTCGCCATCAACTACTTCACCAAATGGATCGAGGCCGAAGCCACGGCAAGGATCACCGAGACAGTCGTCTAGAATTTCATCTGGAAGTCGATCATATGTTGTTACGGCATCCCCCGGGTTATAGTAAGCGATAATGGTCGGCAATTTGATTCTCATTATTTTCAAGACAGATGCGCCGACCTGGGCATTCGTAATCACTTCACCTCGGTCGCCCACCCTCAAGCTAACGGGCTGGTCAAAAATGCCAATAAGACTATCTTAAAAGGCATCAAGACCAGGCTCAGCAAAGCCAAGGGCAGCTGACTTGAGGAATTGCTGAACGTACTTTGGTCACACAGAACGACTCCCAGAACGGCAACCGGTGAAAGTCCTTTTCAGTTGGTGTACGGCGCAGAGGCCGTCATCCCGTTGGAGATTGCCAATCCCTCCCTCCGAGTCATCTATTTCTCTCCTGAGGCAAACGATCAGAAACTGCTCGAAAACCTCGACCTAACAGACACTTTCAAACGGGAGATTTCGTTCTCAGGAAAGCCGAAGCCTCTCAACCACTTGAGGCGGCGGGCAAACTATCCCCTAATTGGGAAGGCCCCTACCGAGTGATCGAGATGCTCGGGAAAGGAGCATACCGACTATCCACCATGGAAGGAGAGCCCATCCCTCGGACCTGGAATGCGACTACACTACGCAAGTTCTACTTTTGAATACCGAATATTGTGTAAGCAACATGGAATAAAACAAAAGGTTTCCCTTTCCTTTATTCAAACAACTCGCTTATACATCAGGAAGGCCGAAGCCAAGAAAATACATGTCAAAAAAGTAAAAAATCCATCTGGCGCCGCCGTATGAGCCCATCCCTCGGTTGACTCAGTTGACCTTCCTGCGTCTAGCCACTGACTCTGCCTTGTGCAAAAACTGGCTCGGATAAAGGGTAGTCGACCCCGTTGGCTCGAGTAGCTCGGGCAAAGGTGACAAAGGGATTAGGAATAAGAAGGCAACCTTCCAAGTTGAACTTGGAAGAGGAAGGGGAGACGGAACGCATATGAAGACATCTTCCCCACCAATCTGCCAACTCTTTGGAAGGAAGGAAGCTCAGGCATCCTCCGAAGAGTGAAAGAAATGATGAGAAGAGCAGAAGTGGGAAAAAGAGGCTGTGGGAGGGAAAAAGAAACCAGTAGAGCTGGACGAGGAGGCAGGGGAAAGCCCAGAAAGGAGGGAGCTTAATTGGCTTCCTCCCCCCCCCCTCCATGGAACGAGCAGGAAGGGACTGGCGGCAGGATGCCTGATGCCCCCATCCGTCCGCCATCTCACCCCCCCCGCAAGCGTCGTCGGAACTGATAAAAAGAAGACGACGTGCCTCCACACGTCGAACCTTCTTCAAACCTGTCCACCGACCGTCGAACCTCCTTCAAACCCAAAGCAGCAAGGACTCTCTGCCCTCCATCATCGGTAGCCTCATCTTCCAGAGTATCTTCCATGTTTCGAATATATTGGCACAACACTACATGAAGAAGGAATGAGAAAAGACTGTTGAGGAAAACCCTAAGCCGTGGAGAAGAAGGGATGCCCTTCAGACCTTTTATAGGCGAAGGGAGGCTATTTGCCTTAAATGATTCTCCCCTCGAAAACACGCCAAAGGGACCTCTTCCTATAAACGGTCACCTCAAAACTCCTCGTTTCCGCCCAGTGGGACACACGAAGCGGCCAAACATTCAAAGCATGAGAAAATGGAAAGACACCCTGTCAGAGGCTCGCCCGACCATCACGCGAAAACCACGTAGAAAGTATCGGCACTTTCCAACTACTGTGGATACGCTGAACGAAATACGTCAATGGCGATACGGAACAGTTAAGTCTTCGTCATAATGCTATTGCCTTATCTATTTTCCTACACAACATAGAAAGTTTTTCCTTCAAAAGGAAAAAGACATACAAAAAGAGGAAGCAAAGCAGATACATTAGGCCTCTGGCCCACCTTAAAGCTCGGAAGTGGAAGGCTCAGGTGGTTTGCCCCCGGCACCCTCGGCGACGGCCGACCCTGACATTGACCCCATCGGCGTGGGAACTGTCTCGGTTGCGTGCCCTCCCGAGACATCCAGAGCTGGCGACCCCTCGGGCGATGAGCCCTCCTGATCTTCTTCCTCCGACGTCGAAGCAGAGGAGCCGGAGGATGACAGATCCGAGTCGTAGCATTGTCCAGATGGGAATTCAATTATCCCAGATGCCTGCCCCTCGGCATAAGATACGGCCCGGTCGTAGCCCTGCTTGAACCCCTTGTGGATGCCTCGGTGAAGCGCTGACTTGTAGTAGGGGAGGGCAGCATCCTTAAGGTCAACCTGGTAGGCCTCTGAGCATTTGTACTGCTCAAGCACCTCCGCCCCGGCCAATCCCACCCTACCAACGAGCTCAGCCTTCTCCCACTCTGCCTCGGCTATTTTCCGCTCGGCCTCAGCCGTCCACTCCTCGGCCTCCTCCGCCCGCTTCTCCGCCTCGGCTTGATCGGCCTCGGCCTCCCCCCGAAGGCGCTCAGCTTCCTCCGCCCAGTTCATTGCAGCTTGGAACCACCGCCTTCACCACTGGCTCATCCTCCCACTCTTTAGTATCCGGACGCTGATCCACCATTGAATCCTGAGAAGAGCTTGAAGAAAGATGCTCTCGGGACCCCGAAGATTCCGGAGGAAGAGGAAGCCGCCGGACTGCCTCTGCGGTTATCTCCGCCAACTCCGTGAACGCCGCTGCAAGCCTCTGCTCTTCCGTCGTGTCCACACGACGCATCAAAGAGCCTAAAGCAAGCACGAAGGTGAGCCAAACCCTAAAGATAGAGGGAGTCTGGAATGACAACAAGTGCCCAACGCCTATATTCCCACGCGGAAGGTGGCGTGTCGTTCCGACCTCCGAGAAAAGGGGGGCCCTTCAGTTCAAATCCATCAGGATCATCATTATTACGGGCCCAGGTGACCACGACACATGGCTTACTAACACCGCCAGATCTCCACCCACCTGAGCCACGCTGGTCCAAAACCCTAAACAGCTACTCTTCCGAGCTTACTAAAGCTTGGGAGTAGGAGGGGGACAAGTGGAGAGGGGGATTTCTGTAGCCCATCTAAGAGCGGCCGAACTAGGTCCGTCAGGATCAAACAAGGCCCAGCTCATCCAAGTGATAGCCCCGCAGAGCCCACTTAGGATAAAAAGCCCAATAAGATTACTCGGGATCAAATCCTTCCTCGGCGGCCCTTAGGCTCGGAAGGCCCGAGCGTCGGTCAGAACAGAGGAAGACCCATGCCCGAGTTATCCCCTCACCGAGATAGAGGCAAGCGCTCAGCGCCCACTCCGTCCTACCTTCATCCGAGCTATGCCTATCACCCGGATAAGGTTGGCACCCCTCATGCTCGAGTCAACCGACGAGCGCTTATCCATACTGTCGTTGAGAACCCTTTATAAGCAGGAGTTTATGAGGATAAGGGACCCATGATCCCTCAAGGCTATAAAGATCCCACGATGAGAATGTAAAGAGCCCACGTTGCTGACGTAACTCCCGCCTGAAACCCCTCAGCTTACGAGACTCATGAGGCCAGTTCACTATTTAAACCTGGGACTCCCTCCAATGAAAGGTAAGGGCAAACATACGCCTAAACTCTCGGAGTAAGAACCACTTCACCACCTTGGTGTAGAGGGATCTCGTGCATCTCCTTCCTCTTCCCTACATAGCTTCCACCATTGCTCTACTGACTTAAGCATCGGAGGGTTTACCCCAGGGAACCATCCCTGGGCCCCCTGATCCGTTTCCCTTCCTTACAATTCACTATCCGGTGATCATCTCCTCAGCTCAGGACCAGCGCGAGATCACGCCTCTTCAGGTTCCTTGAGTGGGTTGCTGAACCCCATTGCCTTCCAGGGTCATGCGGTGTTACTTGGCACCCAACTTGATCAAAATCCCAGTCAATTATCATGAGATGATAATTAGATGAAGCGTTTATTTAATATGAGATATTAAATAAGCTAATTTTACCAATAAGGGGTTATTGGGCTGAAAACTGGACTGGCACTTGGGCCTAGAGGGTCACACGCATATATGTTCTTTAGTTTGGGGATATTAAGTGGGTGTTTATATTAATCTAGGGACTTTTATGAAAAGTAGAATGGATTAATATAAATACATGCCAAAGGGAAACCCTAGGCCAAGCTCCAAGGGTTTCCCACGATGTGGCAGCCGCCCCTCCTCCCTCTCTTCTCTCTCCTGTCGGAGTAGAAGGTCGCATGCCGCCCCGAGTGCCTGTGACTAGGAGTCAAGTGAGGGATCAACCCACTAGAGAGGAGATGAGAGCGATCCTTCAACCTGTGAATTGCGTGGATACCGCTGGAGGCTGGGCACCTACACAGCTAGTGGTGTCGCTTAGTAGGAATCAACCCTCGGTCGCGGATCTGACTCCACGCAAGGTGAAGATCTGATCTTCTATCACTTAGTTTTGTAGAAATAGATCAAGGGCTGCGGGGATTCAAGAAGGGAAAAATTTTAAATTCCGCTGTGTTGTCATCTCTTTCAAATCCTATCTAGTCCCCTGCGATCCTTACAGAGGGGAACTCCATTGGAGCTTGGTGAAGCCCCAACGTCCTCATGATCAGAGGGCTCCACTATGTTTAATGAGTGCAACCAGATCTCCCTACCGAAGTAGGGAGAGTTAGCCGTGACCCATGGTTGATCTTATGCCTCCTCCCTATATGGCGTCCAGCTCACCTGTGAGATAAGAAGAGAAAATAGGGAGTAAGCTAAATGATTAATGTGCAGGGCTAAATCAATTTTAAATCCCAGAATTGAATTTGAGCTTACCGCTGCATAGGGGAGTGCATCAATTTCATCTTGAATTGTGACGATTTGATGTTTCAATGAGCGACCATTGCGCTTGGGAGTCCACCGGCACGCTATGGGCACCAATCCTGGCCGAACCTCCACTCCGCACCCGAGGGAGGGTAGGTAGACGTAGCTCCACACCGGAAAGTAAAATGGTTAGTGTAGATCATAATAACATACACGCAAATTAAATATTTGAAAGGTGAAGGTCAGGGTGTTTACCTATAGAAGAGAGTAGAAGCCTCTCAAGGAAGCTCAGCGTCCTGAAATGCTCATATTATCGAATAGGTGGGCCAGCACTATCGCTCCCCGCGCATAATCTCCTACCCTGTGAAGGTTATCCAACAAGGGCATGTGTTGGCAGGTCACTGTGTCGCCTCGTGATCCTAAGAGTAGCCTCCCAATCATCAAGATCAGAAAGCGCTTGAGAACTTTATCTGCACCCCGCCCTGCTGCGTCTACTACCTTCGCTCTAGCACCGTCTACTAGCCTCTAAAGGTGCTGCTCCGGGGTCTCTCTCACTCTCACCCCTATGTCCCTCAGGCCTAAACTCTTCTACAACCTCACTAGTGGGATAAGTGAGGATCGCCCCCCTCCCTCCAACTTCAGGCCTAGTAGTCTCTGTGCCATATCTCTATAATCCCCAAATGTCTGCCCACTCACTACTTGCCCGTGCACTCGTAGCCTAGTAATTCGAGCTACATCCTCTAACGTATGGATCATGTGGTCCCTCGAGAAGATAAATGCTTTACACTCCGCATCCCATCTCACTTTTAGTGCTTGAACTAAGGCACGTGATGCCCACCTTCAACACATCTATTGCCAAAAATTCCCCAAATCCCATTCTTCCCAGTCTTGCCCATTGGAATTCGGGTAGTGCGAGGTACACGACTCTCACAAGTAACCATGAGATTCAAGTTTGGGTAGCTCCCTGTAAAAGTTATTCATATGCATATTAGGCTCAAACTGCATTGCATTGCATTGCATCAATCAAAAAAAGAAAAAGAAAAAAGTCTCTCTCTTATCTACGCGATGTCCACAGTCACCGCATTCTTTTGAACGCAGTGCCTATGACAGCTATGTTCTCAGAATGCCCACTATCCGACCTTCATTTACCTTGGAAGTCTATCCACGGGGCGATCAAGCCTTACATCGGTGCCCTAAGGCACGCTCACTTCTCCCCTGCCTCTCCTTTCATCATCTCATCAAAGAAGAAAAAGAAAAATTCAATCTTTTGAAGGTTTGAGGGCTTACCTCACGTGCACGGCGGTTCCCTTCGCCGCAGACCTCTTCTTCTGCCGTTGCCGCTTCCCTTGCTTCTTCCTTCACTGGAGCCGATGCCTCGACCTTCTCTCATTCACCTCCTACCTCCAGTGCATCCGCCATCACTTCATCCTCCCACGCCGGGGCCTCTCCTTCTTCATGTTCTTCTCCTTTGTGCTCTATGAGGATCGCCTCTTCCTCTCGTCGATGGTGCAGCGCTCTCCTTGCTAGTTGCTTCACTCTCTTTGGGGCCATGAGGGTGGGGGGAAACAAGGTGTTTGGATTTTTTTTCTTCGCTCTGGGAGAGAAAGGGTATCGAAGTTATGTTCGAATGGTGGTTTGAATGAACTTCAAACGGCTATTTTTATTTTATGGAAACCCGATCATGGTCACGGTCTCCACAAGGATCGTGTTCACCATGGTTGTGATCCCTGAGGAAACCACGTCCTTCTTGAGTATACTATCGCCTCGTATTGTGTGTTGGGGTTTCCCGTTTGGTCTTTTCATATTGTTTGCCTGCCCCACCATATTGTTAATTTGTTGTCATAGTCCTACAGCGTTCTGCTCACAGTCCCATTGTTCTTTCATAGTCCCACCATAATTATTGCTCTATTTCGTGTGTTGTTTGTTCAGATTGTGTTTGGGGTGATGTCTTGATGTTTTGTTTAAATTTAGTTATATGCTATGTTATTTCATAAAAAAAGGTGAAAATCCAAAAGCTCAGGCGCCGCCATACAGGTAAGTCAGGTAAGTATTTCTTTCCATTCTCTGCATTACTATATGGTATTCTACGTGAACGGAGGGGGACGCTCTGGCGAAACCCTAGGTTTCTGCTGCCCTTGGTGGGGCTTCCCTCCTGGGGGAGGCCATGGTTGCCCCTGGGGACCCCCGGGGGGGGGGGGGGGGGAGGAGGTTGGCCCGCCTGTTAGTAAATCCGGTGCTTTTGGGGACAGGTCGTTTGCGCAGGTGTTGGCGGCGTCTCTGGAGCTTCCTAAGGTGGATATTGAGCTGCACCCTCCATCGTCCACCGACAGGGGGGAACCTGCCTGTTTCTTCTCCAAAGAGGAGATTGATGCATCCCTTCAGTATTTGCTGTTCACTGTTGTAGCTAAAATGACATTTGGTCGTCCGGCGTTCCCTGAAATTAGATCGCATCTTGCTGCTAGATGTGGTTTGAAGGATTCTTTTGTTATCAGTGCTTTGGATAATCAGCATCTTCTCCTGCGGTTCAAGACTCATGACGACTATTTACGTGTTCTTTTACGTGAAGCCTTGCATGTTAAAGGTAAGCTGTTCCGGTTCTTTAAGTGGACGCCACTGTTCCGTCCGGAGGAAGAGCCGTCAGTTTGTCCTGTATGGATTGAGTTTCCTAGCTTGCCTGTCAATCTCTATCAGAGAAGTTTTTTAATGTCGATTGCGGCAAACGTTGGGCCCGTTCTTCAGGTTGCACATGCTACGGAGTTATTGATTAACACCAAGGCGGCGAGGGTTTGTGTGGAGTTAGACCTTCTTAAAAGCTGTCCTGACCGATTATGGATTGGTATGGGTTCTGATTATGGTGGATTTTGGCAAGATATTCAATACATTAATGCGCCGCTATATTGCACTGCTTGTAAGCGTCTGGGTCATAATATGGACACATGCAGAATTAATGTCAAGGCGGATACCAGAGTCATACCTAAAGCTTCTGGGATACATGTTCCAGATGCTACTTGGATCCCTGTAACTAAAGGCAAGGAGAAGGAGCGTTCATGCTCCGGATATGAAGCCTCTGTTATCCCACCCGCTTTGGGACGGGGAAAGGAGGTTATGGTCGATTGTGACTCTTCGTTTCCAAAGAGTTCTGATCACCATCCAACAACGGCGGGGGGGAGTTATCTTCCTAATCAGTAGGTGTCTATCTATTTGGAAGGGAATACAGCGAAGGATGATGCGTTGGCCACGGAGGGAGCATCATCGAAAGAGAGGTTGCCACCATCTGGGTTACCAGCACTTATACAACGACAGGAGGTCATGGCCTGTGAGTCTTTGGTTCCAAGGAATATGGACTCCCTGCCGCTTATGAGTAGGGAGAGAGACTTAGCTACTCGGCCGGGATGTGCTACTTCTGAGGAGGTTACAGGTATGGCTGGTTCTAATGGGAATCCTCTGCCAAGTTTGGGAGCACCAGATGGGTCATTTGCACTCATGCATGCAACGACAACATCTGGAGACCAGGGAATTTCTGGACAACCTGCTATGGGAACTGCTGCACGCGCAGCTATGGATAATAGTCTTATGCCACATCATACCCTACACACATCCTCGAAGGTTAGTGGCGTCGAAGGGGTGACAACCCGATCTCGGGCTAGATCGGTGGATGGTAGTGTGTGTCCTACCCAACATTGATTATGGATTCTGCCTTAATCTGGAACATAAGGGGAGTTGGTAATGGGGCTTCTAGGAGATCTCTCCGTAGGTTGGTTTTGAAACTACGTCAGATGATTGTTGCTATTAGTGAATCGAAGATTCCTTTTTCCAAGGCACCTTCGGTGGCTAGGCTCTTACACCTTGACAAGTATGCTGGTAATGATGGGGATATTTCTAAAATATGGGTGTTTTGGCATGCCTCTTTGCCCATCTCGGTGGTTGCTCAATCAGCGCAATACATTTCTTTGGGGTATGAAGGGGGGAATTCCTTTTCTAAATACCTTACTTATGTTTATGCTGCCTGCTCTAGAGATTCCAGGCGGACCCTCTTTGCTGAGCTCAGCTCTTTTGCTTCTTCTGTCACCGTTCCTTGGTTAATTGGAGGGGATTTTAATTGTGTTTCACAGTCCTCTGAGAAGATTGGTGGGCTGCCTTATAATATTGATGCTATGTCAGACTTCAATACCTTTCTGGGTGGGGCAGGGCTATTTGATGCTGGCTATGTGGGGTCTGCTTTCACTTGGACGAATAATTGAACGGGTGGGGCTAACGTCCGAGCCAGGCTTGATAGAGTACTCTATAATACCTTTGGCATGTTTCGGTGCCTACTGTCCAGGTCACTCACCTCCAGAGAGGTCCTTCGGATCATGCACCATTATTTGTATCTGCCATGGAATCCTCAAAAGGACCGAGCAGGTTTATATTCCAGGAAATGTGGACTTCACATATGGATTTTTTGAAGGTAGTCCGGAGTGTATGGGAAGGGGCTAATGTGGCACATCCCAATGCTTTTATCAGGCTTCAGTTTAAGCTTAAAGAAACTAAAGTTAAGCTACGCATCTGGAATAAGATTGTATTTGGAAATGTCACTCAGAATGTGCGTAATGCGGAGGATCAGGTCGACAGATGCCATTCAAATTTTGATGATGCGCCCAATGATTCTACCAGGATGGCACTCAATGAAGCAAATGCTAGATTGTGCATGGCACTACGCCAGGAGGAGACCTTTTGGCGCCAAAAGTCTAGAATTGATTGGCTGGATAATGGTGATCGGAACACATCATTTTATCATTCTGTAGTTCAGGTTAACCGCAGGAAGAATCTCATATCAAGACTGAAGATTGATGACCAATGGTGTTCAGAGCAAGAAGTGCTTAAGGCTAAGGCAGTAGAGTTCTACTCAGACCTTCTTTCCTCGGGCCCACATTGTGTGGACAATGATATGCTGAATTGCCTCCCGAAGGCTATTATTGAAACTCAAACCAGACTTTATGTGCTGTTCCGTCCAGGGAGGAAATTAAGGAGGCAGTTTTCACACTTAAGGGATCAAGTGCGCCTGGGCCAGATGGTTTTACTGGTGTGTTCTTCAAAACTTGTTGGGATATAGTATCCAACGACGTGGTGGAGGCTGTGCAGGGGTTCTTCCAAGGTTTTCCACTACCTCGAGGTATCACCTCTTCTATTATTACCATGGTCCCCAAGGTTAATGAGCCTACCACCTATAGCGATTTCCGCCCCATTAGCCTTTGTAATTTTGCTTACAAAATTATCTCGCGCATCATCTGTGGTCGACTGACGCCTTTGCTGCCACATTTCATCTCTGAAGAACAAAGTGCCTTTGTTAAGGGACGCTTCATCCTTGACAATGTTTCACTCTCCCGCCAGTTACTTAAAGACATAAACAAGAAGATCCGAGGACATAATGTCATATTTAAACTGGACATGGCCAAAGCCTACGATAGGTTGGAATGGGACTTTCTTTTTGAGGTGTTGAGGAGGTTTGGGTTTAGTAATCGGTTTATATCCTACATAGGTATGCTTATTGCTAATTGTTGGTTCTCTATCTCCTTTAATGGGAACCTCACTGGCTACTTTAAGTCGTCCAGAGGGATTCGACAAGGGGATCCGTTGGCACCCATTCTTTTCATTATTGCATCTGAGGCTCTCAGTAGAGGCTTGAAGGAGCTATATCTGAATGGTACTCTTCAGTATTTTCACTCACCGCGTGGATGTCTTGCGGTTTCCCACCTTCTTTATGCTGATGATACAATGATATTCACCAATGCGGCTGACAGAAATATTAGGAGACTCCTGTGTTTCTTGAAGCGGTACCAAGATAGCTCGGGGCAAGTAGTTAATGCAGGGAAAAGCTGTTTTATTCTATCCTCAAAGGCACCAAGAAATATTACGCAAAGGCTGCATCGTCAAACTGGTTACAAACAACACACAGGAACTATTAGCTACTTGGGTGTTCCTCTAAAGGCAGGGAAGCTAGTGTCTGCAGACTTTCAGCCGCTCCTTGATAAGATCAGCACGAGGCTCGCTGGTTGGCGCACAACTCTATTATCCCAAGCTGGAAGAGCCATTTTGATCAAATATGTGCTTAGGAGTATGCCAATTTATCTTGCTTCCTCTATGACTATCCCTGCAACTATTTGTAAGCAGATTGACAGGATATGTGCCAACTTTTTCTGGTGTAGCACCATCGAGAAAAAAAAGAGGCCTTGGATTGCTTGGTTGAATGTCCAGATGCCTAAGGTTGAGGGTGGTCTGGGATTTCGGAAGCTGGAGGACACCCAGCTGTCTCTTACTATTAAGCAGTTATGGAATATTCTGCATGGTAGCTCCCTTTGGTCCAGGTATGCTAGGCAACGGTTCCTTAATTTACACCTCATGGATACTGTTAAACCTTTTCCCTATGGCATCTCGAATAGCAGTTTTATCAAAGCAAAGGAAATCATCATATCGCAATCTAGATGGATGGTTGGCAGTGGGGAAGATATTGATTTCCTTCGTGATATCTGGATTGGCGACCGGCCCCTAATGCAACTTTTGAATAATGCTAATTGCGTTACCACCCAACAGCGTTTTACTGTTAGGGAGATGATACTAAACCCCCAACATACACTGTGGCACTGTCTCAATATTAAAGTGGAAGACATACAGGTTCAGCTGACCACTGCGCGGGATTTTTGCTACTGGATAGGAAGTAGCTCTGGCATGTTCACCTCGTCCTCTGCATATAAACTTGCAGCTTCACAGGGTATCCAAAGGCGGGCTTGGCATAAGATTTGGCACAATAGCTTCAATCCTCGAGCAGCTATCTTTGTGTGGAAGATGGTCCATCGGGCAATCCCAGTTGACTCCAGAATTGGTGATTGTGGTGTCTATCTGGCTTCTAAGTGCGAATGCTGCCATTCTGCCAGATCTGAAGATTTAAACCATCTTTTCATTACTAGTGATCTTGCAAAGTCACTCTGGGCCTGGATGGCACCTTTAATTGGGCCAATGGTAAATATGAGTAATCAGATTACCATTCGCAGTTGGAGCTTAATTGAAAGAACATCTATGCAATCTGCTTTTCAATTCACTGCCCTGTATACCTTTATGCTTCTCATATGGGAGATCTGGAAAGCAAGATGTGCAGCTCGCTTTGAAGGTGTTGCTATTGACAAAGAGAAGATTAAACTCCGAATTATTAATAACTTGGCTGCTGCTTTCAAGAGTGTCACCTTTTATAAGCCAATTCAGCATAGTGAAGCTATTATCCTCAGCAATTTTAATGTTCGGCCTAAGGTGCAGGTTCATCAACCAATCACTGTTCTCTGGAACCCTCCCACCTTTGGTTATTGTCTGAATATTGATGGCGCCACCAAGGGCAATCCGGGCCACAGTGGAGGTGGAGGTTGCATTAGAAACATGAAAGGTGAATTCGTTGCTGGCTTCTCTTTCTACTATGGCATTGGTCCAAGCTTGCTGGCAGAGGCACGGGCGCTGCATGATGGCCTTAGTTTAGCAATGGAGTTGGGCTATAATATCTCCACTGTAATGTCTGATTGTGACTCCTTGGTTCAGGCGATCCACAAGGAGGCTGTTCCCCACTGGTCTATATATCCCTGGTGGAGGGGGATCATTCGGATGTTGCAGCATTTTAATTGCAAAACTGTGCATGTTTATCGTGAAGGCAACTCGGTGGCTGATTGTATGGCCAAGGATGCTTGCGATCCCATTGCCAGGAGGGTATTTTTCAATATTAGGGAACTTCCCTGTAATGCTCGAGGGGCAGTTTTGGTGGATAAACTCGGGCTCCCGAGTTTCCGGCATGCATCGTAGCTTCATTTTCTCTATAAGGAATGAATTGCACGGACCTCATTTGCTGCAAACTTTCGCTAACAGTATAAACTGCACGACCCAGGTTGTAGACTCATGGATTGGCACGCTTTAGTTGCCAGCAGTAGGAGACTGCACGGACCGGATCTTGACGCGGACTGCATGGACCTCAACTGCCAGTAGGAAACGGACATCTCTTGCTGGTAGTGGATTACATGGACTTCATAGGATTGCACGAATCACGTCCTTCAAGGCACGAGCTACACTGCACGGAGACAGTATTTGCGCAAGGCTTTCTTATTTATTCTATTCATTCAGAGTTGGTATTTAGCTCACGGTTGTATAGGCTTTTTCTTCAACTCTCGAAATTGTATGTTTGAGGTTGGCCTCTTTGTGAAGCTGTACTTTATTGAATTAGTAATAAAAAATAGCATCTAGTGGTTCGAAGGTGGAGTGGGAACATTCCCTTCCTATGGAATGGGGGTGCACTCTCCCTTTGATCTATTAGATGACTGAGTTCATATAAAAAAAATATGGTATTCTACGTTATTATATTATGTCAAGGACCGGCTGATTCTCCATATGTTTTGGGATCTGATGTTTCCCTTTACCAAAAATGATGATGATCTAGGAACATGCGGTTAATCGGTGGATAGGTCGTCAGGTTGAATTGGTTGGGGAACGATGGACTCTGTCTTGCACGCCATGGTTGCAAGAGGACTCTTGACCCTAATTTGGTTCGGTCTAGCAATATTATCCTTGAGTATTTTGTATTTTCCTTTCTTTGCATTCATTTTTATGATTTCTTTTTCTTTAGCCCAGCATGCATCATGTCATTTTGAGCATTTACGTTTCATGATTCTTTAAGAATTCTCCTTAGCAATGGTTATTTGCACTTCAATTCCCGAATAAGAGATCTTCATTTCACTTTGAATTTGAACGTTTTGTCTGATCTATTCTCTTGGTCTAGTTGGCGAGCATGATCCTTGTCTGGATTATTTTCTCTCTATTTAATTTTATCAATCATTTGCTCTTCCAATTGCCCATTACCTGTGGTTGTGCCAATGATGAGGTTGATTGTGTTTCCTTTTATCTCCTTACATTTATTAGTTAGTTTCCCCCAGACATGTGTCATTCATGCTAGCTGTTCTTGGTGGTTAGCTCGGCATTTCTGGGAGAATTTCTATCGCTTATCGGTTGTGACATGTGTCTTTTCCCTTGATGCCAATTTTTTAGTTCTCTCCACTTCATTTTCGCTTTATCTCCATTTCATTTTGTTTCATCTCTGCTTCATTTCCATTTTATTTCGCTTCATCTCTGCTTCATCTCCATTTCATGTCGCTTTCTCTTTCGCTTCATCTCCATTTTATGTCGCTTTCACTTCCACTTCATCTCCACTTTATTTCACCTCTGCATCACTTTCGCTCACTCCCTTGCAAAGCGGACATCAAGGAGGGGCATCTGTTGACACCCATTTTTATCCTACAAGTTGAGTTATTCTTTTATTCATCTTTATGATGTCCCGAATTATCCATCGCTTTTGGAGTCTTCCTTCATCCATTATGAGCCCATTTCTATTCATTTTTCTGGTCCATTAAGCCTTGGAGGCCATTTTTAATGAATTATCCATTTTTTGGCCTAATTTCATGATCACTATCAATTGATCGACTGCATTCATCAGGTCGCGGTCGCCCGACTGACCGCGTTCTCAGGGAGAGGCTAACTCTGCCAGACTCTGTCTCTTCTGATAGTTGGAAGAGTAGATCTAGAAGGGGGGTTGAATAGATCGACTCCAAACAAAAAATAACTCAGTTGCACAGCTCCAAAAGCACACGAGAGCTTGTTCAAGAAATAGATCAGACACTAAATCTATCCTTGGACAAGACAGCAGCAGAATCACTTGCGATGACTGTGGAACATGTATCTTCAATGCATAAAACTACCTAAAGCCAAATGCGTGTGGATAAAGGAAATATTGGACGCAATAAGTAGTGAAGTTAGTAACCTGTGAGTGAAGGAGGAGGAAAAGAGATCAAACGCACAAGGATCAAACCACTGCATAGAGTTTTTTAGGTGGTTCGATTGCAGACCCGCAACCTACGTCCACCCCTCACTAGATTAGTGAGGATTCACTACTTGCAAGTAACACACACACACACACACAAGCGGATTCAATCTGCAAACAACCGCTGACAAATAGCTTGAGCTGAGGAACAGTCTCCTCACACCACTGACTTACAGCTTGCAATCAAAAAATCGATCCCAAGACAGGGTATCGGAAAAACACACACTCGTAGACAAATCTGAAATGGAAACAAGCATAAAATAAAAGCTCGAAGAAAGAAAATGAAAACGATGAAACATAATGTTGCTCCAGACAAGGATCTGGGATCTTTTCTGATGGACACCCACAGAACTCTCAATCAAAACTGGAAAACCCTTACGTCCAATTGTGAAGAGCTCTCCCTTGAAAGCTTTTACACTAACCCTGGTGGCTTCTCTCTCTTATCTCCACACTCTTCTGCCTCTTCAGGTGCTCTCCGAGGATGCTCTCTGATTTTCCCTCAAGGATGCTCCATCTCAATAGCATAGGGCGGCACTCTCTTTCTTGAGCATCTTCGCTTCTTCTCCAAGGCAAATGGGTGCTATTTATAGCTGAGCAAAATGCATAACCCTCCATTTCCAAAGTATTTTCTGATTGGTCCAATGATAAGGGTGGAACATTCTATTCAAGGACCTTTCCAGAAACCTAGGCACGTGACCTTGGAGCGTACGCTAATGATTGGACCTTGGACCATGTGCCCAAGAGGGCCCACACTTAAAGTTCATAAACCTCTGCTGTCGTGATGATTCGACTTTGTTTGGCTGCTGAGTCGACTTGTTCGTTGAGTTGGGCGAGGCTCAAGGCTTCTGGAAGTCAATAAGTCGACTTGATATTGAGCTTGGGTCGACTTGCTCTTTGATCTGTGCGAGGCTCAAGCTTCTGGGAGTCTGTAAGTCGACTTGATGTGGAACTTGAATCGACTTGCTTGGTGCTTCGACAGATGAGATCTTTACTAGATGAGGGATTGAGTGGACTTGTTGTTCAGGCCAAGTCGACTTGTCCTTTGCTATTGCTACTGTTGTTGCTTGCACTATTGTTGCTGCTGTTGCTAGATGCTGCTATTACGTCGACCCAACGTTCATTGGGTTTAATGAATATGCACTATATGTTCCAAAGTGTATCGACACATATGCACATTGCATCGACTCAAGCAGATTGCGTCGACACATAAGCACATTGCGTCGACTCACCATTCAATTCTGCTTGGATATTTTATTTTGCTGCACCGACTCATTGAGTACACTGAGTCAACCCAATCTTCTTGTTACCTTTGTTGCTGTCTATTGGACCACCAGTTAGGTCGACCTACCATGAAGGTTAGGTCGACGCATCCTGACCTCTGATAGCTTCATTATTCTTGCGTCGACTCTAGCTTCATTGAGTCAACCCAATCTTCTTATTTTTCATTTCTGGGAAATTCGGTCGACCGGACCCATCTTGTCGGTCGATCGGCCAGCCACTTTGCTCTGAAGTCTGTCGACTCAACAACAAGTTAGTTGACTTGTGTGCATATCTGTCGACTGAGTTCTGTTGTAACACAGAATGGAGGATCTAGAGGGGGGTGATGTGGACGCACTAAAATTCGCTGGCGCGGGTCCGTTCGTTTGTTGGTCGGGGTTAATTCTTCTATTTAGTGCGAGGGCGTGCCAGTCACAAAGTGACGATTTATTCGGGCTTCGTGGAAGCCCATGGTGCGCTCGATCTGACTAATCAGACAATTGTGTGGTTCGTGTCGGGACCGAAACCCGCCGTGCCGTAAAGGTCACGGCGTTATTTACATCCCCCATACGGGGGAACACCCTTGATTGATTGCCGGGAATAAGGGCCCTACGGCCTAAAGAGAATACTAATAATGCAGGAGGATAGTGAAAGACGAACTATGCTAGAAACCCGTCTTGGGACATGAATGTTCAGACTATGTCGGCCACTCATGGGCCACTTCATGTTCGGACGAAGCTCCGTGCTTGTAGTATAAAAGACGATGACAAAACCGCGTGAATGTCTGCCACGAACAAGGCAAGTTTAATGAGAATACGGAATTGGATCCCGGTGGAAACGGGTCAAGTTGATAGACTGTTGGCCGGAGATGATTTCGAACTGTGGCCATGTCGGAAATTCCGTAAACCACGTCCGATACCATAGGGCGTCGTCGGTTTTCTCTTTGCACCCAGTCCGAGGGAGTGAATTATTAAGTGCATAGCCCGAGCTTACTAACGTGCGCCCTCACACGCGGATCGACCTGCGCGGTCAGGTCGCGGGGTTCGACCTGCCCGGTCAGGTCGCGGGGGTCAAGGGGGCAGCGCCCCTTGCGGGGGTTTTCGGGGGCAGCGCCCCCGGAACAAAATTTTAATTGAAGCACGGGTAATAGAATTCTTTTCATTTTCTCTTTTATTAATGGCATTGATCTCTTGTATTTCCCTTTGAACCTTTCTATTCTTTTTCTTACTAGCCATTTATCCCCTTTTTATTAAGGAAGCACGCCGGATATGGGAAGGAAGATGGTGGCGCCGTTTTAACGGTCTTAACAGGTAGACAAAAGGGGGAGGGCGCGCCGGGTATAGGGGCGCCGTTTTAAGGTTGGCAAAGGTGAGGGCGCGCCGGAATAGGGATGTCCAGGGGGGAGCGCGCCGGTTAAGGACCCCAAAGGAGGGGCGCGCCGGAACAAAGGGGAAGCGCGCCGGTTAGATGAATATGAAGGAAGAGAGGAGGGGCGCGCCGGTTAGATGGACAATAGGGGGGGCGCGCCGGTTTGACATGATGCAAGGGAGGAGGGAGCGCGCCGTTTTAAGAGTTCAGTAAGGAGGGAATGAGGGAGGGCGCGCCGTTTCATCCTTTGGAGAAGAGATAGGGGGACTTTGTGAGGAGTGTTGAAGCGGCGCGGTGGAACAGTGGCCACGCCGTTTTAACCCGCGCCGGGATAGCCATATGGGGGTGTTTCAGAGCTCTGCTTACTGTGTTTTCTTTTCCTTTCACCCGTAGATTGATTCAAGGTTTGATTTATTAGTTCTGTTGATATATCAAGCTGGTAATGAGAAGGTTTTAAGAGTTTTAACCATTTTAATCGTTTATTATGATGAAACAGTATGAACGTCTAAGAGTTTTATTCAATCAGTTTGCTCACAGAGGCCTCACTTCGTTCTTCATTAGTTCAGCTCGTTCGCTAGTTGTTGAGCGTTCTTAGCCCTGGCGAAAATCGGGCAGCACCTCCCCTAGACCGGGGCTTGCCAGAGAGAAGCAAGAGTCACCACGCGGATTACTCCCGGGTAAACTCTCAAAAATGCGGAGCGGCCTCACGGCAGTCCGTTAGTCCGAGTATGAGTGTGGAACGCTCGAGGGCCAGCCTACGAGAGCGACCATGACTCATGGACGACGATATTCGGGGCGAGACGGAATCTATGCCACAGTAGGGCAATGAATGTTCATCCGACAGTGGGTACCTTTGTGGGTCATGCCATGGAAGGGCAGCCCTCAAGGGCCAGGGATGACCGGAGAATGAGAAGACAGAGCAGAGAATGGAACAGAGAACACAAGAGTTGCAAAACAGACTTTTCTTCTTTTATTCACCCACACAACGGGGAAAGAAACTTGATACAGATAAAATAGAAGAGAAGGCGTTACAAACAAAAAAGGGAAAATACATTCGATGGAGAGAAAGAGAGATGCATTAGACGGGGGAGGGAGAGGGAAGCATTGGCTTCTCCCCCTCCAACTCACCTCTCACTCTCGCCCCCTACCTCTTTCTCTTTTCTTCAGCCTAGAACCGTGGAGCTCTCGGATGCCAGTAGCTCCTTCTCCTCCCTTCTCCCTTTTCTTTTCTCTCTTCTTCTGTTCCCTTCTTCTCTTGATCATCCGTCTCTCTCTCCCCTCCCTTCGGCTTCACAACGCTGCCCTATATATATCAGCCGGCCTGGGAGCGTCCCTGCCAATTCCACCTCGTCCGCAACGATGTCAGGAGCTGACTGTCTGTGCTGGATGCCGTTGATTCGTCCCGTACGCTGCTGCTCGTCCGAGGACGGGATGCTCGTAGGTTTGCTGGGGGTTGCTTCGCCATCGAGCTTCTGTGCTGTCGAACGGAGGTTGAGACAGAACGTCGGGCATTGAATGTTCTCTGTGCATCTCATTTATGCCGAACAGAGTATCGGCTGGCGGATGGGATGGCCGTCGAGTTAAAATGGCGCGAGGGAAGGTAGTCGCGCCGATGAAACGTCACTAGCGGGTGTAAAAAGGCGCGCCGGATTAAGCATTGAAGGGCCACGCCGTTTTAACATTCGAAGGAGAAGCTTTTAAAATGTGCAAGATGGGTCCTTCAATTTTAGCGCGCCGGGTAGCTTGTGGAGATGGTGGCGCCGTTTTTAAACCAAAGCAAAGGGGAGCTCGTATTAGAGCATGAAGTGGGGCGCGCCGTTTTAAGGCGCGCCGTTTTAGGGCCACTTCGCACCGTTTTAAGCATCAAACGGATTCCTTTCGAAGTCGCGACCCTTTATATGAATGTTGGCATTCCCGGCATGTTCCGGTTGCGATGTGTGACCTCCGTAATATTCCGTTTGTAGCCTCTGGGACTCGGTCCCAGATTCTGCGTGACTTTCGGTGCATGCCGAGACTGTGCCGGAGTTCCCGACTCTTCTCTGATTCAGCTCTCGGCATGGCTGGTCGGAGCCTTGTAGCTGTATCTTCTGCTTAGGGGGCCTCCTTAGCGGGTAGCGGACCACCAAGTGAGTTCTCATCCTGATCGGGCGAGGCATGAGGTTTATTCGGCATTTCTGTCTTCGACTCGCGCTCTAATGTGTAGACGCGAATGTCGCCATCACCATCATCGTCATTTTTTTTTTGGCGTCCACAAATGCCCCCCACTCACGGGCGGCGCAAGCGAGGGATGAGTGCGCGGGGCCCGCGAGTGTAGAGTTCTTCAACATGACGTCTATTCTTCTGAGCCACTGGGATGCTGGTCCGGTGCAAATTCACGGGAAAGCGCTCACTCCTTCAGCGAAGGGATGAGGGGATCGCTTCACCGCATATGCACGCGGACTGAGATGTCAGAGTGAGGGTTTAGTCATCGGCATGGGGTGAATACCGAAGCGAGAATGAAGGGTCTATGTGTCGTCTCAGGCAAAAGGCTCAAAACAGCTTAGGCGAGTCCAACCCCAAAGAGGGAGTTGTTGACTCGTGCTGGGCTTAGGAAAGTTGTTCATTCACCGACTCGGACGGAGGGTCCGATCCGAGTAGTGGGATGCACTTTTGTTTATGGACTGGGATGGATGGTCCGAGCCAGGCAAGGAGGGGCTTCTTTATGTTCATGGACTTGGACGGAAGGTCCGAGCCAAGCAAAGGCGGTCCCCCTTTTTTATTCATCGACTTGGACGGAAGGTCCGAGCCAAGCAAGAAGATTCCTCTTTTTTTTTGTTCATTGACTGGGACGGAAGGTCCGAGCCAAGCAAGGAGGTCTTTTTTTTGTTCATCGACTCGGATGAAAGATCCGAGCCAAGCAAAGGCGTTTTCTTTCTTTGTTCATCGACTTAGGCGGAAGGTCCAAGCCAAGGGTCTATTCGTCTGTGGGACTGGAGTTGTAATATTGAGGTGGTTTATTCATTGACGGGGGGGTTAGTGCCAAAGCAAGGGTATTTTATTCATGGCACCAGACGGAAGGTCCAGGCCACTGGTTCGTTCATCGATGCCGACAGGGAGTCGGAGACCGACGTGGTTTGTTCATCGGCACGGGGTTAGTGCCGAAGCAAAAGGTCTTTTTGTTCATGGAACCAGACGAAAGGTCTGGGCCACTGGTTTATTCATCGACGCCGACGAGGAGTCGGGGACCGACGTGGTTCATTCATTGACACGGGGTTGGTGCCAAAGCAAGGGTCTTTTCGTTCATGGAACCAGACGAAAGGTCTGGGCCACTGGTTTATTCATCGACACCGACGAGGAGTCGGGGACCGACGTGATTCGTTTCTCTCTTGGTATTTTCGTTGGTGCGGGGGCTGGTGCCAACGCAAGGAGCAAAGGTTTATTCCCCAACCCTGGACGGAAGGTTCAGGTGGGGTGTTCTTCGTCAGTGCCGACAGGATGTCAAGAGCTGACAGGGCTGATTCGTCTATTGAAATATTCGTTGGTACGGGCTGGTGCCAACGCAAGGAGAAAATGTTGATTCCCCGATCTCGAACGAAAGGTTCGGGTGGGGTGTTCTTCGTCAGTGCCGACAAGATGTCAGAGGCTGACATGGTCGATTCGTCTATTGAAATATTTTTGGAGATAAGAGTGAGTGTTAACGAAGGGAGACCGATTCCTCCCCCTCTTTTTCCTCTTTCTTTTTTTTCTTCTTTCTTTTTTTTCTTTTTTTTCTTTTTTTTTTAATATTTTTTTCTTCTTTTTTTTTCTTTTTTTTTTTGACATGCTAGATAAATAGTGCCCAATCCATCTGGACAATAGTAATGCAAATTTGCGCGGGACAAGGCGGAGAAAAATATTATTCCTCGAATGGGGGAATCGGAGCATGGTACAACCTCAGATGTCTACCATTAAGGGGCGGGAACTGGACCTCCCCCCGATGGTCGACGATTACATACGCTCCGCCCTCGTAGACTTTCTGGATCACATAGGGTCCAAGCCAATTCTCATTCAGCTTGCCCTTGGGGTTGGAAGCCATGACTTCTCTTCTCTTCACCATAACAAGGTTGCCCTTCTTGAATTCGCGTTCCTTGACAAGCTTGTCGAAGGCGCGAGCTATCCGGGCCTGATAGACCTGGATGTTCTGTTGGGCTTGGAGCCTTTTTCCCTCCAAGTTGGAGAGCTCTTCGAGCCTTCGTTCGACATTTGTCTGCTCTTCCTGGACCAACCCGTGTTGAACTGCGACCCGGAGGGAGGGTATTTCCAGCTCGATAGGGACAATTGCCTCCGAGCCATATACCAGGGAAAAGGGTGAACAACCCGTCGGAGTTTTGTACACAGTTCGATATGCCCACAGGGCCTCGTACATTTTCTCTTCCCAGTCTCTCTTGTTAGAACTAACAATTTTGGACAGGAGAGTGCAAAGAGTCTTATTGAAAGCTTCAGCCAAGCCATTGGCCTGTGGGTTGTAGGGGGTCGACATCCTCCAGTCGATCTTGTACTTTTCTGCCAGCCGGTAGACCTTCTGGTTGCGGAAGTGACTTCCATTGTCTGAGATAATTCGGTTCGGAGTGCCAAACCGGAATATGATGTTGCGACGGACAAACCTGGTGACGATCTCCCCGGTCACTTCTTTCAAAGCAATAGCCTCCGCCCAGCGGGAGAAGTAATCAGTTGCGGCCAGGATGTACTTGCACCCAGCTGATGATGCGGGTAGTGGACCCACAACGTCTGTTCCCCATTGGGCGAAGGGCCAGCTGGGCAGTGTTGGATGCAAGGGCACGGGCGGTCTCCTGGGTACCGTCGCGTGCTCCTGGCATTTTTGACAAGACTTGGCATACTTGCAGCAGTCGTCGAACATTGTCGGCCAATAGTAGCCGAGCTTCTTTATTTCAATTTTCATTTTCGGTCCTGCCTGATGTGCACCAGCTATTCCTGCGTGAACCTCTTCATGACTTTCCAAGCTTCTTCAGTGGATAAACATCGGAGGAGCACCTTCCTTTTGGCGTCTGCCATAATTCGGAATAGGATCCCGTTCCGGACCTCGTAAGAGTCCTTTATTCTGATTAACTTGATCTTCTCTTCCCTTTTCCTGGGCAGCTGCTGATATTTAAACCACTGCAAAAGGGGGTCCCTCCAGTCGGGTAGGTTGATGGCTTCCGCTGTGGTGACCTCGAGCTCTTCTTCTTCTGGCCCTTCTATCATGCTAGGCACTTGGCGTTGATTCACCACCCGGATGTTGAGGGATCCATCTGGCGGGACTGCCAATGAACTTGCCAATTTTGCCAGTGCATCAGCTTGTGCATTCTCTCCTCTGGCAACGTGGCCTATCTCAATGAGGTAGAACTGCTGCATGAGCCGTTTCGCCTTAGTGTAGTAAGGGAGTAACTCGGGTTTTCGGACGTCAAACTGTCCCTGGACCTGCTTGACGACCAGCAATGAATCGCCAAACACATGTAATATTTTAATCTCCATCTGTAAAGCGACTTGGAGACCAATGATCAGAGCTTCATATTCTGCCTCATTATTTGTGCAGGGCTTGCTAATGGAGCAGGATGTGTGCAATACTTCTCCCTCAGGGGATTTAAGGACGATGCCGGCCCCGGCCCGTACTTTTGTGTGCCCAGACGGGGTTGTTTCTGTTCTCGAAGCTCCATCAAAGTGCAGCTGCCAGGCGATCAGTTGGGCTTGGTCCACTTCAAGTGTTTCATCTTCAGGCAACTCTGTGGCCAGTGGGGAATTTTCAGGCACAGGGTGTGCTGCAAAGAAATCGGCCATGGCTTGACCCTTAACGGCCTTCTGAGGCACGTAGATGATGTCAAATTCCATTAACAGTACGGCCCACTTGCCGAGACGTCCCTTCAGGACTGGCTGGGAGAGAATGTGCTTGACTGGGTCAGCCTTAGAGATTAAGCTCACTTCATGCGAGAGCATGTAATGCCTCAACTTCTTGACTGCGAAGACCAAGGCGAGACAAACCTTCTCAATCGGGGTGTATTTTGTTTCTGCCCCCATTAGTCTTCGGCTAAGGTAATAAAGAGCTTGCTCCTTCCCCTCATCATTGTTCTGGGCGAGCATTGCCCCCAGTGAACATTCAGTGGCAGCTATATATAGAATAAGTGGCCTCCCCTTGACAGGTGCCCCCAGCACAGGCGGGGTCTTTAAGTAATCCTTCAGCCGATCAAAGGCCTTCTGACATTCATGGTTCCAGTTGAAAGGTGCATTCTTCATCATTAATTTGTGGAATGGTTGACAGCGCCCCGACAAATTGGAGATAAATCTTCGGATGTAGGCTAGCCGACCTTGCAGGGACCTTAACTCTCCCAAATTCTCCGGAGGAGGTAGCTCCTGAATGGCTTTTATTTTAAAGGGGTCGATCTCGATCCCCCTATATCGGACAATGAAGCCGAGAAACTTTCCACTAGAGACGCCGAAGGCACACTTCATTGGGTTCATTTTCAGCTCGTACTGCCGGAGTCTCTCAAAGATGACTCTAAGGTCATTCAGGTGATCCCCCCTTTTCTTTGTCTTGACGACCAGATCATCGATGTAGCATTCGACTTTGCTATATAGCAGTTCGTCGAATATCTTGGTCATCGCCCGCTGGTAAGTGGCGCCAGCGTTCTTGAGGCCGAAGGGCATCCTTTTGTAGTGGAATATCCCTTTAGGTGACCGGAAGGCCGTATGAATCCGGTCATGTTCAGCTATCCATATCTGATTATAGCCAGATGATCCGTCCATGAAAGACAAGGCCTCATGGCCGGTAGTTGCATCAATCATCACTTCAGTGACGGGCACCGGAAAGTCATCCTTTGGGCAAGCTTTATTCAGGTCGCGGAAGTCCACGCAGATCCTGATCTGTCCATTCTTCTTCTTCACCGGCACAATGTTGGCCAACCAAGTAGTGTATTGATTTTCAGCTACAAAATCGACATCTATGAGCTTGTCGACTTCTTTACAAATCAGTTTTATCAGCTCCGGCCTCATACGCCTGGGGGGCTGCTTCACCGGCTCTACCTTGGGATCAATAGCCAGAGTATGTTGAGTCACGCCGGGGCTCAGACCGGGCATCTCCTTGTAGTTCCAGGCGAAACAGTCCCTGAATTCTTGCAGCAACTTGACATATTGTCCCCTCTCCTGTGGAGGAAGAAGGGCACTCAGAAAGGTCGGCCTGGGGTCGCTTTCTGTGCCCAGGTTAATTTCAACGAGCTCATCCACTGTGGCCTGGCCGCCATCTTCAATTTCTGGAGGCGCTGGCAGCAGGTCGATGAAATCATTGTCTTCACCATCTTCTGCTTCAAGGGCATCACATGCGTCTTCTTGCTCTGCCTCATTGGGTAACGAGGCTTTGCTTGTTTCCCCCTCTATTAGGCTTGTTGTGTGCGGCTCTGGAAGGCTGTCTTGTGTGGAGAAGTAAAGGACTTCTTCGGGATCTTCTTTGTAATTGTCATAGATGGCTCTTGCAGGGGCTAAGGTGATTGATTGCCATACTGGGGGCTGCTGCTCTGCTGGTGGCTGGGGTTGCCCATTCTCGGCTGCATCTTCAAAAATCTGGTGCTGAACTGACACCATGTAAACACTTCTTTCATGGCCGCCTGCCACATGGGGGCGTGGCGGAGCGACCACATAATCTCCCATTCTGAGCTCATCTTTCTCAATCAGGTCTTGAGCAATGTCCTTGAAGACGTAGCAGTCTTCGATGGAGTGGCCCAGTATTTGGTGATAGGGGCAGAACGAGGGGTCACCGCTTTTGCGAGCATCTTGCGGCCTCTTTGACCTTGGGAGGGAGACCTTGCCATAGTAGCAGGCCCATTCAAAAATCCCTCGGGTTTTATTCCTTGGGAAAGAGTAGGGTCTTTGCATCTTCTCCCGCAACGTGGGGCTTCGCTCGACTGATCGCCTGACCAGGGAAGCAGCTACATCCCTAGCCTCCCCTTTCAGATGCCCGGGGGCGTTTGGGATGGTGTTCGGGGACCGGTGCGCGCCGATGCTTTGTCGACAGAGGATGCCTCTAATGAGTACAGTCATTTCGGCCAAGCGAACATTCAGCATTTCGATCTCTCGCTGTTGCCTGCAGTATAGGGCGAGTAGGGTAGAGTCGCACCGAGTGAGGTTCGGGGCTTGGCCCGCTTCCCCATCCTTTGGGTCAGTGTCAGACGAGGGCGATGGCACCCCGCTGCTGTGGTCATTCGGGATTGGTCCCCCGGAGGAGGACTGGGTTTTCCCTTATTCCTGCAGGGAGGTGGATTCCATAGGAATATTTCTTCATCTTGTTCTTCGTTGCCCGAAGGCATAAGGTGCTGACGGCCTTTATCCTGCCATGGGCCTGCAGTGCCTGCGTGGCTATTGCAGCCTAGAGCCGAGACTGATATCACATCAGCTTCATAGGAATCTTCTAGTGAAAAGCCCAATCCTGGATGTCGGGTGATTTGCAACAACCGCCGGTCCAGGTTTGGCGGGTTCCACATTTTCTTGAACATTTCTTTCCGACTGGAGAGCTGGCAGAAGGGGATCCCTTGCTTTCTGGCCATCTTGACCACAGGACCGGCTGTGTCAGGAAGTCCCATTATTGGGACGAGTGGGTCGTACAGCTCATCGGGGAGTCTACAATCATCATCCCCCTTGACCGGGTGCTCCTTGGCCACATAAAAGATGGTGGGCAGACCCGCGGGGTTGGGCACCTCGAAGGTCCTTAACGGTTCAGCCACCTGGCAATCAGCTTCTGCAAGAGGCTTGATGATCCCGGAAGGGACCCGGATGTCTTCCAGCAAGTCTTCAAGGTATGGTGTTCCCGGTGTGGGGTAGATGGGAAGGTAGGTGGCCCGGAATACCCCTTCTGCTTCAGAAACGAATGACACCTGAGGGGGAGCCACATAGCCAGGCGGTGGTGGAGGGAACCAGCTGTCAAGCTCTGCCTTTTTCTTTCCTTTGTCTTGAGTAGCTTGGGAGGCTTGCTTCGGCTTTTCCAAATAAAGATTAGCATCCGACAAGTGACATTCGAACACTTCGAAAGGATGGAGGTCGGCGAAGATTCTCTCCTCTTTCCCATTGCCGGGGTACTTGATGCATTGATGCAGAGTGGATGGTACCACCCTATTTTGATGTAGCCAAGGTCGGCCGAGCAACGCCTTGTAAGAGGTGTTGGAGTTGATCACATGGAATTGGACCTTGGTGGTGAAGTCACCGAGGGAGAGGTTGAACTCTGCGACCCCCATAGGGACTTCGCACTTCTGGTTGAAGCCGGCAATCTTGACGTTCCTGACCTCAACCAGGTGTACGTCAAAGTAATGCTTCTGATACACCCGATAGGGGAGTATGTTCACTGCTGCCCCAGGGTCGATCAAGACTCTGTTGATGGGATGCCCATTCAGCTGCCCCTTCATGTAGAGTGGCCTGTTGTGACTGCAGGTTGGTAAAAGCATGTCCTCTTCAGTGAAGGCCACAGGTACCTCAGGTGACATTTCTGCAAGGCAGGCTTCAACATATGCTGGTGTCTGGAGTGCGGCGATGACAGCTTGCCGTGTTTCTTCATCTAAGGATAGGATTTCCCAGACGGTAAACCTGGCTGGGATCTTCTTCAGGTGTTTGACTATTCTGTTGCTAGCTCGGACTTCGAGCAACTTCATTTCTTCGGCTCTACTGCGCCTGCCCCCAGTCTGGGTCTGGGGAGCTGGCTCAACGGGTGCCTCCTCCACTGGGTCGATGCCGCTTGAGCTTGTGGGGCCTGCTGGGTCACTTCCTTTTCTTGCAAGAACTCGACTAGATTTGGGATGTTGTCGGGCTCTTCCCTTGGCCGAGGAGGGATTGCTACAGACGGAGCCGAGGGGCTGCCTGCCCCTTGGGTCTGCCGGGACTCGTGGGGGCATGACTGTCCTCCCCTCTGAGTTGTAAGAAATTCAATGAATGACGGGGCACTCTGGCCACTTGGTTCTCCGGGGTAGAGGCCCGATGGAGGGGGGATCTCCATGCCTTGGACCCTAGGCTCGGGGATGTGATATGGTTGTTCTCCCCTAAGCAGGATGTTGTGGTTGGCCTGAGGAGGGCGTCCCCACTTCCTTCCCGACCTGGTGGCATGTTGGGAGGTGGATGCTTCAGCTTGATTCACCTCTGACGGCTCGACGGGTACTTCTTGCTCTTCCTCTCTTAGGGAGAGGGCTGTGTCATGTAATGTTGAGAGGGTGTTGCAAGCAAGGACCACCCCGCTCTTCTTCTTGTTTCTAGGTCTTCTCTTCTTCTTTTTCTTTTTCTCTTCAGTGGCTGGCAATTGCTCTTGGGGAAGCTCACCCCATAAGAGAGGCTCTTCTTTCGTCTCGGCTTCCGCTTCTGGAGCTAGTTCGAGTGACTCGAACTCCTCCCAAGGGACATACTCCTTCAACTCCATAGGCTGGATCTCGGGCTGTTCATAATCTTCAAGCCCATCAATAATAGCCTGGAGTCTTTCAACCGCAGGGCTGGTTTCCTTGTGCACCCGCATCGGGATGTGTTTCTTCTTGTTGTGAGTGGGCCGTCTCATAACGAGCCGGGGGGCTGTGTCATGCAAAACAGGTGTCACTGGTGGCGGTGCCGGTTGGCATGTAACACCCCTTATGCGAACCTCTGGAGTGGGCCGAGGAGCTTGTCTTCTTCTTCTGTTCTTCGTTGGCGCGGCTTGCCAACCTCCTTGATCATGAGCTGGCGCCATGACGAAGGCTTGATAAGTGGCCTGCGTACTGGACTCCGCCCATTCTTCAGGCAGCTGTTGGTATAAAGATACCATGTTGACAGTGGTGCCAAGGCTCGGCATCTCGTGCGGCTGCGGAGGATCCACTCTGAGCTCCCCCATGTCCAGCTCTCCCTTCTTGATCAAGGACTCAATGACATCCTTGAAGATGTAGCAATCCTCAATGGTATGCCCAAGCATCTGATGGTATGGGCAGAAACGAGGATCATCCTTCTTCTTCAAGTCACCAGGCCTCTTTGGATCTGGCAATGTGATCTTGTTGTACCTGGTGGCCCATTCAAATAGGACTCGGGCTTTGTCTCGGGGAAAGGAATACAATTTGTTCCTCATCTTCTCCCGCAGGGAGGGACCTTCCCGCCGTTCAGTGGAGGTGTTGGCCATCTCATTGGCTTTCTCTTTCTGTTTCTCGAAAGCTTCGAAGTCCAGTGTATGAACTTCTGGCGGCGTTGGCCTTCTCTCGGCCTGCCGGACCCTCTGACTTGATGCAGCTGGAGCAGAAGAGTATCGAGCAAGGAATGCTTCGATCTCTGCCACTATGTTGTTCAGACGGTCGAACGACCTCACCTCAGCACCGATCATCCTCTCAAGGATCTCCTTCTTCAGATTCTGTTTACAGATCTGCACTGCGTCCTCCTGATGCGGGGGACGTTTACACCTCATGCTGAGGTTCCTCCATCTCTTTATGTAGTCGAGTGCCGACTCCTCATTTCTCTGTCTCGTGGCGTAAAGCTCTGCCACGGTCACCTCCCGCTCAGCTATGTAGAATCTTTCCTTGAATTTCTTCTGCATATCAGGCCAGTCTGCAATGGACCCGACGAGCAAGCTCGAATACCACTCGAAAGCGAGCCCGGTAAGTGTCGAGCCAAAGAACTTGAGAAGATAAGCTTCATCTGCAGCTAGATCCCCCATAACATTCACATAATAGGCAATGTGCTCCCTGGGAGACCCTTGACCATTAAATTTCTCAAACTTCGGCGGCTTGGTAATGCCGGCTGGCAGCCTCTTTGCAGCATAGTGTGCCGGGTAAGGTACCCGGTATACGTCGAATGGTGTGTGATCACCATCGCTCCTCTCCGCCAGCTTCATATCTATCATTTGTTCAAGCATTAGTCTGCTCACTGTTGCCGGGTCAACCGGGTTTGGATAGAAATGGGCCGGTTGCATCAGCGGTGTTGTTAACACTGTCGCCTGAGGTGCAATAGTGGACCCTTGGAATGGCATGTTCGGTGGCGGGGCCTGTGTGACATGTTGTGGCTGATGCGGGGGTACGCCTCCAGTGTAGGTAGGTATTGGGGGAGACACCGTCGCCTGTGGAGAAGCTTCTGAGGCCTGCCCGTTGCCCCCAGGGGTCTCTGGTAATACTTCAGTCTGCCCGGATGTTGAGGGCTGAGCGGCTCTTTCAGTCAGTTGTTTCTTCAACAATTCGATCTCCCGTTGATATTGTTGCATCATGTGCAATATCGCGGGGTCGTTCATGGGAAGGCTAGGGGTGCCCCCCCTTTCTTCGATCGGCACCCCTTCGGATGAAGTGGATGGTTCTCCCGCCGTGCCTTCTGTAATAACATTGGCAGCCAAGGATGTTGAAGGTTCCTCATAGTTAGCTCCTCCAGTGTGGACTTGTGTCTTTTCAGCTGCCGCTCTCCCTCTTCTGGTAAGAGGTCCTGGCCTTGTGGCAAGCTTGGCTACTTCTTCGGGCTCGGTTGGTAGAGCCCCGTACCGGCTAGATACCCCTGCCATATTGCAGGTATAAACTCTTAGGTCTCTACCTCTTCTTGTTGTTCTTCTCGATGGCCTCCCTGGAAAGACCAATCTGTCAAAGACCGCTCTCCGCGGCTTCACTTCTTCCCTTGCCGGGGACTGATAATGCTCCTCAGAGTAGTTTCTTGACTCGGCAGTGGGCACTGGCCGGGTCTCTTCTTCTTCAAAGGCAGAGGCTACTGCCTCCAGTAATCTTCGGCGACCCAGGGGAGTGCTCCCCGGTCCCCGCAAGTAGTTCTTCATGGCTTGCTCCACTCCTTCCCAGTCCTGGTCAGGAGGAGAAGCTGATGATGTCGCCCTGTTGGCAGCAACGGGCATGTGGGTTGCAGGCTCCACACGGGCAGCCTGATAGTGGCGTCGATAGTTTCGACGGTGGACGTTATCCGGTGGGGCCGGTGTAGTTAATGTCGTCTGGTAGACATGGGCCGATGTCTTGACCCGATCTCCTTGTTGTGCCCTTGTCGGGCGGAAGGTGCTGGGCCTCGCCTGGGCTGGTGAGGTGAACCGGGCCCCCTTGGGAACCCAAACTTGCTTAGCTTTGGTGGGCCTGGAGGCTGACTGATGTTGCGGCGCTGGGGCCTGAATGGCGGGCGTCATCCTGCCCTTCATCTTCTCCAGTGCCTGAAAAGAGTTGCGCACTGGTACGGCGGGTACAATGCGATCCGGGATCACCTCGGAACGCTGTCCGTTAAGATGCACCCGGAGAGTCCCGATGACAGCCGACTTGCCGGTGCTGGAGAACCGGCCTCGGTATGATGTTGTGGCATGGCTCCTTCGGAGCCTCCTTTGGTGAGAGGCCGACCCTGGGTGAGAAGGGCCGGCAGTTTGGTGCACGTGGTGCACGTTGCAGCTCAGCGTCCCAGTCGGGACGGTCTTGGAAGTCTCGGCCATCGATCGGCCGACAGCAGCTTTGGCGGCCCCCTGGATGGGGGCGTTGCTTTCAGTCCTGTCAGACGCTTCCACGTCCAGCAGGTTCGTGAAGGCTACCCCAAGGAAGTTGGGGAAGCCTACCGCGGGAGGGAAGCTCCCGAAGCTGAGGGGGACGGCCAAGTAGCCGTTACGAACATGGCTCTCGACGGCCTGTTGGCCGAACGTGGGGGCCATCCTGGTGTCCGAAATACAACCTGCATTTGCAAATTAAACAATTAGTATTACAAGAAAGGGGCCGTAGGGCCCTTAGTCCCGGCAAACAGATGAAGGGTAATTTCGGTCCCACCGGGCGTGCCAGACTTGTGGACGCACTAAAATTCGCTGGCGCGGGTCCGTTCGTTTGTTGGTCGGGGTTAATTCTTCTATTTAGTGCGAGGGCGTGCCAGTCACAAAGTGACGATTTATTCGGGCTTCGTGGAAGCCCATGGTGCGCTCGATCTGACTAATCAGACAATTGTGTGGTTCGTGTCGGGACCGAAACCCGCCGTGCCGTAAAGGTCACGGCGTTATTTACATCCCCCATACGGGGGAACACCCTTGATTGATTGCCGGGAATAAGGGCCCTACGGCCTAAAGAGAATACTAATAATGCAGGAGGATAGTGAAAGACGAACTATGCTAGAAACCCGTCTTGGGACGTGAATGTTCAGACTATGTCGGCCACTCATGGGCCACTTCATGTTCGGACGAAGCTCCGTGCTTGTAGTATAAAAGACGATGACAAAACCGCGTGAATGTCTGCCACGAACAAGGCAAGTTTAATGAGAATACGGAATTGGATCCCGGTGGAAACGGGTCAAGTTGATAGACTGTTGGCCGGAGATGATTTCGAACTGTGGCCATGTCGGAAATTCCGTAAACCACGTCCGATACCATAGGGCGTCGTCGGTTTTCTCTTTGCACCCAGTCCGAGGGAGTGAATTATTAAGTGCATAGCCCGAGCTTACTAACGTGCGCCCTCACACGCGGATCGACCTGCGCGGTCAGGTCGCGGGGTTCGACCTGCCCGGTCAGGTCGCGGGGGTCAAGGGGGCAGCGCCCCTTGCGGGGGTTTTCGGGGGCAGCGCCCCCGGAACAAAATTTTAATTGAAGCACGGGTAATAGAATTCTTTTCATTTTCTCTTTTATTAATGGCATTGATCTCTTGTATTTCCCTTTGAACCTTTCTATTCTTTTTCTTACTAGCCATTTATCCCCTTTTTATTAAGGAAGCACGCCGGATATGGGAAGGAAGATGGTGGCGCCGTTTTAACGGTCTTAACAGGTAGACAAAAGGGGGAGGGCGCGCCGGGTATAGGGGCGCCGTTTTAAGGTTGGCAAAGGTGAGGGCGCGCCGGAATAGGGATGTCCAGGGGGGAGCGCGCCGGTTAAGGACCCCAAAGGAGGGGCGCGCCGGAACAAAGGGGAAGCGCGCCGGTTAGATGAATATGAAGGAAGAGAGGAGGGGCGCGCCGGTTAGATGGACAATAGGGGGGGCGCGCCGGTTTGACATGATGCAAGGGAGGAGGGAGCGCGCCGTTTTAAGAGTTCAGTAAGGAGGGAATGAGGGAGGGCGCGCCGTTTCATCCTTTGGAGAAGAGATAGGGGGACTTTGTGAGGAGTGTTGAAGCGGCGCGGTGGAACAGTGGCCACGCCGTTTTAACCCGCGCCGGGATAGCCATATGGGGGTGTTTCAGAGCTCTGCTTACTGTGTTTTCTTTTCCTTTCACCCGTAGATTGATTCAAGGTTTGATTTATTAGTTCTGTTGATATATCAAGCTGGTAATGAGAAGGTTTTAAGAGTTTTAACCATTTTAATCGTTTATTATGATGAAACAGTATGAACGTCTAAGAGTTTTATTCAATCAGTTTGCTCACAGAGGCCTCACTTCGTTCTTCATTAGTTCAGCTCGTTCGCTAGTTGTTGAGCGTTCTTAGCCCTGGCGAAAATCGGGCAGCACCTCCCCTAGACCGGGGCTTGCCAGAGAGAAGCAAGAGTCACCACGCGGATTACTCCCGGGTAAACTCTCAAAAATGCGGAGCGGCCTCACGGCAGTCCGTTAGTCCGAGTATGAGTGTGGAACGCTCGAGGGCCAGCCTACGAGAGCGACCATGACTCATGGACGACGATATTCGGGGCGAGACGGAATCTATGCCACAGTAGGGCAATGAATGTTCATCCGACAGTGGGTACCTTTGTGGGTCATGCCATGGAAGGGCAGCCCTCAAGGGCCAGGGATGACCGGAGAATGAGAAGACAGAGCAGAGAATGGAACAGAGAACACAAGAGTTGCAAAACAGACTTTTCTTCTTTTATTCACCCACACAACGGGGAAAGAAACTTGATACAGATAAAATAGAAGAGAAGGCGTTACAAACAAAAAAGGGAAAATACATTCGATGGAGAGAAAGAGAGATGCATTAGACGGGGGAGGGAGAGGGAAGCATTGGCTTCTCCCCCTCCAACTCACCTCTCACTCTCGCCCCCTACCTCTTTCTCTTTTCTTCAGCCTAGAACCGTGGAGCTCTCGGATGCCAGTAGCTCCTTCTCCTCCCTTCTCCCTTTTCTTTTCTCTCTTCTTCTGTTCCCTTCTTCTCTTGATCATCCGTCTCTCTCTCCCCTCCTTCGGCTTCACAACGCTGCCCTATATATATCAGCCGGCCTGGGAGCGTCCCTGCCAATTCCACCTCGTCCGCAACGATGTCAGGAGCTGACTGTCTGTGCTGGATGCCGTTGATTCGTCCCGTACGCTGCTGCTCGTCCGAGGACGGGATGCTCGTAGGTTTGCTGGGGGTTGCTTCGCCATCGAGCTTCTGTGCTGTCGAACGGAGGTTGAGACAGAACGTCGGGCATTGAATGTTCTCTGTGCATCTCATTTATGCCGAACAGAGTATCGGCTGGCGGATGGGATGGCCGTCGAGTTAAAATGGCGCGAGGGAAGGTAGTCGCGCCGATGAAACGTCACTAGCGGGTGTAAAAAGGCGCGCCGGATTAAGCATTGAAGGGCCACGCCGTTTTAACATTCGAAGGAGAAGCTTTTAAAATGTGCAAGATGGGTCCTTCAATTTTAGCGCGCCGGGTAGCTTGTGGAGATGGTGGCGCCGTTTTTAAACCAAAGCAAAGGGGAGCTCGTATTAGAGCATGAAGTGGGGCGCGCCGTTTTAAGGCGCGCCGTTTTAGGGCCACTTCGCACCGTTTTAAGCATCAAACGGATTCCTTTCGAAGTCGCGACCCTTTATATGAATGTTGGCATTCCCGGCATGTTCCGGTTGCGATGTGTGACCTCCGTAATATTCCGTTTGTAGCCTCTGGGACTCGGTCCCAGATTCTGCGTGACTTTCGGTGCATGCCGAGACTGTGCCGGAGTTCCCGACTCTTCTCTGATTCAGCTCTCGGCATGGCTGGTCGGAGCCTTGTAGCTGTATCTTCTGCTTAGGGGGCCTCCTTAGCGGGTAGCGGACCACCAAGTGAGTTCTCATCCTGATCGGGCGAGGCATGAGGTTTATTCGGCATTTCTGTCTTCGACTCGCGCTCTAATGTGTAGACGCGAATGTCGCCATCACCATCATCGTCATTTTTTTTTGGCGTCCACAGGTGAACAGATCCTTGGGCAACTAAAATGTTAGAACAGAAACAACTCACAGACTATCAATTGGAGATGACAGAGTCGCCTAAATTGCTCATAGAACAATTAGAAGCTAGCAGAGATCTATTCGTTTAATACTTCCTAAAGCATGCATCTAGTGATAGGGAGCATTGAATGAATCCCAGATGGATAGCCAACTGAACTGATACTAGGTAGAGGTTTGGGTCAAGAAACCCTCCTCACGCAAAGTGTATGAATACACTTGTTTATATATAAGTTAAGACTATCTAGATCCAGACAACAGCAACTCTGTAAGCACAGAAACGAAACAATTCAATCACACACACAAATCAAGCCACGAAACATAGATTTTTAGGTGGTTCAATCACCATACACGGTTGACCTACATCCACCCCTTGTTCCACCGAAACAAGGCTTCACAATGTGCTAATCAGCACACACACACCAAGAGAAGAGTTCTCTTACAAAAGCTGGCTCACAGCTTGTACACAACGAGCTATTACTCAGCTCAAGTAGAACATCTGCCTAACAACTTGAAGGCGTAATGCCTGGACTCAGATCTTTGCTACGATGTGCAAGATCTGTTACACTCTTTCTCCAGACGGAGCACAGATCACAGTTCAATTTATGAAGACAATAAAAATAAAAAGATGAAAAGAAAACACTGATCGGGTTCAAAGATATCTCCCCAAAGCGATGATGACTAGATCGGTCTGGATGATCATTCCTAGCAGGCTGGACGACCTGAAATCTCCTTGAGAGCAGCTCCTTCAAGATCAGCTCCCCTTGCGATCTGGATCAATCCATCTTGTTACAGAAGTTCTCGCTCTGCACTCTAGATTTTTCACTCTTCCCGCGCTTTGTCTCTCTTCACTTGAATTCTTCCCATTTTTCATACTTCCCATTCGCAGCAGAGTCTCCCTATTTATAGTGGATCCATGAGATCCCCTTTTTCTGGAATATTCATGTGGGCCCCCTTGCGTCAATGTTGATTAGAACTGGAATCTTTTCCTCTGAACAAACTCTTCTGAATATTCTCTTTCGTACGCATAATTTCAATCACCAAGTTATTTAGGTCACGTGCAACAAACTAGCTCAATTTGGGGGCATTTTAGTTGGTCGCCGGTTTAACTCTAGTTAGGCCATTGACAACTCGACTTAAATCTCAACCCAGGTGAAGGCAGCTTCTGTTTGAAGCTTCAACTCGAGTTTTCTTTAACTCAAGTCGACTTAAATTTAGCAGCTCCATAGTGAGGTTCTGATCCACAGCCAACTCGACTCGGCCCTGTCTCAACTCGCGTTAGTCCAGTCTTCTGCATATTGAAGTTTCTGTGAGGTACTTGTAACTTGACCTGAAAACAAGTTAACACTACTTGGGAGTGTCCTTAAGTCTTCCTAGCAGCTACAGGATGGCATCTAATCTGTCCATACTTGTCTTCAAATATGTTTCTATTCTCAACCTTCACCTTTCCTGCTGCACTTGATATCTTCAAAACCTAGCTTTCTTGTGCTTCTTATGCCTTGTGCCCTTGAGCCTGTGCAACAGAAATACTTAGTCATCATTCAAAGTTTACTCAATGATTTATAGTTGGGCATCATCAAAACTCGGGGTACAACATTCTCCCCCTTTTTGATGATGACAACTATAGGTCATTGGGTATTGATTTGTCATGATATTTATTCAATTGACATTGGTAGATATCCACTCAGCATGTGACACAAGAAGATCATCAATGAAACACATCCATGTCATACAAACTTACACATGCCAGTTCATGCATTTCATTCAGCAAGATTCACATCTTTAAAAAGAACTCATACATTTCTTCACATCATTAAAGAAAAATTCAACATCTCTTCATATCATTCAAACAGAAGTTCATACATCACTTCATATCATTTAAAAGAAAGCATTTCAAATTTGACAAAGACCCTTTTTTTACAATGACCTGTTTTCTCTCCCCCTTTGGCATCAAAAAAGAAAAGAACATGTACACTAAGAAGATGAAGGATCTGCAGGAGGTGGCCTTGGTGTATTCCAAATTTGTTGAAGCTCCTGAACAATGGAAGTCAGTCTGTTAGTCACATTTCTCACGAGGCTGATGAGATTTGAGGTTATGCTATCAACCAACATGGTTAAGTTGTCAATTTTTGCATGCAGTAATTGAAGTGATTCTCCATTGAGATGAAGCTGAACTGATTTGCCATCAGATTTAACCTGAAGAAGCATGATCATTTCTCCTGCTTGAGCACATACCAACTGAATGGACTGAATGAGCTTGTAAAAATTTCTTTCTGATTGCTGCTTACTCCTCTGTAATTCTGCCCATCTGCTGTCTAGTCTGTGTTCAAGATGCTGAATCCTTTCAGTAAAGCTAGTAGAAAGAGCAACAAATTGAGCTGTCAAAAAATGGTATAGCTTAGGTGGAATGGAGGTCATGGGTGTATGTGGTTGAGGTGGTTGCTGGGAGGAGCTAGCATTTTCTGGTTGAGGTCTTGCTGGAGGAGGAGGAGGTGGACTGGACTGCCTTTCAGAATGGGGAAAAGCTGTAATGGCAAGAGAGGGAGGTGGTGAAGATCTTTTCTCAGGGTTATCTTGTGATAGAAGAGATTGTGTTGCTTTTGAGGACGGGAGTTTTCTAGAGACCACACTACCTTCCTTGCGAAATTGCATGAAGGTGCTGACATATTGAAGAGAGTAGATATTTCATTTGGGAATTTGTTTGCATTTTTCCTGAGAGAGGTCAATTTTTGCTAACTCAAAGAGTTTTGTGAGATGACCAGCATATGGAAGGGCATTGTTTACATGAGTTCTACAGAACTCAAATTTTTGAAGCATTAGGTCTGGCAGACTGACCTTTTCTTGCTTAAGAATATGATAGAGCAAGGAGACCTGAAGTGCAGAGACTTGCCCTCTAGCTCCATGAATTGGAGAGATGATCGTAGTCATCATATGGTGGAGGACCCTAACAAAGGGTGAGAAGGTGAAGTCAGGGGCAACAAAGTCTTTTTAAATTTCCACAACAAGTTCTATTTTTGTCGACTGATTTTTGTGTCTGTCGACTTGAACCTGTAACATGTTAGCCTGAAATTCAAACACTTAGTCAATTTGACTTTAAGGCATTCAACTAAGTTTTATGTGCTTGGCAAGAAGACTCATAATGAGTCATAGTTGAACATCATCAAAACACTAAACCCAACATTCTCTCCCTTTTTGATGATGGCAACTATGAGTCATTGTGCTTACATTTTTTGATATTCATGTCCAGGACTGAGTTTTGGCAAACAACATACTTTCAACATGAATAGCAAAAATATTTTGTAAGGTAAAAGCAATTCAACAACATGAATAACAGAAGCACTCCACTTATGAAAAGATCATCAAGATTTTCATCAGACCACAAAATTAATTGACACAACATATGACCTTCTACAAACTAAGACAAACTATGACTCATTCACATTTCTCCCCCTTTGACATCATCAAAGCACTAAGAGTGATTGGTAGGTTGATGTGGGGAAGCAGTGAGGGATGATTGTACATGGTGTCTGGAACGAGGGTTGGACAAGAGTGCTTGTGGAGTTGAGGAATCAATCGACATTGGTGGGAGTTCAATCGACTGAGATTGTCGTTCAGCTGACCGATTGGTTTGACCCAGTGAAAAGATTCAACCCTAAGACAGATCTCATTATTGTTCAAAACTGACTCCAAATTCTGACACCTTCCTCCATAAGAGCATTTCATGGTTTTTCATTATTTATTGAAGGATTTAAAGTAAATCACTTCAGAAGTTGTAGAAACCAAGAAAGAAATAAGAGTGTTTGCACACAGAATTACTAGAACAAAAACATGTTTGCATACCAAGGTCTTTGACATTTTTCTTTTAGCCTTTCTTATTACAACTCAGTAACCTTTTAGGATTAACTTCCATTAATGTTGAAGCCAAACAATCTATAGCATCTCGAGTGTATCCATTCAAGCACCTCTGTTTTTAGAACAACACATGTTAACAATTTCATTTTCAAGATGACAATCAGGTTTAAATCACACCTTTTGATGTGAGGAATCACATTGGTTAGATGCAAGATTCCCTAGTTACTCAGTGCAGTCAACCATTCTGTCTCATTTAGAGTAGAGATAGCTTGCCATCTCATGCCTTAACCCTTATCAGTTCATTGGTGAAGGGTCACAGGTTCTTAGCAGACTAAACCTATTACTCTACAAATTCAGCTTTTCATTGGTTTACTGGCAGAGGTAGCTTGATTACCACTTTATGACCCAATCTTTATCACTTCTTTGGTGATAGGTATTTGGTTTCTCAGCGAATCTCAGCCATTGCTCTATCACTATTCTCTTACTTTCTTTTCCCTTTATGGTGATTAGAAGAAAGAAACATATCAGAGTTAGTTAAGACAATACCTTTTGACGCGAGCCATCTCACGTCTCAAGTGAAATGTGCTTGGTTACTCAGTAAGCCCCTACCATTGCTCTGCATTAAGTGCCTTAGATAGACTTATAGTATGGTTGTTTGAAGACAATACTCAATGTGAAGTTCATGAAGTCCCGCGATCAATGACACCTAAGAGGGGGGTGAATTGGGTGTATACAAACTTTTAACAAAATCTTGCCCAATTCAAACAAGTGTGAAAAATAGCCGAATGAAAATACAGATCTATATGAGAACACTTAGATTTAATAAAGTTTATCACACTCAACCGATCTTAGGTACGGTGGCGGAGGTGAAAATCCGAAGATTCTACTCACGTAAGAAGTTATCTTCCTGACAAGGTTTACCTTGTCAATCCGAACCCACCTTTTGATATACCCGAGATTTGATATGACAATGATAAATTATGCTAGATCTAACTCAAACAATACAACCAAAATAATCTATGTGTGTGCTGCACAGAATGGGGATAGGAGAAAAGGAACAAACCATACAAAGGATAGTGATTTTTAGGTGGTTCAGATGCAACGACGGCAACCTACGTCCGCCCCTCACGATCTATGAGTATTCACACACTATCTTGCAAAGGATTATAAGATCAACACACACACACACACACACACACACACACACACACACACACACACACACACACACACACACACACACACACACACACACACACACACACACACACACACACACACACACACACACTTGTGGAGAGTTCAGAACTCCCACAATGGTGAACATGCACCGAATCACAAAGATATGTGAAGACTAGAAGACACACACACACACACACACACACACACACGGATCTGCGTAGATCTACACACACACACAAGTGTTTAAAAGTACAAGATCACACACTTGAAGCTTGAAGAAAAACGAGGGAGAAACACAAAATGAAAAACTCATATTTAAGCTCCCCCTTAATGGATGAAGATGATCTTGGATGAAGCTTCCTCCTCAGCTAGATCTTCACTTGAATGGCCTGCAGATGTTCTTCAAAAACTTGGAAATGGATGAAGAAGTTCTTCCCCGAAACACTATTCACAGAGCTACAATGGCAGCACTCTCTCTCCCTTTGATAGCCTCTTTGATCTCCCTTGAGTGTTAGGGTTTTTGACCCCAATATGATGTATTTATAGATCTTGGATGGTCAAGGGACAAGCCAAGAACCAGATCCACAAATCATGGCAAGTCTGGTGACTTTGGGATTAAACAAACCCAAAGAAGGGAGCTTCCCACGTTGAAGAACACAAGTCAACAATTGCTGCCTCGAAGCTGGCGGTCGACCGGCAGGAGGGGGCGATCGACCGTAAATTTACAGAGTTTGAACTTTTCAGCCCTGGGAAAATCGGTCGACCGGGATAGGGCCGGCGGTCGACCGAACTGTAAATTCCTGTAGATTTTTGAACGCTGTTAATTCTGGTCGACCGGCCCATGCTCTCAGGTCGACCAAACTGTAAAAATCCTGCAAAAACTAGTTGTTAGCCTAGCAAGTCATATCCATATGATCGAGGCTTGAGTTGAACTTATGTTGTTATTAATTTCAAGTCCATTTGAGCTCTTTATATCAAATCTCACATTCAAGCTATTAGCATTACACAAAATGGCCTTAAATACGTTCAAAACTTACTCATGATTACTTTGACATGTCATGAGATGAAAAACTGAGTTCAAGATTTTGTTATCATCAAAATCACTTGGAGAGACTCAACAATCTCCCCATTTTTGATGATGACAAAACACTGGATTAAAAGAGCAACGGCATGCCTTGATAACCAAAATTGCGTATGTGTAATGCATCAAACCATGGCATTCTTCATTGTGCATCAAGCCATTCAAAACATGCAACCATTCAACATTTTTGTCAAGATAGATGGGAAATGAAATAAGAGCCAACCACTTTATATCAAACACCAAGTGCAATTTCATTTCATCATTTCATTATGAAGTACATTGATGCTTGATAGAATGCAAAACTTCTAGACAACATGACAAGGCAAATGCAGAAATGAAGAACTAACAGACTCACAATATGGCAATGACTCAAGGAGAAAACCTCACAAATGATCATGCATACAAGCATACAAACATATGAACATACCGACATACAATATATAAGACCTGCATACCGACATAACCGGCATACAATATATAAGACCTACACCACTACTTCTCCCCCTTTGGCATCACCAAAAAGGGATAGGATAGACGAAAGGTAGACCCGAAGGACACAAGACCGAAGTGCAACAGTCTAGAGAAAGGAAGCAAAAGAGATATCCTCATGGGTCATCTGCAGGAGGCTGGGCGTCTGGTGGGGAAAGAGGCACATGACCAAGGCGCTGTCGAATATCCGCAAGTATGTGGTCTTGATGTTGAAGGCGGTGCTGGATATGGGCAAGGGTTTGATCCCTATCATAGTCATGGTGCTGCATGTTCAGAAGAACGCGGTTTATAGCATGAAAAGCCTCAGGTGAATCTTTATGGCTCTGAGTGAGGGTGGTCATGTTGGTGGAGAGTGTGTGCATCAGAGTGGATAAGGAATCCAAGGCTGTGGAGAAAGAATCTGGATGCTGTGGCAGAGATTCCAGCATAGTGCCCATGGATGCTATGTTATCCCCAAAGGTAGAGAGTTGTTCCCCAAAGGCATCCACCCGAGTTTCCATCCCAGTGAACCGCATGTCAAAAGTCTAATAGTCTACCCAAGAGTGTTGTCCGGCTCCCTGAGTAGAACACTCTCCATGATAGTACTGTGGTGGAAGAGGCACCTCGGGATCCATATGATGATGTGAAGGTGGAGGTGGCTGCTCCTCAACCTGAACTTGAGGGGGGACATCCCCTTGACCTTGTTGCTGCTCTTGTTCTTGCTCGTCCTCACTGTCAACTTCTTCCCCATAAACTGGTATATCTCGGCATAGCTCCCCATCGGGACCATAGTAATACCCAAAATCTGTAAAGATCTTATGCTTATTATATGTATATCATCTTGTTGATCATAAATGAACTGCTCATTTGTCAAATTGATCCCAGCATAAATGAAGACGCCTGTCAACTGTGAAGCATATGGCAAGGATCGTCGGAGATGTGTGTGCTGCACAGAATGAGGATAGAAGAAAAGGAACAAACCACACAAAGGACAGTGATTTTTAGGTGGTTCGGATGCAACGACGACAACCTACGTCCACCCCTCACGATCTGTGAGGATTCACACACTATCTTGCAAAGGATTACAAGATCAACACACACACACACACTTGTGGAGAGTTCGGAACTCCCACGATGGTGCACACACACCAAATCACAAAGATATGTGAAGACTAGAAGACACACACACACACACACAGATCTACGTAGATCCACACACACACAAGTGTTTAAAAGTACAAGATCACACACTTGAAGCTTGATGAAAAACAAGGGAGAAACATAAAATGAAAAACTCATATTTAAGCTCCCCCTTAATGAATGTAGATGATCTTGGATGAAGCTTCCTCCTCAGCTAGATCTTCACTTGAATGGCCTGCAGATGTTCTTCAAAAACTTGGAAATGGATGAAGAAGTTCTTCCCCGAAACATTGTTCACGGAGCTACAGTGACATCACTCTTTCTCCCCTTGATAGCCTCTTTGATCTCCCTTGAGTGATTAGGGTTTTTGACCCCAATATGATGTATTTATAGATCTTAGATGGTCAAGGGACAAACCAGGAACCAGATCCACAAATCATGGCAAGTCTGGTGACCTTGGGATTAAACAAACCCAAAGAAAGGTGCTTCCCACGTTGAAGAACACAAGTCAACAATTGCTGCCTCAAAGCTGGCGGTCGACCGGCAGGAGGGGGCGGTCGACCGAAAATTTATAGAGTTTGAACTTTTCAGTGCTGGGAAAATCGATCGACCGGGATAGGGCCGGCGGTCGACCGAACTGTAATTCCTGTAGATTTTTGAACGCTGTTAATTCTGGTCGACCGACCCATGCTCTCAGGTCGACCGGACTGTAAAAATCCTGCAGAAACTAGTTGTTAGCCTAGCAAGTCATATCCATATGATCGAGGCTTGAGTTGAACTTATGTTGTTATTGATTTCAAGTCCATTTGAGCTCTTTATATCAAATCTCACATTCAAGCTATTAGCATTACACAAAATGGCCTTAAACACATTCAAAACTTACTCATGATTACTTTGGCATGTCATGAGATGACAAGCTGAGTTCAAAGTTTTGTTATCATCAAAATCACTTGTAGAGACTCAACAGTTCATCAACCAAAACTGTCACTGTGCACTCATAATCAGACTAAAATGATTATTAGGACTCAGTATATCAAATTGCTTTAGTATAAGTAATTCTGAGTAAACCTTCCTTTAATTTCTTAGTTTCAGACTTGGGGGAGTTATTAGCCTTAAAGCCTAAATTCATTTGATCAACCATGATGCTGTTGGCAATAAAAAAAAGGAAAAAGGAAGAAAGAAAAAAGAAGGAGAAAAGAATGGAAAGGGAAAGAGAGCCCAAATATGAAAAGGGGCCCAATTGAAGCAAGAAGGGACACCCAATGTGGAGGGGGCAAAGGCGGAATATGAAAAGAGAAAAAGGGAGGAGAGGGAATTTTTCAAAAAAAAAGTGCAAAATAGGAGGAAATTCCGCGAGCCCCCCCTCAGTCTGTGTCTCTCCTCGCTGTTGATGTTTTGTATCACCCCCGCCCCTATGTGAGTGAACATGCAACAATATGAGCAAAGAAAAGGGTGATGGAGATATAGAAGTAAACTGTGATCGCCACCAAGGGTTAACAACGCCAAAAGGATAAAGAGATGAAGGGATGGCGCCGTGTATCTTGGAAAATGATGACGAGTTGATCGCGCTTAAGGAACAGGTGCGGGGAACGTCATGGATGCAACCTCCTCTACTTCCTGCTGGCTAGAGGAAGAGGGCCTCACGTCCAATCATGCTCTCCTGCAAGACAAAGATCAACACAAAGATAAAAACTCATTAGAACATGCATGTGTAGTATCAATCCCGTAGTGATAAAATGAGGGTAGAAATTGAGGGAGAACACACCGGGTGGAGGTTTTTAACCCCTGTGGAAGGGTGAAAATAATAGGTGTGTGTGTTGTGATGAGAATAAGGCAAGTAGGAGGAGAAATCACGCAGTATAACGGAGGTAATGTGCGACGCAATATGGTGAAAAATGTAGGTAGAGTGCAAGAAAGTGCAGTTGTGATGATTTGTGAAATTGAGAGAGCTAGAACTAAGAGAATAGATAACAAAATTGAGCCTTTGAGCGTGGAATTGAAAGCTAATACTTCCCTCTTCAAGCCAGGGTCGAAGTTGTGAATCGGCGTGGCAGCATGGCTTCACCCCGAACTAAGAAAGAGCCCCCCTTCGCCACTGCGAACTGGGTTCTATTTATAGGAGCAGAAAAGCCCTAGACTTTAAGTCTGAGATAAACACCCAAAATAGGGGATTTAGATTGATAAATCTCATGGATAATAGTGGAATAAGAGTCCTGGATCAATTAGAGTCGATCTAGAAGTTTCCTCTTGGAGAAAATGGACTGAACAAGGTCTCCAAGGAGTCCTACGGCGAAGAAATCGGAGTTCAGGAAGTTTAGGACTCTCTGTATGCCAAACGGTCTATCGCACGACCGCATACGGAGCCAAACGGTCTAGGAAGGACCGCAAGGCTATGGCAAACGGTCTAGGGGGTGACCGTAAGGGTTCAGGGGTGAAACATGATGCTTTTGGAAAAGTTTGGGGCCTAACGGTCTAGTGATGACAATTTTTTATGACCTAGCGGTCTTCCCAAGACCGCTAGGCTGCTGGAGGAAAATTTTTGGGCAGACTTTTATGCGACTTTGGCAATCGGAGCATATCTCTCAAACGGTGTAGAACTAGCAAAAGTGGTAGAATAAGAAATTGTAGATAACAAAAAGATGAACAACTTTAATGAGGAAAGCAAGATGATAAAACGTGTGGAAGAGGGAGACAATAGGGCGAGAACAGAGAGAAAAAATTCTGGGACGTAGGTGAACAGCGCAGCCTGCTAGAAAAATGCAAATAACTTAAAATCGGTGGAGAATTGGCCAGTGGCGTAGAAGAAGAAAATGTTGGGATTTAAAAGATGAACAACTTTGGTGAAGGGCACTTAATAAATAGAGGAACATAAGTGGATAAAAAAGGGCCGTGTTTAGGACTGCGCAATGAAAATAGCCGAATGCTTGATGGAAGTTGACCTAGATAGGCCATAAGTCGACTTGGAAGACTAGAAGTTGATAAAATAAGCTCCAGGACTCAAAGAAATCATGATCTCCGAAGTCCAAAGGTTAGGGAATAATGAAATGGGCTCGAAATCCATCCAAGGAAGGCTCCAAAATAATGGGTAATTCGGGACATCAAAAAGGACGAATAAGAGAAATGATGTAACTTGTGGGCTAAAAACGGTTGTTAATAGATGCCCCTCCTTGATGTTCACTTTGCAAGGGAACGAGCAAAAGTGACACGGAGGTGAAATGGAAAGGAGATGGAGCGAAAGTGATTACGACATGAAATGGAGATGACGCAGAGAGGAAGCGGAGAGAACTGAAAAGCGAGCATCAAGGCAAAAGACACCCGTCACAACCAACAAGCGACATGAATTCTCCTGAAAATGCCGAACTAACCTCAAGGAATGAATGACAAGGATGAGACATGTCTGGAGAACTAAACTAAGGGAAGGGGAAAGGAAACACGACCAACCTCATCGGGGATACAATCCACGGACAATGAGGGGATCGAAAAGAACACAATGTAAGACATGGAAAAGGAAAGATAAAAATGAGGTAAAATCCAGACAAGAATCACACTAGCCAACCAGACCGAGCGGGTAGATCAAAGAGATCGTTCAAATTCAGAGTGGAATGAGAAATCTCTTATCCAAGAGAATTAAAGTGCAATCAATCATTACTGAGGAGAAACCTTGAGAGAATCACGAGACATGAATGCTCAAAAATGACATGATGCATGCTGGGCTAAAATAAAGAAATCATTAAAAAAATGTAAAGAAAGCATAAAATAGAAAGTACTCAAGGCTCATATTGCTAGACCAAGCCAAGACGGGGTCAACAGTCTTCTGCAACCACGGCGTGCGAGACAGAGTCCATCGTCCCCCACCCGACTCAAACGAGCGGCCTATCCAACGATTAATCGTATGCTCCTAGATCATCATCTTTTTTGTTAAAGGGGAACATCAGATCCCAGAACACACGGGCAACCAGCCGGTCCTTGAGAGGCTATAATAACGTAGATACCATATAGTAATGCAATAGAGAGAAGGGATAGAGAGCCATACCTGACTTACCTGTCAAGCGAAACAACATTTTTCAGATTTTTGGATATTTTTAATTTTTTATGAATTTTTAAATAAGACAACCAACAACATGAACGTGACATAACAATGAATATAACAAAATCATGAAGATGAACATAACATAACAAGACAAATATGAACGAAACATAACATATCAAAGATGAAAGAAGTAAAACATCATAAGAACAAATAATAAGCATGCGTGGCAGGATGGGACAAGACAACATAACGCGGTGGGATAGCATATGTGGTGGGACAAGGACATGGCGGGGCACGGACACGTGGGATAACAACCCCACGGGGGACAAAAGACAACATGGCAACACAGAGGGACAACAACACATGTGGCAAAGGCACGGAGGGACATTACATGTGTGACAAGGACACGGCGGGACCAAAGACATGACAAGTACGATCTTCAATCAACGCCCAAGATCAGATGAGGCAGGACCGTCGGGTTCATAGTCGTGAGGTAACGCCCTCTCATAAAGATATGATAATGAAGAGATAAGCAAAAGTTGATAAGGACATAAGTTTCAGAACAGATCGAGAGATAAGATTGAAGAAGGGAGAACAAATCAGAAATATGAATAGGAGGCAGCGCAAATGATATGGAGCAAAGGACTTGAATACCTGCAACCTGCACACTGAGCAAACAGATCATACCTATCCTCAAAACAAAGATACGTGAAAATAAAAGACATAATTTTGGATTTTTGGCACTTTGCTATTTTTTTGGATTTTGACAATATTTGATTTTTTTAGATTTAAAAATATCTGATTTTTTTAGAGTTTTAAAATATTGGATTTTTTTAGAATTTTGACAATATTTGATTTTTTTGGATTTTTTGACATATCTGATTTTTTTTGGAGTTTTGACAATATTTGATTTTTTTAGAATTTTGACATATCTGATTTTTTTTGAAAATTTAAAAATATTTGATTTTTTAGGGGATTTTGTCAAAGCAATCTGCAACACATAGACGGGCTCAAATCACTAGCTAGGGATCGTCATCTCTTCCCTCTCATTAAAGACTTCCCTTGAGCAGGGCGTGCATATGAGGGTGGCTTGCCACAACCAACCGCCTCTAAAGAACAGTGCCCCTACTAAGGCCATACCCGGGATTCAACCTAGTCTAAGAGGGAGAAGCAGAAGAAAATTGAAGATAAGCTTTATGCAGGATGAGAGACATCAAGACTCGAATTCCTTCCAGGGCACTACCCCTCAAAGAGATAGTCTGTTGCGCCGGGGGTTTGTGTCTTTGATTTTCAGACCCTTATTTTTTAGGCATGCATGCGACCGAGCTCATGACGTCCCGCAGGGAACTGTACTGCCACTCTTGCCATACCTTTGGTTTCATAATTTTGCATTGATTCATTAATTTTGATAGCCCTTATTGGCTAGATATAACATGGAAGCTCACTTTTTGAGGGTTAAGACTGCCCCTATTTGGGACATCTCTCGTATTAGGGAGTGCCTAGGTTGGTCATCTTATCCGTCAATCTCTTGCCCTTGTACTCAGCCGAGCATAGAAAAGAAAAGACATTTGTGCATACCCAAAGTATGGCCAAAGTAGCAATGGTGTTGTCTCAGAAGAATCGGCTATGGCTCGCCGTGTAGTGTGTGAAATCCCATACAAAAGGTCACCCTCAATGATCGGGGAATGAAACTAGACTCCCAGCGTGGAGCTATCACCAGCCTAAGGATGCTGTAGAAGCGAACTTTTTTTTCTTTTGACTAAACTAGGCAAACTCAACTAAAGCCACTTAAACCATGTTGAGGAAACAACATTATAACAATGCGCAGGCATAATAATAAGAGTAATAACAATGATAGCATATTCTTATGCAAAACAAAGATACCTTGCAAATCCATAGCGTGAAAGCAACATCCTAAAGCGATCTTGACCATCGAGCTTTGAGCAGCACGAGCTTTGTATTCCTTGCTTGACAGGACAAAGTGGGAGAGGACAACAAAGGGTTGAAGATTCCTCTACACAGAGGAGCGGTAGACATGAAACTGGATAAAGAATGATAAAAAGGAAGAGAGACGAGGGCTAGAACTCCCTCGTTAAGGCGCAGAGACCCTGATAACAAGGAACCAGATACAGAATAAGCAGAGATCCACTGGGATCAAGGCGGACTAAAGTCTCGAAAATAGCATGAAAAGGGGCAATGACCTTGAAATGGTGAAGAAGAGTGAATGCAAAGATAATGAAAGGACTACTGTGAAGATGAGGGAAAAGAAAAGTAATCATCCGACATGGTTGGATAAGAAGAGTTGTGGACATCCGACAGGGTCGGAGAAGAAGAATGAGGACCACCCGACAGAGTCGGGGAAAAAGAATTATAGACACCCGACAAGGTCGGGGAAGGAGAACGAGAATCACCTGACATGGTCAGGGAAGGAAAATTAGGACCCGGAAATATCCGAGGAGAAGAATCAGAAGATGTCCTAGGATCGAGATAATGAGAGGGCATAGGCCGAGGCCTAGAATTGTGAGAGGAGGGAAAATCTGGAGAATCTGGATGGGAAGAAGAGGAATGGGGGCTTGCGGACTGGGGAAGAGAGGAGAAGATGATTGAAACAGGATTTGAAGTGTGAAGATACACCACCTAAGGGTGGGAGCTGAGCAAGAGAAAGGATGAATGAAAAGAAGGGGAGAAAGAGGTGGACCCCTGAATGTACAATTGACGGCCCTTGAACTTGCATCGCCGTCTCTTCTTAGCTGAAATTGGCTTGTAATGGACCTACCTGGCGCGGACTTGGACCTTCGGCCTTCTTATCTTGCAACATCTTCTTAAATAACGGGCCCATCTAGCGGATAGCTTGGCCCGGTCATGAACATGAAGCCTCATTGGGGCGGTTGCCCCTAGACACCCCGTGCTAACCATAGGTAGACATTCTTGAACAGATAACTCTCCAGATGAATGAATATCAAAAAACCACGGAGTTTTATCACTTGGCACTAGCAGCATGAGATTCAGCATCTCCACTCGGCAATCGGGCATGAAGCATAACTCCCTTACCAGAAGAGCAGGACAAAACTGAGGGAGAGTAATGTGTGACGTTGACGTGGCCGGTATACCATCAAACCGAGGAAGATTGCATAACAAGTGAAGAATGTCCTTGGAAAATCTTGAGAATATGGCCAATTGCCCCTTGAACATGGAATTCATCAAACTCTTGGCGGCCGTATGGGTTAGCACAACTCGGGTGGAGAGCCCTTCTTGGCAGTGAACTGAACAACAATCGAGCGAGATGTGATAACAGCATTAATAATGAACCCATCGACGAGTAATGAGATTGCCACCAGCCTCGCTCGAGAAGAAACTGGCACTAGTGCACGAGAGCTTTTCTTGGCAACCATCTTCAAAAGTGTAGGCTCATCATCCCCAAAATAGCCTAGGACCAGGACTCAGACCGGCATGCAGCAAATCAAATCCTGAAGCTTGAAATGTAGAACTGGGGCCGAATCATCCTGACTCAGCTCATTGTCTCCATGGGGACCAGACCCGAGGGGCACCAAAGATAACGCACACCCGCTCCGTGGGGTGGGAGTGGATGGAGAAGTGGAGGTAACATGTTTGGATGACGAAGGTGAAGGTTTAGAAGGCGTAAGTGGGGGTAAAGGCAATGCGACTGGTGGAGGGATAGCGACAATGACAAGCTCAGGTGGAGGCAAAGACAATGCGGCAATGATGGGCTCAGGTGGAGGCAAAGGCAAAGGTGGAGGTGTAGAAGGGGGTAAAGGTGTAGGTGTAATGGTGGAGAAGGAGACGATGTTGGAGAAGGGTAATGGTGGAGATGGTGCTGACAAAAGTAGTGGAGATGATGAAGGCTGAAGCAATGGGTTAGGCGATTTGGGGAGAGGAGCTGGCGAAAATGATGGAGGGTTAGGCAATGGTGAGGATGAAGGAGATGGTGATGCAGGCAGTGAGGGTAGTGGAGGTGGTGGAGATGGAGAGGGTGAAGAGGAGGGTTGCGGTGCCCACCATCGACGTATCGACACGATGCGTTGGACGGCGTTGGGAGTGGAAGTGGTGGTGGAAGAAGTGAAGGAAGAAGTGGAGGCACTATCCTGAGTGGAGGCTTGGGTTTATGGAGGCAAAGCCGGAGTGGGGGATGGCTTAGGTGGCACTTCTTGTTGTTGCTGCTTGTTGAGATGTGCAATAATCTTGCGAATGGCAGACCAATCGACCCTCTTCTTGTCTTCTAAGTCATAAACAAACTCCCGAAACTCAGGGCAATCCTTGACCAAATGCCCCTACTAGCGGTGGAAATCACAGAACTGGAGCATATCCCCGACCGCGGGTTGGCAAGGCACAACTGGGGGGAGCTGCAATGCATGAGTGGCCATCAAAGCCCGAAAGATGTCAGTAAAACACTCTGGCAACGGAGGATAGTAAGGAGCCCGCTTCGGGCAAGGTGGATGCCAAGGGATGTGGGAAGGTAATGAAGATGGTTGTGGGGGTTGCATAGGCAAGGACGCGTGGCGACTAGTGGAGGGACTCGATGGAGGCGTATGTGGAGCGGAGTGGGTAGGTATGTAGTGGACGGCATCCACCTGCTCGGGGTGTGATGTTTCCTTGACCGAAGGTGGAGACACATGTGGTTATGCGGAAGCGGAAGGCTGACTCATGGAAAGATGACTCGTGGAGGTTTGATACGTGGAGGTGGATGTGGCGTAAGGCTGACTCATGAAAGGCTGACTCATGGGAGCGTAGAGTTGGCTTGTGGAGAGTGAAGGTTGATATGTGGAGGTGGAGGTAGATGCAAATGGTGGGGTGTATGGAGATGTAGAAGGCAGAGAAGACTCGGGGTCAAGGGAATCTTGGAGTTGTTGGCAGATGAAGCGGGCTCGGCTATAAAGTTGTTGCCAGGAGGTGATGTCGTTGAGGGCTAAGATGAAGCGGTACTCGGGCGTTGCATTAGAAATCAGCATCTTGATTTGCTCCGGATCCAGAATGTGCCCTGGGACTTGTGCGGAGAGGCGACGCCAACAATCGGTAAAGGTAGAGAACTCTTCTTTGGGCTTCATCTTTTCATGGGTCAAATCCACCATAGAATACTTGGGCCCAACCTGGTCTTGAAACTGCTGAATGAACATGTCTTGAACCATATGAAAATTCACAATCTGCTCTTGCGGTAATGAGAAGAATCAATCCCGAGCTGGGCCTTCCAATGACAGACCAAATAGATAAGCCATCAAGCGTTGGTCATGTCGAAATTGGGCCGACTCATAAATAAACTCCTTTAGGTGCACATAGGGGTCACCGACTCCACCATAACGGCGATATGTGGGAATTTGAGAGGGAGGTGGAAGCCAAAGATTTTGAAATGCAAGCGGGACACTCAATGAGGTTTTGGGATCAATTTGGCATTGGAGTTCATCAAGCTGGCGTTGGGTTTGAGCGATCATCTCCTGAGTAGGGAGAGATCGAGAAAAATGCGGGCGAACTTGAGCAAGAGATTGTAAATATGAACCAGGATGAGAATGGGTCGGATAAGAAGATCCGGGCCGAGAAGAAGAAGGGCCCATTTCGGGAATAGAGGGATATGCAGGCCTGGAAGAAGCATGAGCATAAAGACCTATTGGGCCGGTAGTATAAGGAGAAGAAGAATAAGGCCCATTAGAAAAATAAGGCCCATTAGGAGAATGGGGCCCGTTAAGATGATGAGGCCCATTAATGAAAGAAGGAGGCCCATTAAGAGAAGGAGGCCCATGAAGATGAGATGAAATGAGACGTTGGACCTGGGCCGGGTCCATTTGGCAAACAAGGCTTGATAAGTGGGCCATAAGATTAGCATGTTCCTCGGATGGATCAGAAGGATCATGGGAAGATGGGCCTGCGTGGGAAGAGGATTCCACACGAGAATAAGAAGAAGATTGGGAAGAAGAATGATACAAGGGGTTGGAATGATGCTCCATGAGGGCAAATGAAGACTTAATACAAGAATATCAAGGAGAATATAGGTAGGGAAGCAATGGCTTAATGGGCTTGAAAATAAGGGGGGGACTGACCCACTAATTCAAAGACCAAGGGAGAATTAGACTGGACACTAGACTAGACAATAGACACACAAAATGGACTAACCCAAATGGGCCTAACAACAAAACTTGTGGATGCAACACAGAACACCACTAATGGGCTTGGACAGGCCCAAATAACACAAACAATACAATGTGAGAATTTTCACCCAAGTCAAACAAGTTGATATGATGGAAAATATTTTAGAAGTTTTAATAGACCTTTTAATGATTTGAGTTAAGAATAATTCCCTCAAGATAGGAATCCTATCAGAACAAGGTCCAAACTTTAGGTTGACTAAGGTTAACTCCCTCACACTTATGTAAATGCAAGCCTAAGGGGTGGAAAGGTACAACCGACTCGGCGTCCGTGTGGAAATCCACGGCTCACAGGGACTTACGGAGGTCCCGGATAAGATCACCTAGTTGACTCCAAGGAATATAGAGGCGAGAGGATCACTTACGAAGGTAGGAATGAGACTATAATATGCAATGCATGATCCTATGTGCACCGGAGTGTATGCAATTTCTAGCCTAAAACTAGAAAATCAAGACAAGATTAAATTATGTAACCACAATGATATGGATGCACACAATATATGAAAACGAAGATAACACAAAAGACAAGAAGGCAGGACCAGAGACAAGCACAAATAGAACTCGGGAGGTAAAGAAATCACCAATGCAAAGCGTACCTGTGAGTCTGCCCCTGAACCTGCATGTAGATTTTATGCACAAAATGCAAAAATAGAGACATTATTTAACTATGCAAATGCAACCCAAATAATGCAAATAATATATGGATGGAAAGACAAGACAAAGGGGAACAATATGGGACCAACAACCAAGCAATCAGACCTTGGGAAGGCAATCAAATCATCAAGGAAAGACGTACCTGGGAACCTGTCCCTGGGTCTGCCTGCAGACTTTATGTAGAAAACGCAAAAATAAAAATAAGATTAAACTATGCAAACGTGACCCAAATGATGCATATGATATATGGATGAAAAGATAATACAAAGGTGAAAATAATGGAACAAAAATCAGCACAATCGGACCCCGGGAGCCAAAGTTATGTATCAACGAACAGGGCCCTATCAGCATTGCGCCAGAACTGCCAAAATCAGGAAGTGGTCTACTAGATGACCATTTTTAACAGTATTGCGGTCTACCAAACGACCGCTAGACTACCAGAAAGGCCCTGGCGGCCTAGTGATGACCGCTAGGCTCGTCTGGCGGTCCTAGGGACGACCGCAAGGCTCGGACAGACCCGAAAATGCCCAGAACAGTGGGAAAATGGAGAAAATACTACCTAAACATGCACATGCACACACTCAACTTGTAAAAGAGCATGAAAACAAACGTGATGGGCACTAGGTATCCCACCGCGATCGCCAAAAAATAAGGTTGTTGATGTTTTGTATCACCCCCGCCCCTAAACTAATATGTGCATGAACATGCAATAATATGACCAAAGAAAAGGGCGATGGAGATATAGAAGTAAACCGTGATCGCCACTAAGGGTTAACAACGCCAAAAGGATGAAGAGATGAAGGGATGGCACCGTGTACCTTGGAAAATGATGAAGAGTTGATCGCGCTTAAGGAACGGGTGCGGGGAACGTCATGGATTCAACCTCCTCTCCTTCAAGCCGTCTAGAGGAAGAGGGCCTCACGTCCAATCATACTCTCCTGAAAGACAAAGATCAACACAAAGATAAAAACTCATTAGAACATGCATGTGTAGTATCAATCCCGTAGTGATAAAATGAGGGTAGAAATTGAGGGAGAACGCATTGGGGGGAGGTTTTTAACACCTGTGGAATGGTGAAAATAATAGGTGTGTGTGTTGTGATGAGAATAAGACAAGTAGGAGGAGAAATCACACAGTGTAACTACAGTAATATGAGACGCAATATGGAGAAAAATACAGGCAGAGTGCAGGAAAGTGCAGTTGTGATGATTTGTGAAATTGAGAGAGCTAGAACTAAGAGAATAGACAACGAAATTGAGCCGTTGAGCGTGGAATTGAAAGCTAATACTTCCCTCTTCAAGCCAGGGTCGAAGTTGTGAATCGGCGTGGCAGCATGGCTTCGCCCTGAGCCAAGAAAGAGCCCCACTTCGCCACTACAAACTGGGTTCTATTTATAGGAGCAGAAAAGCCCTAGAGTTTAAGTCTGAGATAAACACCCAAAATAGAGGATTTAGATTGATAAATCTTATGAATAATAGTGGGATAAAAGTCTTGGATCAATTAGAGTCGATCTGGAAGCTTCCTCTCGGAGAAAATGGACCGAAAAAGGTCTCCAAGGAGTCCTACGATGAAGTAATCGGAGTTCAGGAAGTTTAGAACTCTCTGTCTGGCAAACGATCTATCGCACGACCGCATACGGAGCCAAATGGTCTAGGAAGGACCACAAGGCTTTGGCAAACGGTCTAGGGGGTGACCGCAAGGCTTCAGGGGTGAAACGGGATGATTTTGGGCAAGTTTGGGGCCTAACGGTCTAGTGATGACCATTTTTTATGACCTAGCGATCTTCCCAGGACCGCTAGGCTGCTGGAGGAAAATTTCTAGGCAGACTTTTGCGCGACTTCGACAATCAGAGCATATCTCTCAAACGGTGCAGAACTAGTGAAAGTGGTAGAAGAAGAAATTGTAGATAACAAAAAGATGAACAACTTTCATGAGGATAGCAAGATGAAGAAACAAGTGGAAGAGGGAGACAATAGGGCGAGAATAGAGAGAAAAAATTCTGGGACGCAGGTGAACAGCGTAGCCTACCAGAAAAATGCAAATAACTTAAAATCGATGGAGAACTGGCCAATGGCATAGAAGAAGAAAATGTAGGGATTTAATAGATGAACAACTTTTGTGAAGGGCACTTAATGAATAAAGGAACTAAAGGGGATGAAAAAGGGCCATGTTTAGGACTCCAAAATGAAAGTAGCCGAATGCTTGATGGTAGTTGACCTAAATGGGCCATATGTCGACCTGGAAGGCTGGAAGTTGATAAAATAAGCTCCAGGGCTCTAAGAAATCATGATCTCCGAAGTCCAAAAGCTAGGGAATAATGAAACGGGTTCGAAATCCATCCATGGAAGGATCCAAAATAATGGGTAATTCGGGACATCGAAAATGACGAATAAGGGAAATGACGTAACTTGCGGGCTAAAAGTGGGTGTCAACACTCGCGTGGTCTCCCCTCTCTCTCACAAAATCTTCCTTCACCTTGTTGTTCGACGGAGAAACCATGGCAGCTGCAGCCAAACTCCTTGACCACCAGGCCAAGGCTAGAACCGACGGGGAGTTACGATGTCTGACGTGCCTCCGCGGCAGCTCGAGTGCGAGCATTGAATGCCCGGGAGCCCCTTTCGACAATGGCAACGACGCACAGTCCATTCCAGCAAGGCTACCACCCGTCGGCAACGAGGGTAGGCGCACGACCACCCCACAAGGGGAAATCCTCCTTTGTTGTGCCCTACAAAGAAGTGGCGGCTGCAGCATCAATGGGACAGTGTCCAGCGACGATAGTGGCGACAATGGCAAGAAGGGAGTGAGTCGAGCAGCCCTGGTCTTCGAACGAACCTTGCGTGCCCCCTATTAGAAGGCCCCCGTGGTGGAAGAGAACGACTGCTAGAGAGTTGAAGAGAAGAGCCCTGACCTTCGGTCCTGCCTGCAACTCTGTTTCTGAGTGCTGAGGGTGCTGAGGGAGATAAGAGAGAGAGCTGAAAAAATGGGAGTGTTGTAGGAGGGTGGGTTGCTCGCTCTTGCATTGCCTCTTTCTTTTTCCTCATTCTTCGCACCATGATGTATGATGTTCAATAGTCTCCTTGATGTAATTTTTTCTTTAAGCAGAAATAAGATCTTGGGCTTCGCTCTCTGATTTCTTTCCATGAATATGGTGCCCATTTCTCCACTGTGTGCGCATACAAGTGTGACATGTGTATATGTTTGCTACGCCTTTGATATTTTTCTACTATGTTTTACTAGCCCTTGATCTCTGCTCCTACGAGCATGGTGTCTGCTTATACAGTAGAAATATATATATATGTATATGATGGCCATACGCCCTTTATGTTGGCTTCAACTCTGCCCACCTCCTCAATATGTGCATATGTAAGTATGATATAGTTATATATCTTCTACTTCATTTAATCATGCTCTCTTAGTAGATATGTGGGTTGCCGTTCAGTTTTTTTTAATCTTTTCTTTTGATTATGTATCGTTCATACTACGATCTACCCGTCATCCTAGTGGCCACCGGCCCGGGGTTTGGCTTACTCTATAGCCATGATTCCGGGTTGCCAACCATTGGAACCTTGTAAACTCTCCCTCGTAGCGATTTCTACGCATTCATAAACCCGCTTTGGTATTCGGCCGGCGCTATGACCGTAATGCCAAGAGGGTGAAACATTCAGGATTTGCCCCATGTTGAGCATTCTATGATGCTCCTCTCACTTTTTTTTAAAGAAAGACGTATACAATAGCTTCAAGGAAGGGACCCGGGTCTCCTCCCCTGTTTTGTCTTCAATCCCCTCAACCTCTGCTGGGATTTTGATTACTATGGGATCCCCGGTGGCTCAATCCCTCATAGTGTGGACCCCGGGTGACTCCTCTTGAAAGGGTAAACATTGGTGGCCATATGGCTCGGCGAAGATTCAAGACCACATTCTGGAGCTGGGATTGTGGCACCCCTCGATCATTGGAATCCCTAGTACGCTCATCCTCGGGATTTTTCCACGATTGATGTGGGTTATCGGGTGTTGCCGCTTCCGTGCGCACCTTGTTATTTTGGGGCCACCTTGGAGTTTCTTTGTGGATGTGCATCCGCTTAAACCCCCCAATGACTCCGGGCTAGGGGAAATGCTGCCGGACTTTTTCTAGGAGATTTGAACTTACAACAAAACCAAAGGAAGGATAGAGGAATGAATGGAATGAATACAAGCAATGGGAAATGAATTGACGCTGGCAGCCCTACATGGAGAGGTGACGGAATGAAGAGTTTGCTGTGGACTAAAATTCAGAAAATGCAATGGCCAAACATAACTCTAAATACTGCAAGAAATAGAATGAGCAAAACAGAAAATGTGAATGCTGATCATGAAACCTCCTGCTTCGAGAGCTGAAGTCTAATTTGGACTAATGTACATCAAGGGAAGTATAATGATCAAATACAATTTCTGAACTAGCTAAAACCAAAGTGGATAAAGAGTTGGCTGCTAAACATGAGTTTAAAACCCCCAGTTTAAAATTGAAATTCTTGCTCCAAAAGCATTAGCATCCCTGCATACATGTACAAATTATGCATAATCAAGCATAGGCAAAGAGGGAAAAGCTAAGAATTAAGAGCTCTCAAACCGTGCCTGGGAATTATCGCAGTGAAAGATAATGAAAGAGGATGAATGAATGAATCAATAGAAGAGATAAAAAAGGATGAAAGACTGAACTTCATAAAAAAATTAGAAACTTGAATCCTTTTTGGAATGTGCAGCTGCATTGCATTGTGTATTGTTTTCCATCATTGTTGGATCTGGATGTTGCATGGGTCGACCCCCTGTGTGTGCAGGGGTCGACCCTCTCCCCTTCCTCTCCCCCCGAAACCCAGTTTGTCCAAGAGCAAAAGAAACATGAAGAGTGAATGCTTAGATAAAACAAGTTAAATCAGAATCATAGTCTCCCTAGATGAGCAATTTCATGCATCATTCTTAATCTTAAAGCTTGTGCATCCTCTGTCTGGCAGTGTGCAGGGGTCGACCCCTACATACAAGGGGGGTCGACCCCTGCACCATGGTAGTTCTTTCTACCATGTAAAAAAAAAAGAAAGGTCTATGTGGAGCGCGCATTTCATAATAACCATTGTGAAAGGAGCCCATGCATGCATAATAAAGAATCCTTATTGAAACCATGATTCTGTTAACAATACTTTCTGCATGGTTATTGAATTTCCTCGGGCCTTGAATATATTCGTGCTTTCACTCGTCACCCCAATGCATACATGATAGCCATGCATAGCATCTTCTCAAATCGCATATCAAGTCATGAGTGTAGATAGAGTTTTCATGATCATTCCTCATTCGAATGCTTTTTTGTTATAACCCCATGGGTATATCAAATGGTGAGCGATGGAAACTCGAATTACGTTCGGGTGAAAATCATTTACTATGCGTGAGTCGAGAACTCTGCCATGTACCGGGGGTCCCCTTGCATGATACTCATTCGAGCCCTCGCGTGCCATGTGCATTTAGCCTTGCATGATCATCAAAGTATGCATCACTGCACTTCATGGTCTTTTAAAGAAAAAGGGGGAGGGTAAAGAACTGAACTCATCTTTGCATATGTTCAGGCATATACTTGCATATGCATTACATTTGCATGCATGAACTCAAAAAATGTGTTTGCACGCATAGACTCATAGGCCCTTATGCATCTTGCACGCGTTTGCTCATGTGTCGGGAATAAGAAAATGATGATGAGGAAATAGAACAAAAAGACGATGAAACCTCAAAATGAACATGAACTGAACTCATACCTTCTCTAAACTCAAGAGGGAGAAAGATGAACAAGGGAAAGAATAAGAGAGGAGAGAAATGGAAATAAAAAGAAAGAACCCACTGAATCTTCTGCCCCTGTCCGGACAGGCCGACCTGTCCAAGGGACTGGTCGACCTACCCAGAAGGTGCCATTGGTGCTGGCAGAATCGGTCGACCGACCGGGCTATTTTGGTCGATCGAAGAACCCTGCAGACCACCCCCCCCCCCAAAAAAAAAGAAGAGAAAACTGAGCTACCCTTGCTGCCAGGAGGGAGTCGACTTAGGGCGTCGACTCCTCCCTGGCCCTATTCTGTTCCTTGCCCGGCTTGAACAAGAGTCAACCCAGGGAGTCGACTCCCCTTTAGGCCGATCTGTTCTTTATAACAGAGCTATCCTAAAAAAAAAAAGAAGAGCAAACAGAGAAAAAAAAGAAAGGAAAAGGGAAAACAAAGAACTTATCATGTTATACTCATGGCAGATTGTGCACACTCATCTTTCATAATTACCAAACGTATGCTTTGTGCAGGCGTGGTAGCCTTTGGGCCTGTGATGGTCTAGAATTGCTCACATGCATACATGAACTCATATATGTCTCAAACAAGAAAAAGAAAAGAAACCTCATATGCACCTCTTTCCTGTTGTGCCCCTTGTGCTTTGATGATAATGTGGTGTTTTAATGATAGCAACATGAATGAGTCACCATATTGTTTTTTCTGTGCATTTCCCTATTTGCAACAGTGCATACATCACACTAGCACATAGTCCGTGCACATTTAATCTATCTTGCATATACATGGTCAATGCATTGATCTGTCTCACACAAACACTAACTCAGCATATGGTTGCTTTGATGTTGGAACAAGTATATACATCTGCATGCTATCAAGTCTGCACATTTATTGGTGTTATGTCCATGCATCAATGCATAAGTCTATACATCCATTAGCTCAACTCGTGGCAGAGTCTATACATTACCTGCTGTTATCTTCGTGCATCATTCTAACAAGTTTGCACATTGCTTGTAGACTGCTAGAAGTCTGCACATTCGTTGCTACTGAGTCTGTACATCATTGTCAAACGCTAAGTCTGCACAGTCTTTGTTGGCAAGTCTGTACATCGTCTTGGTGTAGGCGTGGCAAAGTCTGTACATCGCATAGTATGCACATAGACGCTAAGTGAGATGCTGAGTAAGACGCTGAGTGAGACGGAACAGTCTACAAGCAATGTACAAACTTGCTGAACTCTAGTCTGTACATTCTTTGGCAGAAAGTCTGTACATCCTCCGGTGTTTCATTGCATCAATCATACAGTCTGTGCTCTTCATACATATGCATAGTTTGTGCAGCATTTCACAAGTCTATACATTGCTTATGCAAAGTCTATACAGCTAGTGCATCCTTTGATTCAAAGTCTGTACAGCCTGTGGTCGCAAGACCAAGTCTGTACATTGTCCTGTTTAAGACACAAGTGAAGTCTGTACAGAGTTTGCCTAGTCTGCATCAGTTCAAAGTTTGAACATTCTTCACCCAGCATTCAAAGTCTATACATCGTCTTGTTGCAGGCATAGAAAGTCTGTACATTGTCATGTTTCAGGCACAAGTGATGTCTGTACAGAGTTTGCTGTCTGCACGCAGCTTGATGACTTAGCAAGTCTATACACTCGTTATCGTGCATTCAAAGTCTACACACTCTGCTGATATGTTTGTGCATCATGATAACAGTCTATACACTGTCTTGTTGCGGGCATAAAAGGTCTGTACATCCCTTGACAGCATGCCTGAGCATTCATCCTATACATACCTTGCATGCCTGATCATTTATGTTCGTTGTGCACACTTTACTATATGCATATTGCATTAAACTATCTTGCATGCAGAGTCTGCACACATGACACATAGCAAGTCTGCACATCACACACAACGTCTATTTTGCACACATGCACTCAAGTCTACACATCATGCATTCAGGCTTACGTGTTAAGCACAGAATGTCTGTGCATCGTTTGCACACTGCACGCAAGTCTGTACACTCGTGCTGGCCTGCCTGTGCATTCACTCTGAATGTATATACTTATGCATAATGCAAACTGCATCTCATGCACTTAAAGTCTATACACTCTCTCATGCACACCTGTTGTCAGCTTCGCATCCATTCAAGAGTCTGCACACTTGGTCTACTTCACAAGCACCCAAGTGTATACACTCTTTATGTCTGCATCACATGCACTCAAACGCTGTATACTTGTGAATGTAATGTCTGTACATTCATTCTCATTGTACACACTTTCTCTTATATGCACACTGCATCTAGTGCATCAAGTCTATACAGGCCATGACTCATTTAACGTACAGACTCGATGCATTCAGTTCTTCATGTCAGTTAAGTCTCTACTGATAACAGTCTGTTATTACAGAGCTGCTGCTTGAGGAGGTTAATGATGCACGCGATCCAAGAATAGAAGATGGCCCTGATCGTGACACGTGGAACCACTTTGCTGAAATGCTGCCACGTGGACTGAGGCCTCTGGGCGGGAATCATGGAGACCATACGCCCTAGCTGTCATCTGCTATATAAACAAAATTTCTCCATCTAGAGAAGCAGAGAGCAGATCGTGATCAAAGCAGAAGAGCAGAAGCAGAGAGTGAAATAGAGCACGATCCAGAGAGAAGAAAAGCAGAGAGAAGAAAAAGAGAGAGAAGAGAAGAGCAAAGAAGAGAAAGAAGAGAAAGAGATTAGCAGAAGAAGAAGAGAAAGAAGTTGAGGAGAGATAGTGAGATCGAGAGAAGAAGAGAGCAGTCTGAAGATCAGTCTCTACTGGACCGTGGATCAAATCCAGGCCAGTCAGCTCTCTTTGAGACCCATATTGTGCTTCATAGTTTACAGCTTTCCTGTTGCTGTTGTCTCTTGTTTTTGTTTTCATTTTAAACCTTTCTTCAAGCTGTTTGTCAACGTTTTGCAGTGGAGGATTCCACTGGATGGGTAAGCTGTAATCCCCAGCGTTGCAGAGAACGTGCTTCTCTGAACAGCAAGCTGTGTTGCTCAGCGGGCGAGGTGGATACCTCGGACGGGTAAGCTGTATTACCCAGCGGATGGCAAGCTGTGAGGCCCAGCTGATGTAGGCAAGCTATGATGTCCAGCGATTTTCAAGCTGTTTGGCAGCGGAATCCACACTCTGATTTGAGTGTGGGGTGGACGTAGGTCTGGAGGACCGAACCACCTAAAAACCATTTGTGCACTGTGGTTTGAATGTTCTTTTCTATCTTCACTAGATGAATGCATAGGTGCGCTCCACATTTTTGCTTATTGGTTCAACAGAAGATTTGATTAGCTTTTCAGGTTGTCTAGTTTTGTCTAGTTAGCGAACTAGATTTTTAATTAAGCGAAATTTTAAGAGGGATTCATTCACCCCCCCTCTGAATCCATCGCACCGGTCCTAACAGTTGGTATCAGAGCGGGTCTCTGACGTAATAGATCTAACAATCTGTAGAGGATCCTGCTAGTTTTTGGTGCATTTCAGAGTGGGTTTCTTGTGTTCTGTGTTTTGTTTCACCGGTTTAGTGTCTTGATTTGCTCATCTGATTTCGGTGCATTCATCATATCTCGATGGCTAATCCTCCGATATTCAGAGGTAATGATTTTGATTCTTGGTTAGAAAATTTTTATCGGTATGTAAAATCAACCGATCCTAATCTCTGGAAGGTAATAACTCATGGTCCACACAATTTATCAAAAGATAAATCTAGATGGACTGAGAAGGATAAATTGAAAGACTCTGTCAACACTAGAGCATTAGTTTTAATGAAAGAATCAATTGACAGAGCTCTAATCTCATATATTTCTTCTTGCAGGTCTGCCAAAGAAATTTTGGAAAAACTAAAGCTTACCAGGAATCACAACAAATGCTTGATGGCTGATCGGAGAAATGATAATGAAGAATCATCATCTCAGGTAAGCTCTGGATCCGAAGAAGTTTCGATTGATGATTTATGGAATATAAATGAAGAGCTTACTAATAGATGTACAAAATTAAAATCCAAAAATAAAAGGCTAAAGAAAAGAATTGAACAATGCAAATCTGAACTTACTTGTGATATTTGTCCTACATTGAAACATTCTTATGATACATGCCTAATAGATGCTCGGAATTTTAAGGAACAAAATAGTTCTCTAAAAATTGAAAATCAAACATGCTTGGACAAGATATCAGAACTTGAGAATCAGCTGAATAAGAAGAAAAATGAGCATCTAAAAAGCATGCAAGAGCTGACTGAAATTAATTCTGTAATGGACAAACTAAAGCTTGAACATGTTGAAGTTCAAAAAGAAAATGAAGATCTCAAGGCTAGTCTGAATAAAATCAGCAAGGAAACAATGCATATTTATGCTCTGCGTGAACGTAATGAGGAACTTTATAGTGAGAATGAATGGATGAAGAAACAAATTATCTTGTTTAAAGAAGATCACAGAAATTTGCTTGCTGACAAAATAAAAGTGGAGGAAAGAGAAGATGAACTAATTGAAAAATTGGAGCTTATGTCTGGAAATGGAAAATGTGATGAAGAAATCGAGAAGCTGATTAAAGAGAACAAAGAAGTGAGAGAACAAAACAAGAAACTGATGGTTTTAAATACTGTTTTCTCACAGAGGCTTCTGACTATTGAAAAAGAAAAATCTGTTATTAAGGAAGCTCAACCACAAAAACTTGAGGAGGAAAACACTGAACTGAAAGCTGAAGTTAAAAAATTAAAGTGGTTAAACACTGGCTTGTCTGAAACACTTCTCACTTTAAAAAAGGGGAAATTCACTTGTGATGGAGAATCACAAATTTTGAACAGTCTAGAATAAGAAATTGAGAAGTATAAAACTGTAAACAAAGTTCTAAGCGAATGTGTTAATTGCAGTGAACATGAGATAGCCAGTTATGAACTTCACATTGCTAGCTTGGAAAATAAAATTCATGATCTGGAAAACTCAGCATCCAAGTTTACAAAAAATGAAAGAAAAATAAAAGCTGTTGTGAAAAGGGAGGATGATAATGCAAAAGGGGGAAAAATTACACTTCTGATGTTAAGGAAATAACTAAAAACCAGCTATATGCCACTTTTGTGCAAAGCTCTGATGTAGCTGGTACCTCAAATCAATCTCCAAAACAAAATAAAAATCAGAAATCATCTTCAACATCTGTATTTCAGTTCAAAGCCCAGAAAAATGAAAAGTAAACAAAAATTGTTGAGAATAATCAGAAATTGAAAAGGAAGGGTCAAACAAAGAAGGTAAAGAATATTTTTGGTTACACCCTAAGATATGCCAACTCGGTTGAATTTGATGGGTCAATGCACAATGCTCATGCCTCATGTACTCATTCGCATGCATCTAGTCAGTCTGTTAGTAATTATGTTGCTAGGAAATCACAAGTGTCATGTCATTATTGTGACAAGATAGGGCATGTAATGGATGATTGCATAATGTTACTTAAAGATGAGCATGCTGGTGAAGCAATGCAGTCTAGGAATTCATCTGATAGAAACCATGCCACTAAGAAATCTGATGCATCTTGTTATTACTATGGTAGGCGTGGTCATCTAATGAATGCATGTTTTACAATGAAAGAAGACAACAATGTGAATTCTAGATTTTTCACACATGCTCATGGCCCACATAGATATAGATCTATTTCAAGCCAGCATACTATTTGTTTCACTTGTAACAAGCCAGGGCACAAGGCAAATGAGTGCTGGACTGAAAATTATTGGGGCAACAATAACTCAAAAGGCAAGCACCTTAGGTGCTTTGAATGTGGTAAGTATGGGCATGCAGTCAAGGACTGCTGGTATGCTTAAGGAAATCATTTTAATTCCAAATTTGTAAAATTCCCTGCAAATAGAAATTTTTTTTGCAGAAATAAAGTTGATTTTAAAGAAAAGATTCTTGTATGTTTTGAATGTGCAAAACCTGGCCACCGAGCTTCTGAATGCTGGTGGGCAGGTAATGGTAAGTCAAAATTTCATGCAAGTAACAGAAATTTTCATGCTAACTCACATAGATTCCATGATTATAATAATGTTCACAAAAAGAATTCAAGGGTTGTTACATCATGTAGATATTGTGGAAAGTTTGGTCATTTCATGAATAATTGTTACCTGATGGAGTATGATAATGATGTTGCTAAAAAATTGTTCAGAACACCTGTCAGAGTTAACTCGGGACCCAAGGCTGTTTGGGTCCCTGTAGGATCAAATTGATTAACATGTTACAGGTGTGCCTTGGAATGAAAAAGAGGGGTAAATAAACCAAGGCACTCAACATGAAGACCCCAGGGTTCTGCTTTTCAGGTTTGTTCTGAATACTCATCTTAAATTCCATCATATGAAATTGTGAACTTGAAATGATTGCATATCATGTTGATTTGTTGATGTTAAACTGAAACTTTCTGAAATGTGAATTACACAATCATGCTTATGGTAATTCTCTTCTGTCTGATTTGCATGAATCATATCTGAATGAGAGTCATTGCATAAGCATACATTTAGTGACTGCATTACATATCATCATATTGAAATTTCCAAAAAGAAGTGATTCACTGCATATAGACAGGGGGAGCCTTTCTAAATTCTTCAGTGGTGTCATTTGTCTGAACTCTTCCTGTCTACCCATCTGATTCATTGTCATATCTACATATTCTGTCTCATCTTCAGAACTCCTATTTCTCATGAAAAATCAGTCAAATCACTTGAAAAAAAATCTTCTTTGCACCAAGTTTGAGTGGTTCATATCGTGCACATAGTTGATGCATCTAGACAGGGGGAGTATTTAAAATTGGTGTTTAGTTTGTCACACTTTGAACACCTCTTGTCTAGTAATTGAATAACTCTCATCTGATTTCATATTCTCTCTCTTGATAATGGATTCTACCTTCTATTCATTAAGTTGTCAAAGAAGAGTTTATTTCAACTTTCTTCATGTTACTACCTGTCAGCTGATCTGTCTGAATTCCAGACTCAGCTACTGTTTGTTGATATACACTCTTCTGATATATTCCTTCATGTGTTGACTCTCACACCAGCATACACTCATCCTTCACATTCTTCTTAGCTGGTTTGAATAATTGTGTCTAGTGTTGATTGTTGATCAGCTGTGTCTGTATTCGGTCTGAGGAACTTAAGCTGCATGTTATGCAATTCAGTCTGAGAATTTTGTAGAAATTCCTATCATATAGGTTTAAGAATAACCACTAAATCAGATTGATATAAGATTAATGTATTCTCATATTTGTATTTAAATGAATTGAAAATATCTGAATGATAAGCTTTAATAAATCTTAACCATCTGTGTCTTAAAAACCTCAGACTCACTCATCAGATATCTGAAAATTTGAAATCAGGGCTACTTTGGTTAAGAATACATAGAGTGAGTATTGTTGTTAAACATTAACTTTGAAAATTTTGACAGGAAATAAAATCAGTGAGTAATGAAATGACTTTGTTTCACTGAGAAATTGGGTTTTCCATCAAAGAAATGGAGTGAACCTAAGTCATGAAGTGTCATAGTCACTTAAAATGAAAATTCATTGAAAACCTGACAGAGCAATGGCATGTCTGTGTTGAGTAACTAGGGAGTCTGACCTCTGATCAAGGTGTCTCCTCATGTAAAAAGACACTTATATTGCTAACTCTGTTCTCGAAGTTGAGAGGCAATGACAATTATCACACTGAGTAACTGGGTCACTTCACCTGAGACGTGTTGTGCCTCATGTAAAAAGGTGTTGATCAACTTAAATTGCTCAAGAAAAGATATAATGTGTTTCAAATGAAAATATATTAAAAATTCTATCAACTCATGTTCTTGTAAAAGTGTTTAACCTCAGTACTAATCTCTTTATCTTTCAAAGGAGCTATTGAGATCATGTGTGTAAGATAAAAATGATTGATTTTGAGTGTTATCTGACTATTTGGTTCACCTTTATTAAAACTTGGATTCAGATATGAGTATTGAGTTTAATTTGACAAATTTGGTATACATCATAATTAAATCAGATTGGTTAAGTTGCTAATTCATAACCCTTTATGATAGAAGAGTCTATTCTTCTTAAGACTTATTGTAGTGGTGCAAGCATTAAAATCCCTCATGATCATATTCATTCCTGACAGCCTGATCAACATAAATCTTGTTATTGATTATTCATTGAGATGCCTTGTGATTATTGTTGTCTACTTTTACCTTCCTATCATCAATCACTTTACTCTCCACACTGTTGAAATCTTCCATCCTGACTTCACTCATGTTCTCAAGGGGAGCTTTGGTTATTATTTGCTTCAAGAGGAGAGTAGTTCTGGATGCATGTTGATAGGGTGAGAGCTTGTTGAAGTTAGATGGAAGGCTCTATCACCACAGGATGTGGATCTAGAGGGGGGGGTGAATAGATCAACTGGCTATTTAAAAATTAGGCCTAGAATCAAATGCGGAATTAGAAGAACACTAGACGAACACAGTCAATGCACCGAATGAAACACACAAGATCTGCTGAACAAGCAATCAAACACACGAGAGGCACAAGGCTTTTAGGTGGTTCGGTCAATCCGACCTACGTCCACCCCACATTCAACTCGAATGTGGATTACTGCTGATACACAACTTCAATCTACTGGGCTTTACAGCTTGCCAACAACGGCTGGGGCTTACAGCTTATCCCGACCAGAGGAGCATCCTCTGCAACAGCTGAGCATCACAGCTTGCTCTGCTGGGCACTACAGCTTAGCCGACCAGAGGAACACCTCTGCAACCTGCTGCCTCACAGCTTGAAACCGCTGACTAACAGCTTGATAGAACAAGAGTAATCAAAGAGAAAATAGCAAGACTGAAAATAAACAAAACACACAATCGAATGGAATAAAAACCAAAACGACTGTAGTTCAAAGTTGAGCAATATCAGCTCTGGTAACTGGACTAAGAGACTGATTCACAAACTCTCACGATAACTCTCTCAACTCATCTTCTCTCTCTTTCTTCTTCTCTCCTTTTCTTCTCTCACAGTGGATCTCGGTGGCTGCTGTTTCAGACTGGATGTATAGACTTCGCCAACTTCGATCAGCCTTTATGGAAGATAAAGACTGATATATATAACAGTAGCAGGTGGATAAGGGCGCGTGGCTTCCACGTTTTCCCGCCCAAGGAATTCTCCAGATTCGAGGCAATTCCATCCACGTGTCAGCATCTGGTCACCTCGTCCTCCTGGGATCACGAGCCATGTCAGCAATCTCAGTAGAGAGTCCCTGTCAGACAGAGTATCGGATGATCAGATTAAATAACACTCTGTATAGACTTATCAGAAGAACTGCGTTGTATAGACTTCATATAAGTGAAAGCTATGTACAGACTTGCTGTATGAAGCAACCGCTGTACAGACTTTGGTGATATGAAGACTGTCAATGTATAGACTAAGTGAAGATCAATGCAATGTGTAGACATCAGTTAGAAGATGCAATGTGTAGACTTCAGTGAGACTCAATTGAAGACAGACGATGTATGGACTTCAGAACTGATGCACGATGTACATACTTCATGAGACTCGAATGAAGACAAGCGATGTATAGACTTCACTGCTGATGAATGCAATGTACAGACTTGCAATATGTGAAGGAGTTGAGTGTATAGACTTCACGATATGAAGACTTATCAACAAATGACTGTACAGACTTGACCAAACAGTCCAATGTATGGACTTGAGACATGGAGGCCAATGTATAGACTTCGAACACCTCTTGAGCTCTGCATAGACTTTGCAGTCACTGGGTGATGTATAGACTTTGGAAAACAGAAGTCTGTATAGACTTGGAAGATCAAGATGCTAAGGAAGACGGTCATTGTACAGACTTCGCCTGACACCGTCCAATGTACAGACTTTCTGTAACAGTCTGATGTACAGACTTCATGAGACTCTAGACACTGAATGCTGTACAGACTTAACCCATGCAATGAGATGCTAAATGAGACGCTGAATGAGACGCTGGACTCTGTACAGACTTTGCCCAATGCCTGAGACGCTAACAAAGATGGATGATGTTCAGACTTGCTGAAAGACCGATGTACAGACTTTCAAGCCTGAAGGCCAATGTGTGGACTTGCGTGAGACGCTCATTGAGACGCTCAATGTACAGACTTCACCTTAGACTCTAAATGAGACGGACAGTGTATAGACTTGGCCAATGCACTGTGGATGTATGGACTTTGACGCCTGCATGCTATGCAATGTACACACTTGGTGACTTCGCATGTTTGTGCAATGTGCAACCAGTGTATGGACTTGTCGTGCCTACACGGGGCGTTGTACACACTTGCTGCCTGATGCTCATGTGCAGACTTTGATGCCCAACAGCGATGTACTTGATGCTAAGGTGCAGACTTTGATGCCCAACAGCGATGTATAGACTTTGAGACTTTGAGTGTGTGTTCAGTGTGAAGACAAGATAAAATGCATATAACACACAGACAATCTGATAAAGTGATTTCATCAAAACATAAACAGTGTTGCCAATTCATCAAAACAATGTGTTGCCATATGAAGTAAAGTTACATGTCAACACCATCAACACATAGGAGTCACAACAATCTCCCCCTTTTTGATGATGGCAACCCCCTATTATGTAGAGTAGCAACATCCTGTCATACAGATGCATTTTTTGATGAAAGACATGATTTGTTATTCAGATTGTTATGCAGATGCATGTAGATGCTATGAATGACATGCTGCATGCTACAAAATGTAAGCAACTCCCTACTAACAAAATTTCCCCCTTTGCCATACCATGATGTAGATGCATACACTCCCCCTGAATCTGAATTCTATGCATACACTCCCCCTGAATCAGAGTTCTCCCCCTGAACTGAAGGAATGAATTCAGACAATATTCTCCCCCTTTGCCATCAACAAATAGGAGGGAAAGTGAATGCAAGCGAAGAGAAAGAAAGTTCAGCTGACTGGCATTCTTGGCAAGTAGTTCAGAAATTAAGCAACTAAAGCACAAAACCTTCAGTCATATGAACTGAGAAACGGCTTAGAAATTGAAATTCTGGTTTAAAGGTTATAAAAAAAAGAGAGTTCATGCACTACATTCATTGGATAAGGTAGATGTGCATGATAAAATAATAAACCAGAGTCATATTTACATGAGAGATTCAGTTTCAGAATATCTTACTTTAATAGACTCAGTAAAATATGTTAAGAGAAACCAGGTCATGTATTGAAATTAAACAATTGACATCCATGAAATTTCTTTTAAGGAACAACATTTTTAATATTGTTTCATTTAGGGCATTCAGGTACCAAAAGTCTTTTTGCGTAAGGGTATACGTTTATCAGACGCCAATACCCCTAGATACTCAACATGATGGACCATCTTGCCTATGATCAAATTCAATAGAATTAATTGACACCTTTTTGTGTGAGGGTACACGTTTATTAGACGCCAGTTACCCCCAGGTACTCAGTGAAAACAACCTACTGTTTTGATCATTTTATACAGAGATAGCTGATACACCTCATGACATGAGTGGTGTCCACTTCTTTGATGGATCACTCAGTTTCTCAGTGATTTACCAGTCATTGCTCTGTCAATGCTATTTTTCAAATGATTTTCAATGTTTTTCAATATCTTTCTTAGCTGCCCTTTATTTGTTTCAGAATGACTTGTTTAAGGACAATACACATACTTAGCTTCTCTAACATGATTTCAGATGAGTTTTCAGATTTCAGATATAAGTAACTTTGTCTGACATGAAATAAGCTACGGTTGAGAGCTTTATCAATTTTCAGCATCCTTATTTACTGATTGTAGTCTTTCAACTCTAAAGATTATAAATTTTAAACCATTAAGTCAGTCTTTAAGCAATTAAAGTTCTTATGAAAGAAGAAATCTATTTTCTATTGCTTAATATTAGAACTGACTAAAAGATTACCATACTGTCAGACTCAATCATTCAGAGTCAAGGATTGAATAGACAGCATCGACGCTGGGAGGTCAATGCGTCTACGCATCAGTTGAAGAGACAACAGTATAAGACACTGAGATAGTGTCAGTGCGTCGACTCCATGCTATTGCAGCGTCAACTCTTCAGAATAATGAGACAGAGATATTTACAGATCTCGTTCACTGCGTCAATGCCACATTATAGCAGCGTCGACGCAGCAGTTCACCTTGAAATTCTGACAAGACTCCCCCTGTCTATATGCATGCAATTTTTGCAAAAGATGACAGATCAGATGACTTTTGAAAGTTCATGCTTAATCAGACTATCTTATCGTGTAGTATGACCCATGCAGAAATATAGACATATCATGCATCTAGACATATATATGTAATGATGATCATGAGTGCAATAAAAAATATGAGAGTCATGCATTATCATAAGTCTGTTGCACAATGTTTATTCAATCTATCAACAGCAAGTCCAAATCAGAAGTTTATTCTAAGCAGCTCAAAAGTTTTATTCAAGTCAACAAAGAGTTCATTCATTATGCTGAAATTTACACAAGCCAAGTTCTCTTCTAAAAAATTTAAAATTTTCATTTCCAAGTGGCTTAGTAAAGATATCAGCAACTTGTTTGTCTGTTTCAATGAAGTCCAGTTCAATTTCCTTTTTGTTCACAGCATCTCTTAGAAAATGATATTTTATTTCTATGTGCTTAGTCCTAGAATGATGAACAAGATTTTTAACAAGGCATATGGCACTAGTATTATCACATAGAATTAGAATACATTCCAATTTTATCTGATAATCATCTAGTTGGTGCTTAATCTAAAGTACTTGGGCAGCACAATTACCTGCTGCAACATATTCAGCTTCAGCTGTAGACAAGGCTACAGTGTGTTGCTTCTTAGATGCCCAAGATACTAGACAGCCACCAAGGAATTGACAGTAGCCACTAGTGCTTTTTCTATCTACTCGACACCCAGCATAATCAGCATCAGTGTAAGCTAGAAGCTCTAACTCACACCTAGCAGGATACCATAATCCTAGCTCTTGGGTGCCTAGCAGATATCTAAAAATCCTTTTCACTGCTTTAAAATGATTTTCTTTAGGACTGGCCTGAAACCTAGCACATAATCCTACAACGAATTGAATATCAGGCCTATATGCTGTTAAGTAGAGAAGGGATCCGATCATACCTCTGTATAACTTCTGGTCAAATGGGTTACCTTTAGTGTCTTCATCCAAGCTTGTAGAAGTACCCATTGGAGAAGCTATCTCTTTAAGGTTATCCATCTTGTATTTCTTGAGTAGATCCCTTGTGTACTTGGACTGAGTGATAAACATTCCATCCTTTGTTTGTGTAACCTGCAGTCCAAGAAATAATTTGAGCTCACCCATTGAGCTCATTTCAAACTCATTAGTCATTGTTTCAGAAAATTCCTCACACAATTTGGGGTTAGTTGACCCAAAAATGATATCATCCACATAAATCTGTACAATAAGAATTTCAGAATGACTCACCTTTGTAAACAAGGTCTGATCAACTACTCCTCTAGTGTAATTTTGATCAGTGAAAAACTTGCTCAACCTGTCGTACCAAGCTCTGGGAGCTTGCTTAAGACCATAGAGAGCTTTATTTAATTTGTAAACATGATTAGGGAAATCTAGACATTCAAATCCAGGGGGCTGTCTAACATAGACATCCTCATTAATTTCCCCATTCAAGAATGCAGATTTTACATCCATCTGCTGGAGGATTATACCTAGGGAACATGCATAAGCTAATAAAATTCTAACAGCTTCTAATCTGGCTACAGGGGCAAATGACTCTTCAAAGTCAATACCAAACTCCTGGTTGTACCCCTGAGCAACAAGTCTGGCTTTATTTTTAACAATATTCCCTAATTAATCAGATTTATTCCTGAAGACCCACCTAGTCCCTATGACTGTTCCATGATCAGGAGGTGGGACCAAGTGCCACACCTTGTTCCTGTCGAACTGATTAAGCTCCTCATGCATGGCATTAATCCAATGCATATCCTTGAGGGCACAGTCAATGGACTTGGGTTCAATTTAAGAGACAAGAGCATATGCATTTAATTCATGTTGAATTCTCAGGTGGCCTCTAGTCCTAGGGGGGTCATGCAGATTTCCAATTACATTATCTACAGGATGATCTTTAAGATATCTAATGTTAACAATTGAATTGTCATGTGTTTGATTTACCTTCCCCTGAACTGTAGGCTCCTCTTCATTAAGTTCTGTATGTCCTTCTTCATCCTCGGATTTGTCTGCAGGATCTCCTTCCTTCAAGATTTCACCATTGTCTTCATTCCTGCATTGACCAACGTTAGAATTTACCAAGGATTCATCAAAAACTATGTGTGGAGATTCTTCAACAGTTTTAGAGTTCAGATTGTACACTCTATATGCTCGGGTGTTTTCAGAATAACCAAGAAAGATTCCTGATTCACCTTTAGGTTCAAATTTATCAAGGTCTCTTTTATCATTTATATGAATAAAACATTTGCAACCAAAAATCTTGAAATGAGCAATAGAAGGTTTCTTACCCTTTAAGATCTCATATGGTGTTTTCTGGGTAGAAGGTCTTACCATGACTCTGTTAATTACATAACAGGCAGTGTTCACTGCTTCAGCCTAAAATTTCCTTGGTAGACCACCTTCAACAAGAAGTGTACGACCCATCTCCACTAGGGTTCTGTTCCTTCTCTCCACAACCCCATTCTGCTCAAGTGTCCTTGGTGAGGAGTACCTATGGTTGATTCCATTTGACCTGCAGAGTTCATCAAACTGTGAGTTTTCAAACTCACCTCCATGATCAGTCAAAATGTTTTCAATTTTCTGATTTATTTTAACATAGAACTCCTGAAATTCTGAGAAGGCATCACTCTTATTAGATAAGAAATAAACCCAAGTATACCTAGAAAAGTCATCTACCATGACAAACCCAAACCTCCTTCCTGATAAGCTGACAGATCTGGTTGGCCCAAAAAGATCCATGTGTATCAGCTCATAGGGTTTGGAAGACAGATTTTCAGTTCTAGACTTAAATGACTTTCTAGTTATCTTTGATTGAGTGCATGCATCACAGATTTTATTTTCTTTCTTGAAGGAAACTTCAGGAAGTCCTCTAACCATGCTATGCTTGTTTAGTTTATGCAAAATTGTATAACTAGCATGGCCTAACCTACGATGCCATAAAAATGCTAAATCTTCTCTATTGGCAGTAAGACATAGGTTAGAATGCTGAATATCATCTAGATCTATCATGTATGTGTTATTTATTCTTTTTCCAGAGAATTTTATAATTTCTGAATCAGGTTCAAAAACCTTGCAGCATTGAGAATCAAATAAAACCTTATGACCCTTATCACACAACTGGCTGATACTAAGTAAATTGTAAGCTAACCCTTCAACCAGCATAACATCATCAATGCAGCAGGTAGAACACTTACCTACCTTACCTGATCCAATGATCCTACCCTTTGTATTGCTTCCAAAGGTGACAAGGCCTCTTAGCTTTTCAGTTAGCATGTAAAACTTGGCCTTATCTCCTGTCATATGCCTGGAGCAGTCACTGTCCAAGTACCACAAGTTGCTCTTGGCTGCCAGGCATACCTGCACACACAATTAGGGCAAAGAGTTTGGAACCCAAGTCTGATTGGGCTCCAATGCAGATGAAGTGCAAGTAAAGAAAGAAAGCATGGTTTTGGGAATCCACATTTGTTTGAAGCAGTTCTGTTCAGTGGAGTTTCCAAATTTCTTTTTGTTTTGCTTTTTCTTGTTGACTTTCTTCTTATATGCACCAACAGAGTTATTCACAGAATTGTTGTTATTGTGCCAATGCTTCGGCCAGGTTGCATTCATAAAGTTTTGGCCATGATAGTTCCTGGGCTGGCTGTGGAAATGTTGGTAATTCCTAGGCATCCGACTACCATACCCATTTTCCCAATTTCTGACATAGGGTCTGTAAAAGTATGTAGGTTGATGAACATACCCTGTATACATCCCTTGAGTTCCAGTCCACCCACGCCCATTAGGATAGATTGGCTGTATGGGGTAGTAGGACTGAACTCTAGGTGGATTGAATTTGTTGGGCTGACTTCTGAAAATATTTTGTCTTCCCTGCACCCTTGACCCTGCTGACCTATTCATAGGTTTTGGTTGGGTCCTTTTCTGTGATGATGGTGGTGAAGACTTTTTGGCATTGACATGGGGTTTGTTTACCTGAACAGGCTGACCCCTAACATTGGGTTGAGCACTAGAGCTAGGTTTGGAAGTCCCAATTCTACTAGGCTCACCTACTTTCTGTTTGCCCTTCTCCTCTGCATTTAGCTTTTTCAGATTCAAATTTATCTGTACAGCATTATTAGAATTCATGTTGATCAGAGGTCCTTTCTCCTTTTGTGCAACAAAGGAAATAGTTTTCATTCTAAAGCTTTTAGTTGCACTAGAGTTGAATCCTAGGCCCTCTCTTCTGAAATTTACCCTTGACCCCAATAATGCATCTAAATTTTCAGATCCTTGGGTCATTTTCTCAATTATTTTTAGCTTATCCTCATTATCTTTCTGAACTTCATCAATAGATTTTTTCAACTCATTATTCACATTGAGGACAGCTTCATATTTTTCAGAAGCAATCTTTATCTCATTTTCATAATTCTGAATTTTCAGTTTCCATGCATCAATTTCATTGTCTAATCTCACATTTTCTTCCTTAGAAATTTTTAGTTCTTTATTGATTTCTTCAAATTCAGAACATGTGAGTTTCAGATTACTGTTCTAAGTTTCTAAGCAGGTAATTTTATCAGACAATGAAGTATCATTTTGCATGATTTTAATTTTTCTTCGTAGATGCTTGTTTTCTTTTCTGACCTCATCTACTCTATCAGTAAGTTCATCATAAGCAACCATCCAATCAGTAATAGTAAAATTTTCATAGCGAGAGGATACCTCATCAGATTCTTCCTCTCTATCTTCTGAGCTGGTTGCCATGAGACAGATTGGCTTCTCAGCTTCAACTTCACTGTCCGAAGTGACGCTCAAGGATCCCTCGTCCTCATCACTCCAGGTACTCACCATAGCTTTTCCTTTTGTGTTCTTCTTCTTGGACTTGTCCTTGAGGTTCTGATTTGTCAGACATTCAGCTTTAAAGTGACCCGCCTTCCTGCATTTATAGCAAACATTAGTTTCAACTTTCTTTACACGGTTTGATTTATACCTTGTGTCTCGGCGGGCACTGTTGGGATTTCTTCGGCTGAATCTTCTTCCTTCCTTCTTGAGAAATCTCTGGAATTCCCTAGTAATCATGGCAATATCAGCATTTGCCACTTCTTCTTCAGATAAGCTTTCTTCAGTTGATGATCCGTTGGGGCTGGATCGATTGGATCTGCTAGCACCAGCCTTCAGAGCTATAGGCTTCCTCTTTCTGTCAGCCTCCTCTATCTTCGGCATATTCATCTCATAAGCCATTAGAGATCCGATCAGCTCATCTGCCTTAGTATTGTGCAGATCTCTTGACTCTTCCATAACTGTGGCCTTGGTGTGCCAAATTGGAGTCAAGGATCGCAAGATCTTCCTGACTACATCATACTCAGAATATTTTTTCCCGAAGCCTCTGAGACCATTTGTGATAATAGTCAGTCGAGCATACATTTCCTTGATCGTCTCATTATGCTTCATCTTGAAAGCTTCGTATTCTGAAACCAGTAGATTAGTCTTAGTCTCTCTGACTTGTGAAGTCCCCTCATAGATGACTTCAAGTGCATCCCACATTTCCTTCGCTGAGGGGTAGGCAGATATTCGTGAAAACTCGGTGGGATGCAAAGAGCACTGGATTGCATTGATTGCACTCCAGTTGAGTGTGGACCTTCTAATTTCTTCCTTGGTCCATACATCTTCATTTGGGGACAGCTCGAAAGGTCCCTTGCTAACCACCTTCCAAATTTCATAATCTTTAGCCCTCAAGAATACCTGCATACGGTGCTTCCAGTATGCGTAGTTGGTTCCATCGAAGTATGGGGGCTTGGATGTGGAGTGTCCTTCAGCTATCATCCCTCTTCCGTCCATCTGTGCTTATCCTCTTCGGGCGGTAAGTCCCTGTAGAAGAGTCTAGCTCTGATACCAAGTGTTGAAGTTAGATGGAAGGCTCTATCACCACAGGATGTGGATCTAGAGGGGGGGTGAATAGATCAACTGGCTATTTAAAAATTAGGCCTAGAATCAAATGCGGAATTAGAAGAACACTAGACGAACACAGTCAATGCACCGAATGAAACACACAAGATCTGCTGAACAAGCAATCAAACACACGAGAGGCACAAGGCTTTTAGGTGGTTCGGTCAATCCGACCTACGTCCACCCCACATTCAACTCGAATGTGGATTACTGCTGATACACAGCTTCAATCTGCTGGGCTTTATAGCTTGCCAACAACGGCTGGGGCTTACAGCTTATCCCGACCAGAGGAGCATCCTCTGCAACAGCTGAGCATCACAGCTTGCTCTGCTGGGCACTACAGCTTAGCCGACCAGAGGAACACCTCTGCAACCCGCTGCCTCACAGCTTGAAACCGCTGACTAACAGCTTGATAGAACAAGAGTAATCAAAGAGAAAATAGCAAGACTGAAAATAAACAAAACACACAATCGAATGGAATAAAAACCAAAACGACTGTAGCTCAAAGTTGAGCAATATCAGCTCTGGTAACTGGACCAAGAGACTGATTCACAAACTCTCACGATAACTCTCTCAACTCATCTTCTCTCTCTTTCTTCTTCTCTCCTTTTCTTCTCTCACAGTGGATCTCGGTGGCTGCTATTTCAGACTGATGTATAGACTTCGCCAACTTCGATCAGCCTTTATGGAAGATAAAGACTGATATATATAACAGTAGCAGGTGGATAAGGGCGCGTGGCTTCCACATTTTCCCGCCCAAGGAATTCTCCAGATTCGAGGCAATTCCATCCACGTGTCAGCATCTGGTCACCTCGTCCTCCTGGGATCACGAGCCATGTCAGCAATCTCAGTAGAGAGTCCCTGTCAGACAGAGTATCGGATGATCAGATTAAATAACACTCTGTATAGACTTATCAGAAGAACTGCGTTGTATAAACTTCATATAAGTGAAAGCTATGTACAGACTTGCTGTATGAAGCAACCGCTGTATAGACTTAGGTGATATGAAGACTGTCAATGTATAGACTAAGTGAAGATCAATGCAATGTGTAGACATTAGTGAGAAGATGCAATGTGTAGACTTCAGTGAGACTCAATTGAAGACAGACGATGTATGGACTTCAGAACTGATGCACGATGTACATACTTCATGAGACTCGAATGAAGACAAGCGATGTATAGACTTCACTGCTGATGAATGCAATGTACAGACTTGCAATATGTGAAGGAGTTGAGTGTATAGACTTCACGATGTGAAGACTTATCAACAAATGACTGTACAGACTTGACCAAACAGTCCAATGTATGGACTTGAGACATGGAGGCCAATGTATAGACTTCGAACACCTCTTGAGCTCTGCATAGACTTTGCAGTCACTGGGTGATGTATAGACTTTGGAAAACAGAAGCCTGTATAGACTTGGAAGATCAAGACGCTAAGAAAGACGGTCATTGTACAGACTTCGCCTGACACCGTCCAATGTACATACTTTTTGTAACAGTCTGATGTACAGACTTCATGAGACTATAGACACTGAATGTTGTACAGACTTAACCCATGCAATGAGACGCTAAATGAGACGCTGAATGAGATGCTGGACTCTATACAGACTTTGCCCAATGCTTGAGACGCTAACAAAGACGGACGATGTTCAGACTTGCTGAAAGACCGATGTACAGACTTTCTAGCCTGAAGGCCAATGTGTGGACTTGCGTGAGACGCTCATTGAGACGCTCAATGTACAGACTTCACCTTAGACTCTAAAGGAGATGGACAGTGTATAGACTTGGCGAATGCACTGTGGATGTATGGACTTTGACGCCTGCATGCTATGCAATGTACACACTTGGTGACTTCGCATGTTTGTGCAATGTGCAACCAGTGTATGGACTTGTCGTGCCTACACGGGGCGTTGTAAACACTTGCTGCCTGATGCTCATGTGCAGACTTTGATGCCCAACAGCGATGTACCTGATGCTAAGGTGCAGACTTTGATGCCCAACAGCGATGTATAGACTTTGAGACTTTGAGTGTGTGTTCAGTGTGAAGACAAGATAAAATGCATATAACACACAGACAATCTGATAAAGTGATTTCATCAAAACATAAACAGTGTTGCCAATTCATCAAAACAATGTGTTGCCATATGAAGTAAAGTTACATGTCAACACCATCAACACATAGGAGTCACAACAGAGCTGTTTTCTTGTCATAAGGGGGAACTCTATTTCAGTGAACTATGTTTCATTCTCTGTATTTGTGTGCTGAATTTTGTGTCTCAAACCATCTCCTTTTTGCTTATGTCAAAGGGGGAGAATAGTTTGACGAGTCGGTGTGACTCATTATGTTGCCATCATCAAAAAGGGGGAGATTGTTGTGCCCCTTGTGCTTTGATGATAATGTGGTGTTTTAATGATAGCAACATGAATGAGTCACCATATTATTTTGTCTGTGCATTTCCATGTTTGCATCAGTGCATACATCACACTAGCACATAGTCCCTGCACATTAAATCTATCTTGCATATACATGGTCAATGCATTGATCTGTCTCACACAAACACTAAGTCTGCATATGGTTGCTTCGATGTTGGAACAAGTATATACATCTGCGTGCTATCAAGTCTGCACATTCATTGGTGATATGTCCGTGCATCAATGCATAAGTCTATACATCCGTTAGCTCAGCTCGTGGCAGAGTCTATACATTACCTGCTGTTATCTTCGTGCATCATTCTAACAAGTCTGCACATTGCTTGTAGACTGCTAGAAGTCTGCACATTCGTTGCTGCTGAGTCTGTACATCATTGTCAAACGCTAAGTCTGCACAGTCTTTGTTGGCAAGTCTGTACATCATCTTGGTGTAGGCGTGGCAAAGTCTGTACATCGCATAGTATGCACATAGATGCTAAGTGAGACGCTGAGTGAGATAGAACAGTCTACAAGCAATGTGCAGACTTGCTGAACTCTAGTCTGTACATTCTTTGGCAGAAAGTTTGTACATCCTCCGGTGTTTCATTGCATTAGTCATACAGTCTGTGCTCTTCATACATATGCATAGTTTGTGCAACATTTCACAAGTCTATACATCGCTTATGCAAAGTCTGTACAGCTAGTGCATCCTTTGATTCAAAGTCTGTACAGCCTGTGGTCGCAAGACCAAGTCTGTACATTGTCCTGTTTCAGGCACAAGTGAAGTCTGTACAGAGTTTGCCTAGTCTGCATCAGTTCAAAGTTTGAACATTCTTCACCCAGCATTCAAAGTCTATACATCGTCTTGTTGCACGCATAGAAAGTCTGTACATTGTCATGTTTCAAGCACAAGTGAAGTCTGTACAGAGTTTGCTGTCTGCACGTAGCTTGATGACTTAGCAAGTCTATACACTCGTTATCGTGCATTCAAAGTCTACACACTCTGCTGATATGTTTGTGCATCATGATAACAGTCTATACACTGTCTTGTTGCGGGCATAAAGGTCTGTACATCCCTTGACAGCATGCCTGAGCATTCATCCTGTACATACCTTGCATGCCTGATCATTTATGTTCGTTGTGCACACTTTACTATATGCATATTGCATTAAACTATCTTGCATGCAGAGTCTGCACACATGACACATAGCAAGTCTGCACATCATACACAAAGTCTGTTTTGCACACATGCACTCAAGTCTACACATCATGCATTCAGGCTTACGTGTTAAGCACAGAATGTCTGTGCATCATTTGCACACTGCACGCAAGTCTGTACACTCGTGCTGGCCTGTCTGTGCATTCACTCTGAATGTATATACTTATGCATAATGCAAACTGCATCTCATGCACTTAAAGTCTATACACTCTCTCCTGCACACCTGTTGTCAGCTTCGCATCCATTCAAGAGTCTGCACACTTGGTCTACTTCACAAGCACCCAAGTGTATACACTCTTTATGTCTGCATCACATGCACTCAAAGGCTGTATACTTGTGAATGTAATGTCTGTACATTCATTCTCATTGTACACACTTTCTCTTATATGCACACTGCATCTAGTGCATCAAGTCTATACAGGCCATGACTCATTTAACGTACAGACTCGATGCATTCAGTTCTTCATGTCAGTTAAGTCTCTACTGATAACAGTCTGTTATTACAGAGCTACTGCTTGAGGAGGTTAATGATGCATGCGATCCAAGAATAGAAGATGGCCCTGATCGTGACACGTGGAACCACTGTGCTGAAATGCTGCCACGTGGACTGAGGCCTCTGGGCGGGAATCATGGAGACCATACGCCCTAGCTGTCATCTGCTATATAAACAAAATTTCTCCATCTAGAGAAGCAGAGAGCAGATCGTGATCAAAGCAGAAGAGCAGAAGCAGAGAGTGAAATAGAGCACGATCCAGAGAGAAGAAAAGCAGAGAGAAGAAAAAGAGAGAGAAGAGAAGAGCAAAGAAGAGAAAGAGATTAGCAGAAGAAGAAGAGAAAGAAGTTGAGGAGAGATAGTGAGATCGAGAGAAGAAGAGAGCAGTCTGAAGATCAGTCTCTACTGGACCGTGGATCAAATCCAGGTCAGTCAGCTCTCTTTGAGAGCCATATTGTGCTTCATAGTTTACAGCTTTCCTGTTGCTGTTGTCTCTTATTTTTTTTTCATTTTAAACCTTTCTTCAAGCTGTTTGTCAGCGTTTTGCAGTGGAGGATTCCACTGGACGGGTAAGCTGTAATCCCCAGCGCTGCAGAGAACGTGCTTCTCTGGACAGCAAGTTGTGTTGCTCAGCGGGCGAGGTGGATACCTCGGACGGCTAAGCTGTATTGCCCAGCGGATGGCAAGCTGTGTTGCCCAGCGGATGGCAAGCTGTGAGGCCCAACTGATGTAGGCAAGCTGTGATGCCCAGCGATTTTCAAGCTGTTTGACAGCGGAATCCACACTCTGGTTTGAGTGTGGGGTGGACGTAGGTCTGGAGGACCAAACCACCTAAAAACCATTTGTGCACTGTGGTTTGAAAGTTCTTTTCTGTCTTCGCTAGATGAATGCATAGGTGCGCTCCACATATTTGCTTATTGGTTCAACAGAAGATTTGATTAGCTTTTCAGGTTGTCTAGTTTTGTCTAGTTAGCGAACTAGATTTTTAATTGAGCGAAATTTTAAGAGGGATTCATTCACCCCCCCTCTGAATCCATCGCACCGGTCCTAACATTTCCTGCATCTAGAGTTGTGCATGATTTGCATCTTAGTTCCATGTATATACATGTGCACTCGCCATCTAAACAAAAAGGGGTGATACATAACCAAAAAAAAAAGTTGAGCCAGGATTCAACTTGAAGGCTCCCAGTCTGAAAACAAAGAGAAAGGAACAAAAACGAATCCATGAGTCAAGATGAAACAATAAACTAAAACAAAACAAAAAAAATCAGTCAATCAAAAAAAAGGAGGAAGAAAAGCATGCTGACCTGCCAGTTGTTGGGTCGACCTAGTCCATGGCTGGGTCGACCCAACTTCTAGTTGGCCCGTGCCAGCCCTCATGCCCCCTTCAAAAAAAAGGGGGAGAAAGAAAACAACAAAACAAAATGATACATAATCAAATGCTTCCGGTAACCAAACAAGCAATCGCAACAAACCCAAAGGGATTATACAAAAAAAAAAGAAACAATCAAAATTCCAAAAGGATAAAAGAAAAGGGAAAATGATGATAGAAGAGGGAGCTGTTTCTTTGTTCTGATGAAGGTGGGGTCGATCCACCTTGGCACTTGGTCAACCCAACCCCCTCCAGCCAGCGGGCCCTTTACTGTTTTTGGACTAAAACTCAGCAAGAGACAAAAAAAAGCAAAGTGATGGTAAAGAAAAAGGAATGAAGTGATAAATAATAACCTGTAATAACTCGATAATAATATAATAATATGATAGAAAATGATAATCAGATAGAAAAAACCCATAAAAGAAATATACCCTCGATGAGAGGATTCAAATGGCGTGCTATCCGGATTTCTTCCCTGTGACCCCGAGTAAGGGAGAATACCAAAGATGCCCTCGCAAAGTCATGCCTGGCTCCCGGGGATTCCCCCCTTTTATGGTTGTGGCACGACCTCACACTGGGCCTATAATTTACGGGATTTGACCCGTTTAGCTGGAATTCAACTAAATTCCATGATTCAGTCAAATATTGAACTTGCCGTGCCCCGACATATATATGTTTGATTTTATCGTTACGCCTGTATTGATTTTGAACCCGGACATTTGTCAGAATATGAAATGGTCAACATATGACCGATATGATTTTAAATATCCCGCACCCTAAGAGAAGGGATGCTATTTTTTTAACATATCTTTCGCTCATTTCAAAAAAAATTTGATCTTTAGGCTATGAGGCCCCATTTATTGGCGATTAATCAAAGGTTTTCTCCTCTCCGAAGGGATGTAATTAACATCGTGACCTTTATGGCATGATGGGTCTCCAGTCCTGACCCAATACCCACGATCGTCTGGTTAGTCAGACGGAGTGCACCACGGGCTTCAGACCACTTTAGTCTCGAAGCCTGAACATATTGTCACATATGTGACTGGCACGCCCTCGCACGATAAAACTGATAAATAATACCCCCGATACGCCGATACAAAAATATTTAAAGAATTTCGAGTGCGTCCAACAAGTTGGCACACCCGGTGGGACTGGACCACCTTTCATCTCTTTGCCAAGATTTGGGGCCTCATGGCCTCCTTCCTAAAATTCTAACTTCCTCAATTTTAAATTGCAGGGGGAAGGACGAACTTCGAAGAAACCGATGGTGGTCACGTTTGGACCTTTGATAGTTGCTAGCCATGCGGAGCATGGCTGTCTGGCAGTGCCGATCCGCTTCAGCACTTCCCCCCGGTGGTTGGGTTCCCCAACTTTCTCGAGGTCATGTTCGTGGACCTCTCGGAGGCCCGAGAGATCGAGTCCGTCATCGCTGAAGGAGTGACACCCAAAGGAATGAAGATGGTGGGCTTTTATGTCCACCACATTGATGATCGAAAGAAGCGTGCACTGGCTGTCAAGCGGGCAGCTAGGAAGAATGCGGATACGCTATAAGGCCGGCTATCCAATTCGGGCAAGTCCATCATGATCGGAGACGCCCGAGTTTCCCTGAACGGCCAACAGGCCACGATCGCACCCGACAAGGTCATCCCAATAGTGCCAGTGCATAAGCAATTTCAAGCATTGGCCCAAGAAAAAATGGACCACTCTGGGTCAAGACCGAAAGGGGGGTTGGCGCCAGAACCAACCAAATTCAAGCAAATGTGGGTGCCCAAGCGGCGAGCCCTAGTCTCAGTTCAGCCGGAGCCTGCCATGATCGATAGGTCCAAAAAGAAGGAAGAAGAAAGAGAAAGGAAGATCGAGATGCCACTGTGGGCGTCCCAAAGGCTAGTCTGCCAAGCCCACGGCCAGCGGGCAAATATTCATTCAAATGAAAAGAAGCATGGCGAGATGTCCGAAAGAAGACGCCTCGCCTACAAGATACCAGCACAAGCTAGAGTGCCACCCCCTATGGTCTGCCCCACCAATGGGTAAGATGATGTCGCTCCGACCGTACAAGAATACCTCCGCGGCCTCGGAAGCACCTATATTGGGACACAATGGCCCCCAAGAGCCATGAATAATGCAAAGAAAAGCTGGGGGTAACGAGTCAACCCGAGAAGTATATGAGACGTAGGATCGGGCTGCTACAAGCCACCCCTCCACGAAGAAGATGCACCGAGAATCTTGGTAGTTGACGGATTGACTTCCCTTGGGCGATTAGCCAGGAAAATAATTCAAAGAAACAAGAAATCACGGGTATTCACCTGCAATATGGTCTGCATGGCCACCCACCATGGGGCTCCGCCTGAAAAGCACGAGAAGGAGACCAGGCCCGATGAAAGGTCAGGTCTCATCACCCTAAGGAGGAAAGCTACAATTAGAGCAATACAGGCCCTTGCGGGCGAAACTGATCCAGATGTGGTCTTAATGGCTGTGAACATGATTGCGACTGAAGATGGTGATGAGAAGCTGACACCTTTTCCGGATATCCCAATGGCAGAGGGAGGTCAGGCTTCTAGCCCTTCTGTGCCAGATTCGGCAACAGTGATGCTACTGTAAAGATACCGACAGGAGGTCGAAACACTAAAAAAGCAACTCAATGAGCTGAATGTGTATGCCTCGACCTCAAGGTAGGTCGGGGTTCCTCCTCAAGCCTTATAACAAGGCACCAATCAGTTCGAGGTTTCACCGCAAATGACGACCTCTCAGTCGGCACCAGATAACACTGGGGGCATGTTCCCGATACCCCACCTTGCCTCTCAACAACGGGGAATTGCCTCTACACCTCAAGCGATGGTGTTGACAATGCGGCAGATGTAGCAGACACACTTCTGCCCAAGTCCCGTGGACCCGGTGGCGAACATGATGATGGTAGAACAGATGATAGAGATGAAGCTGGCCAATACAGGCAATGATGATTATGCCATTTTCGATGTGTACAGAGTACCCTACCTTGCCCATCATGTATCCAAGAGACTGCCTCTCGGCATCTACAAGCCACCGAAGTTTGATAAGTTTAATGGCCAATGTTCGCCAAAAGAACATATAGCCTACTACATCAACATGATGGCCGATCTGGCGGCCGATGAATCTTATCAACTAAAGTTCTTCGGGTCATCACTCACGGGGCTTGCCTTCGAGTGGTACTCGAACTTGCCGGTCGGGTCTATCGGTGGCTGGCCGGATATGCAACAGAAATTCCATGAACGGTTCCATATCCCTGAGAAGGAAGTGACCATGACCGAACTATATGTTGCCAGGCAGAAAAATGATGAAACAACCCTAGAATATATCCAAAGATGGCGGAACCTCAGCATGAGGTGCAGGCGTTGTGGACGCACTTAAAAATATCTAGGGTTTATTCTTTTGTCATCTTTTCAATTTTTATTTATTCGATTTATTAAGTGAGAGGGCGTGCCAGTCGCATATGCGATAATGTGTTCAAGATTCAAGACTGGAGTGGTCCGAAGCCTGTGGTGCGCTCCGTTTGACTAACAAAATGATTGTGGATATCAGGGGTGCTATTCTTGCCCCTGGTGGCTATGCTACAGTCTCCATGATGTATCTATCTATTGTCAGTCTTTGCAGGCCTCTTTCTCTCACATCTTTAGAGAGGCCAACCAGGTTGCAGACTCCCTTGCTAGTCATGGTTGTACTTTGTCCTCGTCTCCCACTCCCTACGTCTCTTGGGCTGATCTTCCCACTCTTGTACGAGGGCCCTATCGTCTTGATAAGATAGGGTGCCCCTCCATTAGGCCCTAGTCTCTTCGCTTGTTGTCTTTATTGTACCTTTCCTTTATGTTTATTATTAATAAAACTGCCTATGAGGTGTGCGGTGGTGGAGCGATCTACTCATTACCTCTCTGAGGGGGTGAATGCTCTCCTGCCCTCCCCTTTTAGGTATTACCTTACTAAAAAAAAGATTGTGGATATCGGGTCGAGACTGGAGACCCGCCGTGCCATGAAGGTCACGGTGTTAATTACATCCCCACGGAGAGGAGAGAACCTTTGATTAATCACCAAGATAAGGGGCCTCATGGCCTAAACATCAACTTTTATGAAAGAACTGCATAGCATGTTAAAAAAAACGTTAGAATCCCCACATTGGGGTACAGAAGAGTATTTAGAGTCATGTCGGTCGTATACCTACCCTTTCATTGTTCAGACGAATGTCCGAGTTAAAACGTCGCAACATGTTGGTGAAAGTCGGAGCATGTGTATGCCGGGGCACAACAAATTTATTATTTGAAGAAACGTAGATGTTTGGTTAAATCCCGATCAAACGGTATTAACTTCATCGGATTATCGGCCCAGAGCAAAGTTGAGCCATGGCCATAGTGGGGTGGAGCCCTGGAGCCCAGGCGTGCCTTGCAAAGGCTATATTGATATTCCCTTGGCAAAAGGGTCAAAGGGGAAGAGCATTGGATAAAAGCCATTAAATCCTTCAAAGAGGCCATCTTGATGGATTTTTTTTTCTTCAGGCAGGTTATCCTTTTTGATCTCATCCTAGTCTTTCATTTTTCTTCTTTTTTTTTGGTTGTTTTCGGTGCAAATCATTTTTTTCTTTTTTGTTTCTTCCTCTTTTTTTAAGGGGGAAAAGGCAGGCCTGTTGTGAAGAATAGGCCTGCCTGCAAGGGGGTCGAATCTTGGAGTCAACTGCCTATGGGTGTAGACACGCTATTCCTGACATCACCCTGAGAAAATCTCATATTACCATATGACGCCCTGCAGTGGCTTTCGCATTTTGAATCGCTTGAGTGCTTCCCATTCTTGGGTCTTCTTTTGCCTTTTGAGTGGATAACGTGATGCTTCTTCGGCATCCGAAAACCGTCTCATTACCGAAATCATGCAGCATATGCACGGCATCGCCACCAATCGGACGTACCGGAAGATTCCAAAATCAGGAGATGTCTGGCGGATGGCTGCCAACGGCCTTTCGAGGGGGTCCGGCTGATTCTGATGGAGGCGTCCAGGAGACTGGACGCCTCCATCATGAAAAATGAAAAATATAATAAATATAATAAATAAAAAAATTGTGAAGGCATCCAAGGACCTGGACGCCTCAGTATTGAGGCGTCCAGGGGCCTGGACGCCTCCACACTCAGCATCCGGACAATCCCGACACGCCGTTCGATTTGACGCTTCGGAAAAATCCAAAACGTTGAGGCGTCCAGGGGCCTAGACGTCTTCAATTTCTGACATCCGGACAAGCCGAACTGCCGCTCAATTTGACGTTGCAGAAAAATCCAAGAATATAAGGACGTCTTGCCAGCTAGACGCTTCCACTCGTGAGTCACGGGTATCCACCAAAACTACGTGCTTTACCCACTGTCTGCGGCTTTCGGCGGAGTTCCGGTGGGCGGACATGGAGGCGTCCAGTCTCCTGGACGCTTTCATAAAAATATTAAAAATAAAAAAATAAAAAAGGTTTTATTTATTCTTGGAGGCGCCTAGGGTCCTGGACGCCCCCATCTTGAGGCGTCCAGTCCCCTGGATGCCTCAATCTACCTGCCCTCTATAAATAGAGGGCCCCCTCCCTCGAAGGGAAGGGGATTCAGATCCGACAGAGGAAGGAGAGACTCTGCCGGATTCCCTTTCTAACCCGTGGGTCTTTTGTAGGGGGAGGTTCTGCCGGCTTCTCGGGTGCCCGCGCTCGCGAAAGGAAGCCCGCCTTCGTCCACCGTGCTTCCACGTCGTCCCTACGCTGCCGAAGCCCCGCCGGATCCCGCCATCGGCACATTCAATATGCCAATTCTCTCCCTTTTCTCCGTAGTTCTTTTGCATTCATCATCTCGCATTCTCCGTCTCCCTTCATAAGGGAGTCTTCTTTCATACACGTCTGCATAATTCCATTCATCATAGCATTTTCCTCCTACTCGTATCCGAGAGGGGTTTAAAAACAACACCAACCAGGTGTGTGTATTGCCACGATTTCATTATTCTTCATTAAGGGACTAATACTACATTGCCATCTTTTCTGATCCACTTGTTTTGTGTTTGTTTTTCTTTTGCAAGGGTAACCAAGGAAAGCCCTCTCCATCGGTCGGTAGAAGGGAGAGGAAGAAGCAACCCGTCATCTCCCGCTTTTGAGGTAGGCGCGATCACTTTCCTTATTTTGGGGTCTCCGGCCCCTGACGATCACATCATATTCTCGAGGCCGCGGAGAGTCATTTCCCGCAATGGCTATTTAAATTTCTGTCACTTATATTCTGCATTGTTCTTATATCTGTTTCTTATATCTGTTATATTCTCGAGGCCACGGTGAGTCATTTCTCGCAATGGCCGTTTAAATTTCTGTCTCTTATATTCTGTTCCTTATATCTTTTATATTCTTGAGGCGGCGGCGAGTCATTTCCCGCAATGGCCATTTGAATTTCTGTCATTGATATTCTGTGCTGTGGTTATATCTGCTCATATTCTCGAGGCCGCGGCGAGTCACTTCCCGCAATGGCCGTTTAAATTCCTGTTGCTTGTATTCTGTACTCTTCTCATATCTGCTCATATTCTCGAGGCCGCGGCGAGTCACTTCCCGCAATGGCCGTTTAAATCACTGTCATTTAAATTCTGCACCTTTCCCATCCCCCGAGGTCACGGAGAGTCATTTCCCGCTATGGCCGTTTAATCCCCATATCTTATTATATTACATCTGTCCCGCACGCCCCGCCGGAGCAATCTCCCGTGGTGGCCTCTCTTCTCTTCTCTCTTCTTTATGTGGTGCAGCAAAATGAGTCCCTCACGTGCTCCGCTTCGCCTCCTCCGACAAATTAATTCCGCGTGACGTCGCTCACAGATTGGCGATCACGGTGGGATGCCTTTCGCTTTCCCTTTGTGACAGATCTTGTAACTTCGGCACCGCCTGTGCCCCCCCCCCACCTTTGCGCCCTCGCGCGCTCCAGTTGTGCTCACAGTAGCACTTTCAGTTCTTATCCCTCATGCACCTCGTGCACTTCGCCCCTAATCCCTTGTGATTCATTGAGTGTTGATTATATCTTTGTTATCTCTGTTGTTTTCTTATATTCCATATATCTGTCAGCATTCATTGCATACATCCATCCTCCTTTTCTACCTTTTTTTATTTTCTTTTAAGGATCACCCTCTCTTAGTGATGGAAGGACTCTCCGTTTGAGAATTCCTCTCAACGGACTAGGATCTCCTCCACTGGGACCTCCGTAAGTCCCCGAGAGCGAAGGATTTCCTCCTCGTTCACTGGGCTGGTTGTACCATTGAAGTTCCCCGGAGCTAGTAACACATTCGTGGCAAGAAGAGTGACCCTAGTTGACACGGCGGTGAAACAAATTGGAATTAGGGTCCTCCCTATTTTTGTGTGAACTTCCGATCTGGTTAAAAACACACACAAAAATTATCAAAATCAAAACAAAAAAAAGGGCGTAAAGGCATTCACTTGTTTGATAATCTTTGCTATCTGTGTGTTGGTGTATGTTTTTACGTTCTGGAAGAACTTTGAGCATGGCTCACGAGTCTTTTGAGGAGAACCACCCTGGTCGTGGTCAATCAGTCGAGCCACGAGTCCATGCTATGGACTCGGGTCCTTCTTATGAGCCCTCACGTGAGGTGCAGGTTACCGCAGGGGACACATCCCCGCCACAGGACATCTCCTCTTTGCTAGGTGTCCTCGCCAACACGGAGCTTACCTCTGAGCAGCTCCGGGCCTTCCAGGCCATTCTGAAAGGAAAATATGTTTCTCCCGCCCCCTAAGAGTCAACTCCAGCCATCGCACCCCTCCAAGAGTCGGTGCAGGCCATCCCATCTCCTTCACTGGCGCAAGCCATCCAGTCTCCCTCGCTTCAAGGGCAGGCGAGCCAACAACCACCCTCATTCCAATTCCCTTCACAATCTCAAACCCCTGCTGTTCCCCACATACCGCTCCAGCCGGGGCCAACTATCGGCGGTCCGTCAGCTCCCTCTCATTCGGGGTTTCCCCCTCAAGTCTCTAGGAGATATTTTCCTCCCCAGTGGCAGGTGCCACCTTCACCTCCCGAGGAGCTCGCCCAATCGCTCCTCAACAGGTTCAATAGAATGGACGAACAGTTTCAGAATTTGAAGAAAATGGTGGACGTGAAATCCACCCGGGAGGTTGCTTTGCCAATCCTCCCGGTGATCCATCTTCCTCCCTCTGAAATGCCCACGTACCGCAGGTACAATGGCACTGGCAACCCCTTTATTCACCTCAAGGATTTCATGTATGAACCCTCCTATTGGAAAAATGACCAGAGATCCCTAGCATACCTCTTTCGGAGATCATTGGATGGTCCTGCGCTAGAGTGGTTCTATTCTTTGGAGCCTGGCGAGGTCGAGAACTTTGATACGGTGCAAAGAAGATTCTTATAAAAGTATCGGGATAGGGTCGGTCCCTCTCTTTCCATTACCGACCTAGTGGCCGAGAAAATGAAGCCCGACAAGGATTTTGTCCGCTATGCCTACAGATGGAGGTCCCTGGCAGAAAGGATAAGAGATACCCTCTCAGAGCCTAAACAAGTAAAGATGATTGTGTCCAATGCAACCCCACAGTTCAGGCACGTCCTGACTATGAACAAGCTTACCACAATGGAAGAGCTCTATGAAAGGGCCCGGTATATCCAGACCCACTTAAAAGACTCCCCCATTATGCATATGTTTGAGCCGCCGAAGTCCAAGGTGATCAGAAAGACAGGCACTGGTGTCCCAAGTGGAGCGACAGAAGGGGTTGTAACAAATGAGCAAGTGAGTGCAGTCAACAACGCCAACTATGCACTCAACCCAAGGCCTCCACAAATGCCCCGACTTCCCCTTCAACAAGGTCCTTTCCCCTCTCGTCCTCCACCCCAAAACAATCCACCCCAGAACAATATGCCTCAACCACTTCAACCCCAGCAACAACCCCGACCCCAGCAACAACAACCGCCACTTCAGTACCACCAAGTTCCACCCCTAGGGAATTATGGCCCCCCACAGCAACAAAGGAGGCCGATTGGCCCCAAGAGAGCCTATTGCCCACCATTGCTAGAGACTTTGGTAGATATTTTCAGCGCCCTCATGGCCTCAAACACACTCATCCTACCCACGGAAAGGCTCACGTGGCCCCCGAATGTTGATACCTCCAGATACTGCGTCTATCACAGGCAGCCAGGACACACATTAGAGAATTGCTTTCAATTTCAAGATTACATCTACGATACGAATGATGAAGGCGGAATTGACTGGGATGAAATGAGACGATACGTCGCCACTCTCAAAGCCAGGAGACATCCTCCTGGGCCACAGTTCCAGCAACAATAGCAACTTCAACAGCAGCCACAATAACAACCACAACAACAACAACAACAGCCTCAGCAGGCACAACAACAATAGCCCAACATAGGCATAATCCAGAATCCATTACCGGAGCACCAACAGCCCAATCACCAAGTCAACCCCATCTCCTCCTTCCCGGAAGTCGGGAGAGAGCAGGTGTGGCACCCAGAAAGTACCTCTATTCTTTCTACCGCCAACCCTATCATCATGCAACCCCCTCGCCTTGCCTGGGTAGCACCTCTCTCTCATCAACCCGCATTACAACCTATAGTACTACCTTCACCATTTCCACCACCATCACGCCCTCTCATTCGCACCCCTCCCATTAACTCACCAATGACCTATCAGCCAACACCCTCCACTATGCCCTCACACCCTCTCATCTTCTCTCACCCTCCCATTTTGCCATCCACCTCTACTACATCTACCCCTATGCCTTCCAGACCTCTTATCATCCGTCAACCATACGTGACCCCGCCCGTCTCTATAATACCTCCACCAATGCCCTCAAAACCACTCATCACCCACCATCCACCTCAAAATCATTACCCACCTTAAGCCTTATCCATGTCCACTTTGCCTCCACCTTCCGAACCCCTTATCCTTCATAACCCGTATAATATCCCCTCTACCTCCACCATGCCTCCACCTAACAAACCCATCATCAAAATCCCTTCTCCCATTGCTACTTCGGCTTCATCAACCCTCCCTCTACCACTCCCCCTCAAACCTTTGCTTAAACCCACACCTAATCCCGTCGAGGTGCAAAAACCGCAGGCAATGGTGCTCCGGAGTGGAAGGATTTTCCATAGGGTTTTCCCTCAGAATAGTCAGGACCCCAAGCAGTCTAAGCCAGAAAAGGATGGAGAGCAGCCAGAAAAGTCTATCCCTGGAATACAGTATGATTTGTTAAAACACCTGGATAAGACGCCCGCTCGGATCTCCATCCTTGAGCTGCTTTAAAGGTCCACGTCCCATCAGGCGGCCTTAATGGAATATCTTCAAAAGGTCACGGTGAATGAAGACCTCCCTGTAGAGAAGATTTCAGCCGTCCTGACACCAACAGACAAACAACCGGCCATCATGTTCCACAACTACGAGCTCGCCCCCAAGGAAGCTCGAAAGTATGCATTGTGTGTGTTCGATAAAAATTAATGGGGTATCCATAAACCCGTGCCTTGTAGACACGGGTGCGTCTATAAATGTGATCTCCATGAGCACCCTTCAGTTGTGTGGGGTCGACGAGGAACAGATAAGACCTTCCTCGATCACAGTCACAGCTTATGACAATAGCAAAAGGCCACCACAAGAGATGATTATCCTGAGGGTAGAGCTAGGCCCTGTGTCAGTCTCCACGGAATTCCATGTCCTCGACAAGGACCCCACATTCAAGGCCATACTGGGTCGCCCCTACATTGAAGCCATGGATGTTGTGCCTTCCACCAACCATCAGTGCTTGAAGTTTCCTTACAATGGGAGAATTATTAAAGTGGTCAGTACACCTGTCCTTCACACTGTGGATGCTATCAACACCTCTCTGCCCTCTGTTTGGCCGTCTCATCGGCCCATATTGTCGCTGATGGATGTGTGTGATTCATCTCACATTCCACTAGCACCAAAGAAGCCGATCAAGGCAACAACGTCATATCTCCCTTTTCATTCCAATGGTTGGGAGATTATGAGGAATATTGACTATCAACAGGGCAAAGGTCTGGGTGCACAACTACAAGGTAGGCTGAAACCACCAAAGGAGATCAGGTCGAACCGCAGGTTTGGCCTAGGCTTCAAAGGACCACTCAAGACGGATTGGAAGCCCCTCACATGGACCCTATCAAACCACTTCAACAAAGGGCCCATTATTCAGATGGGGGATTACCCGCAAGAAGCACATGGGGGATCACATGCTGTATATTTGGCTGAAAAATATCCGAGGGTCACCAAAAGAGGAAAGATCAAAGATCCAGAATACGAATGGGACAAGTGGTTTGATATACGGGATATTTCCATTGCACTGGAAAGGATGTTCTCACCTCCACAGCTTGAAGGACCGCCATTGATCTCCGAAATGCTAGAGAATGTCACTACTATTGCCAAGGTTCCAAACTATCCTCGTCCTCGCCAGAAGGACTCTGTCACCGGCGGATCTTCATCCGTCATCAATATTGCCACCGATGGCTCATTAGCCATCGTCTTCTCCATTCACTCACCTCAGCCTTCACTGATGTCTTCCTCTTGGGCCAGACGGTTGTCTGACGATCTTCCCAGGTCCCCTTCTATATTTACATACCTGCGCGGGTTTCTCAACCCGCGCCAGGTTTTCAATCATGATCTGCTCTACGAGCCTCCCAATCCTTTAGCCATAACCACCTTTCCCCCTCCTCCGATTTCTTTTCATTGTTTTGTCATCAAAAATCAAAACGAAAAAAAACGTCAATTTTCAAACTCCTCAACAACACATCATTGTTGAGGAAACCTCCTACATCTCCCACGAGTGCGTCCCGCCCTGCGGGCCACCCGTCCAAGGTCCTATGAGCGACCTTTTTCACCCCTCCTCTGAGGGGTCTTTCCCTGTACATTCTTCGGCATCTTCTTTAGCTTCTTCTTCATCCGTAGGACAACCCAGTCAACCTAGGAATAATGAGTCAAGGGTAGTATCCACAAAGAAATCCAAGGGTAAGCAGATCCCTCGTCGATTCCTTCTGGATTTAGCCACCAGGTGTCAGGCCCTTCTTGTCATCCCCCAGTTGCTAGAAAATTCCATCCAACTACCGGGGATAGAATGTGTGGGCAATTGTGTGATTGATGAAGGATATGGGATTTATGAAATCACCGATGAAGAATACCCTATTGAAGAAGGCTATGAAGAATATGAGGATGCGGCTGGCGCATATGCTAGTGGAATAAGGAGATTTGACGAGCCGTCAGTCGCCGTAGAAGAGTCCACCAAAGAAGTCAACTTGGGAACTGAGGAAGACCCTAGGATCATCCTCATAAGTGATAATTTACCATCCTCTGAAGAAGAGGCCTGTGGAAGCGGATTTTTTATTTTTTTATTTTATTTTATTTTATTATTTTATTTTTATTTATTTATTATTTTTTTTTATTGGCGTGCCAGTCACCGAAGTGATGATTTCATTGTGCGCTCGATCTGACTTGATCAGTCGATTGTGAGTGATCGTGTCTGGACTAGAAGTCCGTCATACCATAAAGGCTATGACGTTAATTACGCCCTTCCAAGGAAGGACAACCCTTGATTAAACGCTAAAGGTAGGAGGATGACAGCGGTAAAGCCACATGCTTAAAAGAGACGGAAGTCGTTCACTTGCAAGACATTAAGTGGATTAGACGAAGCAGGGGTTGGTTATTTTCGGGATAAAACCGACGGCATATTCCCACCATCTTGGACCATGCCAAGTGGGGAATAGGAAACCACCCATGCAGTGGCAGGGTGGGATCCGTAAAAGATCGGGCATAACTGACCCAGAATCCGAGTAAACACTGGCGTAACATGACGCGCCCCGTGCGTACGCGATGTTGCATCTATATCCCCCTTCAAAGGACCGTCGGAGAGCATGTAGGGACATAGCTCCGTGGGCCAACGGGGTTGAGAGAGAGGACATCACAGCTACCTGGCAAGGTATGTGTAAATTTCGGCAGCATGTCCCCTCAACTTGGATTATGCCAAGAGAGGATAGGTCATCATCCACGGAGTGCCGGGATGACAACCGAACGAGGATGGGCACCGGGCCCCGGGACATCGCTTACCTTTATTCCATCGTTTAATATCCCCCTGAAATCCCTCGGAACTCATATAATGACATGGCCCTTTGGGTTCATAAGGGTGAAATCTGGATCGGGAATGAGGACTGTAGGGGAGGCCTTCCCCATTACTATGTCTTCTCAAGGCATCCATGACGATCTATGAACATCCCCGGGGCATATGTGTATGGAGACTAAAAGATTGAAGGATGTCAGTGCAGAAGAGGGCCTCGGACTGGGTTTCATCGGCCGGAGAAGGAGGGGCTCTCGGCATGGTTTTAATTTGACAGAGAAATAGGGTTCTCGGCATGGGTTTAGCTGGCCGAATGAGGGGCTTCTCGGCATGGTTTAGGGGTTCAAAAAGGGGGGTCTCGGCGGCGGCTTCCCAGCGCGCTCATGGCCGCGCCGAGAAGGTGGCGCCGAGAGGCTTGCATGGAGGGGCTTGAATAGGCCTATAGGGAAGGGGGTCTCGGCATGGAGCTTCCCGGCGCGCTCCTGGCCGCGCCGGGAGCCTGGCGCCGGGAGGCTTGCATGGAGGCTCACGTGAGAAGGGTTGAAATGGCCTTTTTTTTGTCGTTTAGCCGAAGAGGGAGGCCTCTCGGCTGGATAGTTCTCGGCGGGGAATTGTGCACGCCGAGAAGGTGAAATCGCTGCAGCGTTTCAGGGTTCAGACGATGCTCTGCTTTTGGGATTCCTGAGTTTTCTGGCTGCGATTGAAGTTGAATTTGAAGTATAGGAGGGGGGGTTTCATGGATATTTCCCTAAGAAAGGGCCAAGGGGGATCTGGAGGGTAGGATCGATGGGGAACGAGACCATCGTCTGGATTTCTGAAGACTTTGTTTTATTTCTGCCGCCGGTCGCCTGGGGATCAAGAGATGATTGTCTCTGATCCCCCGGACGAACCCAATAGCATCTAGAAACTGGTGACTGAGGAACCTTTGGCATCAAACTCCAGACCCTAATCATCCAAGGGATTAGAATGGAGGGTCGAGAGATCGAGATTGTCATTCGCTAGAATCCGCGGAATAGCAGTGATCTGAAGAATCGATATACCCTCGTATAGCCAGCGGTTCAGGGGACCAAGAGATTGATGTCTCTGGTCCCTGAACAGCACAAGGAGGGGCCCGGTTTTCATGCCTCTAAAGAGAAGATTCGTATGAACCATTAAATGTTTTGCATAAATGATAAACATACAAAGATAAGCAGAGAGCAGACATTTCGATCAAAGGAGAGCAGACATCTTGATCAGTAGATCCCCAAATGGGTCACGTTGACATTTCATTGCATCGCATCGAAGCCTTACATCGACTGTGAAATAGAAATGCAAAGCAGAAAGATGGAGATTGAGACCGAAACTCGCCGGCTACTTTCGATAAATCAAGACAAAGGCTCACTAGATTACATCGGTAAAAAAAAAAACATGGGGAGGGCGGAGCATTGACTCCTCTCCCTCCCCCTAGTAGCCCACCTGGAGCCCTTTTCTTCTTCTTTTCTTCTGCTTCTTCTCTTCTGCTTCTTCTCTTCTCTTAGCCGAGGGGGACTCTCTCTTGGCAGGACTCCCTCTCTACTCTTTCTTTTCTGGCTTCTTTTTCTCTTTTTTTTCTCTCTTTTTGTTCCCCTCCTTTTTGTCACTCTCTCCAGGCATCCATCTGTTCGAAGGGAGAGGGTTTTTATACCCGTTTCCCCCCCTTCTCGGCAGGCTTCATCTCGGCGCGCCCCAAATGGGGCTTCCCGGCGCGATTGCAAGTGGCTCTCGGCGCCCTCTTTTGGGCTTCGGCAAGTGGCTCTCGGCGCCATCCTTTGCAGGCCCAATTAAAGCTTTTTAGCCACTTTCACAGGCCCATTTGGGTCTTTCAAGGGCATCATCACCCAAAAGGGGTCTTCCATTGGTGACACAGCTTGTATCATTATTAAGGTTTTCATCAGTCCGTAGACAAGGGTCTCATCAGTCCGTAGACAAGGGTTTCATCAGTCTGTAGACAGGGGTTTCATCAGAATTGCCATCTGAACGGTGACAAGACCGGGTATTATCTTATCGATATCGTCAGTTGAATGGTGACGAGCTCGGGCATCAGCTTTAGTCCGGAAAGACTTCCGCCGGGTGTATAATCTGTGGAGACCATTCTTCTTCTGTTCTGACTTTGCAAAAGCCTTTGCAATCTTCATCTGCCGGTACCGGCTTCATCTTCATCTCATATTACATCTGTCAGTAAGCCGACATTTGACTTACCCTGACATATCATCCGTGGATTCTTGGACGAAACGGTAGTACAGCTCTCATTAAAGGGCTGGAAGGTCTCATCAGTCGAGTGACTGCTGCTTTATCAGTGCTGCCGACTGAGTGACATTGACACCGGGCATCAGCTTTACCGACAAGGGCTTTAGCAGGGTAGACAATTGATGAGCTTCATCATTGGTCTTTCACTGTTGGTCTGACCCTCTTTTCAATTATGTTTTCACCCTGGTTCATTTTCCAGGTGTCAACAAATGCCCCCCACCTGCGGGCGGCGTAAGCGCAGAATAAGCGGCACAGGGGTTGCAGGTGTCTTTCATCATTCGAGGGTATCTTCCTCAATTTGTCTTTAATCCGGTTCTCAGACCTGATCATCTTGATGCAACAATATTTTGCACTCTTACCTTCCCTTTTCACATTTTCATTCTTCATACTTTCTTTATTTTCAGCGATTTGGAGCTTCTCGGCACGGGCCACAAGCTTCTCGGCATGACCCTCTCAGCGCAAAGCTTCTCGGCGCGAAGGATCTCTCGGCGTGGGCTTCTCGGCGCGGACGAAGGGGCTCTGGGCCTGGGGCTTCTCGGCACGCCCTGGCGGAAGGGGGCCTCGGCCTGGGGTTCTCGGCCTGGGGGCTTTCGGCCTGGGGTTCTCGGCGCGCTTTTTGGCCGCCTGGAGCTCTCGGCGTGGAGGGCTCTCGGCATGGAGCTCTCGACGCGCTTTTTGGCCGCCTGGAGCTCTCTGCGTGGAGGGCTCTCGGCGCGCATTGCTTCGCGCCGAGAAGCTTCTCCCTCCCCTTCTCTATTTAACCCCCCGAGAGGGTTTTCTTTCTCATTTCTTCATCTTCTTTCTCTTTCTTCATTTCTTTTTCTTCTTCCGTTTTCTTTCATCGGCGGGAGCTTTGTCTCCTCTCGGCCGCCCTCGTCTTTCTTCCCGTTTAGTCGGATTTCACCCGGGTAGGACGATACTAGGGATTTAATCTCTTTTCCTTTCAGGATCACCCCCTCTTGGTTGGTGATTCCCTATTCTTTTTGGGCAGACCTCGAATAAGGGGAGATGCTGCCGAAATTTTTATAGAATCTCATGTTACAATCTACACAAGACTGGCTTTTAATTCACACTTTTTCTTCGACTGCAGGCATTGCAATGGCTTCCAGTTCTGATGTTGCATCTTCCGGAGCTGTTGGTGCTAGCTCATCGGCCCAGCCAGACATATCTCGGGCCACAGTAAATTGGCTGAATGTGCATAATCTGGATTTCGGCTATGACAGGATTGCTTCAGTTGACAAATCATCTGACTCTGAAACTGACACCGTGTCGACAGCCCGGGTATACTCCACGGCGACTGAGACATGCTTCAGGCGGGATGGTAACTATCGGCCAGACCTCCCGAAGGATCGACATTTGATGCCGTTCATCCGGACTTTCACAGTGGGCGGCATGCGAGATTACCGGATAGCTCACGTAGTCGAAGCTGCCATCCTTGCTGAGCGAGATAGCCTGAAGGACTCAGTGTATCGCAGCAAGGCCATCTATCTTCCTGGGGAAAAGCGTGACTGGGATGCCGTCCTTGGCATATCGGAGCTGGAACCAGAGAAGAAGATGCTGGTCCGGGCCCCGGAATTCACACCTGCCCGGTGGGATAATGCTAGCGGCCGAGTTCATAGGGAGAAGCCCGGCTATGGTATGTTGTTGGCACCATTAAAGTGGGGATATCGCGAAGAACCCTTCGTGCTAAATTGTTCGGCCGTTCAGTTCAAGTACCTTCTGGCCGTTGGCTGGTTCGGAGACACCAAAATCACTGACGCCCACCTATTCTGAGTGGGGGCAGTGGAGTTTACAGAGTTTGTTCTGATAGAATATGCCCCCCTGCTAATCAGAGCAGGGGTGTATCACAGTGTCTTCGCTTCTAGATTCCGGTATCCCATATCCCGAGGGCTGTGCTGTGGAATGTTTGAAGTGTTCTGCCCTTTATTCAACACTTTCTATACAGCAGAGGGGGAGACATCTCTGGATCTCTGGAGTTTATCACAGCTCTCCGGCCTGCCCATTGATGGCGAGCCGTATGAGGAGGTTTGCTTGTCAGATTCCGAGAAGGATAGCTCTGATGGCGAGGGCAAGTATTCCCTCGGCTTCTCATATCGATATTTGATGAAGGTATACCGCTCCATCTGTCTGGCGTACAGCAGGGGGTCCTCTAAAGGCTATCAACCCCGAGAGAAAGGCAGCAAAATGAGGGTCCGGATAGGGTAGTGGATCCAGTATTTCTTTGACGGTCCCCTGAAGTATGCAGACTTTCCTTCTATGGGTCCGGCTGCTAGCAGGCAGGTAAGGGCTCCCCGTTATAAGTCGGCGCTACCCTCCTCATTGCGCCGCGCAGGCAGCGGTGGTCCCAACCCAGCAGGCGTAGACCCCATCACACACTGCGTGGCCTATTTTACATTTTGGCTGTGCACTTTTACTCTCCCACAAGGGGACGAGACAATCATTCGGCCAGAGGCCATATATCCAGCTTGTCAGATGGCATGGGGGATGAAGCTGTCGCTCTGCCCAGTGGCCCTGTGCTTGATATACAAATCTTTGGGGGACCTGTACAAGCATCGGACTCCCCGTTCTTTGAGGACCGTGGGTCCTTTTCATTTCTTCAACAGTATATTCCCTGAATTAGCTCCGAGAACCTTGCAGGCGGATACAGTGTCACCCAGGATGGTTGAATTTGCCAGCGCTGAGCCTGGTCCCTTTTATGATCAGCTGTTTAAAATAAGGGGCCGACTGATAAAAGTACCAGTGGACGCCCCCGGCAGCATACATTTCTGGAGCTTGGCAGCAGGTTCAGCTCCTTTGATTGATCCTCAGAGAGAGTGCAAGCTGGAAGAAATAGAGACATATATCCACCCTGTCTCAGGGGTCAACACTGCTCGGCCAATCCTGGAGCCGGAGCTGGTGAGATGGGCCATGGCAATTCGGCCCAATGTTTTGGTTTATAGGAAGGGTGGTCTACTTCTGTTGGAGCCATACTATCCGTTCCACTTTAGGCGAAACTTCGGCTACGACCAGCATATTCCTACCTCGGCTACCCAATTTCCCTTAGATAGCCGGGCCAAGCACGGGTCCATCATTGTTGGCGAGGGCCGGTTGTGGTGGGATTTCTATCATCGCCAGGATGATGTAGTTTTCAGGGTGCCCCCTGTTTCTAACCGTGTTCCCCGGGTAACACCAGAATATATCAAATGGTGGAATATCCGGACCGGCTTTTATAGGGACGGTAGGGGTGCCTTCTGGGACGTGGCAGAGCGCTCCTTCCTGAAACAGCAACCTGGGCCGGTGTTTGATATTTCTGAAGCCCACTTGAAAAAACTTTACTCACAGCATCTGAGGGAGGCGGAGAATTATCTTACTCAGCGGCGGGCCTTGAAGGAAAAGAGTTCCGAGCCGCTTGCTCATGTCTTCGCTGCTATCAATGAGGACACCTTTATGCAGAGTTTGAAACATCTGAGCCATGTAGGGGGCACTCGCTTGGAAGTGCAGCAATACCCATTTCCTGTCGAAGAGCCGCTCCCGACAGTAGCTTCCTGGAGGGGTCCAGTTGATAGATTTCATCCATATAGGACGTTTGTACGCCGAGAAGATAGAACTCAGACGTACTATAGACAGACGTCCTGGCTGTTCATTCTGCTAAATTTGCATGGGTTATCTGCAGAAAGCCCGATAGTTGGCATATTGAACAAGCCACTATTTATATCATTTCATTATGTCGATGGTTGGGGCATGGACCATCTTGACTTGTTTCGATGCCTTGACTTTCGCGGCTATAATGATCTGGCGGCTTTGGTAGAGAAGTGCCAGATATTCGGTGATGTGTGCTGGCTCATCAAGGAGGCTGCTTCCCGCTCCAAGGAGGTAGCTTACATGTACTGGCCACTTTCTGTATTCTATGACGGCCCGGCAGGTAAGATTTCTTCTTTTCTGATTGCAGTGTTTTCTGCTTAGCATCTGAACTTCGCACCCACTGATCCCATCATCCTTCTGCCATTCTCCTCAGACCGGCCTGATATAAAGCGGCAGGGGCTCTATAGAAAGATTATTGCGCAGGCCGAGAAGCCCACTTATTTTGAAGTCCCTGCCGCGGCACCGACCACTACTCCCCTGCCTCCTGGCAAGAAGAGGAAGGCTTCCACAGTCAAGACTGCAGTTGGGAAGGCCAGGAAGGCCAAAAAGGCTCATATTCAACAGTCGACTTCGGTGGCGATGGATACTGGGACCCCTCTCCCTGACATTCCATCATTTGATGAGTTTGAGCTGCAAAGGGAGGCTGCTTCGACACCGGTTCAGGGTAACATCAAGAGCTTGCATTTGCATTCTTCACTGTCTTCTGCAGGATCTCAAAGAAGTCCTTGAATTTGACCCATTCTTTTTGCACAGCCGAAGAGACAGTCATAGCACCTTCTGTGGTGGAGACCAGATTGCCTTCTCCTACGCCGGCTAGTGAGGCGAGGGGTAAGTGTATCTTCTCATCTGTTTCATACCTGTATTTGTCTTCTTTGCTACATTTCTCAGAGGTTTCTTTTTGCATCAGCGGCAGGCGAGGAGCAGACTGAGGCTGTGGTGACAGAAGAGTTGCTTCCACCACAGGAAGGTTACAAGGCTCAGTCGAAGCAGCGTACCATTCCGGCCAGGTGCATAATTACCCGGTCTACATCTCGGCATATTTTAGAGGTGGCCCCACAGCGTACAGCTAGTGTGGAAATATCCTCAGGCAGTTCTAAGACCGCCTCTGATGAGGAGGAAGCAACCTTCAGCGACAGTGAGGGAGATGCTCCTGAATCAGAGGCCCCACTTGTATTTGTAAAGGGTGTTCCATCTTTTCAGCCTGCTAAGCTGGTGGTGCTATCTCCTGAGGAGGAGTTGCGAGAGGAGTTTGCCGGGCTCGATACCGAGATTGACATAACTCCACCATTTGTCATTCCGACTACGGAGCTTCCTTCTCTTTCACCCCACTTCGAGGATGTGGACCCTGCTTCAAGGGTGGGTTCCTTTTCATGTTTGTTGCTTCATCTGCCCCTTCTTCTTTTATATCTAGCGCTGAAGTTGCTTTGTTTTGGTCTCAGGGCATTGCCATTGCTAGCTCAGACACAACTGCGGCTATCACGGACATTTCTTCCACAAACTAGGCTATTGTCCCTTTCCAGCCGTTAACTTGCACGGGAATTCCCAAGATCATTCGCCCTGTGCCGGCGCGGATACAGTCCTCGACAGATTTAGCATCGTTGGACTTAGGATCACCAGGAGAGATTTCCATCCTTGTCAGGGCCTCAGAGTTCAGAGCCGAAGCAGACCCAGCCAGAAGCTCCGCTTTCATACCGGCTGCCATAATGTCAACTGCGCCTGAGTCAGCAGTCCCTGCCACAGTGGCTATAGAAACTGGATTTCTGCCTTTACAGACTAGAGACCCTTCGCCCCCATTATCAGGAAGAGTAGCTGAAGATGAAGCCCTTATTCAGAAGATTCATGAAGAGATAGCTCCATCATTCATCGGTCCTCCCTCCGCTGATGTTCAAGCCATAGCGCCCGAGACGGAGGGGGAATCTTCAGTTCAGCCAGAGGGCACGGAGAGGGACCGGCCAGTTATTCCAGCAGATTTACCATCTTCATCCTCTCAGCCGGATGTCGCACTGTGGGCAGACATCGATAGCGAAGTGACCTTCGAAGTGATCCCCTCTGCTTCTTTTGGCTTTGCATCGTCTGAGAGCTTTGTCTGGCAGAACCTGGATATGCTGCGCCAGCTGGTAGAATCTCAGCCTGGCTTGACATATTTGCAGCTGAAGCAAATTGCTGATCGCTTCACTGCCGGTCTGCAGGCTATGGGTTGCCCTCTGGACACATGGGCTCAGCGGGTCTTGCTTTTGCTTAAATTCGTGCATCGGAGGGATTTCCTAGCACGGACCATGGTTGATAAGCTAACGGCGCTGAAATTGCAGAGGTCAGAATGCAAATCCGAGTTGGGGAAGCTGACACTTATGCTTGATGGACGCCGAGCTGAGCTAGAAGGTGCTATTCAGCGGGAAGAAGCTGTGCGGGACCGGATAGCCCTATTGGAGATGGAACTCTCTAGACTTGGAGCCGAACTGCAGCAACTCTCCTTTATCCGGCCACAGTCTGAAGAGGAGGTAGCCTCGCTGGAGGGACGGGTGATGTCTCTTCAGGACATGTCCATTGGGCTTCAGGAGGAGGAAGCGCGCCTTCATGAGCTAGGAGCCGCCCCTTATGTGGGTCTTCTAGCCTTCGAAGATATATTCCGGCGGCCGTGAATTGTTTATCCCTCCTTTTTTGTTCTCTTATGTAATGTAATGTCCCCTCGGGGCCCTTCATGTATTCCCTTTTTATTGGAAAGGAATCTCTTGGCTTCAAGCGTCTCCATCTTACTTTGCATATGGTTTTATCACTTTGGGAAGTGGGGTAGCGGTTTTGACAATCCCTCATGCGAACGGCTCGTACTTGGCAGGAGAGCGTCCACCCCTTCAGAGAAAGGATGGGGGACTCGCTCCACCGCGTGACGGCATCCGAAGAGGTGCTTAAACCGGATTTTGTGAGTGGCAGCAAAAATCCTTCCGGCCATGTGCGCCGTAAAGGAGACAATTTGCAGGAGTGTGAAAGGAGAGGTTCCATCAGAATAGACGTGAGGTCTAGACTGGGTAGGGGTTATAGTAGGTGGGACAATTAAAGGATATGTGGTTTTCATCAAGACAGACGTAGGGTCTGAACTGAATAGGGTTTCATCATTGATCGGGCGAAATGCCAGTCGATCAATAGTTGGTTTCATCATCGATATTGGGTTTATATCGATGCAAGAAGAGTTTCATAAGTTTCATCAGAATAGACGAAATGTCTAAGCTGGCAGGGTTTCATCATTGATCGGGCGAGGTGCCGGTCGATCAACAATTGATTTCATCATCGATATTGGGTTTATATCGATGCAAGGAGATTTCATAATTTTCATCAGAATAGACGAAAGGTCTAAACTGCATGGTTTCATCATTGATCGGGCAGGGTGCCGGTCGATCAACAGTTGGTTTCATCATCGATATTGGGTTGATACCGATGCAAAGGGTTTTATAAGTTTCATCAGAATAGACGAAAGATCTAACTGGATAGGGTTTCATCATTGGTCGGGTAGTGTGCCAATCGATCAACGGTGGGAAGTGTGTGAAGGTGTAGGTCTCATCAGGATAGACGTAAGGTCTATTCCAATAGGTTTTATCGCAGGTGGGACTTTGCCAAGAAATGCGTGGATTTTATCAGGACAGACGTGAGGTCTGAACTGGATAGGCTTTAGCAAAATGGTGATGGGTTTCATTGTCGGTGGGACGTTTGAAAGAGGGTATGTAGATTTTATCAGGGTAAACGTAAGGTCTACCCCGGAAGGGTTCTGTTGTCGGCGGGGCGCGGAAACAGTTGACCGACGGAAGGCTTCATCAATAGAAGGGAGGTACAGGTAGCGTGCCGGTTGGCATGGAACTTTTAAATTACCACATTACTGACCCAAGTGCCCTTTCGGATTTTCACCGGAGCCAGCCCCCTCTTGCTTTTGCCCACGCGCCCTTTCGGGTTTTCACGTGGCGGGGTACCCGATTTTGCCTGCGGTGCCCTTTCGGGTTTTCACCACAGCTGGTTTTTTGGCCATTTTTGCCCTTATCCGGGATGTCCGAACAAGTCTGGCGGGGTATCTCTATTTTTAACCCCATTTTTATTTATATATGCATATATTTCCTGAATTGGGACTTCAGTACGGATCAGGCGATGTGCTGCTTCATTGGTGCATGCTCTTATCATCGGTATTGGGTATATACCGACGCAAGGATTTCATAGGGTTCATCAGGGTAGACGTAAGGTCTACACTGGGCTGGTTTTATCATTGATCGGGCAGGGTGCCGATCGACCAATGGTAGGTTTCATCACTGCGGGACGTAAAGGGATATGCAAATTTGATAGGACGGGTTTCTTTGTCGATCGGGCAGGGTGCCCATTGATCAGAGGTGGGTTTCATCATCGGTATTGAGTTTATACCAATGCAAGGATCTTATGAATCTCATCAGAATAAACGTAAGGTCTACACTGGGCTGGTTTTATTGTTGATCGGGTAGGGTGCCAATCGACCAACAGCAGGTTTCATCGTCGGTATTGGGTTTATACCAATGCAAAGATTTCATAGGTTTCATCGGGATAGGCGTAAGGTCTAAGCCGGATAGGTTTCATCATTGACCGGGCAGTGCGCCTAGTCGGTCGATGGCTGGTTTCATCATCGGTATTGGGTTTATACCAATGCAAAGATTTCATAAGTTTCATCTGGATAGACGTAAGATCTAAGCCGGATAGGTTTCATCATTGACCGGGCAGTGCCCCAAATCGATCAACAGCTGGTTTAATCATCGATATTGGGTTTATACCAATGCAAAGATTTCATAGGTTTCATCGGGATAGACGTAAGGTCTAAGCCGGATAGGTTTCATTATTGACCGGACAGTGCGCCTAATCGGTCAACAGCTGGTTTCATCATCGGTATTGGGTTTATACCAATGCAAAGATTTCATAGGTTTCATTGGGATAGACGTAAGGTCTAAGCCGGATAGGTTTCATCATTGACCGGACAGTGCGCCTAATCGGTCAACAGCTGGTTTCATCATCGGTATCGGGTTTATACCAATGCAAAGATTTCATAGGTTTCATCGGGATAGACGTAAGGTCTAAGCCGGATGGGTTTCATCATTGACCGGACAGTGCGCCTAATCGGTCAAGTGCTGGTTTCATCATCGGTATTGGGTTTATACCAATGCAAAGATTTTATAAGTTTCATCAGAATAGACGAAAGGTCTAAACTGGGTAGGGTTTCATCATTGATCAGGCGAGGTGCCAATCGATCAACGAGAAGTTTATGACGGGAGGCGAGGTTTCCTTTAGGATCACCATATTACTGGCCCAAGCGCCCTTTCGGGTTTTCACCGGAGCCAGCCCCCTCTTGCTTTTGCCCACGCGCCCTTCCGGGTTTTCACGTGGCGGGGTACCCGATTTTGCCTGCAGTGCCCTTTCGGGTTTTCACCACAGCTGGGTTTTAGCCATTTTTGCTCTTGCTCAGAAAACCTAAACAAGACTGGCGGGGTATCTCTATTTTTAACCCCATTTTTTACTTATTTATTTTCATTCTTTTATTCTCTCTTCCCCTCTTTTTGGGAGGGTAACAAGTCGGACTGTCATTAGATCATGATGAGGGATGGCTTGGCTAGGGCGGAGTGCCACTAGATCAAGGGAGAAGGGTAGCTCGGTTAGGGCGGAGTGCCGCTAGACCAAGGAAGAAGGGTAGCTCGGTTAGGGCGGAGCGCCGCTAGACCAAGGAAAAGGGTAGCTTGGTTAGGGCGGAGTGCCGCTAGACCAAGGAAAAGGGTAGCTCGGTTAGGGCGGAGTGCCACTAGACCAAGGGAGAAGGGTAGCTCGGTTAGGGCGGAGTGCCACTAGACCAAGGGAGAAGGGTAGCTCGGTTAGGGCGGAGCGCCGCTAGACCAAGGAAAAGGGTAGCTTGGTTAGGACAGAGTGTCGCTAGACCAAGGAAGAGGGTAGCTTGGTTAGGACAGAGTGTCGCTAGACCAAGGAAATGGGTAGCTTGGTTAGGACGGAGTGTCGCTAGACCAGGGAAGAGGGTAGCTTGGTTAGGACAGAATGTCGCTAAACCAAGGAAGAGGGTAGATTGGTTAGGGCGGAGTGCCACTAAACCAAGGAAGAGGGTAGCTTGGTTAGGGCGGAATGTCGCTAGACCAAGGAAAAGGGTAGCTTGGTTAGGGCGGAGTGCCGCTAGACCAAGGAAAAGGGTAGCTTGGTTAGGGCGGAGTGCCACTAGACCAAGGGAGAAGGGTAGCTCGGTTAGGGCGGAGTGCCACTAGACCAAGGGAGAAGGGTAGCTCGGTTAGGGCGGGGCGCCGCTAGACCAAGGAAAAGGGTAGCTTGGTTAGGACAGAGTGTCGCTAGACCAAGGAAGAGGGTAGCTTGGTTAGGGCGGAGTGCCGCCAGACCAAGGGAATGGTAGCTTTTAGCCTGATTACTCGGGGAATATTGGTTGGGCAGCATGATACAGCTTTAGGTGTCTACCGTTGAGTGGTGAGAATTGGATTTTCCCTCGATGGTTAACAACCATGTAGGCCCCTCCTTCGTAGACCCTATATATCACATAAGGACCTTCCCAATTAGGATTCAGCTTTCCTTTTGGGTTGGACGCCATGACTTCTCTTTTCTTGACCATGACAAGGTCACCTTTCTTAAATTCTCGTCCTTTTACGAGTTTGTTGAATGCAGTGGCCATGCGGGCCTGATACATCTGGATATTCTTCTGAGCTTGGAGGCGCTTTCCTTCCAATTCAGCCAATTCTTGTAATCTTCTTTCTGCATTGGTTTGTTCGCCATGGGCCAGGTCATATTGGACTGCCACTCTGAGTGACGGGACATCCAGCTCTAATGGAACTACTGCCTCTGAGCCGTATACCAGTGAGTATGGCGAGCATCCTGTAGGTGTCTTGAAGATAGTGCAGTATGCCCACAGAGCTTCATACATCTTTTCTTCCCAGTCCTTCTTATTAGAACTGACGACTTTAGCCAACAAGGTGCATAAAGTTTTGTTGAAGGCTTCTGCCAATCCATTTGCCTGTGGATTGTAAGGAGTGGAAGTCCTCCATTCGATCTTATACTTCTCGGCAAGCCGATAGATCTTTTGATTTCTGAAATGACTTCCATTATCAGATATTATCCGGCTGGGGATCCCAAACCAGAAGATAATGGTCTGCTTGATGAATCTGGCAACCAGCTCACCAGTCACTTCTCGTAATGCTATAGCTTCCGCCCATCGGGAGAAGTAATCTATTATTGCCAGTATGTATTTATGTCCAGCCGATGAGGTCGGTAGTGGGCCGACTACATCAGTTCCCCATTGTGCAAACGGCCAGCTAGGGACTGTAGGGTGCAGAACGGCAGGTGGCCTTCTAGGCACAACAGCATGCTCCTGACATTTCTGACATGACTTTGCAAACTTGCAGCAATCTTCAAACATAGTGGGCCAATAATAGCCCAGCTTCTTGATTTCTATCTTCATCTTAGGGCCAGCTTGATGAGCACCTGCCGTCCCAGCATGTATTTCTTTCATTGCTTGCCAAGCTTCCTCAGTAGACAGACAGCGGAGCAAAATCTTCTTGCGTGCATCTGCCATTATTCGGAACAGAGTTCCATTTCTGAATTCATAAGAATCTTTGATCCTTAAAAGTTTCATCTTTTCTTCTCTTTTCTGCTGCAGCTATTGGTGTAAAAACCATTGTAGCAGGTGTTGTCTCCAATCAGATGCTTGTTCTGTACTGATCGTGGTGACTTCATTTTCTTCGGGGCAGCCTTCTAACATGCTGGGGACTTGCCGCCGGTTTATAACAACAATGTTCAGTGTCTCATCTGGTGGGACTGCTATTGAGCTGGCTAGCTTTGCCAACGCATCAGCCTGGGCATTATGTGCACGGCCCACATGCTTGAGCTCAATATGATAGAATTTCGCCATGAGGCGCACAGCTTTTTGGTGGTAGGGGTTCAACTCCGGCTTTCGCACTTCGAACTCCCCTTGGATTTGTTTTATTATCAACATTGAATCCCCGAATACCTGAAGCATCTGGATACCCATGTTGAGGCTGATGTGCAACCCGATTATCAGAGCTTCATACTCGGCTTCATTATTAGTGCAGGGCTTGTTTATAGAACAGGAAGTATGCACAACCTCCCCCTCTGGTGATCTTAGCACAATACCGGCTCCGGCCCGTATTCTGGTCTTTCCATCGGAGTCCGTCTCTGTTCTAGATGCTCCATCAAAGAATAGCTGCCACATAGTTGACTGAGCCTGGCAGGCTTCTAATGTTTCATCATCGGGTAACTCAGTCCCCAACATATCATTCTCTGGCACAGGATGCTCTGCGAAGAAATCGGCCACGGCCTGTCCTTTTATTGCCCTCTGGGGTATATATGTGATATCGAATTCCATCAGAATTACTGCCCATTTGCCCAACCGGCCTTTCAGTACTGGCTGAGTCAATATATATTTGAGCGGATCTGCTGCAGATATCAATCTAATTTCGTGTGACAGCATATAGTGCCGGAGTTTTTTAACGTCAAAGACTAGTGCCAAGCATGTCTTTTCTATATAGGTGTAGCTTTCTTCAGTTCTAATCAGCCTCCGACTCAGGTAGTATAGAGCCTGCTCTTTGCCTTCTTCATTTATCTGTGCTAGCATTGCCCCCAGGGAACAGTGTGTGGCTGCAATGTACAGTATCAGGGGTTTGCCCTTAATAGGTGCCCCCAGCACTAGAGGGGTCTTGAGATATTCTTTCAGCTTCTCAAAGGCTTCCTGACAGCCATCGTCCCAGAGGAAGGGTATATCTTTCATCATGAGCTTGTGAAAAGGGTGGCATCTCCCTGACAGATTTGATATGAATCGTCGGATGTAGGCCAAGCGCCCTTGTAGAGATCTCAGCTCGTGGAGATTCCTTGGTGGGGGGAGCTCCTGGATAGCTTTAATCTTGGATGGGTCGATCTCAATGCCCCTATGACGGACAATGAACCCAAGGAATTTTCCACTGGACACGCCGAAGGCACATTTCATAGGATTCATCTTGAGTTCATATTTGCGCAGCCTCTGGAACACTATCCTCAGGTCTTGCAGATGATCTTCTCTTCTACTGGTTTTCACCACCAGATCATCGATGTAGCACTCCACTTTCTTGAAGAGCAAATCATCAAAGATCTTCGTCATAGCTCTTTGATAAGTAGCGCTGGCATTCTTGAGGCCGAACGGCATCCTTTTGTAGTGAAATATCCCCTTCGGGGTGCGGAATGCAGTGTGCACTCTGTCTTCTTCAGCAATCCAGATCTGGTTGTATCCAGATGACCCATCCATGAACGACAGGGCTTCATGGCCAGTGGTTGCATTGATCATTACTTCAGTGATTGGCACTGGGAAATCATCTTTCGGGCAAGCCTTATTCAGGTCCCTGAAATCCACACATATTCTGATCTGCCCATTTTTTTTCTTCACGGGCACGATATTGGCCAGCCATGTAGTATACTGGTTCTCTTCAACAAAGCCCACATCGATCAGCTTGTCGACCTCTTTGTTGATCTGATTTATCAGTTCGGGACGCATTCTCCTGGGAGGCTGCTTCACAGGGCTTGCCTCTGGGTTTATCGCCAATCAGTGCTGTGCCACATGAGAACTCAGTCCTGGCATTTCATCATATGTCCATGCGAAGCAGTATCAGAATTCTTTCAAAAACTGAATATATTGTTCTTTGACAGCTGGCTCCAGCAGTGCACTGAGGAATGTAGGCCTTGGCTCATCTGCTGACCCCAGATTCACTTCTATCAGCTCATCGACGGTGGCTTGGCCTCCGTCTTCAACTTCGGGTGGGGCTTCTTGCAAATCAATAAAGCCTCCCGGGATATAATCTTCTTCGTTCTCATGATTTTCTGTTTCATCAGATTGGTCATCAGCAGATGCTGGTGCATCGTATAAGGCCAATACGGTCGGATTCTGTTCAGTCTGCCCCGAGGACGTGACTGGCTCAGCGGAAAACTTCGAAGTGGAATCTTCCGTGCTTAGAGGTTCTTCTGATGTGGGCTCCCCTGAGAGGTCATCATTATGTAGAGCTCGGAATTCTTCTAGAATGCGCCCAAACTGCAGGCACTCTTGCAGCTCTCTGGCTACTTGATCTTCATCCGGGGTTCCCGTGTCAAATTTCGCTTCATCCTGGAACAGATCCTCCTTGCAAGATAGATCTTCCCAGTACCAATCTCTCTTTGTCTCGTCAGGTATCCCCACCCCTGGCAGATTGTCTGGGATTTCATTGTCCACTACGGACTGATAAATGATTTCTTCATCTTCCGAAGGGTATTGGTCATAGTCCATCCCAGGGGAATATTCATGCTGGTAGAAGGCAGAGATGACATCTACCTCAGCTTCATAGTATTCTTGCAGGGTATAACCCAGTCCCGGGTGCTGTGTGATTTTCCTCAGTTCTTTATTATCTCGAGGTGGATCCCATAGCTCCTTGAATGCTTTCGTCTGGGCCGCAGACTGTATTGAAGGCATTTGCATCTTGGAGAACATCTGCGAAACCTGTTGGGTAGTGTACTCCAGGCCTGTAATTGGCACCATCCGGTTTGCGGCTTCTTCAGGGACCATGCAGTCTTGATCATCTTCTTCGACTGGTTCCCCGGTGTAGAATATAATAGGGGGTTCGCAGAAGCGAGGGATTTCCATAGTCTTCAGTGGCAGCACCGTCTGGTATTCTATGCTGGCTATGGGCTTGACTAGACCCTGAGGAACTTCCACCTGTGTGTATTTTTCTTTCATTTTTTCTTCAGTATCATCTGGGTGTATGCCAGGAGGAGTGATCCGAGCAAAATCACCAGCATAAGAGATGTGAGATACTCCATGCTTTTTAATGTAGCCTTTTGGCGGCGACGGAGACCAGTTTCTTGTCTTCGTCGCCGGCTTTTTCTGGCTGACCACAGCTTCTTTTCCTTTATCCTTTTGTGACACCTCAGTGTAGTAGGATGCATCGAGCATATGGTACTCGAACACTTCGAAGGGATGTAGGTCTGCAAACACCCTTTCTTCTTTTCCTTCATGGCAGTATTTTATGCATTGGTGTAGTGTGGATGGCACTATCTGATATTCGTGTAGCCACGGTCTTCCCAACAGGGCCTTATACGTGGTGTTGGAGTCGATTACATAGAATCGTACCACGGTAGTGAGGTCGCCCAGCGTGAGGTTGAAATCAGCCACCCCCAGAGGTGTTTCACATTTCTGATTGAACCCTACAATCTTCATATCTCTGACCTTGGTAAGCTGCAGGTCAAAGTAGTATTTCTGATAGATGCGATAGGGAAGGATATTTACAGCAGCCCCGGGATCTATCAGTATCCTGCTCAGCGACTGACAGTTCAGGGAGCCCCTCATATACAGCAGTCTGTTGTGACCGGTACTTGGGATTAGCATATCATCTTCCGTGAAGGTGACCGATGGCCCAGCATTCACTTCTGCCAGGAGTGCTTCACATTGTGCCGGAGACTGCAGGGCGTCCACGATTGCTTGGCGAGCTTCTTCGCTCAGAGAGAGAATTTCCCAGATGGAGAATCTGGTAGGGAGCTTCTTCAGCATTTTCATGACTCGACTGCCCACCCGGACATTAGATAGTCTTATCTCCTCTGCCCATCGGGGTCTTGGAGGTTCATGTGGTGCCTGTGGCCTTTGCTGCCCAGTCCCAACTTCATCTTCTTCATCGGTCTCCCGGAAGGCTTCTTCTGTAGCGACTGCCCCTGGTTTTGCTAGAGGGTTACCTTCTTCATTTTCTTCATGTTGTTTCTGCTTTCCAGCCACTGTCTGCTGGCATTTATTGCTTTTATCTGGAGCAGTATGAGCCGGTTGCTCATTTTCTAAGCTGGACAGGAACTCCAGGAATGAAGGGGCTTCATCTGCCTTCTTTTTGTCTTGGTACAGACTGGCAGGGGGAGGAACCTGGACACCTCGTATCTCTGGTTCCGGGATTTGATAGGGTTGCTCCCCTCTGAACATGATATTATGGTTGGCTGGTGGTGGGCGCCCCCATCTTCTCCCAGAACGTGTTGCATGGGCCGAGGTAGAGGCTTCGGCATGGTTAGCTTCTAGCGGAGCGTTGGATGCTTCCGGCTCATCATCCTCCCCGGGCAAGGACAAGAGTACTGACAGAGTGTTACATTGTACTGTCGTGACCTTCTTTCCTTTCTTGGATTTGGGCCGTTTCTTCTTCTTTTGGGAATTTGGCTTTGCTGGCTCCTGCCCCCAGAAGGGCTCATTTTCAGCTTTTTCTTGTTCTGCCTCTGGCTGCTCTTTAATTTTCAATTCTTCGAGCTGTTCCCAGAGTATACAGTCTTTCATCAGCAGATGCTTGGGCTTCTTCTGCTCATACTCATCAAGCTCATTAATGTATTGCTGCAGACGCCTGGCTGCAGGGCTCACTTCTTTATGTGTAGGGAGGGGAGTTTGTCTCCTCCAGTTGTGAGTAGGGATCCGGATGACTGGTCCGGTCTCAGCTGTATGCCATATTGGCTTTATCGGAGGCGGCTCGGGCCTTAGGGTAACACCCCGGATAACTGCTCCGTTGGTACTGGCTGCAGAAGTCTTCTTTTTGCTTTTTATGGGTATCATCTGCCATCCTTCCTGATCTTTCTGTGGGGTAAGGAAGCAAGCTTCATAGGTGTGCTTGGTGCATTCTTCAACGGCTTCCTTGGGCAGCTGTTGGTAGACTGAGATCATATTGGCAGCCATTCTCCAGGGTGGAGGCTCATGTGGATGGGGCGGCTTTACCTGGTAATCTCCCAGCTGCAGCTCACCTTTCTTGACCATTCCTTCCATGATATCTTTGAAGACATAACAATCTTCAATTGTGTGCCCCAGCGCACGGTGAAATGGACAGAACAGCGGATCATCTTTCTTTGCTGCATCTGCCGGTCTTTTGGGTTCAGGTAATGTTACCTTATTGAACTTGTATGCCCAGTTGAACAGTGCGGCCGTCTTATCTTTTGGGAAGGAATATGCTTTTCTCATCTTGTCTCTCAGAGAGACTTTATCTTTTCTTTCTGCTGTATCTGCCAGCGGGGGAGCTTCATCTGCCCCTTTCTTCCCCTTCTATTGCTCGAAGGTTCTGAAATCGACGGTGTTGGCCTCAGAGTGTGATGGTCGTCGCTCATTGGATTTTCCCTTCGGCATGGTGGGGACATTGGCGGTCAGACGCTTGGACAAGAACGTCTCGACTTCTGCCACTATATTGTTCAGTCGGTCAAACGTTCTGACATCTGCACCAATCATTTTTTCTAGCACCTCCCTCCTGAGGCTCTGCTTGCATATTTGCACCGCATCTTCTTGATGAGGAGGTCTTCGGCATCTCATGGCTAAGTTCCTCCACCTTTTGATGTAGTCCAGTGCAGTTTCATCTTGCTTCTGCCTGGTTGCATATAGCTCTGCTATCGTGATTTCCCTTTCCGTGACATGAAATCTGTCGCGGAATTTTCTCTGCATATCAGGCCAATCCACCACTAACCCAGCTGGCAGGCTTGAGTACCATTCAAAGGCCAACCCAGTGAGGGATGAGCCAAAGAACTTGAGCAGATAAGCTTCATCGACTGCTAGGTCGCCCATGATTGTAGTGTAGTAGGCTATATGCTCCCTAGGGGAGCCTTGGCCATTAAATTTCTCGAACTTCGGCGGCTTACTGACACCTGGGGGTAGTCTCTTGGCAGCATACTGGGGAGGATACGGTACCTTGTACACATCATAGGTACCAGCATCACCACCAGTCTTTTCTGACAGCTTCATTTCCATAATTCTTTCAATCATCTGCTTGTGGGCTACAGTTGGATCTATGTCTTCTGGAAAGAAGTGAGCTTGTTGCTGGCTGTGAGGAGTTGTCATCACAGTGGCGCGCAAGATGGGCGCGATAGGCTGTGTCTGAGACACAGAGGGCTGAGCTGCTGTTTGCTGTGGAATAGGTTGGCTCGGTGTCTTGCCCTTATCAGCTAGGAGAGGGTTAGCTGGGATAGCCGTCTCTGCTGAGCTGGATGTCTGCCCCGCAGGTTCAGCTTGCTTTGAGACTGATGTAGCTTCATGTCTCTCATTGAGCTGCCTTCGGAGAGCACTGATGATGGGGACATCACCTCCCATGCCCACGTTCACAGCTCGTCTCCTCGCCCCGGTTGCATCCGGCATGGTCTAGTCATTTAATTTTGAGTCCTATGTAATTTTTATTTGAGTCATTTGATGTATTTTCCCTTTTATTTGAGTCATGTTCCTAGGTCTTGTGTTCATTTCCCTAAGTTTGAGTGTCATTAGGTTGTCTAGTTAGCTATTGGGCCCAATTCATTGGGCTTGGCCTAAGGGCTCTCCCCTACCCCCTCAGTTATTTGTCATTGAGTCAATTGTCAGGGACTTTTGTAGAAATGTGGGTTTCCTATATATAGGACCCCATTTCCCCCCCCCATTTCAACTTAATGAATCAATGAATGAAAAAACTTGCGATTTTAAGAGTTTACACTTCTTATCTAGTGGAGAGATTCCATTTTTTGGGTGAGAAACCCTAGGGGAGAGATTCCCCACCCTTCCCTCTCTTAATCTCTCTTTTTCACTCCACTTTCTCTCTCCTCAACACCCAAATTCGAATTTTCTTCTCTCTCCTCCCTTCCCAACCACCTCCACTCCCCACCTACCCCATTTAAGCCTCTTCCCATTCCCCACAACCCTCATCAATACTCCACCCCTTCCCAAGACCCCCTCCACCAATCCTCTCCTCACCATCCAACCCCCAACTACCCCTCCCACTTTCCCAAGCACCCTTCCCACTACCCCAAGCACCCCTTCCCTTCCCCAACACAACCCCCCCATTCCCAAGATAAAAAATTAACCCCACCCTTAAACGTATTTTCGAATATCCTTTCCCTCTCTCCATTCCAACCAAATTCGCAGCCCCCACTACCACCATCTATTGGACCCTCTTCTAGACCTTATTCTCCACCTCCCACACCTTAGAACACCCCCTCCAAGACCCCCTTACAACCAGGGGTCACTCCCACACTCATCTACCCCCTTCCCCTTCTTCTTTCTTGGTCATTGGAAGCTACTTCGAAGTTGCAGTTTGCTGTCCAGAGGTTACAGATGAACCAGCAACTTGCAGCGGCCACCACGACTTCCTCCAGACGAGTTTGAAGACCCAAGTGCCATCGTCAGAAGCGTCTACCAGTCTCCTTCGCAACAGAAGTGGTTTCATCTTCTTCCGATCTCCGAGCCGTCCAGGAGGTCCATTCTCCCACAACTGCGCAGTTCTGCCTCGGCTGAGGACCTGAGCCAGATTAGAAGCTCTGCCACGACGAACCCCGAAGGAATCAGTCCACGAGCTCTTCTAAAAAGTTCTTCCACTTCCTGTCTACTTTCAGAATCAAGAAGCAGAACTCCATTCGGCATCCTGTAGCAGGTGTTATCAATTTTCTCCCTCAGCTTCGCAGCCCTGTTACCCACAGTCTGCACCAACCTGTCAATAGTGTTCAGAGTTACCTGGTCTTCTCTGACATCATTTCGCCTCCCCATCAGTTTTTCTGCGAAGAGGACTCGTCCAAGGTTCCAACGACTCTGACGGTGCTCGATTCCGAGTTCGGGAGCTGTCGGGGCATCCTCTGCAACCTGCTGTTGGAAACCAGGAGCTAGCTCGGGAGAGATCCTGATCCGGAGAGAAAACTTCACCACGACAAACCCCTGAGGAATCAAGTCACAAGCTCTTCTGCAAAGTTCTTCCTCTCCCTGTCTACTTTCAGAAACAAGAAGCGGAACTCCGTTCGGCAACTTGCAGCAGAAGTTACCAATTTTATTCCTCAGGCGTTCGACTCTGCTTCCCACTGTCTGCATCGACCACTCCTCACTTTTATGAGTCCTCTGATCTTCATCGGCATCTTTTAGCATCCCTATTTCTTCTGATGTAAAGAGGACTCACCCACGGTTCCAACGGTTCCAACGGCGACTGATTCGGAGTTCGGGAACGGTCGGGGAAGCCGCGTCTTCCTACTGTTGATAGTCTGTTGCAGACAGTCCGAGATTCAGCAACCCTGTTCGTACTCCTGCCCAGGCTGCCAGCGACCCCTGAAGAAATTGGCAAAATTCAGAGGCACTCCTGTTCCAGAGATGAAGAGATCCCCACTGGTCTCACCCTCAGCGAAATTCCAGAGAGAGTTCTGCGGCCTCCACACCCTCTGTCTATCAGCTATTACAAAGAGAAGGCTGATTCGGTGTCATCACTTCTTCATCACTCTTAGCACTAGTTTCCCCTCCCCGCTTGGCCGGCTGAAGGCCCCTCCCTGTGTGGAGGTAGTGTTTGGATGTAACTATCATCTTCCCTTCCCCACGATCCCCCCCTTGCATGGGGTGTAGTGTTGTAATAGCTTAAACATGTCAAGCTACCTCGGCGCGGCGTGTGGGGAACCCACGCTTCCCCGCTCGCCCTTGTCTCCGAGCGGGACCGATTTCTTCAAACCGGTCGAGTGAGTGCTCCAAAACTTTGCTCTAATTCATGCTTGTTCTTTCAATATTAGTTCATAAACTCCGCTGGCCGTGACGAGAGCCCGATCCTTAAGCTCATTTGCTATAAGTGATCATCGTGGGAAGAGAGAGTAACCCGGTGCCTTTGGCACTTTGTCGGCCCCATTGAATTGGGCATCCACAACCTTTGGGATTCAAATCTTGGCCTTGCTGGCCCTCTACCAACAAGGGCCCAACCCCTCAACCTCACCTTGGCATTGCCAAGTTACCCCGGGTCTTGGTGAGCAACGGGTGAGCAGTCGTCGACATCGGTCCGTTTGATTGCGATTGTGCTTGTTTGTTTAAGTCCTAGGTTGTGTCACATCAACTGATCTCCTGCTGGTATCTTCTGAACATCATCTGGACCATAGGATCCAAGGCTGATGGGATTTGCATATCTTCAGAAGTCCCTTCAGCATCATCAATAAGGGGATTATCCTCATCCTCTGTTGTCACCACATTGACTGTCATGGTGGTGATCTTGCGGGCTTCATCATATTTCTTCATCTTATCTTTTGCGGCCTGGCCTCTTCTTGTGACAGGACCAGGTCTAGTGGCCAACCTGAGCAGTTCATCTGGCCGAGTTGGTAGTATATCTTGCCCCCTGGCAAGTCCAGCCATGTTGCAGGCGAAGATTTGCATTTTTTCTTTCCGCCTGTAGACCTTTCTTTCCACCTGGTCAGGATATTTGAGCCGGTCAAAGACCGATATTCTTTCTTTGGCTTCTTCCCGGTACAGGTCTTCTTTGTCATATCCGGCCTTGAGACCTTCTTCATAGTGATTTGAATCGGAGGAAGAGGCTCCGATCATCATTTCTTACAGTGTTTCTTCTTTTTCTTCACCTCTGGTGCCCAAGGCACGGGATAGTCTTTGTTGACCGAGGGCAGAGCTCCCCAGGTAGTGGAAGTAGTCTTGGACTATCTGCTTCATCTCTTCAGAGTTGTGCCTCTGTGGCTCAGGTTGGAGTATCAATCTGTCCTGGCTCTTTTGCTGATAAGCCAGTCTTGCCACCCGAGCATTCAAATGCTCGGCTTTGGAGTATCTGCAGATATCAGTCTGTCTGGCACAGGCTCTTGGTCTTCTTGCAGTAACCACAGTGACTGGTTCACTTACATCGCCAACTTGGCAGCAGTTGGCAGCAGCATCATAGATCCTTCTTTCCCATTTTCTGCCCCCTGCCCTGGAACAGGTGACAGTAAGGTCTTCCTTCTTCTCATCCCTTCTGCCCCTCATCACGGGGCGAGCAGTAGTCAAATCTCTTTCTTCATCATTTCTCTCATCTCTTTTGCCCCCGGCCTTGGGGCGAGCAGCAACAGCATTTCTTATCTCTTTTCCCTCTCTTCTTCGGCCTCCTGCCCTGAAGCGGGCAACAGCATTTTCAGCAGCCTTCTCCTCATCTCGAGCTGGAGCCCAGCTCTGAATCCTTTTCGGTCGCCAGACCTGTTTATATTTTGCTGGCTTGGGTGCCAGCGGCTTCTTCTCATCAGCCTCCCAGTTGGCCTGCCTGGTGGCCAGAGTCTGGAATCTGTTGGTAGTGGGCACCATCGGGACGATCACGTCCGGGTTGACCGCCCTTGGGCAACCATTCATGTTTGCCCGGACACCTCCAATCATCATGGTCTTTCCGGAGTTGAAAAGACGACGGTCAACAGCAACATACCGGCCCCTCCGGTTGGTCCTTCTCCCCTTCTGAGCAGCAGCAGCGACCATGTCCCTTTTTTGGACATGATGGACGTAGCAGGCGACGGCCGTGGGGGCCGTGTTCTCTGGTAAGATGTTCTTCTGGTCAGTGATCTTCACCGGGGCACTTGCAGCAGTGCCTTGCTCATTGTCATCGACCTGCAGAAGGTCAGTGAAGACGATGCCCAAGCAGTTGGGCTGCCCAACGGCAGGCGGCAGTGATCCGAACGCGAGAGGTACCGCCAGGTAGCCTTCTCGCACATGCATGTCAATCGGCTGCTGGTCGAAGCAAACGGACATGATTCCGGCTGTCATTGTAGATTCCTGAAAATAAGGAAAGTACACAGAATCATAATTTTGAGGGGGGCCCGCTGGGCCTCCTACTTTAGCGTAAAGATGAAGGGAGACGTGGTCCCACCGGGCGTGCCAGACTTGTGGACGCGGATTTTTTATTTTTTTTATTTTTATTTTTTTTATTATTATTATTATTTTTATTTATTTATTATTTTTTTATTGGCGTGCCAGTCACCGAAGTGACGATTTCATTGTGCGCTCGATCTGACTTGGTCAGTCGATTGTGAGTGATCGTGTCTGGACCAGAAGTCCGTCATACCATAAAGGCTATGACGTTAATTACGCCCTTCCAAGGAAGGACAACCCTTGATTAAACGCTAAAGGTAGGAGGATGACAGCGATAAAGTCACATGCTTAAAAGAGACGGAAGTCGTTCACTTGCAAGACATTAAGTGGATTAGACGAAGCAGGGGTTGGTTATTTTCGGGATAAAACCGACGGCATATTCCCACCATCTTGGACCATGCCAAGTGGGGAATAGGAAACCACCCATGCAGTGGCAGGGTGGGATCCGTAAAAGATCGGGCATAACTGACCCAGAATCCAAGTAAGCACTGGCGTAACATGACGCGCCCCATGCGTACGCGATGTTGCATCTATATTCCCCTTCAAAGGACCATCGGAGAGCATGTAGGGACATAGCTCCGTGGGCCAACGGGGTTGAGAGAGAGGACATCACAGCTACCTGGCAAGGTATGTGTAAATTTCGGCAGCATGTCCCCTTAACTTGGATTATGCCAAGAGAGGATAGGTCATCATCCACGGAGTGCCGAGATGACAACCGAACGAGGATGGGCACCGGGCCCCGGGACATCGCTTACCTTTATTCCATCGTTTAATATCCCCCTGAAATCCCTCGGAACTCATATAATGACATGGCCCTTTGGGTTCATAAGGGTGAAATCTGGATCGGGAATGAGGACTGTAGGGGAGGCCTTCCCCATTACTATGTCTTCTCAAGGCATCCATGACGATCTCTGAACATCCCCGGGGCATATGTGTATGGAGACTAAAAGATTGAAGGATGTCAGTGCAGAAGAGGGCCTCGGATTGGGTTTCATCGGCCGGAGAAGGAGGGGCTCTCGGCATGGTTTTAATTTGACAGAGAAATAGGGTTCTCGGCATGGGTTTAGCTGGCCAAATGAGGGGCTTCTCGGCATGGTTTAGGGGTTCAAAAAGGGGGGTCTCAGCAGCGGCTTCCCGGCGCGCTCATGGCCACGCCGAGAAGGTGGCGCCGAGAGGCTTGCATGGAGGGGCTTGAATAGGCCTATAGGGAAGGGGGTCTCGGCATGGAGCTTCCCGGCGCGCTCCTGGCCTCGCCGGGAGCCTGGCGCCGGGAGGCTTGCATGGAGGCTCACGTGAGAAGGGTTGAAATGGCCTTTTTTTTGTCGTTTAGCCGAAGAGGGAGGCCTCTCGGCTGGATAGTTCTCGGCGGGGAATTGTGCACGCCGAGAAGGTGAAATCGCTGCAAGGTTTCAGGGTTCAGACGATGCTCTGCTTCTGGGATTCCTGAGTTTTCTGGCTGCGATTGAAGTTGAATTTGAAGTATAGGAGGGGGGGTTTCATGGATATTTCCCTAAGAAAGGGCCAAGGGGGATCTGGAGGGTAGGATCGATGGGGAACGAGACCATCGTCTGGATTTCTGAAGACTTTGTTTTATTTCTGCCGCCGGCCGCCTGGGGATCAAGAGATGACTGTCTCTGATCCCCCGGACGAACCCAATAGCATCTAGAAACTGGTGACTGAGGAACCTTTGGCATCAAACTCCAGACCCTAATCATCCAAGGGATTAGAATGGAGGGTCGAGAGATCGAGATTGTCATTCGCTAGAATCCGCAGAATAGCAGTGATCCGAAGAATCGATATACCCTCGTATAGCCAGCGGTTCAGGGGACCAAGAGATTGATGTCTCTGGTCCCTGAACAGCACAAGGAGGGGCCCGGTTTTCATGCCTCTAAAGAGAAGATTCGTATGAACCATTAAATGTTTTGCATAAACGATAAACATACAAAGATAAGCAGAGAGCAGACATTTCGATCAAAGGAGAGCAGACATCTTGATCAGTAGATCCCCAAATGGGTCACGTTGACATTTCATTGCATCGCATCGAAGCCTTACATCGACTGTGAAATAGAAATGCAAAGCAGAAAGATGGAGATTGAGACCGGAACTCGCCGGCTACTTTCGATAAATCAAGACAAAGGCTCACTAGATTACATCGGTAAAAAAAAAACATGGGGAGGGCGGAGCATTGACTCCTCTCCCTACCCCTAGCAGCCCACCTGGAGCCCTTTTCTTCTTCTTTTCTTCTGCTTCTTCTCTTCTGCTTCTTCTCTTCTCTTAGCCGAGGGGGACTCTCTCTTGGCAGGACTCCCTCTCTACTCTTTCTTTTCTGGCTTCTTTTTCTCTTTTTCTTCTCTCTTTTTGTTCCCCTCCTTTTTGTCTCTCTCTCCAGGCATCCATCTGTTCGAAGGGAGAGGGTTTTTATACCCGTTTCCCCCCCTTCTCGGCAGGCTTCATCTCGACGTGCCCCAAATGGGGCTTCCCGGCGCGATTGCAAGTGGCTCTCGGCGCCCTCTTTTGGGCTTCGGCAAGTGGCTCTCGGCGCCATCCTTTACAGGCCCAATTAAAGCTTTTTAGCCACTTTCACAGGCCCATTTGGGTCTTTCAAGGGCATCATCACCCAAAAGGGGTCTTCCATTGGTGACACAGTTTGTATCATTATTAAGGTTTTCATCAGTCCGTAGACAAGGGTCTCATCAGTCCGTAGACAAGGGTTTCATCAGTCCGTAGACAGGGGTTTCATCAGAATTGCCATCTGAACGGTGACAAGACCGGGTATTATCTTATCGATATCGTCACTTGAATGGTGATGAGCTCGGGCATCAGCTTTAGTCCGGAAAGACTTCCGCCGGGTGTATAATCTGTGGAGACCATTCTTCTTCTGTTCTGACTTTGCAAAAGCCTTTGCAATCTTCATCTGCCGGTACCGGCTTCATCTTCATCTCATATTACATCTGTCAGTAAGCCGACATCTGACTTACCCTGACATATCATCCGTGGATTCTTGGACGAAACGGTAGTACAGCTCTCATTAAAGGGCTGGAAGATCTCATCAGTCGAGTGACTGCTGCTTTATCAGTGCTGCCGACTGAGTGACATTGACACCGGGCATCAGCTTTACCGACAAGGGCTTTAGCAGGGTAGACAATTGATGAGCTTCATCATTGGTCTTTCACTGTTGGTCTGACCCTCTTTTCAATTATGTTTTCACCCTTGTTCAATTTCCAGGTGTCAACAAGGCCTTAATTGAAGTTCTCAAGGAATATAAGGACACATTTGCATGGAGCTACGAGGATATGTCGGGTCTGGATTCCACCTTGGTTGAACATTGCTTAACTCTAAAACCAGGGTCCGCCTCGGTAAAACAAAGGTTAAGACGTTTCCACCCTCAGATGGCTTTGAAGATGAAAGAGGAGGTCGACAAGCTCCACAAAGCCAGGTTCATTAGAGTCATCCTTTATCCTCAGTGGGTGGTGAATATTGTCCCGGTCATGAAGAATGATGGAAAAGTCAGGATTTACATCGACTTCCGGGACCTTAACCACGCGTGTCCAAAGGATGATTTTCCCTTGCCTCACATTGATGTGTTAATCGATAACATAGCAGGTTATAAGACCCTCTCATTCATGGATGGATTTTCGGGATATAATCAAATTTGTTTGGCAGAAGAGGATCAGGAGAAGACGTCATTCACTACACCATGGGGAACATATTGTTACGTGATCATGCCGTTTGGGTTAAAGAATACTGGAGCTACTTACCAAAGAGCTATGATGGCCATATTTCATGACATGATGCATATATATCTGGAGGTTTATGTGGATGATCTATTAGTGAAATCAAGAACCAGGGTGGAACATCCGAAAGTTTTGGCTAAGGTCTTGCAAAGATTAAGGGAGTTCCAATTGAAAATGAACCCGAAGAAGTGTGTGTTTGGTGTATCATCGGGTAAATTATTGGGTTTCATTGTGAGTAAAAGGGGGATCGAGATAGATCCCAACAAAGCTAAGGTCATCAGGGACATGCCGCCTCCCAAAAATTTGAGGGAAGTTCGAGGTTTAATTGGGAGATTGCAATTCATTAGTCGGTTTGTGTCTCAGCACTCACAAAGGTGTAGACCTTTCTACGAGTTGATCAAGCCGGGAGTAGAATTCCACTGGGATTCTAAATGCCAAAAAGCTTTTGAAGGGTTAAAGGAATACCTGGCTAGTCCACCCGTTCTCATTCCACCCAAGCCAGAAAAATCTCTGATCCTTTACATCTCAGTCTTGGATGACTCCGTGGGAGCCATCCTCGCACAAGCCGATGAAGAAGACAAAGAACGGGCAACCTACTACATGTCCAAACTCCTCAACCCCTGTGAGCAGAAGTACACCGCCATGGAGAAAACCTATACTACCCTCGTTTGGGTAGTGCAGAAATTGAAGTATTACTTTCTGGCTCATGAAGTCCATTTGATTGCTCGCATGAACCCTATCAAGTTCCTTCTGGAGAAATCCGTCCTTACTGATAGGCTAGCACGCTGGCAGAGTTTCCTATCTCAATTCGACATCACCTACATCCAGCAAAAGGCAATTAAAGGCTATGCTATAGCCGAGCACCTCGCTCATCATCCTCTCCCCAAGTTCGACCCTGTCCAATCAGAGTTTCCAGATGAGGAACTAATGTCCATCACCCAATCTGATGAGCCAATGTGGACATTATATTTTGATGGAGCTCTAAATTCCCAAGGGAAGGGTATTGGCATTGTCCTTCTAACGCCCGAAGGCGTTACCATCCCAGAGGCATTTCACCTCGCATTTCCAGTCACCAACAACATTGCTGAGTATGAGGCTCTTCTAGCTGGTCTAGAACTGGCCCATTCCTTCTATATCATCGAATTGCGAGTCGTGGGTGATAGTCAACTTGTTCTCCAATAGGTGCTTACCAAGTATCGCACCCTTGATCCTAAACTCAAGCCTTATCAGGAGTTGGTCTCCGCCTATGCCAAATTGTTCACTAAACTAATTTTTGTCCATGTCCCTCACGAACAGAATAATCTGGCCGATGCCCTTGCCTCCTTGGCCTCATCTTTCAGATTCCCTCCAGGTGTATGGTTTGAATCCATCACCCTCTACAATAGTCTTGTCCCTGCCGTTCAAGACCCGTACCTCCTAAGAATCAAAGAAAGAGTCTTACGGAAGGTCCAGGAGGGAGAAATTCTTAAGAAAAGGGAGATCATGTTGGCAGAAGTCGAAGAAGAAATGGCTGATGAGGAGAAACCATGGTTCTATGAAATTGTCAAATACTGTAAAGATCAGTCTTATCCTGAAGGAGCCACCACAGAAGATAAGAAAGCCATAAGAAGGGTGGCCTAGAAATACACCTTGGTTGGAGGTCTACTATACAAGAGAAGCCTTACGAGTGTTCTATTAAGATGTCTTGATGACGATGAGGTTTGGAAATATGTGGAGGAAGCACACTCAAGTGTATGCGGTGGCCATGTAAACAGCCAAATACTCGCTAAGAAGATCGTTCGGTAAGGCTTTTACTGGCCCACTATGAAAGAGGATTGTGATGTTTATGTTTGTAGGTGTGTCAAGTGTCAGCTTCACGCCGACAAGATTCATTCACCATCTTCCTCACTTCATCCAGTATCCTCCCCATGGCCTTTCTCCATGTGGGCATTCGACATCATTGGTCCCCTAGGTGATCCTAACTCCCTCACCAAGCAGAAATCTTTCATCCTCACTGCAACGGAGTACTTCACCAAATGGGCCGAAGCCGAAGCTTATGCGAAAATTAAGGCGTCAACAGTCTGCAAGTTCATCATGAAGAACATCCTCACCAAGTTTGGCGTCCCAAGCATAATCGTCACCGACAATGGGCCACAGTTCATTTCTCAGGATCTTCAAGACCTCTGCAAAAGGTACGCAATCGCATTGCATCATTCATCACCTTATTACCCACAAGGTAATGGCCAAGCAGAGGCCACCAACAAAACATTGATCAAAATCATAAAGAAAACCTGCGAGTCTAATAAGTTTTCAGACTGGCCAGAAAAGCTTATCGAAGCTCTATGGGCCTATCGCACTTCAATCCGTACCCCCACCGGGCAGACTCCATTTGCCCTTACTTATGGGATGGAAGCGGTAGTCCCGTACGAGACTCTGATCCCTTCTCTCAGGGTGCAATTGAATGAGGAATTTCCCCTCGACGAACGTCGTAATTCACTCCTTGCCCAATTGGAACTCTTAGATGAGAAGCGGCTGGCCGCTGCCGAGCATGCACGTGTTTATCAAAATAGACTCGCTCGCTTTTACCAAAAGAAGGTCATTGAGAGAAAATTCAAAATTGCAGAGATGGTCGTGAAAATAATTTTTGTCAAACCTGGAGGGACGCGTTCTAAGCTCCAACTCAATTGGGAAGGACCATATGTGATTCAAGCCGTGTACCCCAGTAACGCCTACAAGCTAGTCAATGCCGAAGGGACCGAGTATCCCACCCTTGGAACGGGCTTTATCTTAAGAAATACTACCTTTAGATAGCCGTAACAATTGGCATGGTACGAGAACCAGCGAGCTAGAATTCACTCTTCGATCTTTGCAGTCTAACTCAGGTTAACCCCCGCTCACTCCCGTACCCCGCTTTTGGGATCGATTGGAACGGAACCCGAGGGGAGCCTCGAAAAAAAAGAAAAAAAGAAAAAAGAAAAAAAGAAGAGAAAAAAAAGAAAAGAAAAGAAAAGAGAAAAAAGAATTGATGCCTGGTGTCTATCATGTGGTCAGGTCTTTGCATCTATCCTTCATATTGAGATAGGACCCATTGAGGTCGGTAGGTCTCGGGTCTTAGTCTGCCAGAACCGTGGAGACTCATGTTCGGTCATGTCGGATTATGCCCATTAAAAGAAGGCAACGCACACACGCAGCCATTTTAGCTAGAAAATTGGTAGTTTTGCTCATCATGGGGCTATGCTCGAAGGTCTCCAAGAAAGTCGTAATCTTTGTTCTCTCCTTTCTCGACCCAATGAGACAGCCGGCGCCCTTAAAATGCTGAGCATAAGGGAACCGAAACGCAATACCCCGAAGGCGAGAGTAGGATTCATCTCCTCGAACCCGAGTCAGAGCACGAGAAGAGGGCAGTGTCCCCGCAGGCATACAAAAGGAGTTCTCACATATCAAATTCTCATACCTCCCTCAAAAAAAGGGGGGGAAAGAGAAAAATCAAAGTCAAAAGCCTGGTCGTGACCGTGCCTGATTTCGACAAACAAAACCCCCCAAACAAAGGAAATTCTACAAAGGGGCAACGTAAGTCTGTTCGAGGATTGGTCCGAAGTCACCTAAAGAGGAAAGGTCAAGTAAGTCCCGGTTAGCTCGTCGGGTTAACGATTTTGCCGGTCCTCTCAGAAGGTTTACCCCACCTTACTCTTCTTTCTCCCCTCAAAGATGAAAGCTCAATGGAATGCCCGAGAGGCACGCCCTGCTAAGGCAAACGACCACATTTTTTACAAAACACACATATTTATCTACTTCGAAGAGCAAAAGCCGTCACTGCGAAGGAGTCTCGATGTTTCTGGCCAGTCAAGACCTCTATCTACCACTTTGATGGCTTCTTACTTCAACCTCGGACTTAGGTCAATGCAAGCGTGTCACCAATAGGTGCGACGGCGTCTGATTCTGGGTCAGCGTCGCGCGGTTGACCGTTTGGGTTCCAAGGTGTTCCATCATATACCATCTAGAGTTGTGAGGAAATAGACCCGGGTCGGGCAAATCCTTTACCCTGAACACTCTTTCGGTGTCTCCTTGTGGTCGGAAGCAACTGGGAGCCTAAGCATGGCATGACGGTTTTGTCATTAGGTTAAGTCTTAACCGGCAGGACTATCACTTGAGGGGTCTAGGGGCCCAAATCAACTTAGATGTGCACGCAGGATACCCGAGAGGTTAGTGAGAAAACCTGTCTTCATATAGGTCAGGTGCCATAAGGATGGCTGCCAGGCATTAGTTACAAAATGTACAAAAAAAATGGTAATGTTTGTGATTAAGAGGCCCCCCGGAGGGCTCCGTCGAGTAAGTCCAAGCGGGGATTCCCTTGGAGCATGTTAACCCCACATTACGCTACTTAAGAACGATTTAAGCACCTCTGGTCCAAGAACCATGCCGATTGTAATAACAGTGTCTTTCAAAATAAATAAATAAAAATTCAAGAAAAAACACAAAAAGGCATAAACAAATAACAAAAAAAATGCATCCGTGTGATCTCATTTGTGTGCTACATTTTTACGTTATGTTCCCATTTGTGTGCCCGTATGTTGCATTCACCATCTTTGCTCTTGCCTTAATTAATAAAGGCTTGGCCCCTTGACTCGTTATCAAGGCTAGTCTCAAAACAATCACCCACTCTTGAGCAAGGGGCCAAGTCAGAACGGAAAAACTGACTTGTTTCATTGAGCAATGTGTACAGGATTGAAAAGTAGGAATGAAGGCAGAAGACATGAAACCAGACATCCCTTCCTTTATTTCCTTCTAGAAATTGTACATTAAGTCCCGTCCCCTCTCTCAGTGTTACCCCTTTCTCCACTCTCCAGGCGAAGAACCCTGGAGGGTGTTGCTAAATCATGCGAGGCAGTGCCTCCGCTGCTCTGTACCCCTCTTCCTGTCTCCGCTCCCCATCGATCGACAGGGGTAGCAAAGAAGCTACTAACATGAAAGCCACGCTCTCGTGCTCTTTGGTAGCACTCTTCACCATCTCTTAGCCATTGTTCGGCAAGACCGAGGCTGGTTCGGAATTCAAACAGTTGGGCCTCCATGGCCCTACTCTCCTCCCTCTCAGCCAATCTGTCGGCTCTCTGTCTTTTGGTGTCTCTTTCCCTTTCCGCGCGTTCTCTCTCACGGTCATCCCTTTCCAGCTGAAGGGTAATCCTCAGCTCCACGGCGTCCCGAGAAGAGCCATCATCTGAATGATGCCGCAACTCTTCCTCCAGTTCCGCTATTCTGGCCTCCCCCTGTGCGATGCGGGCAAGTGCATCTTGCACCTCTTTCGTCTGCCATAACCATCATCTCAGGTAGATGGAGGCATGGATAAGTGAAATTCAATGGCAAGACTCTCACCTGTGCGGAGAGCATTCCTTCTGCCTCCGCGGCTCGCTGCGTAGTATGAGCAAGCTGCTCATGAAGCAAATCAAGTTCGGAAGTGGGGATCCACAAACTGGAAGAGACACCATCCGCCCCCATTGCTGAGGAAGTCGCATCAAGCTGGGTGCGCTGCAACACACATAAGGTGACACTGAGGACCTAACGCCAGAAATCTCGGTCTATGATCGTGTGTATGTAGGCTTACAGAAGAACTCAAGGCGGCGCGAGTATCACGTAACTGCCACTCTGTGCCTATCAGGCGAGCTTGCAGGTTCGCTATCATAGTGTCGCGAACATCCTGTGGCCAAGACATAGGTTAAAAAAATATAAAATAATAATAATAATAATAAAAATGTGTCGTTCACCTCTACGGTCCCTTCAGGATGGAGTCGCTCTACATACATCACCTTATAGAGGCGCAGAAAATCCTTGCTGTCTTGAGCATGTGACTCCATGGGAGTGCCACCCCATTGCCAGTCCTCGTATTGCTCAGGGAACTGCACTCTCCAATCAACGGAGGTCGTCGAGCCACGCGTCTTCCTCCCGACACGTGGTGTGGTAGTCATGTCCACCCATTCTTGGGCAAGCCCTAGAGTCCTCATGGCCAATCGTAGCCGAAGTGGCTCGATTTTGTTCAAACAGTGCATCCAGAGGTCGCGTCCAAACTGGGCACGGCTCATTATGACCCAGGGCTGATCGGCGTCGGTCATGCCCGCATAAGGCCTCCAGATCACCTAAGTCATGCAAATCTTTCTATTTACGAGAAGGACAAAACAACATAAAATAAAATGGATGGCGATTGATAACCACCATTGTTGCAGGGAACTCTTGCAACTCGCATCTTATCACCATCAGCTGGTAGGACATAGGGGCCGGGCTCATAATGGGCTGCCACCACCTCACCAACGGCGCCGCCATTGGGCGCCAATGATGGGCCTTTCCCGTTGGAAGGTAATAATAGCTCCACAACTGCCTTGTCATGTGTTATGAACATCATCCAAAAAAAAAAGAAGAAAAAATAGATACAGTTGAAGCTAGGAGAGAAGCCGGGTACCTGGATGAACGGCGTGAAACCACTCACTGTTACCTCTCGATCTACTCTTTCAGACAGACCCGCAAATAGATGCGCCAGCATGGCTACCCCCCAGGCGTATCGTCCCACTTTCTCAGGGTCTACCAGGAATTCTAAGAAGCGGCAATGAATGATGTCTCCTTTCGATCCCAGCAACAATTTCCCCAATAGGAAGAAGAGGAATCTCCTCAAATCCATGTTGGCCCTCTCCCAATTGCTTGCATCTACGCAGTAGACGATGCGACATCCTCTTTCAGTCCTCTCCATGAACTCTTCCGAGGACTCGTCATCACGAGGACGAACATCAGTAATCCCCAGTGTCTCCATGATAGGTGTCTTGGCTATGGACCTGTTCTTGTGATCATCTAGGTCCACCCCTAGTAACCTTTGGGTAGCCTCTCTGTAGTCGGAGTACGTGATACCGGTCAGTGCCTCGCCATCCACTTTCAGGCCTGTAATTCGGACTACATCTTCCAGGCTGGGCACCATGTGCCCCCAAGGTATCAAGAAGGCAGGGCTCATTGGATCCCACCTTTCACGTAATGCTTGGATGAGAGAGAGGTCGAGCCTGATTGGCTCGATCCGAAGAAAGACTCCAAGCCCCATCACGTCTAGCCTGGCCTTCTGAAAATTCGGGAGACCCTGGTATGCGGCCACTACCAACTCCCATGGGATGTGTGATTTCATCACACCCTGAGCATACACAAGGAGGGGTTTTGTTAGAAGGGAGGAAGAAAGACTAGAAGAAGAGACGAGCAAGCTTAACTTACAAGTTACGATTGGGTCTTTTCATTGAAGTGCCCTTCGAGGTCCGAGAGTTTCCTGAAACTGCTACCGCTGGACCTGCTTCTCTTCGAAGAGTGGGAAGATTCGGCCTCCATCCCAAGTCTTAGAACTCTTAGCTCTTCCGTGCTGTGGAAGCGCCTACTCTTCAAGATGGCGTTTGATGTCCCTGGGGAGACGAACAAGGATGGTATTTATAGAAATAGGAGAAGTGCGAGCCATGACTGCCTCCATCAATACCCCCCCTCATGCTAGGGCACCTTCCTTGCGGTCCCATGTGTCACTTCGCCACTCGCACAGGGAAGCTGATTGAGTGGTATGACACGACGACTCAGAAATGACCCATCGAGTCTGAAGGGATGCAAAAGGGAAAAGGTGAAGGCCGTTGTTGTTGACTTCGATGGCAGATTCTCGTGGAAAGAGGGGCATAGCAAAGCACGAGTCTTTGTTTCGCGGCTAGGCCTTGTCGAGCACGTCACACAGTAAAAGAGAAGAAGCGTAGGAAGGAAGGAAGGCGCAAGAGGACAAATGAGCAACAGGGACACAGATCACTCCATTCATAGGTCTACATAAGCTGTCATGAACACTGCAGTCATGAACATCACAAAAGAAAAGGTGGGACGACCAACCCGCTAATTCTTCCCATCACACTCACGCTCGTCCTTCTAGGCGTCCCTCTGCTCCCCCCTAAGGTGAGGGTCCCTCAGGGGCCTTCTGGAGCCCCGTGCGGCAGCACTCGCCTCGCCTCATGGCGCCTGCTCGGCAGCGGTGACCCGTTGATGCTCCCCTGGCATAGCAAAGAAGCCACCCATATGGAGCTGTTGGGTCCCGCGAGGTGTAGTCGGATCTAGAAGGGGGGGTTGAATAGATCTTATCAAAGGCTTTGGCCTATTTAAAAACTCTTAGCTATCAAAAGCATGAACCACTCGTATAAAGTGAATGAATCACTTAGGTACAATGCACATCGAAATTAAGTAGAGTGGCTCAAATGAAAAGACTTGGATTACAAGCGATGAAGCGTCAACTCTTCTTTAATCACATTTGTGATCTTTGAGAGATACAAGCCTTGTAGTGTAGGGATCATAAAGCATAACACTAGAGCATGAAATAGCTTGCAACAACCGTGCGTGTGTGTGAATGTAGTGGTAATCAACCAAGGTGCATGCGAGTCTAAGCAAGGGAATCACTTAGCAATACTTTCACCTTGGCGCCTGTGTGCAAAGGTGCAGCAGGCCGCCCAAGGGATTCATTCAAAGTGCTAAGCTCAATTAAACCACAGATAAAATCGAAAGTGCAAATCGGAGTGCTTGAGTGTGTAAACAAGATAACCAAGTATGGAAGCACACAAACCTGTGAATAGGGGTAGAAGATATAGAGCAATCGTACACGATGAACAACTCACAACACAGAATTTTTAAGGTGGTTCGGTTGCAACCCCGCAACCTATGTCCACCCCTCACCAAAACCCAGTGAGGCTTTCCTGCTGACTGACAGCTTGACTGGGGACACGCCCCAAATCACAGAACAGAGAAAGCCCTCTTTCTGTCTTCCTACACACAAAGCCGGCAGGGACGACTATACCGCAGATCGGAGAACTTCCGATTGCCTTCCTACTAACCACCGGTAGGGACGATCTTCAGTTTCAATAGATTGAATGAAATGAAAATAGAACAAGATGAAAAAACTCAAACAAGATATGAAGATATGCTAGAATGAACTAGATCTTGTCTGAGATTGTTGGATCTTGAATCTGTTGCTTTGATCTTCCTTTGATCCCTTTGAGTTGATGGAGAAGATATAGGATGTAGCTTGATCTTTCCTTTGAATCTCCTTGAGTTAATGAAGAAGACTATTGGATGTAGCTTTGATCTTCCCTTGAGTTGATGGAGAAGATATAGGATGTAGCTTTGATCTTCCCTTGAGTTGATGAAGTGGTTTGGATGTAGCTTTGATCTTTCTTTTGATCTCCTTTGTGAGCTTGCTTGCTTCTCTTCTTCCTTGGAGATTGAGGGCTTCAGATGTAGGCTTGAATCCCTTGGATTGGATGTAGGACTTTTTCATGGAGTACTGTTCACGGCTACAGTACCTCTTCTTCCTTGGAGCTCCTCTAGCCTCTCTTCATCTCTCTTTGCTCCAAATGATCAACTAGGGTTTCTAACCCTCTTGTGTTGGTTTTATATCTCTTTGGATGGTCAATAAACACATCTCAGACCAGATCCACATTTTGTGGGTGATTAGGTGACTTTTGGATTAAAGAAATCCATGGGGAATGACCTTTCTCAAAGTGGAAAACAAAGTCAACAATCGTTGGCTCGGGGCTGGCGGTCCACCTCTACTGAGAAACGCTGTAGACGGATGTTCCCTGGGATTTCCGGTCGACCGTCACTAAGAGAGCTGCAAGCTGGAGCTTGCTGGCAGGGGCGGTCGATCGCCCCTGTGCTGGCGGTCGACCGCCAGCTGGGCAGACCCCGGGCTTGCTCGGGTCGGTCCGTTAACCTTCTTAGCTCCGTCGCTTGACTTCTTTAGCAGCCCATTCATGTCTGTGGCATCACCCTTGATAGTCTAAAAGGTGTCAACTGAGTCTTTGACCTTGGGTTCTCTTGGCTATGCCTCTTTGTGCATTGACCTTGGATAAGTGACGAGCCGAATGTGAAATTCCAACTTTTGCTTGTAAAAGAGATTTGCATCTTTGCTTGGGCGCAATCAATGAGCTTTCACCTTTGCCAACACCACTCCATTCCTTGGATTATCTTGTAGCATGCTATCCAGAAGTTGCACCGACCTTGAACCATCCATAAGGCAAGACATGCACTGACCATATGAGGAATATGCAATGACCTTATGTGTGATGCTATTCAACTTGATTTCTGTGCTTAAAACATGCTAGATTTTCGTGCATCCAATATTGTGATATGCCTTGATATCTGTGTACTGGAAGTGTTGTTCAAGCTATTGATCTTGATCATTTGCACTAGAAGTATAATGACCTGAAATGTATGAATATTAATATTATCAAATGCAGGTATAGTTTAGTAATGACTACAGAGGCAGACATCATCAAAACCATAAAATTAATCATGTTGCACACATGTTCAACATTCTCCCCCTTTTTGATGATGGCAACTATGAGTCATTCTAAACTATGAGTCATTATAAATTCACATGCATTATGAATTCACATGGCAACTATGAGTCAAAAACATTCTAAAGAAGAAGAAGAGGATTCTCTCCCCCTTAATAATGCTATCCCCTTTTGACAATGACTCACATGGTTTTCACCCTCGATGACAAACAGAGTGGATTCTTTTATTAATGACTCACATACACTTACCACATTCTTTGATTAATGACCCACATAAACTTCTCCCCCTTTGACAACATCAAAAGAACCAGAAAATAGAAAGAGAGACTCACACAAAAAGACTTACATGAAGCTCTGGCATCTCCCATGTGACATCATTACAAGCAACCATAATGTGGAGAAACATGTCATTACATGCAACATTCCAGAAAATGATGTGGAAATACATGCCAATGGTTGTACACTTATTAAGGTTGACAAGATAACCAGAGAGAACAACCAATTGTAGAAAGCCAGTTATAGGACCGATACCAATGAATGATATGGATGTATCGAACATGGTGGTGTCCCGTGGCTTGGCAAAGACAATGTAAGTGTGAGAGGTGGAGTCACAGTAGCAGGATTCAATTTCACAAATAGGAGATGGATAGAGCAGCCAAGGAGCACATTTGTGATTTCAAATTTTGCAAGATTTTTAGTGGTTTTCTAGTTTTCAGATTTTTTTTGAATTTTCTATGCAATGCATGGAAATGATAAATGCAAGCTACAATTATATGAAGTTAAGACATGCATGCCACCCTATTGCATGAAAGCATGATGCTAATGATGCTAGGACTTATGCCACATGCCAATGAATGAGAAAGTAATGTGATATCACTTGACAGAGGACACCAGTGATTTTGGATACGATTTGAAAGGAGCATCAAGATGATACCACTTGTTGGATGATACCAAGGTGATGTAATGGTGAGGTAATCATGGCAGCCTGAATGATTTATGTAGATATGGCAGATGAAGGCAAACAACAAGCAGCATCAAGATATGACTTCTCAAGAGAGAATGGAGGTTCTTTAATCTGAAACCAAGTTCATAAATCAGAGTTATAGATTTTTTAGAATTTTCAGTTATAGAACCCAAATGAACTAGCTCTTACATTCATAATGCTTTAATGCTAATGAGTTCTGGCCTACTCAGTAGAATCACATGAAGACATTTGCATGCAAGTTTAATAGTAGTGAACCAGAAATTCATGTCAAAATAAGATTAACCTTCTCTTATCTTACTCATTCAGTTTCATTGGTTCCCTTGAGAGTGACCACAGTAAGTATTGAGGCTAAATACTTAGATGACTTAGATTTGATTCAGGAGTGCTACACATTCAGATTTTTCTTTTGAAATCATTTGAAAGAAGACTATTATCATTTTACGAGCAGTCAAGTGTAGCAACCACCTTTTGACGTGAGTGTGCACGTTTACCAGACGCAAGCACCCCCAGTTACTCAGTGTAACTCACGATTTTGCCTCACTTAGAACAGAGATAGCATAGTCACCTCAAGACATATTGAACCTCATTTTCTTTGATGATGAGATATATTTCTCAGTAACAGTGCCATTGCTCTCCCTTGAGCTTACTTTAAGTGTAGCCACTTTTTGAAATAAACAGAATCAACAAATGTTTAAAAATAATACTTAGCTGAAGTTTCTCGATCAAGGATGCCTTTGTGCTCAAAAATCTTTCAGATTCAAGACGGCATAACAAGTCAAAATATGAGAAACTAGTTTAAGTCTATTAAGCCCGACCACAAATATTTTCAAGACCATCAAACTTCAAGACTTAAGAAATCATTAATGTTAAACCAAAATCATTCATGTTCAAGGCAATCACAAGACTCTATAAAAGAAAATTCTTCTTGAAGATTTACTTTGATAAACAACCTCAATAATAGATAGGGAATCCTCCAAGAAGTTCAAGGCACTTTGAATCTAAGTTGTACCACAAAAGGATTAAGCAATATCATGCAATGACTTGGTTTAAGAAGAGAGTGTTGCATAACTGGTAGGCAAGAATAGATGAAGAACACTCCCCTGAGGTTATGCACTGAGCTCAGACTGAGATGGAAGAGATAAAGTTATCAAGTGCAAGAAAGTGTTGACTCTGACATTGTTTGATGTCGACACCTGGAGCTCAGACTGAATTAATTTTCAGGTAGATAGAACTGTGGGGTCGACCTGTCAAAGGAGTGAGGTCAGCCTGTTGAACTGCAAGGTAGAGTTTTGACTAGATTTTCATGATGAACAAGCTCCCCCTGAGAAGATGCATTCTATGCCATGATGTCAACAGAATGAAGATGAAACATATGCATGAATGCTGCAAAGAGACAACTCCCCCTTACTATATAGCCTATATGCGACATTGACGCATAGTACGTGGCGGAGGTGAAGCCTCACGCATATTGAGTGCTTCTAGGCAAGCATAACCTGCCTTTCCATACATCAACATTTGATATACCATGGCTGTGCAAGAGTGAAATGATGTGAAATGATTTAAGCTAGATTGATGTTGACTCCCCCTGAGTACATGCATGGGTTGGCAATGAATTATGCAGCCTAAGACTTATGTGAATACACAATGTAATGAAGATGCTGCAAAATGATTATTCATTATTGTGTCTTCTAAACATGATGTGCATTAAGGTATGTGTGATCACAAGATGATGCAAACACACATGAATGCAAGTTGATGATGATGCCAATAGACACCCCCTTTGAACAATGCTAACATGAATAACGAGTTAAAAATGCAGCCATGGTATGCATCATCAAAACCAAAATCCAAGCATTTCATGTGGCTGATAGCAAGACTTAAGCAACTCATCATCACATCAACTTCATCAGCATAACAGATTTTTCATGAATTAAATAGTTAAAATCAAGCATGGTGTGAGCAAGTTATCTAGCTCAAAAGTTCATCTCACACCATGGGGGTTTTGCATTTCAAAGAGCAATTCAGTTTGTAGAATCTAATGACATTGGGCAGACGTATGATGCACTATCTACATGTCAATATTAAACATACAAGATGACTGAACTTAAAAGGTTTGTGTACATACCTGTGCCTTGAGCTTTTAATTACCTTATGATCCTTTGTTCAGCTCCAAGGCATCCTGCACCCAAAATTCTCATTTGGAATTTTTAGGTACCCAAGATTGCTTGGGTTCTTGTGGGTTAGCAGCTTTGTCATATTCACCAATGTGGCTTATCTGTTTCAGGGAAATCAGATCATCCTTCCTCATTGTATGACAATCATACATGTCATGACCATTTTTCCCACAATAAAAACAGCGCTCAAAAGATTGAGCATTCTTTTTATGTTCATGTGCATTTTGTTTTTGTGGATGAGCATGGGATTTACCTTTCATGGCATGAAGGTGATGCTTTCCCTTCAAGTGCCAGCACTCTTAGACAGTAGGGCCAGATTTACCACAATGAGAGTAGCAAGGTGGAAGATTTTTATTTAAAGCCATGGAGAGTGTCGACCTGCTTGTATGGGAGTATCGACTCTTCTGACTCCCCATGCAGTTCTGTGTAGATATCTGCTGAGTAGGTCCTTTGCCAGTGTTGACCTGTTTCTTTCCTTGCTCTTTCACTTGCTGTCCTGCTCTAAGCTCATCATTTCTCAAGATAAAACAATCATGCACAGTGTGACCATGTTTACCACAATAATAACAATGGACATTCATCTTATGGAAAGCATGGTATTTAGCATTGGACATGTTATGGTGCATGTTTGGATGAGCATGCTGGATTTTACTTTTCTTTTGAGCAGTATGCCCTTTTTGGTGACCACAAGAAGTGGTGGCTTCCGGTGAGTCAGAATCTTAGATTTGGGCAAACATTGACAGGAAATCATTCAAACCTTGAATTTCATTTTCAAGTGAGGAAATGTGCTGTTTAGATTCAACAAGGCCCTCTTCGCATGCTACCAATTGCTCATTGAGCATGGCATTTACTGCTTTAAGATTTTGATTTTGTTGTTCTAAGACATACAAAGTTTCTGAGTGATCATCAATAACAGATTTACCTTTTTCATGTGTAACCAATTTTTCATGCAATTCTTCTTCAGCTTGTTCACATTCAATTTTTTTTTCAACAACTCTCTATTCTCTTCTTTCAGAGAATCAATCAGATTTTGTTACCATTCAAGATCATCATGGAGACCAACATTTATGTTTCTCAAGAATAAATATTTTTCACATGCAAAATTAGCAGAGCATGAAATAGAATTTTTATTTCCTTCAATCAACCTCTCATGATAGATTAGCCCATCGGCCATAGTTTGATCATTAGAGATTGACTTAGGTTGGTTTTGAAGTTTTATTACAGTTTCTTCCAACCTAGTGATTTCATCATGAAGATTTTAATTTTCATCCCTTAGACATGCAATACTTTGTTTATGCGTATCTAGATCAAAAGAGAGAGTGTCGTTAAGCTCTTCAAAAATAGAACACTTTTTACAAAATGAACTTTCATTTTGGTTAATTTTCTTGAGATCCTTTTTCAAATTTTTATTTTCTATTTTTACCTTTTTGTATTGTGTAATCAACTCATCATAGACTTCCATAAGTTCTTCAAAAGTGAATTCCTTGGAATCAGAGTTTACCTGTGATGAGGATGTATTGTCGGACTGTTCTGCACGATCGGCCATGAAACATTCTTGTTCTTGTTCCTTCCCTTCACTGGATTTTCACCAACTTGTCCAGTACTTGCTTGGCTGTGCTGCAAGAGGACACAAGATGAGTTAGTCTGAGATCAACTGCAGCTATAATTAAGTTATATGCAAGAAGATTATCATTGTGTTTGGTCTCATGTTCGGCTGACCAATCAATTGAATTTGATGGCAGCTCATGAGGACCATTGTATATAAGAGTACATAATTGTGGATCTATGGAGCTAACATAGATGAACATTCTCCCTACCCATGTAGAAAAATCTGAACCATCATAAATGGGCGGAGAAACCATCGAAGCATGTGTAGCATATGAAGCCATATAAATAACGTACACCGGGATCTTTCCCTGCAGATCGTTGGATCTGGGAATGGCAGAGCCTCGCTCTAATACCACTTGTTGGGTCCCGCGAGGTGTAGTCGGATCTAGAAGGGGGGTTTGAATAGATCCTATCAAAGGCTTTGGCCTATTTAAAAACCCTTAGCTATCAAAAGCATGAACCACTCCTATAAAGTGAATGAATCACTTAGGCACAATGCATAGCGAAATTAAGTAGAGTGGCTCAAATGAAAAGACTTGGATTACAAGCGATGAAGCGTCAACTCTTCTTTAAGCACATTTGTGATCTTTGAGATATACAAGCCTTGTAGTGCAGGGATCATAAAGCATAACACTAGAGCATGAAATAGCTTGCAACAACCGTGCGTGTGTATGAATGTAGTGGTGATCAACCAAGGTGCATGCGAGTCTAAGCAAGGGAATCACTTAGCAATACTTTCACCTTGGCGCCTGTGTGCAAGGGTGCAGCAGGCCGCCCAAGGGATTCAGTCAAAGTGCTAAGCTCAATTAAACCACAGATAAAACCGAAAGTGAAAATCGGAGTGCTTGAGTGTGTAAATAAGATAACCAAGTATGGAAGCACACGAACCTGTGAATAGAGGTAGAAGATATAGAGCAATCGCACACGATAAACAACTCACAACACAGGAATTTTTAAGGTGGTTCGGTTACAACCCAGCAACCTACGTCCACCCCTCACCAAAACCCGGTGAGGCTTTCCTGCTGACTCACAGCTTGACCGGGGACACGTCCCAAACCACAGAACAGGGAAAGCCCTCTTTCTATCTTCCTACACACAAAGCTGGTAGGGACGGCTATACCGCAGATCGGAGAACTTCTGATTGCCTTCCTACTAACCACCAGTAGGGACGATCTTCAGTTTCAATAGATTGAATGAAATGAAAATAGAATAATATGAAAAAACACAAACAAGATATGAAGATATATTAGAATGAACTAGATCTTGTCTGAGATTGTTGGATCTTGAATCTGTTGCTTTGATCTTCCTTTGATCCCTTTGAGTTGATGGAGAAGATATAGGATGTAGCTTGATCTTTCCTTTGAATCTCCTTGAGTTAATGAAGAAGAATATTGGATGTAGCTTTGATCTTCCCTTGAGTTGATGGAGAAGATATAGGATGTAGCTTTGATCTTCCCTTGAGTTGATGAAGAGGTTTGGATGTAGCTTTGATCTTCCTTTTGATCTCCTTTGTGAGCTTGCTTGCTTCTCTTCTTCCTTGGAGATTGAGGGCTTCAGATGTAGGCTTGAATCTCTTGGATTGGATGTAGAACTTCTGCACGGAGTACTGTTCACGGCTACAGTACCTCTTCTTCCTTGGAGCTCCTCTAGCCTCTCTTCATCTCTCTTTGCTCCAAATGATCAACTAGGGTTTCTAACCCTCTTGTGTTGGTTTTATATCTCTTTGTATGGTCAATAAACACATCCCAGACCAGATCCACATTTTGTGGGTGATTAGGTGACTTTTGGATTAAAGAAATCCATGAGGAATGGCCTTTCTCGAAGTGGAAAATAAAGTCAACATTGGTTGGCTCGGGGCTGGCGGTCGACCTGTGACTTCTGGCGGTCGACCTCTACTAAGAAACGCTGTAGACGGATGTTCCCTGGGATTTTCGGTCGACCGCTACTGGGCTAGCGGTCGACCGCCACTGAGAGAGCTGCAAGCTGGAGCTTGCTGGCAGGGGCAGTCGACCGCCCCTGTGCTGGCGATCGACCGCCAGCTAGGCATACCCCGGGCTTGCTCGGGTCGGTCCGTTAACCTTCTTAGCTCCGTCGCTTGACTTCTTTAGCAGCCCGTTCATGTCTGTGGCATCACCCTTGATTGTCTAAAAGGTGTCAACTGAGTCTTTGACCTTGGGTTCTCTTGGCTATGCCTCTTTGTGCATTGACCTTGGATAAGTGACGAGCCGAATGTGAAATGCCGACTTTTGCTTGTAAAAGAGATGTGCATCTTTGCTTGGGCGCAATCAATGAGCTTTCACCTTTGCCAACACCACTCCATTCCTTGGATTATCTTGTAGCATGCTATCCAGAAGTTGCACCGACCTTGAACCATCCATAAGGAAAGACATGTACTGACCATACGAGGAATATGCAATGGCCTTATGTGTGATGCTATTCAACTTGATTTCTGTGCTTGAAACATGCTAGATTTCCATGCATCCAATATTGTGATATGCCTTGATATCTGTGTACTGGAAGTGTTGTTCAAGCTATTGATCTTGATCGTTTGCACTGGAAGTATAATGACCTGAAATGTATGAATATTAACATTATCAAATGCAGGTATAGTTTAGTAATGACTACAGAGGCAGACATCATCAAAACCATAAAATTAATCATGTTGCACACATGTTCAACAGGAGCTGGCCAGACTGGCATAGTCGCGCCCCGAATTCTCGTGCCCTCTCATAATTTGCTTCCATGTTCTCTAGCCTCTGTCCCATAGCTCGAAGGCCTAGCTGGAGCCCCCTCACCTGGGCCTCCATGGCTCTTCTGTCCATTCTCTCCTTCTCCCTCTCTAGCCTTTCTCTTTCCGCCTCTCTCATGGCCACCTGGAGAAACACCCTCAACTCTAGGATGTCCGGATGTGGCCTCTCCTCGCTATGACACCGCAGCCCCGCTACAGTCGCTACCCAGGCATCACACTCCTCTTCAGCCCGGGCCGCGCGGGCCACTGCACCGGCAAGTTGCTCTCAGAGGGAGGTAATCTCAAGAAAAGGGGCCGAGGAGCTGGAAGATGCGCCGCCAGCCATTCCTGCCATTGTTGCCTGCTGGGCACGCTGGAACAAACATAACAGCCATCGGGTAAGTTCCAAATTTTAAAAAAAATTATGAAATTAAAAAAAAATTGCTTTACCAGGATCGCTAGTTCCTTTTGAGTGACGGTCAGCTGTCGCCTAGCCTCTGCTAGTTGGGCACGCAAGCCGCTGATGTCGCGCGCATCCCCGGATTGGAGAGGTACCACATGACTTTCCCGCCGCTGCCGTAGGAAGTCGGCACTGTCCTGCACCAGTACGCTCCCTTGCTGTCCAGGGAGACGTATGTGCCAGTCCTCGAGCTTCGCCTTGCCGCGACTCTCCTTCCTGACACGGCTCGCTCATCCGCGCTCGCCCACTCATCGGCCAAACCTGGGGTCCTTGCCATGCCCTACATCAAGAAAGGACGATCTTACGTCAAACAACGAGAACGCGTCTCCTGTCAAGGACACGTCCATCATTTGAGTGCAACACTCGCCGAGCCTTTTCCCCTCTCACATGGCTCGCTCCACACTCAAAAGAAAATCAAAGAGGTGGAGGTCGGAGGACCTATCGGGCCGTGTTCACCTCCCTCCGTGCCATCGGGCCCCTCGGGTCCCTCAAGTGCCCGAAGGGGCCCTTCCTCTTCCATGGACGCCTCTCTGTGCTCTTGCACGTCCCTCCTCTGGCAAGGAGTTCCCCGCCTTCTCTCCCTTCGCTGCCATTTGGCCCACCGAACTCCATCGATCAAGAGTGGAAGAAGACGAAGATAGGTGAGCAAATCTCGACGGGAGGCGGGCTCGTTTGCGGGCAAGGCACAGAAGAAAAGGGGCCGCCTGGCGCTTTAAATTTGAATTTGAAAGTTAAGACGCGTCCTCGCGCCTAGACGCGTCCTCGCGCCTAGACGCGCCCAAAAGAGAAAAAAAAAGGATCCCTCCGTGCAAGGCGTAATTCCCTGCTTTTCAGGGCAAGGTCTCGTGAAGCGTGCCTCGAAAGAACAGGTGCAAGAAAAGAAGCGTGGGAAAGGGAAAGTGCACACAATAAAAGGAACAATTTCATTTCACATAAGCAAATAGGTAGTCGTACATCATAAAGTGAGGAAGGTGGGGTGTACAAGTAACTCTCTAACTCTCGCTACCACCCTCCTGATCATCTCTCTCCTCCCTCCTCTGACGGGGATCCCTAGGGGGCCTCCACAAACTCTGAAAGGTGGTGCTCCCCTCGCCCTATGGTGCCACGCCACCCTCGAAGGCGCGATGACGCTCCTCGACCGAAGAAACCAGGAAGCTGCCCATGGAGAAGGAACCAGACTGACGAAGTCTCGCCCCGCGCTCCTTCGCCCTCTGGTATCGCTCCTCGCTCTCCCGTAGCCTCCCCTCCGCTGTGTCGAGGCTCAGTCAGAGCTCCATCATTTGGGCCTCCAGAGCCCTCCTCTGGTCCAAATCTCGCTGTCACTCCGCCCTCATGTCCTCCCTCTCTCTCTCTCTATCCTCCCTCTCTCTCATCGCCTCTCTCCTCAACAGCTCGAGGGCAATCCGTAGCTCCAGCACGTCGCGAGAAAGCTCCTCAGCCTCCCGCCGTCGCTCCTCCTCTAGCTCCGCTATCCGGGCGTCACGCTCTGCCGCCCAGGCGTCGCGCTCCTGCTCGACACGGACTGCACGAGCTAGGGCATCTCGGATCTCCGCCACCTGTCAAAGCCCGCATGACCCGTAAAAGACCGGTGAAGGAAGGAGAGCAATTGGAAGGAGAGTCAGGATCAAGCAAGCACTCACTCGAGCCGCGCGGTCGTGCTCGGCCTCCTCAGCCCGGGCCACCGCATGCGCCAGCCGCTCCTGGAAGGAAGAGACCTCCGGAGGAGGGCCCCACAAACTAGAACCTGCTCCGCGAGCCATCCCGACTACCGCTGGCTTGATGGGCGCGCTAAAACACAAGAGCGAACGACAGTCAGAGGCTAAGCATCAAAAAATCCAGGTCAAAAAAAATGCATAATACATTACGTAGACTCACCAGGATCTCCAACTCCTGTCGGATGGCCGCCAACTGCTGTCTCGCGTCTGCCAGCTGGGCCCGCAAGTTAATAATAATGTTATCACGAGCATCTTGCATTTATGCACATAGGTTAGTGTCATATGCATATGCATATAGAGGAAAAAATCTTCACCTCACACTTACCCCTGCCGCCCCACCGAGGTGTAGACGCTCCGCGTATGTGGCCCGGTACCGTCGCAGGTAGTCGGTGCTATCCTGTACGTGGGACACCACCGGGACGCCACCCTGCTGCCGGTCAAGGTACTGTGCAGGGAAGCGCATACGCCAGTTGACGATCTTCACCTTACCTCGGGTCTTCCGCCCGACATGGCTCGGCTCATCCACGTCAACCCACTCCTGGGCTAGCCCCAATCTCCTCATGACCAGCCTAAGCCGCAGCGGCTCGATCTCGTTCAGGCAATGGACCCACACGTCCCGCCCGAAGCGAGGACGACCCGCTACAACCCAAGGCTGGCCAGCATCAGCCATGCCCAGGTAGGGCCTCCACACCACCTGCATCACCATACTATAGATTATGAAAAATCCACTTAATAGGGCATGAAACCCAAACTCAATTTCTAAAGCTTAAAAATTAAATGGCGAATCGAAGAGCATGCGTGGGATGCTAAAGGAGAATGTGATCGCCAGAGGGGTTACCTCAAATAAGAAAAAGGATGATCGCGAGTACCTTGTGTTAAGCGGGGGACATTGTGAACCCTTTCTTCCTCCTTCTACCGGCCAGCCGATGAAGGGGGTTCTTAGTCTTGATTACCTTGCAAGAACACACAAATCAAATAAAAGAGTGGAATAGCCAAAAGGTGTAGTATCAAAGTTCTAAGATTATGAAATTAATCAAATTGAACATGAACATGAACACACCTTGTGTGTTTTGGTTTTTAAACCCCTAAGAGGAGTAATAAGGTTTGGAAGATGTGAATGCAATGATATGCTAATGCAAAATGTATGGGGTATGCTATCTAGCAAAAACTAGAAGAAGAGAGAATGTGTGATGATAATGATAAAAAAACAAAAACAAACTAAGTAATTAAAGAGAAAGATCCTTTCTGTTGTGCGTGCAACAGTAAAAGGGGAGAGAGGGAGAGCTTCAATATGTGGTGGTGTAGCGGCAGAAGCTCGTCTGTGGAAGAAGAAGAATCCTCCTGGAAGAAAAGCATGTTCGGATGAAGAAGAAACCTGCAAAACAACAACTCTCTTCTCTGTTCTCTCGTTAACTCTTCTCTCTGCAGCTCTGCTCTCTTGTGTTCTCTCATCCCTCGCGCGAAGAGACCCAGGAGGGCTATTTATAGGGCCAAAAATCCTTGGAGAACAAGGATTAAAACAAGGTAAAGATCCTCCATCAAGAAACTCCCTTCCCAGTCGAATACAAGGCTCAAAATGAGGAAGGAACCATTACTGGAAAGAAGCAGGCGAAAGGGAGACGGAATTGAAAATGACGACCCCATGAAGGGCGTCAATTAAAAATGACGACACATCCAAAGGCGTTAATTAGAATAACGACTCCCATCAAGTCGTCAATTCTGATTTAATTATAGAAACAATTAACTTTCCTTATTTAAAATTATCAACTGACGCATGTCGACAAGGCGTCACATAAAAAACGCCTTCAAGAGAGACGTTAATTCTTCAATTTTCATTTTATTTGAAATTCAGAATTTCCAGTAAATCCAGAAAATGACGCCCGTATTGGTAGTCGTCCATTTTTAAAAGTGGCGCCCTTGGTCATGCCATCAATTTAAATAGCGCCCCTTATCAGGGCGTTAATTTCAATTTCCCAAGAAAAAAACAAGAAATCACAATTAATTTATAAGAAATAGAAAAACTTCATATTAAATCAATATTGAAGTCCGCTTTGGGGCGTCACATGGTGACATGAGATTTACTCAACATAGCATCAATTTTAGCGTGTCTACAGCTGCCCCGCCTTGGCGTCTGCTTTGCAAGGGAGTGAGACGGAATGAAGCGAAAGTGAAACAAGCGGAATGAAGTGGAACGAACTGATAAGTAGATGCCAAGGTGTGATGTGACACGCCTCTGACACTAAGCGTTGGAAATCTTTCCAAGATTCTGAATGAAACAACTCCGGACAATTCTGAGAAAGCATCGATCAGCTGGATAAAGGAGAGTAAACTAAATAAACAAAATGTGCGCGAGGGCACGACAGGGAGGCACCATTGGAGAGCGGTTACCAGCCAATGTGGACGTGCTACAACCAAGGTGGATTTGCAGAAAAGTAAAGTGACTTGAGATAAGGATCCAGCAAATGGATGATTTCAAGGGACCAGCCTGAGCAGCTTCAAGGAGAATAAAGTACTTGATTTGGAATGGAATATCTCATGTCAACTCAATTAAGAACGAGCGACCTTCATTATTGGCGTAATATGAAGATTTTCATCATTAAGCTCAAAGTCCTACATGATGCATGCTGGGCTAAAGAAAAATTAAAACAAACTAAAATAAAAGATAATCAAGGATAATATTGTTAAGCCATCTAAATTTGGTCAAGAATCTAGATCTCTGAGCTGATACTAAGCCAAAGCCCGTTTGTCCACGCATCAACTCAGAAAGTGGAACCATCGTCCCAAACCTTGAATGACTCAACGGCCTATCCGTGTGATCAAGATTCCCCTAGAATTATCACTATTTTTGATAAAGGGGAACTCAAATTCTAGGATCATCAGAACCACAAGGTCCTTGATATATTATAATAGCGTAGATACCTTATAGTAACAATGCATACAGGAAGATGGTGATAACATGAGTATGTGGGAACTGAGAAATGAGGTGCAGTCACCGTGGGGCTTGGATGCCGAGGCCCAGTTGATGGGACCAAGAGCTTCTTAACCTGCACTCAAAATTTCATTAGCCATGATATAAAGATGCATAAAGCATACTCAACAACATTGATTTGAAGTTTAGAAAAAAAAATTTGATTTATTTAGATTTTTTTGAGTTTTGAGAATTTTGGAATTTTTAGAATTTATTGAATTTTTATTGAAATTTTGAGAGTTTACTGAAATTTTATTGAAAATTTGAGAATTTATGGATTTTTATTGGAATTTTGAGAATTTATGGATTTTTATTGGAATTTTGAGAATTTTTTTTGAATTTTTATTGGAATTTTGAGAATTTATAAATTTTTATTAGAATTTTGAGAATTTATGAATTTTTATTGGAATTTTGAGAATTTATGAATTTTTATTGGAATTTTAAGAATTTATGAATTTTTATTGGAATTTACAGACTTTTGGAGTGTATAGACTTATGGATGAAGTGTATAGACTTAGGGATAGGACAGACTCAGAGAATGTATAGACTTAGGTGGGTAGAATGTATAGACTCAGAGAATGTATGGACTTATGAAATGTAGTGTATAGACTTTGGAACGTATAGACTTTGAGGAATGGAGTGTATAGACTTAGGGATGGGATGTATAGACTTGGTGAAGGATGTAACTGGTGAGATAGAACATATAGACTTGTGAAGATGTATAGACTTGATGAAGGGATGGAACGTATAGACTTGATGAAGGATGTATAGACTTAGATGGATGAGATGTATAGACTTCGAAATGCAATGTACAGACTTCAAATGTGTAGACTTTGACGTGTAGACTTTGAGAATGGAACGTATGGACTTGGGTGAGTGCAATGTACAGACTTATGAATGGAATGCTTAGAGTGTATAGACTTAGAGACTTTGCACCCACGATGCTCAGACTTGCACAACCTGCACTTCAAAGCTCAAAAGATCATTAGCTTAAAATATGATCATAAGTGCTTGATAAAAATAATTTAATCATGATATAACAGCACTTAAGTTCATGAAATAACCAAAGCAATTTAAACGCACAAGCTCAGAAAATGACGACCCTTCTGATCAGCGTCAAAACAAGAAATGATGACGTGCACTGAGGCGTTAATTGCATTAAGGTTTAACTTGGAATTGGAATGCAAATGACGCCCTCCATGGAGGCATTGGATAAATGACGACCCTGAGGATGTCGTCAATTTAACAAATGACGCCAAACAGCGCGTCGTCAATTACCTGTTTTCGTTTCCATCTCGGAACTAAACTTCCAGCAAACTGTTTGATTCAAACTCAAACCATGATACTCATTAACGTTCAAAACACTATAAAAGGTAACTGTTGGTGTTTTTTCAAGCATCAAGACCATCGAAGCATTGAGACGAAGCTATCTTCTGTTAAGTAGACAGAAAGAACCAAGCAGAAGCAGAACAGAGCATTGAAGCTATTTTGTCAAGCATACAGAGGAATAGAAGCAGAAGAGCCAGCAATACTGTCAAAATGATGAATCAATTGATGCAGCAAAGGCTTTCCAAAAAGCCAAGGATGAATTTCCCAAGAATTTCTGAATTGCCAGGCCATATAAGTGAGAAAATCACCAAGGGCCAAGTAAGTGTTCTCGATGTTGAAGCTTTTATTTTGTACTGTCTTTCTTTCTATTCAAAAATTCTGATTATTATTCTCTTCCTTCTTCTTTTTTCTTTTATGTTTTCAGGATTACCCCATTATTCCTGGTCCAAGAAGGTTTCTAAAGGTCAAGTGGCTTCCCTTGCTACTCTCCAAGCTCTCTCTAGACATGAGATCCTTCCTTGCTAAGTGGAACCTTCTAGGCCTCATCACTCATGCTACCCATTATAATGATATCCATCTTGATTGGGCTTCCATTGGAGCTCTTATAGAATTATGGCACCCTCACACCCATACTTTTCTATTCCCAACCTTTGAAGCAACCATCCTCCTAGAAGAAGTGGAGATGCTCTTGGGTTTGAAGAAGATGAAGCAAGGAGAGGAAACAAAGATGGCCCATATGACTAAGCCCATACAAGCCCATGATATGCTCATGAGTCTTGTCCAAAGCTCAAATTTGGTGAATCAAATGAAGGCCAACAAGGGAATCAATCTTTTGAAGTTGGCTTCTTGGGTATATAAAAACATGGATAAGGCTCAAGGAGATGAAGCCCTTTTGGAGAGAGTGATGAAGGGGTTTGTCATATGTGTAGGTGGAGCTTTATTCTTCCCTTCATTGGAGGATCATTTAGAGGAACAACACTTGAGTGCAATAGCAAGCATGTGGGAGGGAAAGAGAATAGGTGGGGCAATACTAGCCAACCTATACAATGGGCTCACCTCGGCTTCACTAGGACGGCCCTTATTCGGATCAATGCTTCTTCTAACTTGTTGGATATATTTTCACTTTAAGTTTGATCCATGTCAAGCAAACCAAGAGGCCTCCAAAATCTTCTCCAAGAGCCCACTTAGGTATATGACAAGCTCATTGGGCTTATGTGAAAGAGTTACTAATAGAGTTCCCAAGCTCAAGAAGAGGAATGAATGGAGAGATTACTTCAAAACAATGCCAAAGAGCAATTTCACATGTACACCGGGCTTTCTCAAAACCCAAGAACTTCGCTCAAGGTTATCCTCCGGCATCGAGCTCCGTTTGGTTGGCGGGACCGACTTCATCCTTTACAACGCACACCGATGTCTCCCACAACTCGGGCTTCCTCGGCATCTCTTAGAAGGACCTTCTCACCTTCCTCCAATCAAAAAAGGGAGCTATGCTCAAGTGGTGACCATGAATAAATCAGGACCATAATGGCTCAATGGAAAGTGGCACTTCTCCACAAATCCAAAACTCATGCAGAAGAAGAAGAGAATAAATGTAAAGCATATGTACTGGCTCTCAAGGAAATAAGGCCCACAGTGGCTTAGAATGTAATCAAAGATTTTCATGAATGCAATAAGAATTCCTCTTTTATCTGAGCCAAAGCAATGTATGAAAGTGATCAGTTCTGATATTTCAAGTAATTCTGTCTGATAACAAGGAGTTCCGGTCCTTCTGTTCTGAACAGCGCCCCTATCAACGGCGTTAATTACTTATGACACGCCTCAGTTGAAGCCGTCCATTATATTTCAAACTCATAATTGACGCCCAAGGCACTGGCGTTTCTTAACTCACATCTTTAAACAAGGCGTTAATCAATTCAAATTTTCAAATAATTTTCGAGATAATTCCTTAATTTCTTAGAAAACACGCCTTTACTCACGTCGCTTATTCACAAATGGACGTCCGTTCTGGTCGTCGTCAAATTTAAAGGGGTAATAATTACACCCTCTCTCGTCAATCAAATCCCATTAATGCGTCTGACGACGTTTACAAACTCCCATGCAGAACACAAATGACGTCCATCCTCAAGGCGTCAAATCTGAAATATACGCCTTACTTCAAACCGTCAATTTAAGAAGAGACGCCTTCCACTCGGGCGTCAATTATTCTCGACCGTTAAACCCTACTTTCCCCCTTTCTCCTTTCTTCGTTCATCTCCTTCTCTCTTTCCCTCCCTCCTGCAAACCCTAACCGAGCCCCCATTTCCCTCTCTCTCATTCTCACTCTTTCTACTCTCTCACTCTCCTCTCAAACCGATGGCTGGTGGCGGACAGAAATGGCAGAGGGTTATGGCTCTCGACGTGGTGGACCTAGAAGACGAACAAGCAGCCGTGGAGGGGGTCCCTCCTGTGGCGGCCGAAGAGACACCGGCGGCGGCGGCCGGTGACGCAGAAGAACAAGAAGAAGATGAAGGAGACGAAGAAGAAGAAGAAGATGATGAAGAAGAAGGAAATGAAGAAGAAGAAGGAGGAGGCGAAGGAGAAGAAGGAGAAGGCGAAGGAGAAGAAGGAGAAAGAGATGGTGAGGAAGAAGAAGGAGAACCGGAGGTGGCGACGGCGGTGGCCCGTCGGCCCGGCCAGCTTCGACGACCAAGGCAACCAAGACAACCCCTCCGTGGGGGGTTGATCGGTCCCGAACGTCAAAAGGTAGGTCCCCATACCCCTATTCTCTATTTTTTTATTTTATTTCCATTATTTCCCCATTTCCATAGCCCTCGGGCATGACAAAACCAGAGACACAGTAAAATGACGCCCCCAGGGGTGTCGTGAATTTAAATGACGTCCTACAGTGGGTCGTTAATTATATCTGAAAATAATTAATCGCATGAAAGGCACGCCCTGCAGCATGTCGTTATTTCAAATTTATCATGTTTTTACACCATGCTATTATTTCCCTGTGATTTCATTTAAAATTTAAAATGTATGTATTTCTGTTATTTCAATTTCGCACATTAAAACCTTGAAACCCCAGGAAAACCACCCCCCCCCATCGGGACGTTAATTAGATAGGTAACGACCACAGGGTGGCCGTCAATTCAACATTTTCCAGAGATGCAATTTAGGATAGAAAGTTACTTCATGAACCGCGCCCTTCCACAGGGGCGTTACTTAGATAACTGACGACCCAGGGTTGGGCGTCAATTCTAAATTTTCAGATTTTTAGAATATCACTTTCAAAACAACGTCGCCCACAGGGGCGTCAATTAGATAAACAACGACCCTGGGTAGGTCGTCAATTAAATGAACGTACAATACCACCTGAAACCTATTTGGAAATAACGTCGCCCTCAGGGGCGTCAATCATGAAAACCACGTCCCACGGTAGGTCGTTAATTATCCAAACAGCAAATATCACAATTAATGAGCTTAAATGAATTTCCACATGAAAACTTAAGCAAAAAGTTCTTTCATATGAATGCAGGGGCTGATGAGGACACAAATTTCTTGGGTCCAGGTCCGGGCAGCGTATTACGGCCTCCCCGAGTTCCAGAGAGCTAGGATAGATGCTATGGGGTTTGGGGCTTTCCTTAGCATTGAGCCAGTCAGACCAGACCTGCCTTTGATTCAGGTTTTGAGAGAGAGATGGGATAGGTCTAGCCGGGCGTTTCTGATGCCATGGGGGCATATGGTTCCTAGTTTGGAGGATGTCACTAGGATCACTGGGCTGAGGGTAGATGGAGAGGCGGTGAGCGGGATCACCCTACCTGATTATAGTGAGCTTACCCAGAGGCTACTAGGTCTAGAGACGGTGTACGAGACACCGAGCGAGTGCAGGACCATCTTCCGCACTGACCTTACCATAGCTATGGGGTTGGGGGACTCTAGGCAGAGATCTAGGGAGTCCTTAGAGCAGTTTTCGCAGAGATTGATAGATGGGGCTAGGGCTGCCTATTGCCAGGATCCAGCTGACAGGGAGAGAGTAGACAGAGATTTGAGAAGGTTTCTATTCTTGATGCTCGGGAGATTGCTGCTCGGCAAGAAGGGCGACGTCATCAACTGCCGCTTCTTGGGAGTTCTGGAGGACTTAGAGGGCGTGGGCAGATACGCCTGGGGAGCAGCGCTGCTGGCGCACTTGATAGCCGACCTGTCCACGGGGACAGGTCGAGAGACGACAGTCAGTGGCTTTTCACCTTTTCTTCAGGTATGCATTTTTTGTTGTTTTTCTTATTAGAATGCATATGCATATGAATGCTTTACTAATGCGATGCATGAATGCAGATATGGAGTCACTTGTACATGCCCATGGGGCGTGTTGATCTACGACCCGGAGATGAGGGGTCCTTCCCTCTAGCACGGCGCTGGCTACCGGTGGTGATCAGAGCCCCACTCGCCTACGAGTTGCGAGTGTTGCGACGGGAGTTCCGCGACTTCCCCGCCTCACTGGTACGCATGCTTGATGTGATGCAATTTTTTTATTTTTATTCTAGAATGTGATACGATATGATAGATGATTGATAAGTGTGCTTGTGAATGCAGGTGAGATGGAGACCCTATGAGGGGATGACCGATGAAGGCCAGCCCTGGGTCGTAGCGGGCCGACCTCGCTTTGGGCATGAGCTTTGGGTTCATTGCCTGAACGAGATCGAGCCGTTACGGCTTAGGCTGGTGATGAGGACCCTCGACCTACACCAGGAGTGGATCGAGGTAGGAGAGCCGCGGGGTATAGGCAAGAAGACACGCGGTCGCATGAAGGCGATCGACTGGAGAGTGCGGTTCTCTGACCAGTACGCAGACTGGCAGCGTGGCGGGACCCGGGTCACTTCACAGGCGACCGACAGCTCCGAGTACCTCCGACGCTACTGGGAGGTTTACGCCGGCCGACCCCAGATGAGGGTCTTAGGGGTATGTATGAATGCACTTATTTCTAAATTAAATGCAAATGCTTTGTATATCTATCATGCAATTAATATGTGATGAATGCAGGATGCGCGGGACATAGTGGCGATGGATGCACAGGCCCACCTACACAGCCTAGAGGCACAGCTAGCCACCACACGGGCAGACCTTGAGACCTTGGTGAGTGTTTAATTTATTCCTATATGCATATGAATTTTTACTGACAATCTCAATAAATGCAGCGTGCCCAGCAGGGAGCAGTAGGGAGAGAGACGGGAGAGGCCTCCAGCTCGAGAGGGCCTAGTGCAGAGGCGACTGCACTAGCAGAGCAGCTAGCAGGGGCAGTGGCACGGGCCGAGGCAGCAGAGCGCGACCTCGCCTTAAGGGTATGCCTTAAATCTTAAACTCAAAATTATTCAATTGTTTATATGATATATTCATGAAGATTGTTTTCTTACAGACCGAGGAGCTCCGGGCCGCTCTTACTTGCATCGAGGAGGGACAGCGGGCGATGGCCACCCGGGTGAGTTATTTATTTTCAATTGTATGTTGCTTATTCCATGAATTATTGAATTATTGCATTAAATGTGGAACTGATGATTTGTTTGAATGTTTGCAGTCTTCACAGTTACAGGCGGCACATACCCGGGCTGCCCTGGCCGGTACAGAATTGGCGATCCGTGAGCAACGGGTCGTGGAGCTGGAGCGGGCCTTGAGGCGGCGAGAGGAGTTGCCTCAGGACGTGGCGGAGCTGCGAGTCGCCCTCGAGATGGAGCGGAGAGAGCGTGCTCGGGAGCGCGAGGAGCACCAGGTGGAGCGTGTCCGGGACCGTGAGCAGTACGAGGCGGAGCCTGCCCGGGATCGTGAGCAGCACCAGGCGGAGCGTACCCGGGATCGTGAGGAGCGGTCAGCTTGCGATCGGGATATTACAGCCTTGAGGGCCCAGCTAGCCGTTGCACAGGAGCGGCTACGAGCGACCGAGGAGCGACTTCAGCGAGGTCGGGAGCGGGCGCGAGCTGCAGGGTACAGCTTCACCAGCTCTACTTTTGTGGCGGGTTCCTCTCTCCGGCAGAGGAGCGAGGCAGAGGAGCCGGCTCGAGCTCCAGCTACTTCCCGGGGGCCCATGCCCCCTCCACCAGCGCCTCGTCGGGAGGACGAGAGTGAGGCAGAGAGTAGGAGAGAGGAGGGTGGAGGCGAGAGCTGAGAGACTTACTTGTACTCCTCCACCCTCACACCTGTACTCAGACATTTATGATGTATATATATATGAAATTGAGATTTTGTTACCTGAGCACTTGTGTAGTTGTGTACTTGTACCTTCTTTTCTTTCTCGTCTTTTACTTTTACCCTGTGCTTCCACACTTGAACAAACAGGTTAATTCATCTGTTCGACTTGGCCCCTTGCTCAATAAGCAAGGGATGTCTTCACTTTGACCTTGATAACGGGTCAAGGGGCCAAGCCTTTAATCAATGAAGGAGAATGATAGATATAAAATGCGTCATGCAAGCAAGCAAATGCAAACTGAAAATAAAAGATGCCCATACAAGAATGCAATCAAGCATATGAGAAACAAAGGGCTTGAAATTCAATAGTCATTTTTTTTGTTATTATTGGTATATATGCTTTTTTTGTTGAATTTTTGTTTTGAAAGCGACACTTAATTTTGAAAAGGACGCCTATTTGAAAATTTTTGTTTTGGAGGCGAGTATGGTATAGAGCTTTGGAACCTTAACCATCATAATCTAAAATTCATTAGATTTTCTCAAGAGACTTAACAAAAGAGTCAACGTGATTTATACTTAGGCTTTTACTCATATTCTCTCGCAGCCCATCCTTCTTAGTCGGTCTTCACCATTCTTCGAGTTCACAACCCACCATGGAGGGAGAAGGGAAGAATGATTAAGGAAGCTCACGAAAGGTTTTCAAGAACGGGGCACACTCCTCCCCTGCCCTAATGCCTGTTGGGATTCGGTCTTCGGCTTAGGGAAATTTTGTTGCTCTTTTTGCCCTTATTCATGCATGCTTACGACCAAGGTTTTCCTTGCGGGGACTTTGCCCTCTTGTCATGCTTTCTTTTATAATAACTTCCTTTTCTTTTCTTCTTTTCTTAAACAGATAAAAACCTAATTGTACTTGGGCTTTAAGCATTTTGTTCCCTTTTGGGCCCTGACTTCCACCTACTAGGGCGGCGGGCAGGCTTGGTTGGTAACCCCTAACTTGTGTTCCCTCTCGTGAGCCGAAAGGAAGAGAATAGGTAAGGCTTTTACACTCTTGATTGGGTCGGACTTTCCTTGAATTCCGGGCTGCTCGAGTTTAAGAATAAAGCGTGTAGTGTGTGTGTGTGAATTGACCCAAGAGTTAAACCGTCGAGACTGAAGAATGAATTAAAGATTTTGATTTTTTCGGTGTCGTGGCCCATGTACTATACCAGCCTCCAAGATTTTTAATTTTTGTTTTGTTTTGTTTTGCTCTTTTTTCTTTTTCTCTTTTTGTTGTTGGTTTTTTTTTCATTTTTAGGGATAGTATTTCTTTAGATAAAGACCATTCCAAGGATGAGTTAGCTCTTCACCTTCAGCATTAATCAATTTATAAGCATTGTCAGGATAAACATTTTTTATAATAAAGGGACCTTCCTAGTTAGGTTGGAGTTTTGAACGAGGTCCCCCTGGTTTTACAAAGATTCTTTTAATTACCAATTCACCAACTTTGAATTTTCTCTCAATCACTTTCTTTTGATAAAAACGTGAAAGCCTGTTTTGATAAATACGGGGGGCGGCCAGACGCTTCTCATCTTGGAGTTTCAACTGGGCAAAGAGGGATTCGCGACACTCATCAATAGAGAATTCCTTGTCCAATTGTACTCGTAGAGAAGGAACAAGAATCTCGTAAGGAACTACCGCCTCCATTCCATAAGTTAGGGCGAAAGGGGTTTGCCCAGTAGGAGTACGAATGGAAGTGCGATAGGCCCAAAGAGCTTCAACCAATTTTTCTGGCCAATCCGCAAATTTGTTAGCCTCACACGTTTTCTTGACAATTTTAATCAAAGTCTTATTAGTTGCCTCTGCTTGGCCATTGCCCTGTGGATAATAAGGAGATGAATGATGCAATGCAATGTTATACATGTTGCAGAGGTCCTAAAGTTCTTGAGAGATGAATTGCGGTCCATTGTCGGTGACGATGGTACTTGGGATGCCGAATCTTGCGATGATATTCTTCATTATGAATTTGCATACGGTTGACGCTTTTATCTCCACGTAAGCTTCCGCTTCCGCCCACTTGGTGAAGTATTCCGTCGCCGTCAGTATGAATGACTTTGGTTTTGTGAGGAGGGTCAGATCACCAAGAGGTCCAATGATATCGAAAGCCCACATGGAGAAAGGCCATGGGAAGGACATAGGATGGAGTGAAGAGGCAGGAGAATGAATTTTGTCAGCGTGCAGTTGGCACTTAACACACCTTCAGACATAGATAGAATAATCCTCTTCTAGAGTGGGCCAATAGAAACCTAGCCTAAGGATCTTCTTAGCAAGCATCTGGCTATTGACATGACCACCACACACTCCCTAATGGGCCTCTTCCACAACTTTCCAAGATTCATCATCATCTAGGCATCTTAATAAAACTCCAGTGAGACCTCTTCTATAAAGCACACCTCCAATTAGAGTGTATCGCTGAGCAACCCTTCGGATGGCTTTCTTTTCTTCCGCTGTGGCTTCTTCAGGATATGATTGATCCTGGCAATATTTAGCAATTTCATAATACCACGGCTTTTCTTCATCATCCAATTCTTCTTCCAAGTCCAATAGCATGACCTCCTTATTCTCAATAATTTTGCCTTGCTCAACCTTCCTAAGCACCTCCTCCTTAATCCTAAGAAAAGATGGGTCTTGAATAGCGGGAATGAGCCGCTTACGAACATTGATGAAGTGGGAATCCCTTTCGGGAAGGAGAACCAAGGAAGATGCGAGAGAAGCAAGAGCCTCAGCTAGAATGTTATGGTCACGAGGGACGTGAACGAAGATCAATTTGGTGAAAAGCTTGGTGTAAGCAGAGGTCAATTCTTGGTAGGGCTTGAGTTTAGGATTGAGCGTGCGGCACTTGAAGAGCACTTGGCGAAGAATAAGCTGACTATCACCTACAATTCGCAATTGGGTAACACCGAGTTGATGAGCGGCCTCCAGTCCGGCCAAAAGAGCTTCGTACTTAGCTATATTGTTTGTAACTGGAAATGCAAGCTGGGAGGCGAGCGGAATGGTGATACTCTCAGGTGATAGAAGAACAATACCAATCCCCTTCCCTTTAGAATTCAAAGCTCCATCAAAATGTAATGTCCACATTGGATCGGGTTGATTGATGGACATTAGTTCCTCATCTGGAAACTCTGAGCGAACAGGGTCAAATCGAGGGAGAGGATGATGAGCAAGATGTTCTGCTATGGCATAGCCTTTAATCACTTTTTTCTGAATGTAGATGATGTCGAACTGAGAAAGGAAGCTTTGCCATTGTGCTAATCGATCAGTGAGAACAGATTTTTTAAGAAGGAACTTGATTGGATTCATACGAGCAAAGAGATGAACCTCGTGAGCTAGAAAATAATACTTGAGTTTCTGAACTACCCAGACTAAAGCTGCACAAGTCTTCTCTATGGCTGAGTACCTCTGCTCATAGGGGTTAAGAAGTTTTGACAAGTAGTAGGCTGCCCTCTCTTTTCCTTCTTCGTCAACTTGGGCTAGGACAACGCCTACAGAGTCATCCAGGACAGAAATATAAAGAACAAGTGGTTTGCCCTGAACTGGCGGCCTCAAGACAGGAGGATTTGACAGATAATCCTTCAATCCGTCAAAAGTTGCCTGACACTTGTCATCCCAAAGAAACTTGACTCTCGGCTTGGTAAGCTCGTAGAACGGCTTGCATCTTTGTGAATGCTGAGAGATAAATCGGCGAATAAATTGCAACCTCCCGATTAATCCCCGAACTTCCTTCAAATTCTTGGGAGGAGGCATTTCTCTTATGGCCTTCGCCTTATTGGGATCAATCTCAATACCCCCCTTACTAACAATGAATCCAAGCAACTTCCCTGATGAAACACCAAACACGCACTTCTTGGGATTCATTTTCAAATGGTACTCCCGTGCTCTTTGCAAGACTTTAGCTAGAACCCCGGGATGCTCAATCCTTGTTCTTGATTTTACTACAAGGTCGTCTACATACACCTCTATATAAATGTGGATCATATCATGAAAAATTGCCATCATAGCCCTTTGATAGGTGGTTCTAGCGATCTTAAGTCCAAAAGGCATGACCACATAGCAATATGTTCCCCACGGTGTAGTGAACGATGTTTTCTCTTGATCTTCCTCAGCCAAGCGAATCTGATTATAACCTAAAAAGCCATCCATAAAGGAGAGAGTCTCACATCCTGCCGTGTTGTCAATCAAAACATCAATATGAGGGAGGGGGAAGTCATCTTTAGGACACGTGCGGTTGAGGTCCCGGAAGTCTATACAAATTCAAACCTTCCCGTCTTTCTTCATAACTGGGACAATGTTAGCCACCCAATTAGGATAGAGGACAACTCTAACAAATCTAGCCTTATAAAGCTTGTCGACCTCTTCTTTTATCTTTAAAGCCATATTAGGGTGGAAACGTCTCAACCGCTGTTTGACTGGGATAGACCCTGGCTTAAGTGTAAGCCGATGTTCAACGAGCGCAGGATCTAGTCCGGGCATATCTTCGTAACTCCACGTAAACGTGTCCTTGTATTCTTGAAGTACCAAGATAAGCGCCTCCTCTTCGGATGGCGGCAAGTTCTTTGAAATGAGGATGATCCTAGGGTCTTCTTTCGTACCCAGATTTATTTCTTTGGTAGGTTCTTCTACTGAGGCTGATGGTTCATCAAATCTCCTCATGCCACTAGCAAAGGCATCAGCCTCATCCTCATATTCTTCGTAACCTTCATCCCCCTCTTCAATAGGGTCTTCATCATTCATTATTTCATAAACATCAAAACCTTCATTAGAAGCATAAATATCCTCATATTCTATCTCTGGCAGGATAATCAGATTCTCCACAAATTCGGGGACGGCTAAGCAAGCCCGACATCTTCTAGCTAACTCCAACAAGAATCTACGGGGAATCTGCTTACCATTGGATTTCTTATGTGAAGCTACCCCATGAGTTTAAAAACTAGAGGAAAAAGAACAACTAGCTTGATCACTAGAAGATGGAGAAGAAAAAGCGGCTACAGAAGGGGATACAGACGAAGTCCCCTCACCGGAGGGGTAGGGCAGGTCACTTAATGAATCTGGGAAGAGCGGCCCCGGAATCGAGACACACTCAGGAAGAAGATAGGAGGTCTCCTCAACGGAGATGGATTGGGAAGTTTGAATTTTGGCATTTTTTTTTTCATTTTCAAGGAGAAAGCAATGGGAGTTGGAAACAGGGGGGAGTGTTGAAATTGAAAGTTTGGTGAAGGATTGAATCAATGATGACCCACGCGGTGGTGTAATGGAGAGTTTGGAAAATTACTCGAGGAGCAAAGGAGGAATTGGAAGAGAAACTTGTAGTGAATTTGGAGAGAAGTTTATTTAGACCGCAGGCGGCCTAGGTATATCTGAAAAGAACACCCGATCAATCAAACGGACAACAGCCGTCGGGTGAATGGATTTGGTAAAGAAAAGGCCGGCCCACAGCCTGTCTGTATTGAAACCCTCTTCAAACGGCACATCAGGTTCTCCAGTATCTGAATAGTCACTAAGAAGCTGCCTCTTGTCTGTAATTACTCCTGGCTTTTCAATCAACTCATGAATCAACGGCGGCCATTCTGGATCAGTCGGCATGAACAAGCGGCTCAGAGCAATAGAGATATCATTCATGTCAAACCACCTATACCAGTCACATTCAGGATCGTCCATCTTCCTTCGCTTATCTGGCCTTAATGACTCCAAAGCTTTATATGTGGCTAGTGGCGCTATATGGCGAGCAAACTGCCGTGCATGCACATCCTGACAATTCAGCATAGAAGTGATTACTGTAGTATGCTCATCATCATTCTGAATACCTCCTGTTACAAAATGTGTTTGAAGGGTCCATGTAAGAGGTTGCCGGTCAGTCTTGAGAGTGGAAGTCATAATGGCCCACGGTTCTTTTTCCTCATTGCCTGGTGCTTTATATCCGAGGCCACCTCGGAGAATCATCTTTTGAGGCTTGACAGGCTTAACTCTCCCTTGGAGATTGGCGCCTAAGCCTTTACTAGTTCGATACCCCATCTTCATTAAAATGTTCCATCCGGGCGTATTCATCAAACCTTTCTTTTTCTTGCCCTTGGATAGATGTGTGGTGAAAGGGGTTGAAGGACATGATGACCTCATCGGGTCTTGCCGCAGATCGGCAACATCCAACACTGAGAGCAAAGGCATATTGGAAGGCCACATGGAGGGCACAGATGTTGTAGAATGTATGTCTTCGGTCGGCAAAATGGGCATATTGGTCACTTTAATGATACGTCCTTTATGTGGAAATTTGATACATTGATGATTTGTGGAAGGCACGACATCCAGTTCCTGAATGTAAGGGCGACCTAAAATGCCATTAAATGTCGGGTCCATATCCAAAATATGGAAATCTGCCATGACTGAGACTGGACCCAAACCAACTTTTAGAGTAATCATTCCTAGTGGTGGCTTTCTTGTGTTATCATAAGCTGTGACTGTTATAGTGGACGGCCGAATCTGACTCTCCGGAATGCCGCACATCTTTAAAGTGCTTGGTGGCAAAACATTAATGGATGCCCCAGTATCAACCAAACATTGCTTCACGGCTATTTTGTTGATATCAATGGTGATGCACAATGCATATTTCTTGGCCGGCTGCGGAGCCAACTCATGTTCATAAAAAGTAATAGCCGACTGATTACTAACTGGGTTTAAGACAGTAGTAACCTGTTCGGCCGGGATATCTTCATTCACCATTACTTTTTACAGGTATTGTTTCAAAGCTTGCTGATGTGTGGCAGATCTTTTAATCAGTTCTAGAATAGAAATACGGGCCGGTGTTCTGTCCAGATGCTTCAATAAATCATACTCCGTGCTCTGTGTAGATTCTTGTTCTTGCTCTCCTTGTTCCTGTGGTGGCTCCTGCTCCCGCTGGGGAAACACTCGTTGAAACATCCGTCCGCTACGGAGCACCATTGTTCTTTGCGCCTCTGTCGGGATTGGTGTGGGTAAAGGGGTGGAGGAAGTAGAGGGAGTGGTGTTGGGTGTAGGCGCAGGGTTGGTGGGAGGAAGGGTTCTTATAAGGGGCCTCGCCGGCCGTGGATTATTGGAATGAGGTGATGGTGATTGTGTAACAAGAAGGGGCCTTGGAATCATGGTGGCGATAGATGGAGGTGGAACGGGAGGGGCGACGGCTGCCGGCGAGGTACGAATAAGAGGAGGTCTGTTTGGTGGAGGGTTTTGGGGTGATAGAGAATTTGTGGGTTGGCGCAAAAGAAGGGGACGTGAAGGGACGATATTGGCATTAGATGGCCCAGGAGTGAGGGAGCATATAAGGGGACGTTGTGGTTGGGAAGGAGGGATAGGCTGGTGCCTTCTTATCAACGAGGGTGGTGGATTAGAATTCTGATTAATAGCCCCGACAGAGGCATTTTCATTGTGCCAAATTTGTCCTCTCTCCACTTCATGGATCGAGGTGACAATATTCATTTGCTGAGTTGGGACCGGATGCTCCGGTAGTGGATTATTAACAATCCCCATATTGGGTCGGGGAGCAGGAACCTGTTGTTGTTGAGGAGCTTGTGGTTGTCCTTGTTGCTGATGCTGTTGAGCTGCTGGCTGCCGAGGAGGCCTTCGGACTTTTAGAGAAGCAATGACTTTCCTCATTTCATCCCAATCAATATCACCTTGATCATTCATGTCATGTATGTAATCTTTGAAGTGAAAGCAATGATCGATATTGTGCCCCGGTTGTCGGTGAAAGACGCAATACCGGGTTGTATCCACATTTTGGGGCCATATTGCTCTTTCCTTTGGCAATGTGAGCAGGTTAGCGGCCATGAGGGCATTAAAGATATCCAATAAGCTTTCGGGAAGAGGGGAGTACTGTGCCCTTCGGGGGCCCAAAGGTCTTCTTTGTTGAAATTGTTGTGGTGCATAATTGGGCGGTGGGGGCACTTGGTGATATTGTGGTGTTTGATTTGGTGGAGCAATGTGGGGTTGTTGTTGAGGAGGTGGAGGAGGCCGTAAGGTCTGAGGAGGGTTGTTATTTGGCTGGTGGACTTGATTATGGAAGGCGGGCTGTTGTGGTGACGGCCCTTGGTTTGGAGGGTGGCGGAAGGGTGTGGAATTTCCAAACGCGCTCACCTGCTCGTTAGTAACAGTACCTTCGGTGGTCGCACCAGTATTGCCAATATTAACATTCCTCTTTATCACCTTCGGCCTAGGCTCAAACATGCCCATGATTGGCGAATCCTTCATTTGCGTCTGAATATATCTAGCTCTTTCATAGAGCTCTTCCATAGTGCTTAATTTATTCATGGCCAGGATATGACGGAATTGTGGAGTAGAATTTGAAATAATCATTTTAACTTGCTCCGTCTCTGACAATGTGTCTTTCAATTTCTCGGCCATGGCCCTCCACCTATCAGCAAATAAAATGAAGTCCTCCTCGGGCTTCATCTTTTCAGCAACCAGATCTGTAACGGACAAGGAGGGACCCACACGGTCCTTGTATTTCTGCAGGAACTTTCTTTGAACTGCATCAAAATCGCCAGCATCAGCCGGCTCTAAGGAATAAAACCATTCAAGCGCCGGACCATCCAAAAACCGCCTAAAAAAATAAGCCAGTGAAGTTTTGTTGCCCTGCCAGAAGGATGCTTCATACAAGAAATCCTTTAAATGGATGTGCGGGTTACCCGTGCCATTATACCGTCGAAAGTTGGGCATCTCGGACGGTGGAAGGTGGAAAACCGGCAACGGAGGAAGCATAATTTCGGGAGTGGCATTTGATGTGGTGACTTTTCTAAGTTGCTCCTCCATACTGGCCAGCCTTTGGAGGAGCAAAGTATGATCATCAGATTCAACTAGGGCCGTTCGGAAAGAACATGGATTTGGCATAGGTGGCGTAGGCCTCCTCAAGATTTGGGGAGCAGAAGGTTACTGAGGCCTAGCAACAGAATGACTTACCGGTTGGGCTGGCATAGTCATGACCGGAGTAGGGGGGCGCGAGGGCACCCTGGACGCGACCGCCTGGTCATTAGGAAAATTAGTAGAATGACCAGCCGTGGCCTGGGGAGGATTGGAGGATGAGGGGACAGACTTTCCCTTCAAAGCGGCTTGAACCGCATAGCGCTGGGAATCATCCAGCTGGGAAAGGACCTTGAGAACATCATTAAAATTAAGGGAGGAGGGAGTATCCCCAGAGGTATTCAAAGTGGCAGGCTGAGCCTGGGAAGGAGGGTCAACCTCCGGAAGAGTAGAGTCCATCATGTGGACATGCGTAGGAGAGGGAACATAGTTCCCATCACAGTAAAGAGGATTTTGAGACTGATTCTCATTAAACGAGTCAAAATGACCCTCCTCATAGTCATCATATGTGTACCCGTAGTTGGCCATGTTGACGATTTTACCTGAACGCAATTTCATGCTTAAGGAGAAAGAGATGAATGTCTCACAATAAGATATAACCCAAAAGATATCCCCTTTTCAAAAGAAACACACAAGTTGTAATGAGCGCAAGATTTTAGGATTTCTTTGGAAATTAGGGTGGATTCAATATTAGGCCCTTTCTTTCGAAGGTGGATCCTGGTTGAAAATTTGGGTATAATCTCCGGGTATCTAGATTTTCTCTCCTTTCCAACGAATGGGTCAACTATACTCCGGGTACTTCAATGGTACAACCTGCCTAGCGTCCGTGAGGGAATCCACGGGTGCGAGGACTTACGGAGGCTTGGCTTAGGAATTTCCGGTCCAAAGAGACGGAATGCTCAATGGAGGGTCCTTCCTTCACCAAGAGGGGTGAAAACTCCTAACAAGTGTGGGGAGAGGAGGTCTCCCAAACCGTATGCCAAGATGAATGCAAACATGTGATATCAATCAACAGATATGATAATCAGATAATATCAGCCAAATAAACAGACAGGAGCAGCAGTTCTGTGGCCACAGAACTAAATGACGACTTAGATGGTGTCGCCAAATAAATAAATAACACCTGGGATGCAGGCGCTAGTCACTGCGGGCAGTGAGATAGCAAATGACGCCTTGGGTTGAGGCGTTAAATGATGAAGAGACGCCTCTGTAAAGGGCGTGAATCACATCGAACATTAACCAGGAACAGTAATAATGCAAATGACGCCTTGCTGTAAGGCGTCCAATTATAAAATGACGCCCGGGAGTTAAGGCGTCAAAACTAATGAACAGCGATCGGGGAGCGGGGACAGGAACAGTAATAATGCAAATGCCGCCTTGCGGTAAGGCGTTGAATGAATAAATGACGCCTCTGACAGAGGCGTGAATTATAAAATAACGGCAGCAACGAGGGCGTTATTTCAGCTCAATGAACCGAAACCCTGATAGTCAACAGAAAATAGATTTCTCATTAAATAGATGATATGACAGATGACATGGGGGCTCCAAAATGGCCTAAACAGTGGGAGGTGTGCACGTGGTGCACAATAGGAAAGGTGCTACGTGGAGCACAAGGGAGGGGTACGCGAGGGTACTAATGGGAGGAACACGCGAGGGTGTCAATGGGAGGGTGCTACGTGGAGCACAATGGAGGGGTACCGAGGGTACCAAAGGAGGGACACGCGAGGGGTTCAATAAGAGGGTGCTACGTGGAGCACAATGGAGGGGTACTGAGGGTACCAAAGGAGAGGTAATCAAACTAAAAATAAAAGAGGTCCTACCGTGATCGCCAATTTTTAGATTATGAAAAATCCACTTAATAGGGAATGAAACCCAAACTCAATTTCTAAAGCTTAAAAAATTAAATGGCGAAAGGAAGAGCATGCGTGGGATGCTAAAGGAGAATGTGATCGCCAGAGGGGTTACCTCAAATAAGAAAAAGGATGATCGCGAGTACCTTGTGTTAAACGGGGGAGATTGTGAACCCTTTCTTCCTCCTTCTACCGGCCGACCGATGAAGGGGGTTCTTAGTCTTGATTACCTTGCAAGAACACACAAATCAAATAAAAGAGTGGATTAGCCAAAAGGTGTAGTATCAAAGTTCTAAGATTATGAAATTAATCAAATTGAACATGAACATGAACACACCTTGTGTGTTTTGGTTTTTAAACCCCTAAGAGGAGTAATAAGGTTTGGAAGATGTGAATGCAACGATATGCTAATGCAAAATATATGGGGTATGCTATCTAGCAAGAACTAGAAGAAGAGAGAATGTGTGATGATAATGATAAAAAAAACAAAAACAAACTAAGCAATTAAAGAGAAAGATCCTTTCCGCTGTGCGTGCAATAGTAAAAGGGGAGAGAGGGAGAGCTTCAATATGTGGTGGTGCAGCGGCAGAAGCTCGTCTGTGGAAGAAGAAGAATCCTCCTAGAAGAAAAGCTTGATCGGATGAAGAAGAAACCTGTAAAACAACAACTCTCTTCTCTGTTCTCTCGTTAACTCTTCTCTCTGCAGCTCTGCTCTCTTGTGTTCTCTCATCCCTCGTGCGAAGAGACCCAGCAGGGCTATTTATAGGGATAAAAATCCTTGGAGAATAAGGATTAAAATAAGCTAAAGATCCTCCATCAAGAAACTCCCTTCCCAGTCGAATACAAGGCTCAAAATGAGGAAGGAACCATTACTGGAAAGAAGCAGGCGAAAGGGAGACGGAATTGAAAATGACGACCCCATGAAGGGCGTCAATTAAAAATGACGACACATCCAAAGGCGTTAATTAGAATAATGACTCCCATCAAGTCGTCAATTTCTGAATTTATTTATAGAAACAATTAACTTTCCTTATTTAAAATTATCAACTGACGCCTGTCGACAAGGCGTCACATATTAAACGCCTTCAGGAGAGACGTTAATTCTTCAATTTTCATTTTATTTGAAATTCAGAATTTCCAGTAAATCCAGAAAATGACGCCCGTATTGGTAGTCGTCCATTGTTAAAAGCGGCGCCCTTGGTCATGCCGTCAATTTAAATAGCGCCCCTTATCAGGGCGTTAATTTTAATTTCCCAAGAAAAAAAATAAGAAATCACAATTAATTTATAAGAAATAGAAAAACTTCATATTAAATCAATATTGAAATCCGCTTTGGGGCGTCACATGGTGACATGAGATTTACTCAACATAGCATCAATTTTAGCGTGTCTACACATACATGCATCATATTAGTTGCCATTTTACTCAATGGAATCATAGGCATAAAAAATGAAAAAACCATACACATCATACCATGGCCTCAGGGTACTCGGTCAGCTCACGTCGAAGTGACGCCAGCTGGTTGCCGTGCGGTGCCGCAACCATGACCGGCCTCCACCGCCGTGCCATGGGCACGGCTCTCCTGTTCCCCTGCCTGGCTCTTCCCATCGGGAAGTAATAATAGCTCCACACCTGCATCCATCGTACATCATTAGCACGAGAAATTGCATATTTAACTACGGTAAAATGTATAAATAAAATGTTTACCTGGAGAAAAGGTGCGAAGCTGCTAACTGTCGTCTCCCTCTCTGTACTCTGAGAGAGATCAACGATCAAGTGGGTGAGTAGAGCTGCTCCCCACGCATAGTTCCCCACTCGGTCCAGGTCCGCTAAGATCCCGAGGAAGCGGCAATGGATGCCGTCCCCCTTCGTTCCCAACAGAAGGCGGCCCAGTAAGAAGAAGAGGAACCTCCGGAGGTCCAGGTCCGCCAGCTCCCGCTCGCTCGGGTCCTGAGTAAAAGCCGCCCGAGCATCTCCCTCCAGACGTGCTAGGAACTCTGCTCCGCTCTCACTAACCCGTTGCCGCGGGTCCTCGAATCCGAGCGCCTCCATGATATCCACTCGGCCAACCACCCTGCTGTCTCTATCGGTCGCGCTCGTCTCCAGCCACAGCAGGTCTAGGGCACTCTCTCTGTAGTCGGGGTAGGTGACCCCGCTGACCGCCTCTCCGTCCACTCGTAGCCCGGTGATCCGAGCTACGTCCTCCAGTGTCGGCACCATATGCCCCTAGGGCATCAGGAACGCTCGACTCAGCGTGTGCCACCGCTCCCTCAGCGCCTGGATAAGGGGAAGGTCAAGCCGGAAGGGCTCAATCCTCAGGAACGCCCCGAATCCCATGGCGTCCACCCGCGCCCTCTGGAAGTCCGGTAGCCCTCGGTACGCTGCGACTGCCAAGGACCAGCTGATCCGACTCTTCATCACGCCCTGCACACTACAAAGAACAAACACAAAAATCACATCAGTAAAAACAGGGCTGTAATTAATGAACATAATAACAATAAAAAAACCACCAAAATTATTTGAGGCGTCCAGGGGCCTGGACGCCTCTCTATCTTTTTTAAAAAAATCCAATAATAATAATCCAAAAATAATAATAATAATAATAATAAATTATTTGAGGCGTCCAGGGGCCTAAACGCCTCTATACATTTATTTTTATTTAATTAATTCTGTAAAAATAAAAAAAATATACATAAAACAAAAAATATATATAATAAAAAACATGGAGGAGTCCAGTGGGTTGGACGCCTCAAACAGTCACCTCCTCTCACACCCACCTCCCTCCTGAACGTCGTCTCTCGCCCCATTTTACGCTTAAAATCACTCAATAATGCAACAAAGTGGAATTTTAAAGGGCTTACCGGGTCATGCTCATCCTCTCCTACGTCCTCGGGCCCCTCTAAGGCCAAAGGAACCTCCTCCTCCTCCACGGCGGCCGCCTCTTCCTGATCCCGCGTTCTCCGCGGATGACGGGCGAGCCGCTTCCGCTTCTCACCACCCTGACTTGCTTCACCGCGCTCCATAGGCTCAGATTAAGGATAGGAAGGTCAAAGAATATGAAATGGAGTCAGAGAGGAGAGAGGAAGAGGGCGAAAGTGTGAGAGGCCGTGTGGGCGGCCTCTCTTATATTTGAAATCCCATTTTTTGGACGCGTCCAGGCGCCTGGACGCGTCCATAAAATATTTTTTAAAAAAAATATATAAAAGCGTCCAAGCGCCTAGACGCTTTCAAAAAAAAAAACATTAATTTTAAAAAATAAATAAATAAAAGCGTCTAAGCACTTGGACGCGTTCAAAAAAAATTAATTAAAAAAAACATAGAAGCGTCCAAGCGCGTGGACGCTTTAAAAAACCTTATTTAATTAAAAAAATACAAAAAGATGAAGGAGAAAGATCAAATAAAAAACAAATTTATTTTAAAATTAACTAAAAGCGTCCACTCCCTTGGATGCGTTTAAAAAAAGAGAGAGTGAAAAAAAAGAAAATAATAATAATATATTTTAAGAATAAAGCATCCACTTATTTGGACACATCAAAAGATAAACAAAAGATGAGAATAAAAGAGGAAAAACAAATAATAAAAAAAAGGGAAAAGATAAAAATCTGAACTTCGCACAATTCCACATTTTATTCTATTAGAAAGCAGAGTGAGCTACATTAGGGGCTTAGGCGCTTTAGGCCTTAACTTCCCTAGTTCGGTTACATAAGCCCTCCACAGCTCGCATTCTTCCTCCACATGCGCTAATGTCTTTCCCACAACACTTGTCTTCTAGGGTGCTTTAAGGGCCTTCGCTTCCTTCGCATTCGCTTTCGTGCCCAACTCCCTCTTCTTCAAAGGAACGATGCCGGTTAGCAGTGGGAACGAGTGGCATGGAATGCCGATTTGGATGCAGCACCGATGCGCGTTATAAAGAACAAACTCCGTCGCGCCGATCAATTGGAGTTCAGCTCCGGGAGAAGACCTCGTGAGGAGTTCGCGTGAGAGTAAGCATGCCGGTGCACAAGTGAAAAAGCTTTGCATCATGGTTCTGAAGTGAGACCGCCAGTCTTCACGTTTCCTCAGCCACGGAACACAGTTCGCCATGGTACCACCAAAGCCTAACACATCGGCTATGTGATAAAGGGGGCTTTGTTGGAAGAACTTCGAAGCAGTTGGCATCTCCTCGCGGTGGTCAAATTTGAAGTGCAAATCAATCCATCAATTCAGAAGAAGTGCGCAACCGAAAGGAGGCTTACCCATGCTGGAGGCAGTAAGGCCACTGTAAAGGTAGGCAAGGACGGCAGGTCCCACCCTCTTTCCACTCCAAATCCCACAGATGGCACTCAATTGGTCCTCCTCCACTATGTTGTCGGTATAAGGGAACAGGAGAGCACCCGCCAAATAGATGGTAAACCCTTTCATGATTCCTTCCAAGTGGTCATCGTCCGGTGACCCTCTCAGGGCGTCCATAACCCATTCCGCGAGCTTTTGCAGATCAATTCCCTTTTGAGTCTGGACCTTCCTCGCAGCACCAGGCGGCATGAAGCTTCTGAGGACACTCTCAGAAGTCACCCTTGTCAGCATCCGCATGACCTTTATCCTCCCGTCACTCTTGAATTTCTTCAGTCCGAGCAGAAGTTCCACCTCTTCGAGGAGGATGGTCGCCTCGAAGGTAGGGAAGATAAAAGTGTGGGTTTGGGGATGCCAGATCTCCACCAGTGCACCCATAGCCATCCAGTCCATGCGAATCTTCTCGTAGTGCTTGGCGTGGATAAGGAGCCCTTGCAGATGCCACTTCGTGATTATGGCCCTCATGCCGATGGAGATGTTGGAAGTGAGTTTCAAAAGTCACGGCACCTTGGAAAACTTTCTCGGGCCTGGGAAAAGAGGGTGTGGTTGGAAGAAAACAAGGAAGGAAAAAAAGTGAAAAGAGAGTTCGCGCGGAGAATTTGAAATAAATCAACTTATCATATGCGACTGGATCATCCCACTCAGATGACCTTCGAGGTCGGAAAGTCGCCTGATCTCATTGCTAGGCCTGCTCCTCTTCATAAGGCGGAAAGACTCGCCTTCCATCCTGAAACCCTTAGATTTCCTCTCCTCCTCCCCTTTAAGCTTCTAAGCCCACTCCTTGGTGCATTTGGCTAAGCTAGCCTAAGGGAGTATTTATAGGAAAGGAGAGGCGCTAAAGGACAAAATGTGTCACATCAGTGGTCAGTCGTCAGTGTTTTGTCTGGATCTCCCTTGTACTGTGGTGCGATTCTGTTGCTTTCTAATGTTATTAACATGTGCAGGTTTTACTAACGGACGCCACTGTCCCACCTTGTGTACCACCGTTCGGTGATTGGTCCCATCATGTCATGTATCATATTATATGATATTTACGCTATTAGAACATGTCAAGGACCTTGCAACCCGAATGAATATGGGATTTGAGTTCCCCTTCAACAAAAACGGTGATGATTTCAGAAGAATTTGGGTTGTACGGACAAGCCGTTAATTTGTGATAGCATGGAGATGATGGTTCTGTTCAGTGAGTTGGTGCGTGGATAAACCATCCCCAGCTTAGTGTCAGCTCACCGAACTGGCATCCTGACCCATTCTTAACGAATTGATAATATTATCCTTGGCTATTTTCTATTTTAGTTTGTTTTAAATTTCCTTTAAACCCAGCATGCATTCATATAGGACTTGGATTTTATTGTGGAAGATCATTCTAAGTGATTCGATTGTGACAACCACTGTGCTTCAATTCTTACAAATATGAGATATTCCACTCCAAATAAAATGCAGAGTTTCCTTGAGACGGCCCTACGCTGTTCTTCCAAAAGAGACCCTTGTTTGGACTGACTCTCAGATATTCCTTTACTTTTTACCCTGTTTGACCCACCTTGGCCGCAGCACTTCCACATTGGCTGGTAACCGCTCCCCAAAGGTGAAACCTGCAGGTTCACGACCCAGGTACTTCCACACTTAGAAGTTGGTCTCCTTTTATTTCACGCCAGAGCGCACATCTCCCCCTCCCCTGTTTGATCTCCGTCCAAGTAATCGTCAAATTTGGAAGACCTTCTCCAATGCCGCCTCATTGAAAATCCAGGAAAGATTCCAAACAGTAATGTCAAAAGCGTGTCTCATCGCACATTGACATCAACTTTTTAGTCCATTCCCACTCCATTTCACTTCACTTCGATACCATTCTATTACATGTCACTCCCTTGCAAAGCAGACGCCAAGGCGGGACAGCTGTAGACACGCTATTCCTGACACCACCCTGAGAAAATCTCATATTACTATATGACGCCCCACAGTGGCTTTCGCATTTTGAATCGCTTGAGTGCTTCCCATTCTTGGGTTTTCTTTCACCTTTTGAGTGGGTAACGTGACGCTTCTTCGGCATCCGAAAATCGTCTCATTACGGAAATCATGTAGCATACGGACGGCATCGCCACCAATCGGACGTACCGGAAGATTCCAAAATCAGGAGATGTCTGGTGGATGGCTGCCAACGACCTTTCGAGGGGGTCCGGCAGATTCTGATGGAGGCATCCAGGAGACTGGACGCCCCATCATGAAAAATGAAAAATAAAAAAATATAATAAATAAAAAAAATTGTAAAGGCGTCCAAGGACCTAGACGCCTCCACACTCAGCATCCGGACAATCCCGGCACGCCGCTCGATTTGACGCTTCGGAAAAATCTAAAACGTTGAGGCGTCCAGGGGCCTGGACGCCTTCAATTTCTGACATCCGGACAAGCTGAACCGCTGCTCGATTTGACGTTGCGGAAAAATCTAAGAATATAAGGACGTCTTGCCAGCTAGACGCGCCCACTCGTGAGTCACGGGTATCCACCAAAACCACGTGCTTTACGCACTATCTGTGGCTTTCGGCGGAGTTCCGGTGGGCGGACATGGAGGCGTCCAGTCTCCTGGATGCCTTCATAAAAATATTAAAAATAAAAAAATAAAAAATGTTTTATTTATTCTTGGAGGCATCCAGGGTCCTGGATGCCCCCATCTTGAGGCGTCCAATCCCCTGGACGCCTCAATCTACCTGCCCTCTATAAATAGAAGACCCCCTCCCTCGAAGGGAAGGGGCTTCAGATCCGACAGAGGAAGGAGAGACTCTGTCGGATCCCCTTTCTAACCCATGGGTCTTTTGTAGGGGGAGGTTCTGCCGGCTTCTCGGGTGCTCGCACTCGTGAAAGGAAGGCCGCCTTCGTCCACCGTGCTTCCACGTCGTCCCTACGCTACCGAACTCCCGCCGGATCCCGCCATCGGCACATTCAATAAGCCAATTCTCTCCCTTTTCTCTGTAGTTCTTTTGCATTCATCATCTCGCATTATCCGCCTCCCTTCATAAGGGAGTCTTCTTTCATACACGTCTGCATAATTCCATTCATCATAGCATTTTCCTCCTACTCGTGTCCGAGAGGGGTTTAAAAATAACACCAACCAGGTGTGTGTCTTGCCACGATTTCATTATTCTTTATTAAGGGACTAATACTACACTGTCATCTTTTCTGATCCACTTGTTTTGTGTTTATTTTTCTTTTGCAAGGGTAACCAAGGAAAGCCCTCTCTATCGGCCGGCCGAAGGGAGAGGAAGCAACCCGCCATCTCCCGCTTTTGAGGTAGGCGCGATCACTTTCTTTATTTTGGGGTCTCTGGCCCCTAGCGATCACATCATATTCTCGAGGCCGTGGAGAGTCATTTCTTGCAATGGCCGTTTAAATTTCTTTCACTTATATTATGCATTGTTCTCATATCTATTTCTTATATCTATTATATTCTCGAGGCTGCGGCGAGTCATTTCCCGCAATGGCCATTTAAATTTCTATCTCTTATATTCTGTTCCTTATATCTGTTATATTCTCGAGGCCGCGGCGAGTCATTTCCCGCAATGGCCGTTTGAATTTATGTCATTGATATTATGTGATGTGGTTATATCTGCTCATATTCTCGAGGCCGCGGCGAGTCACTTCCCGCAATGGCCGTTTAAATTCATGTTGCTTGTATTCTGTACTCTTCTCATATCTGCTCATATTCTCGAGGCCGCGGCGAGTCACTTCCCGCAATGGCCGTTTAAATTCCTGTTGCTTGTATTATGTACACTTCTCATATCTGCTCATATTCTCGAGGCCGCGGCGAGTCATTTCCCGCAATGGCCGTTTAAATCACTGTCGTTTAAATTCTGCACCTTTCCCATCCCCCAAGGTCGCGAAGAGTCATTTCCCGCTATGGCCGTTTAATCCCCATATCTTATTATATTGCATCTGTCCCGCATGCCCCGCCGGAGCAATCTCCCGTGGTGGCCTCTCTTCTCTTCTCTCTTCTTTCTATGCTGCAGCAAAACGAGCCCCTCGCGCCGCTTCGCCTCCTCGGGCAAATTAATTCCGCGTGACGTCGCTCACAACGGGGTTTACCTGGGCGGAGTCCAGACAGACACGGGCCAAGGGGGGAGTCGACTCTCCCAATGGCAAAGGCAATTTTTTTAAACTTGTTATATTTTTTTTACTTGTTTCGCTCTTTTTTGAGTTCATAGTTTGATGCATGAGGATGCAAGTGCAATGCGTGGGATGTGTGAATTCCTTGAAGAGCGATTCAGTGGGAGTTTTCTTATTAGGTTGGCATTGGATATACATTTCTTTTTTTTTTGCCATGCGGATGCCTTTTATATATATATGTATAAGCCAGGTTGGTTGTCCTGACAGAAGGATGGGTCACCTGTTGGAACCCTGGTTTTGATAATGACAATCTATGAGTCATGTGAGATTGAAATGTATAAATATGTTTGTATTTGACCATTGCATATATGATATATGTCTGTGCATAGTTACGTCATTCAGCATACAAGGTCTATGCACCTTGCGTTTTTTGCATACAAGGTCCATGCATATTTTGGTAAGGTCAATGCATCTCTTCATCTTTCACACGAAGTCCGTGCATATAAGTTCTCATGGTCGGTGCATATTTGCCGTATGTGTGATACAAGGCTTGTGCATGTTTATCTTCAATGCATGTAAAGTCGATGCATATAAGTCCTCAGGGTCGGTGTACTTTTGTCACTCACATGATTAAGTCTGTGCATGTTTGCACATAACATCATAAAGTCTGTGCACTTCACTGTTTAGAGTCTGTGCACAGTTCTGTCTTCGAAAAGCCAGGTCAGTGCATACTCTAGTGTGTATACATAAAGTCAGTGTAGTGTTTCCTCAAGCATAAAAGAAGTCAGTGCATACTTCGCATCGGGTAAGACTCGTCTGTGCATATTCTATTTGTGCATGATCAAGGTTGGTGCATACTTCTATTGTCTGCATGAAAGAGTCTGAGCATATCCCTCGTAAGGCATAAAAGAGTCTATGCATGTTTCTGTAGTATCTTGCACAAAGTCTATGCAGATTTTGGTCCTATGCACGTTCTTATCTTGCACTAGTAAGGTCAGTGCAATCTTCACTGTTCTGCTCATATGTCAGTGCACATTCTGCCTAAATGCACAGCACGTCGGTGCATACTCTACCATGTATAGGTCTATGCATGCTTCATCCTAAGGATATATCTGTATGTGCAACCTTTGCCTTGAGCTTGAATATGTCGGTGCAATCTGTGTTGTTGCACGCATGTAAGGGTCGGTGCATGTTTGCGTCTCACGTATACAAATTTCAGTGCATGTTCTACGTCCTTCATATTAGAGTATGTGCAACTTATGTGGAACTGCAGCAAGTCGGTGCAAACTTGTCTTGTGCTAACTAAGATCCGTGCAAGAGTGCATCTCATGCAGAGTAGGTCGGTACATGTTCTGATTAGACTATATTGCGTCGGTGCATGGTTCTTTGTATATGATATTTAGTCTATGCATATTGAAAAATGAATGACTACGATGTGCTTGACAAAATGTCTCTGCTTTAATCAACAGGACTATGAAGAAGCACGTGATCCAAGAGCATTTTGATAAAAGGAGATTTCGCCACGTGGAATGTAGAGAAGCTAAGACCGTGACGCGTGAACAGATGAATCCCAGATCTGATTGAATGTTCTGGGTGGTAAACTTATTTTCCACGCGTCCCTCTCACACCGATTTCATATGAATAGAAGACCCAGGCGTTCCTTTAAAGACGATGAATTTTAAAAAGGAGAAAATAAGTGTGAGACAGAAAAGAATCAGGGAGCAAGAAAGAGAGAAGAAAAGTGCAGCAGCTTAAGCAAAGGAAGAAGAAGCTCTTGTAGTCTCTGGATTAGATCCAAGCGACGTATACTCCATAGCGAGCTATATCTTGAGGTTTTTAGTGTTCAGCTTTCCGTTGCTGATTTTATTGTCAGTTTTTGTTTTCTACTTCTACTTTCTAAGCTGTGTATCAGTGGAGCCAAGCTGTATTGCTCAGCGGGCGAGGGTGTTTCCTCGGACAGCAAGTTGTGAGGCTCAGCGGTCTGAGATTTGTTCCCTAAAGCTGTGGATCAGCAGTCTGTAGGGATTTATCCCCAAAGCTGTTGATCAGTGGTTGTTCAAGCTGTGTGGCAGCAGGAAGCATTACTCGGTTGAGTAAGGGGTGGATGTAGGTCTGGAGGACCGAACCACCTAAAAGTCTCTTATGTACTGTGGTTTGTCTTCAAAAATTCAATCGCTAGATGAATGTTAGGCGCGCGTCTACCTAAGCTTCTGACTGATTTTAATTCCGCATTAGTTTAGATCTTTCAGGATAAGTTTTAAATTGATCAAGTTTTTTTGAGGGAAATTCATTCAACCCCCCTCTGAATCTTGGTTCGCACCATTACATCGGGCTAACAATTGGTATCAGAGCGGGTGTCTGCACAGAGGGTCCAACGACCTACAGATCCGTCTTGCATTGCTTGTGGTGTAATCTGATTTCTATTTCCTTAGTGGTACTTTCTGATTTGATCTGATTTGTCTCGCAGTCATGGCTGAACTTCCTCTATACACTGGTTCTGATCGCTTTGGCTGGTATGGTCATTTTAGGGATTATGTGATGAGCATAAATTCTGATCTTTGGATACTCATAGCACACATTCCGTATGAGGTTCCAGAGGATAAATCCAAATGGAGAGCCTCAGACAGACTGAAATATGCTGAAAATCAAAAGGCCCTAGACCTTACTAGAAGGGTGATAGACTTTAACTGTTTTCCGTTTATTAATAAGTGCAGGAGCGCAGTGTAAATTATCAATAGAATATTGGAAAGTCCATGTGGAGATGAGATAAAATGCTTAATGGCCAAAGATCGCATTTGTGATCAGATAGAGGATTCATCCTCACAGGTAAACTCTGAAACTGATGACATTAGCTTTGATGATTTAGTTATATTGCATGAAAACTTGCTTGAGAAATATGAAAAGGTAAAGTCAGAAAAGAAGAAATTGCTGAAGTCACTTGTCTAAAAGCTGAGATTAATGAAAATTTAAAATCTTACTTGAATAAGGAGAGTTCAGAATTGAATAAGCTGAAATATGAAAATGAGAATCTTAGGAACACACTAAGTGCAGCTGAAAATTCTTGCAAAGAATGTGTCTTCTTAAAGGAGTTGATTGAAGATCTTGATTCAGAGGATAACATGCAAAAGAATTTAATCAGGTCCTTAAAAGAAGAAAATGACCTATGGCTGGAAATGAAAAAGGAAGCTGATGTATATGAAGAAAGAATTTTGGAAGAAAATAGCTAGCTGAAAGAACAAAACAAGAAGTTAATGGTGTTGAATACTGTTATGTCACAGAAATGGTTAGAAATGGAAAAAGAAAAATCTGTGTTAAAAGAAATAAAATCAAATGATGAAATAAAGCTTCAACAGGAAAATGAAACATTGAAAAGCTTAAATGATGCTATGCAATAACAACTAATTTCCTGTGAATCTGAGAAATCTAAGTATGAAGCAAGCATTGTTTCACTAAATTCTAAAATTGAGGATCTCAAAACCTCTTTGTCAAAGTTTGTTAAGGGAAAAGAAAATTTGAATATACTGCTTGGGATTAATGTGAACTTTCAGAAAGAGGGGTTATGCTATGTTCCATCTAATAAGAAAGCTAAAGGAAAGATGGAATCAACTGTCTTTGTAAAAAGCTCAGAACAAACTAATCCCTCCAGTTCATCTATCTTTCAATTCACTGCTAAGAAAACTGAAAATCTTTTAAAAAATCTGAAAAAGGCTGAAAAGAAGAAAAAGAATCCGAATAAGGCAAATGCTCATTCTGCTGATTTTGTAAAGGTTGTTCATGATAAGAACTTTTCCATCTTTGAAAAATTTTGTAGCTCAGTTCAGGCAATCAAGAAATTCCCCACTCATTCACATGCTCACTGTAAAAAACTTTCATGTCATTACTGTGGTAAAGCAGGTCATGTGATGGATGACTGCCAAGTAATGATATATGATGACATGAAAGCTTTCAAGAAAATAAATGTATCTCAGAATAAGTACCTGCATGCTCAGAAGAATATCAGACACATTTCCAGAAATAATGTTAATTTACATGCTAAGTCTTTTTCCATCTCTCACATGCATGCAAATAAGAACAAAGATAGAAATTCATGTTTTAACTGTGGTAGATATGGTCATCACATGCATGATTGTTATTATCTATCACATTATGATAAACACACTCAAGTGCCCATAATTGGAAACATTCATGGAAGGAATATGTATATGCATAAACCTCGTGCTTGTAATCACTGTGGAAAATTATGGCACACTATCACTCAATGCTATTGGAGAAGTGGCTAGAATAATCATGTTGGACTCAAGAATTCTTGGGGTCCAAGATATTTCAAATGATTTCTTGGATGCAGGTGTGCCTCTGTGAATAAAATAAACGAGGGTCATCAGGGCACAAAGGTTAGTTAAACCCCTCTTCTCAATTTTCTTCATTTGAACTTGCATAAATAATGTTTTCTATGGAATGTTGCATGTCTGATTGAAATAAATTGATGATTGATGACTATCTTGTTATGAGTTATACATGCTGAGAATGTGATTCATGCAAATTCCACGCGAGACCTCTAGTTAGTCATTCATGTTAATAAGTAGATGCATAAATCTGCATGACTTCTTGGTATATCAAATGGAAGTTGGGAGAAGGGTAGATGTTTTTAGTCTGGAAACCCACGCTATGTGTAGAGGCTAGACCTCCGCCAAGTACCAAAAGTCAAAACAGTGCATGTAGTTTAAATATGAAATTTGCATCTAGTTGATACATATCTGTGTACCTTAAGAAAATCGAGTAATGGTTGTTTGAGATCTCTGCACATTCTGAGGGGGAGCTAAGCTGATCAGAGTTCGTATGCATAATGGCTTGGAGCTGAGATGTATGATGCTCATTGCTGCACTACTGATTGAATATTGAGTTAGGTCTGGCTTTTGTTAAGTGAAATGGAATTGGATGCTAGTTGAGTCTGCATAATGGAAGTTGTCTGAAATTTGAGGGTTGTGGATTCTTATTGAGAGCTGCTGGTTAAGTGTCAGAATCTTAAGACTAATTCTCTGGCTGCATGCAAAATTGCTATTTGTCTTAACCTTCACTCTTATGTGGCCTCCATTCTCAACTCACTACTCAACTATTCCAAAACTCTCATCTACTCCATAATAATTCATTGACTGTGTATGTCATGGGGAGTAAATTCTGAAATCTATCAACTTTGTTAATATTCAACAACTAACTACTAAGATTATTCTGAACTAAGACCAAAATTGCTAATCTTAACTGAAGTGTGATCTTCTATATATGAAGATTAAATCCTATCTGAAGAATCCTCACAATTGACCTTGAACGACTCATCAATGGTCTTAAAATAGTCCGGACTGAAATTGCTCAGTAGGGTGTCAAGAATCTGAAAGGTTTTAGTAATAAGTCAATCTGATAGAATATTTGATGTTTATATGGTCCTTAAGCCAAATTTTTAGAAAATTCTGATTAAAAGACCAGAGAATACGCCATTAAATAAAAATTGAATGTGGTAGAGCAATGTCATATTATTTGAGAAACTGACCATCTGTTTCAAAGAAATTCAGAGGTCAAGTCATGATAATGAATGCTATCTCTGTTCAAAAATTATGAAACATAAAGGTAAACTGCACTGAGTAACTAGGGACTCTGGTGTTTGATCAACATGTTTCCTTGAGTAAAAAAGTGCAGTTATACTGAAATGTTCAATCAAAAATTTTACAAAAGATTAATGAAAAGTTTGGTTGACTTTGAGGTCTCTTTAGTAATCTAAAATTGTCTTAAGTTCTATATAAAATAGATTTTTCAATCAGTATTGGCTAATGAAAAGGACTGTAAGATTAATGATTTCTCTGTCTGAGTTGTTTCCGTGATAAAGTTGTTTAATTTTCATTGACTTCGTTTCATAGGAATGTTTTGTGAAGGTTCATAGTATAGGATATATTCCCATATGCCGTAAATCGCATAAAGGCGTAGAGAGGCATTTTCTATTAGGCAAAGGGTATTCTGGGTATTAAATGTAGAAATTGGTAAAGTCGGCAGTATTTCATGTTATATTCTCAACCCTACTTATCATTTGTCATTCATACCCTTCTCGTTCAAGCCCAAACCCTTTCCCGCACTCGCGACTCCCTCGCTCGTGCCCTCACTACAAGTTTCGCCTCTTCATCTCCTACTTCCACATTTCCTCTACTTGTGCCTCCACCATCCGCTCTTTCTTCTTCACTGCATCCACCATGTCCTCTCTGTCCACCATGAGTAAGGAGAAGAAGAAGGACACAAAAGAGCAACAACCTTCGTCTCCTCAAGCCATGAAGACCGATGTGACTCAATGCTATGAGCATAGATCAAAGGCGTCACATGCAAAGGGAGCAACTTTTGAATCGGTTCAGAAGAAATCTGTCAAAGGGAAGAGGAAGGAAATGGAAGTACAACCACTGAAGCGGCATTCGGAGGATCCTTCGAAGGAGCAGCGGCCAGCAGATATGTCCAAAGAGGTCTCTTAACAGAAGAAAGAAAAAGGGAAAGAAAAGGCAGAAGGAACATCCTCCAAGCAACGCACGACGGTTGCTACAGAAGCTACTCAGTATGAATCTGAAGAAAAAGTGGTTCCTGCCAAGTCTTCAACTCAGGTTGAGATGATATTGGAAGCAAGAAAGATTATACTTCCCCGGTATGTTGATTTTGTCGACCAACCTATGATTTTCGCATTTCCTGAACTATTGGAGATTTGACGTACTATCCGAGACTGGTTGCTGAATTTTACTATAACCTGAGATATGATTCTGAAAGGTCAAAAATCCAGTCTATAGTTAAAGGGATCAAGATTGACTTATCTAGGCACTCTCTACACAAGATTTTTTGAATTCCAGAAGGAGGGGAAGTAGAAGGTGCTTTTGATGTCAACATGCATGAGACCTACTCCCTCATCACAGAGTTGCCTAGAGATCCCAGAGACCTAAAGAAACAAACAAATCTAGCTCAGTTCAATGCATATAAATTTACCCCTCTAAGGAGATTGTTACATCATATTCTTACCACTATGATAACTCCACAAGTTGGAGGAAGAGGGAGAGTGACCGAGTCACAAAGATTTATTCTCTATTGCTTACTCAAAGGAATCGGGATTTGCCTACCAGCCATAATAATCCAGATAATGAGTGCTTGCAAGGAGTCAAGAAGAAATCTACCCTATGCAGCTCATTTGACCGCAATTTTCAAAAAAATGGATATTCCACTAGAAGAGGAGTCTTCAAAAGAAATTCTCAAAGTGAATATTTATAACATGGATTTCATTGATAAATACTTGAGGTTGAAGTCATCCACAGTCAGTAAGGTGAAAGATATAGCTAACAAGAAAATTTCAAGAGCTGCATTAGATATTGTGGAACAGTCCTAGCCATCTCCTACCGGAGAACACATTGAACAACATCAGGTTAGTCAGGGGGAAGATCAAGGAGAAACAGAAAAACAGCATATTGTGAATCTACAGTTGGAGCAGGAGGTCCATGAACTAAACTTGCCTGAAGAACAAGTTTCAAAACAGTTAGATCAACACATTGATCAATTTTTTGATAAGTTTGGACAGCAATAATCAGATCAAATAGCTGAACAACATCATGTAGAAGAGGAAATGGAAGAAGAAATTGAATTATATGAAGAATTACTGACTGAAATGGTTACAGAGATTATGAAAGAAGAGGCTGACAAAGCTTATGAAGAAATTACTGAGTCAGTTGTTAATGAACAGGAGGGTGAACAACCTAGAGAAGAAGAAGCTCAGGATCAAGAAGCTCCACAAGAAGCTCCAGAGGCTGTTGAGGAAGATTCACAGGAGTATGTCATGGGACCAGCTTGTCTATTTCAACTGTATCCAAGAATGTCTCTTGCCCCTACTCCCTCATATGGACCCCATCTGGGGGAAATGGTTGGTCTTGGTACACCACCCCCACCATTACCTGAAGAGCAGCCTGCTTATCACACTGAATTTCCAGATTCAAGTGCTTCTTCATTCACTTCACCAGGATCCTATGCTGAGCCAAACATTGCTAAAATGTTGACAAATCTGACAAATATAGTGATGAATCAAAATGAGGTGATGAATGCACAATTTCTTTTCACAAACTTTCATCTGAACAGATTAAATTCTAGGATGCAACTTATGGAAAACACTATGAATACTCAATGGATATAATTTATGTCTGATAAATAAAAAACTGATGCAGCTTTACGAGAGCTTTTGGAATCTCTTTTGGGAGTATCCAACAGGACTGTAGAAATGGTGAGTAGTATGCAAGATACTCAAGCTACATCATTTAGCAAGCTCACTAAAGTCCTTGACCACACCTTTGATCTCAAGATAGAATTTGAAAAGATATAGACTACTGTGAACAAAATTGTAGCAAGTCAAAAGGAGATCATTACTAAATTCAAAGCTGTCCAGTCACAACTAGAAAACCTCTCCGAGACTATCAGGCATGTCATCAAAAGGCAAGACTCAAACTCCTCCCTAGTGGACAGATTGGGGAGCATGGTGCATCACAGGTTTGATGAGTTGTCAAACTCCATCAGAGATCTTCATGCCTCTGTGATGAACACACTTTCAGCCCCAGGCTCAAGTTCTGCACAATATCCAAGAGACCGGGGTAGCTACGAAGGTTACTGATTTCCAAGAGTTCCCCATTCTTTTTGATAATGACAAAGAGGGAGAATTGTGGTGGAAGGACAATTGGTCTTGTATGAAAGCTTGTGGTGGACAGCTTACTGTTTGATGCTAATTCTTAGTGGAATGTTCGTTTTCTGATGTAAAAATGCTGAATGAGAATTCATCTTCTATGTAATGAGATACTTCACCCAAACATTAGCCTGTATTTTCTTACTCTACACAGAAATGTAATTACTACATAGTGCATATTTGAGTTGAATGCATTTTTTATGTTGAATGTTACCTTTGCTATGCATGTTAGCAAATAAATTCTCTGTTAGTTTCAATCATACATGGCTTATAGTTGTCATCATCGAAAAGGGGGAGATTGTTGGAACTCTGGTTTTGATAATTACAATCTATGAGTCATATGAGACTGAAATGTATAAATATGTTTGTATTTGACCATTGCATATATGATATATGTATGTGCATAGTTGCGTCATTCAGCATACAAGGTCTATGCACCTTGCGTTTTTAGCATACAGGGTCCATGCATATTTTGGTAAGGTCAGTGCATGTCTTCATCTTTCACACGAAGTCCGTGCATATAAGTTCTCATGGTTGGTGCATATTTGCCGTATGCGTGCTACAAGGCTTGTGCATGTTTATCTTCAATGCATGTGAAGTCGGTGCATATAAGTCCTCAGGGTCGGTGTACTTTTGTCACTCGCATGATTAAGTCTGTGCATGTTTGCACATAACATCATAAAGTCTGTGCACTTCACTGTTTAGAGTCTGTGCACAATTATGTCTTCAAAAAGCCAGGTCAGTGCATACTCTAGTGTGTATACATAAAGTCAGTGTAATGTTGCCTCAAGCATAAAAGAAGTCAGTGCATACTTCGCATCGGGTAAGACTCGTCTGTGCATATTCTATTTGTGCATGATCAAGGTTGGTGCATACTTATGTTGTCTGCATGAAAGAGTCTGAGCATATCCCTCGTAAGGCATAAAAGAGTCTGTTCATGTTTCTGTAGTATCTTGCACAAAGTCTATGCGGGTTTTGGTCCTATGCACGTTCTTATCTTGCACTAGTAAGGTCGGTGCAATCTTCACTGTTCTGCTCATATGTCAGTGCACATTCTGCCTAAATGCACAGCACGTCGGTGCATACTCTGCCATGTATAGGTCAGTGCATGCTTCATCTTAAGGATATATCTATCTGTGCAACCTTTGCCTTGAGCTTGAATAGGTCGGTGCAATCTATGTTGCTGAACGCATGTAAGGGTCGGTGCATGTTTGCGTCTCACGTATACAAATGTCAGTGCATGTTCTACGTCCTTCATATTAGAGTCTATGCAACTTATGTGGAACTGCAGCAAGTCGGTGCAAACTTGTCTTGTGTTAACTAAGATCCATGCAAGAGTGCATCTCATGCAGAGTAGGTCGGTACATGTTCTGATTAGACTACATTGCTATAAGGTCGGTGCATGGTTCTTTGTATATGGTATTTAGTCTGTGCATATTGAAAAATGCATGACTATGATGTGCATGACAAAATGTCTCTGCTTTAATCAACAGGACTATGAAGAAGCACGTGATCCAAGAGCATTTTGATAAAAGGAGATTTCACCACGTGGAATGTAGAGAAGCTAAGACCGTGACACGTGAACAGATGAATCCCATATCTGATTGAATGTTCTGGGCGGAAAACTTATTTTCCACGCGTCCCTCTCACACCAGTTTCATATGAATAGAAGACCCAGCCATGCCTTTAAAGACGATGAATTTTAAAAAGTATAAAATAAGTGTGAGACAGAAAAGAATCAGAGAGCAAGAAAGAGAGAAGAAAAGTGCAGCAGCTTAAGCAAACGAGGAAGAAGCTCTTGTAGTCTCTGGATCAGATCCAAGCTACGTATACTCCATAGCGAGCTATATCTTGAGGTTTTTAGTGTTCAGCTTTCTGTTGCTGATTTTATTGTCAGTTTTTATTTTCTACTTCTACTTTCTAAGTTGTGTATCAGCGGAGCCAAGCTGTATTGCTCAGCGGGCGAGGGTGTTTCCTCGGACAGCAAGCTGTGAGGCTCAGCGGTCTGGGATTTGTTCCCCAAAGCTGTGGATCAGCGGTCTGTAAGGATTTATCCCCAAAGCTGTGGATCAACGGTTGTTCAAGCTGTGTGGCAGCAGGAAGTCTTACTCGGTTGAGTAAGGGGTGGATGTAGGTCTGGAGGACCGAACCACCTAAAAGTCTCTTGTGTACTGTGGTTTGTCTTCAAAAATTCAATCGCTAGATAAATGTTAGGCACACCTCTAGCTAAGCTTCTGACTGATTTTAATTCCGCATTAGTTTAGATCTTTCGGGATAAGTTTTAAATTGATCAAGTTTTTTTGAGGGAGATTCATTCACCCCCCTCTGAATCTTGGTTCGCACCATTACATCGGGCCAACATCGCCCCACTGCTGGGAATGGGTCGACCTATCTCCAGGGCAGGTCATCAGGCCTGGTTGTCTAATTCATTTTTCTGATCTTTGGTCTTTTTCTTTTTTTCTTGTTTTATCATCCCATTTATTTTTTTTGTTTCAAAAGAAAATTCTAGTTCACAGCCCACTGAGGGGCTGTCCGAGGTTGTGCAGACTCTGTGCAGCTGGCTGCACAGAGATGGACTTAATCCCATTTTTTTTATTTTCACTCCAGTTCTTTGTTTGGTGCATCTTATCTTCTTGTTTCCCTCTTGTTTGTTGTGTGAGCCTCAGACCTGCTGTCCTACAGGAAGTGCGGACTTACTGGAAGGTCGGCTTCCAGGGCCTGCTGGCTTGGTTGGACTGTAGAACCAAAGTCTGCTGAATTTACGATATGTCTGTAGACCTTAATTATGTCTGATTTTATGGGACTTCTGAACTGAGCTGAGTTGAGGGGTCATCTTTTTGAGGAATGGAGAGGCACTGCTTCCTTTTTGTTCGATAAGATCTGATGACATCCAAGCATTCTCCTTCATCTTGCAGTTCAATCCATTCAATTGATTAAGATGAATATGCCCCATGAGGCCTTGAACAGTTTCCGAACTTCCACCATGGTACTCAGTGGAGACACCATCTGGGCAACCCCTCAATGTCGCATGCTTCAAGCGACTGTGAGCAGGAGTTTCCTGGGTTCATGCGTGCAAATGCAACTGCTGGCCCTATATATACTCAACAAGGCCCCGGGCTCATATATACAAAAGCATGCCTAAACCTAAGCATACGGGCTGCAATATCTTAAATTGTGCATGCAAGGGATTTTCTGAACCTGCCCATGCAGGCCCACCTCTGAGCTTAGACATTGGGCACAATGCTTCTGGGTTTATGCACGCATACATGCAGTGCATCGCCCTACACGGAGGGCAGAGAACATGAAAAGGATATGGTGTTTCCCATCTTTTGGTTCATTGGTTTATTTCATTTTTTTTTAATCCCCTCTTTGGCATGTAGGCAAGGCATGCATGCATGCGTATGCAAGTGTATGCATGAAGGAAGGAGCAGCAAATCAGAATAATGCACAGAAAATTTATTTTATGCAGAGGATATCATGCGCGTGCAAGCTCTGGCAGAAATTCTTTTTTTTATGCACAAGGTATCATGCAGGTGCACGTGCCTAGTTCTTCCTCTCTCTTTTTTTGTATGGGGCAGACTGGCCTAACCTTGATCAAAGGGGTCGACCCCCTCAGTGGCTAGGTTCTGAAATTTGATTTCTTCTCTCTTTGTTTTTGAATGAACGCCAATTGTTCAAGGATAAGAATGCGTGCTAAATGAACATAGGTATGTGGAAACTTCTGATTCAAGAATTAAGTGTGCATCAAATCTTGTCGGAATTTCTGTTTGGATCTGAAGATCTGTCTTCCTCATATATTGATTTGTCTTCCTCTGTTCAACATGGCATTCGTACAAACATGATTGTGAACATTGCCAAAACTGTAAGTCGCCACTGACATGAAATGTGAAGAATCTGCTGCTTGACATTGCTGGAAATGGTTTGAGGATGAAACGAATGTTTTATCTTTCCAGAACACCGCTGCTACATCTGAAGACTCACCATCTCCATGCCCCGATACTTCTCCCTTGTTTACATCCCAAATGAAAGGTTTTTTTCAGGCACTACATGTTGAGAACCACGAATGGACTTGTACTCAGATATGTCAGATGATAAGGTTTCTGGATTCTGAGTCTACAATTGTGGGTATTCAAAGCCAGATACTGTAGGAACAACAGAACATTCAGTTGAGTCCACCAAAGAATTCTTATACCCTGAAGTTGACAAATTCAATCAATTCGCTGCATGACTCATGCTTGAAGAGGTACCAATCAAATGTGAGTCATGAGGTTTCACATACTTAGATGATTGGCTACACGCATCAAGGCTTTCAGGACATTCTGAAGCCTCGCATGATGACACTAAGCCATTTCCCTGCTTATATGCATCTAAATCGTGTGATGCAGGGCATCATGAGTGTTCATGCTCTTCAACTTCCAGGGAAAGTCCCGGAGGAGCTTTTGAGATATCCTCTTGAGGTGGAGAAGCTTGTTCCTTTGGGAATTGAGTTATGCTTGACCCCCGCGGTGACCTCATGTATATTGGCTCCACATTTTCACCAGACAAAGAACTTGAGGATTTTGTATTTGTAGAAAGATGACTTGCTGAAGCCCCATCCATAACTGAGCCACCAGTACTGGTAGCATCCAGAAGCCAGTAAATACCAGCCACTTCAGCCTTCCAAACATTATCTATATTCTCAGTAACTGGTTTGTTATTTCCATTTTCAGGCCCCAACTTAGACTACTTGCGTATTAGACTCCTCCCTTCTTATGACATCAAGAGGTGACTCCTTGTGCAACTGTGAGACCTGTTTGGTGTTTCATCTGTCACTGAAGACGGTGAGGGATCCAATGCACTATGACCAGATACTGCAATGATTTGTTCATCTTTGTTCTCAACAGAACAATGATATCCATCAAGTAATTCAGCTGTCACTATTTTATTACACAAACCCTTTGGATCTAGAATTTTAATATGTTGATGTGCATCATCATTTTTTGTTTCTCGTCATGCTTCTGAAAAATTTTGTGTTCAGTTTTTCAAGCTGATCTTCATGATATTCTGTGTATCTTTCCCGTTTTAGCATTTTCTGAAATCATGCTCATTCTTGCACATATTTTTTTTTCATTGTCTGTCAACTTAACAGTTTTCTGAAATCATATTGAGCATTGCAATCTCTCTTTTCTTCTTGCTGTCCATGAATTTGCAATGGTGAATTCCCTTTTTTTTTGTTCAATGCTAAGTCCACTTGTCAGCATCATTGTTCTTTCCCCTTTTTTTGTCTTTGAGTGATCCTACAAAAATCCGACAGCACCTCCCCTAGATCCGGAGTCTTGGGAGGGGTTTAATAGGTACGAACCCACGGATAGAATCAGAGGTGGCCCCGAAATAGAAGGGTGCGCACGGAAGCGGCAACACCCGTAGAATTACCCAATTTGGGGGTGGAAATCCCGAGGGCTAACCTACGAGGGAGTCCGGACGCCCACGGGTTGCCACGATCACATTCCCGAGACGTGGGCTTGAATCATCACCGGGGCACATGGCTGTCATTATTTACCCTATGAAGAAGGTGATCCGGAGACCGTGCTAAAGGTAAAGCAAGCTCCCATATATCCAAGAGTAATCGGAGAAACTTCGGAGACAAACTCGGAGAGAGCGAAAGAAGATCAAGAGGTAGTCCACAAGGGCTCGAATGAGCATCGAATCCCGAAGCATATCCATGGAGAGGGATAGAACCGGGGCACATCGTATTTCTACTCCAAAAAAAAAAAAAAGGTTCGGAGACAGACAACGTAGGACTAATGTTCAGGAATGGAACCTCTTATCCTTTCCCCTCCCTTTTTGGCATTGGGACTGCACAGCCAACCAAACCACAGCGTAGGACCTTTAGATGAAAAGGGAAACTCCATACTACAAAAACCTGACCACCGGTGAAAGCTAGCTCTAAAAAAAAAAATTATCGCAGGTGGGAAGGCAAGGAGGGAAGGGGGAGAAAATGTGAACATTAAGAACTGAACCCCATATAACTCGCAGCATGAGAAATCTCCCAACGGGAGTGCCTGTTCTATTTCATATCGGGAGAAGGTCCAGGATTACATTGAAGCAGAAAACAAAAGAGAAAAGGGGAAAAATACAAGGCATAAATATGGGGGGGGGAGGGCAGAGCTCCCTCACCTCTCTTTTCTCTCTCACCCCCTTCTCTCTCTCTTCATACTTCGGAGCAGGGCTTCGCCAGCGGCCCAGCACTCTCCTCTTTCTTCATCAGCCATGGGCCTGCATATATAGGGGACGCAGGGTCCCTTGCTTTGAGGAGGAAAGCCTCCACACTTCTTCCCTTTTTTTTTACTGACTGCCACTGCTGCTGCGCCAACTGCTGCTGCTGCTTTGGTGTCGATCGCGCGGGGCATGGTTGGCTTGGCATGGCGTGGCCGTCGCTGCTGGCCGCAGGGAGGAGAAGCGCGGTTGGAGTGGGCGAACAGCGGAGACAGAGGAGAGGGGTGTCAACGGCATGGCGGGGCTTCGAGCATTGAATGCTCTCGCGGGAGAAACAGAGAGAAAGAGAGGGGGTGAACAGTGCAAATGACGGGATGAGAGGGACAGACACTGGGCACTGTTTCATGAACAGTGCCCACGAATTTCTTCCTATTTTTTATTTATTTTTGAAAAATCTCCTTTTCTTTTCCTTTTACCTCCCTTCTTTCCTATTTGCGCACACACCCTCCTGCACCCTCCTTTTTATTTCTATTGGGTTTGGCCCATTCACTTTTGCCCACTCCCCTTCTTTTCTTCCTCTTCTTTTTATTGGGCTTGGCCCCTTTTCATTTTTTTCTTTCATTTGATTCCCTTTTTTTTGAGTGCCAACAGGCGTCTGCCACACCAAGAAGATGCAGTCCAGATATATAAGCAGAGCTTGAGACGAGAGATCCTCGAAAGGATAGTTGGAATTGAGATCAGGTCTTTTGATCAATTGAACAAGGTGGTGGCAGAAATTGAGGCTTTTCTGACCAGATACACCTCTGCCTCAGTCGCCCCAAGCCAGGGGATCGGGCGAATCAACAAACAACCTGCACTCAAGGCAGTTCACACCGTTGACTTCAAGACGAAAAGGGGTAAAGGAGTATTCAACCCTCCTCCCGCCGAATTCGCTGGACGTCGAGGGTTCCTCCCCTGTAGAATAAGATGAAGAAACTATATGCCTTCCCCATGGATAAAACTCGAACCTTATTCGAGTGGGCCATTAAATACAACAAGATCACTCTCCCGAAGCCGAAGAAACCAGATGATGTCAACAGAAGGGATGATCCCCGCTTCTGCTCCTATCATCAAATAGTGGGGCATCCTATTGAGGATTGCCATATATTCAAAGATATAATTCAAGGCCTGATCAAGAAGGGTGAACTACACATGGGCGATTACAAGGTGGATCCTCTGCAACCCCACGAAATGCCCAATAGGGAGAAGGCAGCCAACACGATATCTATATATCGGCGATTGCCCGAAGGCATGCCGGGAGCTTGCACAACCCACACCTATCCATATATCCCACGGGAACACTTCAAATTCCCGAACCCGATACAAGATGCAGAAGAGAAATCAAGGGTGCCAAGAGCACCAGATGACCCGTTGCAGGGGCGGATGCCGGCCACAGTGGGGAAAAAGAAGGAGAAGACAAAAGATAAAAAAGGCATCGTCCTCTCTTGTAATACACTCTCGGTCTTGTTCGACACGAGTCAAGCGGCCGAAAAAGAAGATGAAGAAATATGCTTCGCGCCGATGGAGGCGGATCAACCCGAAGCTTCTACCTCCCGTCTTGATGGTAAATTTCGGGAGAACTCGAGGCATCCCCCGTTGCCTGATGAAGATATGTGCTATCACACTCCCTCATGTGTGGGTGTGGCGGCAAGAATCTTAAGCTCTGAAGGACCAAATGCGTCCGATAATAATACTGGGGTACTGACGGCCCCACCCGAAGTCAAGACGAGAAGTAGCATTCCTAGATCCTCTCAACCTAGCCCTGCTCAGGGTGCAGATGTATGCCAGATAATGCAAGAAGTTGAAGTGATAAGAAGGAAATTGCGGGTGATGAATCTAGACTTAGCTGACCTGCACCCGAATCTGATAGTTCCGACACCGACGAAAAATCCAAGCGCGGGACAAGCAGGTGAAATGAAGCCAGCTGAGGGTGAAGTCACCAAAGCAGAATTATGTAAGATCAAGCAAAAGGATGATGAGTCCGCCTTGGACTACATCCAACGATGGGGAAGTCTCTATGCAAGATGCCGGAATCCACTGAACTATGAGGATGCTGTCCAAATATGCAAGTAAAATTTGAAGGCCGAAATCCTGACAAGGATGGCTAGTATTGAAGTCAAAACCTTCAGTCGATTGAACGATATTGTGGCCGATATTTAGGCCTTTTTGGCAAAATATTGCCCAGCAACGGCCACCCCAGATCGGGAGAACAATCCAACCAGTGTGCAGCAAAGCGAGAAGGCAAAGGGAGCGGCAAGCTCTTCTGCAACCGAACCTGCCCAGCAACAACTCTCGTTGCGGGTTAAGATGATGAAACCTTACTCCTTCCCGAAGGACAAAACCCGAATGTTGTTTGAGTGGGCCCACGAGCACGACAAGGTCGTCCTTCCGAAGCCTAAAAGGCCGAGTGATGCCAGATGAGAAGATGACCCTCAGTTCTGCCCTTATCATTAGCAGAAGGGGCACTCCATTGAGGACTATTATCTATTTAAAGATATTATTGAAAGCCTGATCCAAAAAGGTGAGATATAGATAGGCCGGTACAGGGTAGACCCACCGCGTCCTCATCAAATGCCCGACTTTAAGAGGATGGCCAACATCGCCCCTCCTTATCAGCTGAAGAAGAAAGATGTGTTTTGAAGGGCGTTTCAAGTCCCTGGATTATGGTGGAAGGCTAGAAGAAATACAAAATATAGAAGGTGCCCCGTTCTGGGGGCAGATATTGAAGCAAACGAAGATAAAAGCTCCCAAGAAGTGCAAGTCGGCCAATGTCAAAGCCGACGACTGAATGATGAAGCTAAGATCTCCTTGAGAGATGCTCTCCAGAAAATACCTTATAAAGGGGCAAACCAAGATGTTCATATCCTCCCACCCTCCACAACCCCTTATGGGGCACACCATGTGAGAGGGAGACAACTGGATGATCAACCGTCGAACGGGATCAATTTATTCACAGGGGGCAATACTCACCCAAAATGATGACAGGAAACATGATATAGGTGCCCTACCATCGATCCCAAGATGGGCGAGAGCCACCAGGAGGGGTTCCTTCGATCATAAAGAAGCCCTTTTAAAAAGGGATGATGAAGATGATGATTAAGATGATGATGAAGATATTGAAGATGTGCAAGAGGTTCACTCGTCGGCTTCCGGGTCGACAAACATTCAAAGATATTCGGGATATTCAACTGTCGGCGTCTACGTCGGCAAATACTCAAAGATGTTCCAAATGTCCAACCATCGGCATCCGACCCAACAAATATTCAAAAAAATATTCAAGTAGTTCAAGCGTCGGCATCTGGCCCGACAAATATTCAGAGATATTCAAAAATTTCAATCGTTAGCATCTGGCTCGACGAATATTCCAAAATATCCAAAGATGTTCAACTGTCGGCATTTAGGTCGAAAGATATTCAAGATGGTTGGCGTACAGGCAAACAAATATTCAAAGATATTCCAGATACCCGATCATCGGTGTTCAGGCTAGCAAATATTCCAAGGTATTCAAGATGGTCGACGCCTGGCTCGACAAATATCCTGGGAAACGCAAGATATTCAAACGTCGGCATCCGGGCCGGCGGATATTCAAAGAAGTGCAAGAAGTTCAAGCATCGGCATCCAAGTCGATGAATATTCAAAGAATATGCAAGATACTCAATCGTCGGCGTTCCGCCCGACAAATATTCAAGATATGCGAGAAGTTCAAACGTCGACATCCTCTATCGCCCGACGAATGCTCAGAGATATTAAAGATATTCAGCCGTCGGCGATCAAGCCGACAAATATCCAAGGATGTTCAACCGTCAGTGTTCAGGCCGATGAATATTTCAAGATATTCAAGAAGTTCAATGGTCGGCGTCCGGCCCGACGAATGTTCAAAGATATTCAAGATGTGCGATTGTCGTCATCCAGATCGACAAATGCTCAAAGATATTAAAGATATTCAGCTGTTGGCGGTCAGGCCGGCAAATATCCAAGGATGTTTAACCGACGACGTTCAGGCCAGGGAATATTCAAAGATGTTCAACAGTCGGCATTCAGGCCGACAAATATTCAAAAGATGTCCAAGACATTAAAGATGTTTAGTCATCGGCGTCCAGGTCGGTAAATACTTCAGTATGCTCAATGACACCTAAAAGTGTTATGCAAATATGTGAAGATGTCCAAGATATTCAAAAAGATGCTCGATGTTATCAAGAAAAGATGTGCAACCATATCCAAAGATGTTGAATTTGCTCGGTGACATGACTTTGTCTTAGCCGGCGTTCATTTTACTCTTGGCATCATGACATGTCGTTTAGGCCAAGTTGTTCGGCGACATGTCTTTGTCTAAGCCAACGTGTATTATGCCTTGGCGTCATGACATACCGCCTAAGTCAAGTTGGTCGGCGTCACGACTTGTCGTCTAAGCCGACGAACATTCTATTTTCGGTGGCCCTAGTGACCACCCAAATATAGTCGGCATCACGACTTTTCATCTGAGCCGACGAATACTATAGCAACCCTGATAAAAATAATATTTTTAAATAAATCAAATTAAAATAAAAGATAAGTAAATAGATGACAAAGAGCCTAAATGAGTAAATCATTGATCAAGAGGAAAATAACGCCTTTTATCAAGGCGCTGATTCAAAAGGAAACGCCTCTGTATAAGGCGTTAATTTAAAAGGGACGCCTGGACAATAGGGCGTCAAATTTCAAACGACGGGAAAAATCAAATTAAGGAAGGGAAATGAAACGCCCTCTACATAGGCGCGTTTACATAAGTAACGACGCTTGACAAGGCGTCAATTTAAATTCGACGCCCTCGCTTAAGACGTTAATTCAGTTCGAGTTTCGTTCGACCCAGGAGTCTATCCAGGGCAAGTTATGGATAACTACGTCGAAGGTGGAGTATGGTAAGGACTCTATCATGGAAGTATTACTTCCAATACAACTCTAACCCTACTAGGATTCCCAAAATCTTATAAATACCCTCCTGATCGACCCAGACCGCTATTTGGCGATTTGAGTTATCGTTCTGCTGAAAGGAGAGGTTTTGTTCTTTTTATTGTTTCCTTCGAACCACAGGAGCATGAGGATTCTAATGCTTCTTCATTTTCTTCTATCACAGATTGAGGAGCTCCTGTCTTCCTTAAAGAACGAGGCTTCTTCATCCGTGGGTAGATTACCTGTCAAGTTTTCCTATCAAACGTGAAGAACCGGTAAGTTCTTCTTCATCCTTTGACATCAACCGTATACTATAAAGGCTAATTAATCCCCTTCACATTTTTTTCTCTCTTACAGCCCAACACCCGTGAAAGGAGGAAGTTTTCCTCTATTTTTGCAACGGCTGTTCTTCTCTGTTGCTGTCTCTGCTTCTGCATTAGAAACAGAGCATCTGATTCTCATCAAGTCCTTCACGTTACTTCAACAGATCACCAGTTGATAATCATCAGGTAGGTTTTCTCAAGAAACGTAGCCCAAATTAATTTAAGATCCTTAATAAAATCATATGTTGTCCATGCATATAGTTTCATCATGGTTTTAAATGTTTTCTGTAAAATTTTGAAAGAAGCGACCCTGACAAGGGCGCTAATTCTTGTTTTGACGCCCTACCTAGTAGTCGTCAATTTTATATAAATTGATAATTACCCATGTTTAAAATTCGATATCTATGAAACCATGCACCTAATCTAATGCATGAACATCCTGATTGAATCATGCTAATTTTTCTGGTCCTGACTATATAAATTGTTCCTGAAATTTGATTATCTGAAACTTGGAAAACTGCTGGATTAACGACCTGAACGAGGTCGTCTCTTATTGAACTGACGCCCCAGACCAGGGCGCTAATTGAAAAGTAATGCCCCTGTCCAGGGCACGTTTTTGTTAAAATTCCAGAATATTGAGTTTCTGCATAATGGAAATATTGAAGGAACGACTATTGTATAAGTCGTCAAATTGTAAATAAACGCCCCTGTAAAAGGCGTTAATTTGATAAGTAATGACTTGGATCAAGTCGCTATTTTCCTGTGACACTATTTTACAATGTTACTGTTAACCGAGGGTTTCGTATATATATAAATATATATATATATATATATCTATATATATATATCGGCACTATATTCCAGTGCGTGAATATAGTCCCATATTTCATGATGTTTTATCGCACTACCCTCAACTCTCATTGACATACATGCTCTCCATTGTACATTCCGTTCCTTTGGACTAGCGAGTTAGTCATAGAGACCTCCGTAAGTCTCCTCGCAGCCTTGAATTCCCTCAAGGCCGACTGAGCTGGTTGTACCATAAAAATCAATTACACTATTTTGCCATGTCACTCTAAAGAAACATGGTATACCGGCCCTCATGTTATGCAAAGTGTGTATCATGAGAATTCTCTTAATGGGATGAGGTTATCATGCCATTTGATGCTGTTCTTGTAAACCCCAACTCTATATCAACATTGTTATGATGTTCTTGTAAACCCCAATTCTATATTCAACATGATGTTCTTGTGGACCTCAATTCTATATTAAGAATGAGGACGTCTTGCCATTGATGTGCTGTTCATGTGGACCTCAATTCTATATAAAGAGTGTCCATACTTGTTTGTCATGGTACCCAAGTTAGGGAATCAATTCCACCTAGTTTTATCGATAATCGTGATTGTACCGTTATTATCGTCACTCTATGTCAAGTGTCATATTTTTTGACTCTATTCTATCCAAGTTATCCTACGTATCTACAAGCTTTATTCTTGGAATTCCATATTGGCTATACACAAAAGTGGATGTTAAAATACATGATTAATGCCTGCGCATATAGGGCCCGATCTGGTCCTGGGAGGAGCACCCGAAAGTACTTGTGCCCATGGGAGTTGATTGATCACGGTATTGGCATTATACCGAAGTGCATGACTAGCTTGATTGAACATTCCACAAATCTTGTACTTATACTTGACTTGATATTACATGACTTGCGTGGCCCGAGAAAGGGTAATTGTATACTTGCTTGACTTGAAACAAAATAGTCAAATTCCAACATGACATGATGAATACACTTGCTTGAATATCTTGATATCTTTTTGATATAAGTTCTTGAAAGCTCATGACTAGTTCTTCTTGCTATCGTTTTGTTATACACTCTCTATCTTGTCGTTTTATGTGAACATGCATAGCTATAGTGCATTCATGAAAGATGTAATCACTTAAACCCCTTGCTAGATCTTGAGATATAATTTCCTACTGAGCGTTCGCTCACCTAGTGTTTTCCCTACTTTTCAGGTAAGTCCGACGATGAGGGAACTCAAACGGATGGGGAAAATCAAGAGTGAAAGAGATAGAGCTTCTTCCGTGTTATCTAGTCTTTTTCATATTTTCTTGAGTCAACCTTGTATTTTTCCTTTATTTTCGTTAGTACTTCAAAGGTTTGTAATAGACATATTCTTATGAAGGAATAAAGGATTGGGTTATCTTTACTTTCGCGCATCTCTGATTTTTGGTGTCGAATACACTAATACTCTGATTGACATGATTGATATAAACTCGTCACGCATCTCCGGGTACCTTCCGCACTCGGGGCGTGACAGTTTATGTGGTATCAGAGCCTAGGATATTCAATTCCTAGGAAAACCCAAGTCCAAGGATAGGTTAAACCATTAACCAGTGAGATTGGGTAGAACCAAGGGTTGAGTTAACATAGAAATGCTAGCTTCTAAATGAGATCACGTATTGATCTAATTATTGTAATTGTAGGACGATGGCTGCCGAACGTGCTCAGTGGCGCAACATGCAGCGTACACTCCAAGGCATGACTCAGGTGCTGCAACAAGTAGCATAGGGAGGTGCACAACGAGCCGGAAGTCTCCACCAAGTCTTCAAGAACATGAACCCTCCCAAATTCATGGGTTCTACTGATCTGGATGACGCAGAGCACTGGATCAGGGAGACGGAGCGTATATTCCGTGTTATGCAGTGCACGGATCAAGATAAAGTCTTATTAGCTACTTTCCAACTAGAAAGGGATGCTCGATGCTAGTGGGAGTCAGTCGAAGCTACTTTAAACCAAGATCAAATTACTTGGGAGGAATTTGTTGAACATTTCAACAATAAATATTTTTCAGACCGAGTCCAAGAAAAGAAAGCTACCGAATTTTCCGCACTCAAGCAACGGTCATTATCGGTGGCAGAGTACGAGGCACAATTCTCTAGATTGTCTCGGTATGCTAAGCACTTAGTTAGCACCGAGAAGATGAAAGCTAGGAGGTTCCTTAATGGGCTCAGGCCCCAATATATTACCCAGCTGACGCCAAATGATATTCAGGTCTACTCAGAGATAGTACGCCGAGCTCAATTGTTAGAAGATGCCACGGAGCTATCAGATAGAATACGTTGGAAGGATAAGAAGGAACAAGTTACAAGTTCGGGTTCCTTTAAACCCAACTTCAAGAAGAGGCCTAGCACTGGAGGTACTTCTTCTCAAGACCAAAAATTTAAGAAGACCAAGCCCTTCTCTATCCCTACTACACCTTCGAATATAATATGCAAGCATTGTGACAAGGCTGGTCATAAAGCTGAAGAGTGCTGGAGGAAACTTAGAGCATGTCTCCGTTGCGGGAGCCGTGAGCATCGGATTCCCGATTGCCCATTACTTAATGATCAAACCGGTGACGGAAAGCGCCCAGTAACCAAGAATGCTCGTCTTCACGCAATTAAGGAGACCGAACAAGAAGAAGAAGGCGGACTAGTAGAAGGTACATTGAAAGTTTGTTCCAAGTATGCACATGTCTTATTTGATACGGGTGCATCACATTCTTTTATTTCCAAGAAGTTTGCTAACCCCCTACCTATGGAACCGGAATGGATGAAAATAATTTTATCTACTCCTCTCGGAAACGAAACCGATATTACTCACCACTATCAAAACTGTGAAGTCTTGGTAAAAGGAAGAAATCTTCCTATCGATCTCATATGTTTAGATCTAAAGGAGTATGATGTCATACTGGGAGCGGATTGGTTATCCAAATATCAGGCAACAGTCGATTGCCGCAATAGCAAGGTTACTTTCAAGGACTTTCCAGAACTAGTCTATTCTAGCCCTAAGAGTCGGAGCGAGTCACCTCTTATTTCGGCTCTCCGAGCTAGCAAGCTAATAAGGAAAGGATGTGTATCTTTCCTTGCATTTGTCACGATTAAGGAGGCTCAGGAAACTAAGATAGAAGATATCCCAGTTGTGCAAGAATTTTCGGATGTGTTTCCGGAGGATTTGCCTGGATTACCCCCGCAAAGAGAAGTGGCCTTCACCATCGAATTAGTTCCTAGTGCGGGTCCAGTTTCTAAGGCACCGTATAGAATGTCCCCTGCCGAACTCAAGGAGTTGAAGGAGCAATTAATGGAACTCATTAAGAAATGATTCATAAGACCAAGTACTTCCCCATGGGGAGCGCCTGTATTATTTGTAAAGAAGAAAGATGGATCCATGAGGTTATGCATCGACTATCGACAGTTGAATCATCTCACTATCAAGAACAAGTATCCACTGCCGAGAATCGATGAGTTGTTTGATCAAATTTCAGGATCCAAGTACTTTTCCAAAATTGATCTTAGGTCGGGATATCATCAGTTAAGAATCAAGGATGAGGACATTCATAAGACTGCATTCAGAAGCAGGTACGGCCATTATGAATTTGTTGTTATGCCTTTCGGACTAACGAATGCCCCTGTTGCCTTTATGCAGTTAATGAATAGTATATTCAGGCCTTATTTGGATCAATTCGTGGTGGTCTTTATCGATGATATATTGATTTATTCCGAGACCAAGGAAGAGCATGAGGAGCATTTAAGGATTGCATTACAAATATTAAGGGCAAACCGATTATATGCCAAACTCAGCAAGTGTGAGTTCTGGCTTGAGGAAGTGACTTTTCTCGGACATGTTATATCAAAGGATAGCTTATCAGTAGATCCATCAAAAGTTGAAGCTGTAAGAAATTGGGAAAGACCAACCAATGCTAGCGAGATCCGAAGTTTCTTAGGTCTTGCCGGCTATTACAGGCGATTCATCAAAGATTTCTCTAAGATCGCCGTACCACTTACGAGGTTAACTCGCAAGGAGATCCGTTACGAATGGAGTGAGGAATGTGAAAGAAGCTTCCAAACTCTCAAGGATCATCTTACTACAGCTCCTGTCTTAGCTTTACCAATGGAAGGAGAGAAATTCGAGGTATACACTGATGCTTCTGGCATTGGCCTCGGATGTGTTCTGATGCAACAAGGAAAGGTTATAGCTTATTCTTCTCGTCAATTGAAGAAGCATGAAGAGAACTACCCCGTCCATGACTTAGAATTGGCCGCGGTGGTATTTGCACTCAAAATATGGAGACATTATCTTTATGGAGTACAGTTTACTGTATACTCTGATCACAAGAGTCTCAAGTATCTATTTTCACAAAAGGAACTAAATATGAGGTAAAGACGTTGGCTAGAATATCTCAAGGACTTCAACTTCAAAATACAATATCATCCCGGAAAGGGTAATCATGTAGCAGATGCCCTTAGTCGAAAGCCGAGAGCACTGTTAGCCAATTGTATGATTCAAGAATGGAAGTTGCTGGAGCAATTATCTGAACTCAATATAAGCATGGACATAGACTTTCAATATGTCACATTGTCTCATATAAGCATTCAGCCAGACCTATTAACTGAAATACAAGCACTTCAGGATAATGACCCAATATTAGTGGAAATCAAGGGCAAACTAGAAGGACAATCTGATTTCCAAATAACTTGTGAAGGAAGATTAATGTTCAGGAATAGAACTTGCATACCGGATTGTCCCGAGTTAAAGAAGAATATATTAGATGAAGCTCATAGATCAAGGTACACGATTCATCCTGGATCTACCAAAATGTACCAAGGTGTGAAGAGGAATTTTTGGTGGCCCAACATGAAAAGGGAAGTAGCAGACTATGTATCACGCTGTCTCACTTGCCAACAGGTCAAGGCGGAACACCAAAAGCCTGCTGGAAAGTTACATCCTCTAGATATTCCCAAATGGAAGTGGGAGAATATTAGCATGGATTTCATCATGGGTTTATCTAAATCAAAAGGAGGACATGATGGAATATGGGTTATTATTGACCGATTGACTAAATCGGCGCATTTCTTGCCAATAAAGAGCCGATGGTCAGTTGATGTTTTGGCTGCATTATACATCAAGGAAATAGTCAGATTACATGGTATTCCTGTTTCAATCGTGTCTGACAGAGATCTCCGTTTTACTTCTCATTTTTGGAAGGGACTACAACATTCGTTGGGAACAAGGCTCAACTTTAGTACAGCTTTTCATCCTCAAACGGATGGTCAGACCGAGAGAACTAATCAGGTAGTTGAAGATATGCTCAGAGCTTACATCATTGACTTCGATGGAAGCTGGCATGATCACTTGCCGTTGGTGGAATTTGCATACAATAATAGCTATCAGGCAAGTATACAAATGGCACCTTTCGAAGCCTTATACGGAAGGAGTTGCCGATCACCCTTATGCTGGGACGAAGTTGGAGAAAAACAACTATTAGGTCCAGACATGGTAAGGGATGCCACTGAGAAGATACAATTGATTAGAGAAAGACTGCGAGTTGCTCAGTCTAGGCAAAAGGCTTATGCCGACACGAGAAGGAGAGATCTTGAATTCCAAGTTGGAGATCATGTATTTCTCAAGATATCGCCTGGACGTGGCATACAGAGATTTGGTGTTAAGGGCAAGCTTACACCAAGATTCATCAGACCCTTCGAGATACTGGGAAGAGTTGGCGAGGTTGCTTATCGCATCGCATTGCCTCCTCAATTGTCCGATGTTCATAATGTGTTCCACATATCCATGTTGAAGAAGTATGTGCACGATCCATCGTATATTATTGAACATGGAGACTTAGTTATCCAGAAGGATCTCACATATGAGCAGAAGCCTATGAAAATACTAGATCGTGAAGTACGTACCCTAAGGAATAAGGTTATTCCCATGCTTAAGGTACAATGGAATAAGAACTCCGAACATGAAGCTACATGGGAGACCGAGGAATCCATGAGGAAGCGATTTCCAGAATTGTTTTAAGGTATATACTCTACACTCTCCACTTATATATACTATTGAATTTGGGGATCAAATTCTTTTAAGTGGGGGAGGGTGTAGTAACCCTGATAAAAATAAGATTTTTAAATAAATCAAATTAAAAAAAAAGGATAAGTAAATAGATGACAAAGAGCCTAAATGAGTAAATCATTGATAAAGAGGAAAATAACGCCTTTTATCAAGGCGCTGATTCAAAAGGAAACGCCTCTGTATAAGGCGTTAATTTAAAAGGGACGCCTGGACAATAGGGCGTCAAATTTCAAACGACGGGAAAAATCAAATTAAGGAAGGGAAATGAAACGCCCTCTACATAGGCGCATTTACATAAGTAACGACGCTTGACAATGTGTCAATTTAAATTCGACGCCCTCGCTTAAGACGTTAATTCAGTTCGAGTTTCGTTCGACCCAGGAGTCTATCCAGGGCAAGTTATGGATAACTACGTCGAAGGTGGAGTATGGTAAGGACTCTATCATGGAAGTATTACTTCCAATACAACTCTAACCCTACTAGGATTCCCAAAATCCTATAAATACCCTCCTAATCGACCCAGACCGCTATTTGGCGATTTGAGCTATCGTTCTGCTGAAAGGAGAGGTTTTGTTCTTCTTATTGTTTCCTTCGAACCACAGGAGCATGAGGATTCTAATGCTTCTTCGTTTTCTTCTATCACAGATTGAGGAGCTCCTGTCTTCCATAAAGAACGAGGGTTCTTCATCCGTGGGTAGATTACCTGTCAAGTTTTCCTATCAAACGTGAAGAACCGGTAAGTTCTTCTTCATCCTTTGACATCAACCGTATACTATAAAGGCTAATTAATCCCCTTCTCGTTTTTTTCTCTCTTACAGCCCAACACCCGTGAAAGGAGGAAGTTTTCCTCTATTTTTGCAACGGCTGTTCTTCTCTGTTGCTGTCTCTGCTTCTGCATTAGAAACAGAGCATCTGATTCTCATCAAGTCCTTCACGTTACTTCAACAGATCACCAGTTGATAATCATCAGGTAGGTTTTCTCAAGAAACGTAGCACAAATTAATTTAAGATCCTTAATAAAATCATATGTTGTCCATGCATATAGTTTCATCATGGTTTTAAATGTTTTCTGTAAAATTTTAAAAGAAGCGACCCTGACAAGGGCGCTAATTCTTGTTTTGACGCCCTACCTAGTAGTCGTCAATTTCATATAAATTGATAATTACCCATGTTTAAAATTCGATATCTATAAAATCATGCACCTAATCTAATGCATGAACATCCTGATTGAATCATGCTAATTTTTCTGGTCCTGACTATATAAATTGTTCCTGAAATTTGATTATCTGAAATTTGGAAAACTGCTGGATTAACGACCTGAACGAGGTCGTCTCTTATTGAACTGAAGCCCCAGACCAGGGCGCTAATTGAAAAGTAACGCCCCTGTCCAGGGCGCGTTTTTGTTAAAATTCTAGAATATTGAGTTTCTGCATAATGGAAATATTGAAGGAACGACTATTGTATAAGTCGTCAAATTGTAAATAAACGCCCCTGTAAAAGGCGTTAATTTGATAAGTAATGACTTAGATCAAGTCGCTATTTTCCTGTGACACTATTTTACAATGTTACTGTTAACCGAGGGTTTCGTATATATATATATATATATATATATCGGCACTATATTCCAGTCCGTGAATATAGTCCCATGTTTCATGATGTTTTATCGCACTACCCTCAACTCTCATTGACATACAAGCTCTCCATTGGACATTCCGTTCCTTTGGACTAGCGAGTTAGTCATAGAGACCTCCGTAAGTCTCCTCGCAGCCTTGGATTCCCTCAAGGCCGACTGAGCTGGTTGTACCATAAAAACCCATTACACTATTTTGCCATGTCACTCTAAAGAAACATGGTATACCGGCCCTCATGTTATGCAAAGTGTGTATCATGAGAATTCTCTTAATGGGATGAGGTTATCATGCCATTTGATGCTGTTCTTGTAAACCCCAACTCTATATCAACATTGTTATGATGTTCTTGTAAACCCCAATTCTATATTCAACATGATGTTCTTGTGGACCTCAATTCTATATTAAGAATGAGGACGTCTTGCCATTGATGTGATGTTCATGTGGACCTCAATTCTATATAAAGAGTGTCCATACTTGTTTGTCATGGTACCCAAGTTAGGGAACCAATTCCACCTAGTTTTATCGATAATCGTGATTGTACCGTTATTATCGTCACTCTATGTCAAGTGTCATATTTTTGGACTCTATTCTATCCAAGTTATCCTACGTATCTACAAGCTTTATTCTTGGAATTCCATATTGGCTATACACAAAAGTGGATGTTAAAATACATGATTAATGCCTGCGCATATAGGGCCCGATCTGGTCCTGGGAAGAGCACCCGAAAGTACTTGTGCCCATGGGAGTTGATTGATCACGGTATTGGCATTATACCGAAGTGCATGACTAGCTTGATTGAACATTCCACAAATCTTGTACTTATACTTGACTTGATATTACATGACTTGCGTGGTCCGAGAAAGGGTAATTGTATACTTGCTTGACTTGAAACAAAATAGCCAAATTCCAACATGACATGATGAATACACTTGCTTGAATATCTTGATATCTTTTTGATATAAGTTCTTGAAAGCTCATGACTAGTTCTTCTTGCTATCGTTTTGTTATACACTCTCTCTATCTTGTCGTTTTATGCGAGCATGCATAGCTATAGTGCATTTATGAAAGATGTAATCACTTAAACCCCTTGCTAGATCTTGAGATATAATTTCCTACTGAGCGTTCGCTCACCTAGTGTTTTCCCTACTTTTCAGGTAAGTCCGACGATGAGGGAACTCAAACGGATGGGGAAAATCAAGAGTGAAAGAGATAGAGCTTCTTCCGTGTTATCTAGTCTTTTTCATATTTTCTTGAGTCAACCTTGTATTTTTCCTTTATTTTCGTTAGTACTTCAAAGGTTTGTAATAGACATATTCTTATGAAGGAATAAAGGATTGGGTTATCTTTACTTTCGCGCATCTCTGATTTTTGGTGTCGAATACAATAATACTCTGATTGACATGATTGATATAAACTCGTCGCGCATCTCCGGGTACCTTCCGCGCTCGGGGCGTGACAAATACCTTACTTTTGGCTCTAGTGACCACCCAAATATGGGAAGTATCACGACCTTTCGTCTGAGTCGACGAATACCTTACTTTCGGCCCTAGCGGCACTACAAGAAAAATTGGAAATAGCGACGAAAATTTTCGACGGAAAAAAGTTTGTCGAAAATATGTCAGAAATTCTATTACTTTCTGACGAAAAATAATATGTCGGTAATTACCAACCTATTTTTGACATTTTACGTTGGTCAGAAATACGTCGAAAAGTTTCGACGGAATAAAAATTTCGTCGAAAATACGTTGAAATATTCTGACGTATTTCCGACCAAAATTAATTTCATCGGAAAGTCTTAAGTGGGAGGGAGTGCTGGTACAACAGTTTCTGACGAAATAGAATATGGTCGAAAATACGTCAGAAACTTTCAACGTATTTCCAACTAAATTATATTCCGTCGGAATTTTTTGATGTATTTCCAACAAAATTTTATTCCATTGAAAACTCTTCAAATTTTTTTTGATTAATAGCAATATTTTTCGACGGAATAAAATTATGTTGGAAATACGTCGAAAAATATCGACGTATTTCCGACTGAATTAAACTCGTCGGAAAGCCCAAAAGTAGGAGTAAGGGTGGGTAAGAATTTATTAACAGTTTCCGACGAACACAGATGTGGTCGGAAATACGTCAAAAAGTTTCAACGTATTTCCGACTAACGTTTATTCTGACGAAAATTGTCGACGTATTACCGACAAATAATTTTTCTGTCAAAAAATCATTAAATATTTTTTATTAATAGCATTATTTTCTGACGAAAAAATAATTTGTCAAAAATCCATCAAAAATTATAACAAAAGTTTCCGACGGAAAAGAATATAGTTGGAAATACGTCGGAAAGTTTCGACGTATTTCCGACCAAATTATTTCCGTTGAAAATTTTCAACGTATTTTCGACAAACCATTTTTTCATCAAAAAATTTTAAGTATTTTTCTATTAATTGCATTATTTATTGATGGAATAAAATTTCATTGAAAATACGTCAAAAGATTCTGACGTATTTTCGACCGAATTAAATTTCGTCGGAAAGCCCTAAAACACGAGAAAGTGTAGGCAGAAATTTATCAACAGTTTCTGATGGAATCGAATGTGGTCGGAAACACGTCGGAAAGTTTTGATTTATTTTTTATAACTTTATAACTATACTTAAATTATATACTATTTAATATAATTATATATAATTTTATTATAATTAATTAGTAATACATTATAGTTAATTATAATTAATATATCTTATATATAATATAAAATTTGATTAAGCACTTGAACACGTTCCAAGACTTACAAAAATGCTATGAAAAATCTGTGGATACTCTACCCAAAAATCCGGTGCCGTCACTCTCTCCCACTCTATCCCAACTGGTCGGTAGAGACCGCCACTGTCGGGAGGAGGCCTTGCCATCGTCGGAGCCACGATGCCCTTGTCACTACCCCCGCGAGGAACCTTAGCTCCCCATCGCCGGTGCCGTCGCTCTCTCCCACACTCTAACATTCACGGGTTTCGGAGCATTCTCGTGGGTCCCATGTTACGTTTCCTAAATAAAGTAGAAATTTTCTAAAGTATAGGGGAGGTGTTACCAAAAATTCATCGGACCTTTAAAAAATGAACAATCAAAGTAATAAGAAGGAAATAAACATATAAAAAAATAAAGTAATAAAAAATGATTACGAATATATTGGAGAGCTCAAAGTAAATACATGACAAGAATAAAATTAAAAAAAGGGGGGAAGAGAAGAGAGGAAATAAAAGAAATAATAAATAAACTAAATAACTAAAAAAACTAAACTAAGCTAGCCGACAACTTGTGATCTCACTATCTAGCAACCTTCTATTTAATAAACAACATCACTACTATTCATGCATTTAATGCGTTAACAAAAAAAATAAAAAATATAAAAAACAAACAAAACAAACATCACCCCCTTTCTTCTTTCAAACACACATATCCGACAGCCTTCTATTTGATAACCGATAGCATCACTATTTATGCATTTAATGCATAACAAAATATAATAAATAAATAAATAAATAACAAACCTCAAGTATAACCAGCAGCCCATCTCCCTTATTAAAAAAAATAAACAAACAAAATAAAGCTCAACCAAAATCGGCACCACATCTCCCTTCTTCAAAAAAAAAAACAAGAAAAACTAAGCAACTATAATCAGCACCCCTCACCTCTAAAAGAAAAAAAAGAAATTCCGACAAAGTAAAACAAAACCACATACATATCTGGCAAAGCACTGTGCATATTAACTGGTGTTGAGTCCCAAAGGGCGACAATCAAGAGGGGAAGGGTGAATTGATTGGCCAATAAAATTTACTTCTACGAGAAAACTTGTAAATTAAGCATGCAAGCATTAGAACTCACCGAAACATGGATGCACTTGTTAATGCGTGTGAAAAATGTAGATGTTTGACAATGAAATAGGTGTACACTCAACTCACCGTGAAGCCCACTTGATTAAGGAAGCGGAAAGACAAACCACAAGAGACACACGGAATTTTTAGGTGGTTCGGGTACACTATCGTGTCCCCTACGTCCACCCCTCACTCGTGAGGATCAAGACTTCACTATGAAGTGAGCCACACACACACGTTGTGTATAACAGCAAACACTCACACACACGGCACCCGATCTAGGCTGCCAAACAAACAAACACACACACACACACACACACACACGTTCGTGTTTCCGAGCACGAACACCACACACAAGAATATGAATCAAGTTTTACAACAGATGCTCAAGCTCAAACTTGAATGATTCAGAGAATAGGGAGTGAAGAAAGATTTATCGTGGTTGAAGCTCCCCCTTTCACTTCTTTGAAGGTAGTTGAATGCTTCTTCAGGAGGAACGGTTGATCTTGGAGGAAGACTAGAGGAGAATGGTGGAGAAATGAAGTTGTAGCTTGAATTCCCTTGCAGCTTCCAATTGCAGATGATATGGGGACTTGATTCCAACCTTTTCCCTTCACTTTCAGCTTCAGATCAAGGTGGAAGAAGGCTTGGGAGCACTTGCTATGACCCTGCACACCAAAAACATATATATCTATTTAAAAGGGCCTTCTATTCTTCTAATCTCACCTAGCATCGTCTTTTTCCTAAGCCACATGGACTTGTTTAATTGTTTTAGGACAGTCAAGAAAAGCTAGGTAACCAGATCCACATTTTGTGGAATGTTTTTGTGGAGGTTGCACTAGGATAGGAAGACTTTTAGTGCAAAGAAACGGAGGTCAAAAATCACGGCTGGATGTCGGACCTGAAAGGGTCGACCCTCGAAGAGGGTAAACAACTTCTGGAGCAATGGGTCGACCCTTGGGGTCGACCCTCATTCAAAAAGATTCTGCCAAAAATAAATGTTACAGGGGTCGACCCTTGGGGTCGACCCTCGTGCTTGGAGCATTCTGTTAAATAGAATTTTACATGGGTCGACCCTTGGGGTCGACCCTTGCAACCAGAACATCCAGAAAGTGGTAAAAACCACATAGAAATGGTGCCAACCTAGTGGAGTTAAGGAATAGAGTTTACACCAATAAAATGCATGAATCTAAGGCATGAATAATGAAGAACCAATTAAATTACCTTAGATTCTGAAAATTACTCTATTACCTACTTAATGCAAGGCATGAATTTCAATAAGGATATTAAAAGAGCTAGGATTGATCTCACCAAATGTCCTTGTGTCATTCAAGTCCTTAACTGCCTTCTTGTCCCTGTCAAGACGTGTATTCTGAGTTAGCTTTGGCGTTTGCAAATTAAGATTGAACTTCTTACCAATAGAGGTGATTCATGTACTTCCAAAGCTTATCATGACATACAAGTTAGAACATTTTAGCATGTAAATATATAGTGTTTGGTCATCATTAAAAATCATTAAATATACTCACAAAGAGGGGGTTCAACAATCTCCCCCTTTTTTATGATGACAAAATACTATATTACGAAGACAGACTTGAAACTATATGCCAAGAGATAGTTGTAAGATAACAAGGAGCCTGAACAACATGAGAAGCACTTGACCTTCCATCACACAACCATGAACCATAATAGGACCTCTGTCAAATTGATCAATAAGAGGCATGTTCCAAGAATACTTACCGACAATTGAATTGGAAGAACAAGCACAGCCATAAACTGAATATATTAACAAGGGGAAGTGAAGTATAATGCAACAAGATGCCATGCCATGATTTAGAAGACAACGCGGCACCTAAGACAGTACATGAATGCAAATACAATATGAGAATGCAACACACATGTATGCAAGCATACATCACACATAGACTATAAGTAGCTGCGCCGAATAGCTAGCCGGGCACAAATATAGACAAAACTTCTCCCCCTTTAGCAACATCAAAAAGAGGGGGTGAAACAGGATAAGAAGTGTGCCATGTGAATGAAGTGCAACGGCCTAATGATCATCCGGAGTGCGTGGACTTAGAGGACGCCTGATATAATCCAAAATTTCGTGGTACAGTTGGGTGTGATGAGCCAAGGCATCGGTGAATGATTGAGTGCATTCTTGGTGAGAAAGCTTCAGATCATGAAGTTCGTTTTCAATAACTTCCAAGGTCTCTCCATACTTGTCCAACCGTTCATCAATGTGATCCAAATGATCTATGATTAGCCTGGCCGCCTCGGAGGGTATATCTGCCGCAGGAGCAGGGGGTCATCCCTCCCCATCTTGTTCTTCTTCAGCCTCATCGTCCTCTTCAGAACTTGCAACTGGAATGGCGCTTTTCAGCTGGTGAACTAATTCACCATCATGCATAACATAGCCCATGTTGTGACAGATTGAGTGAATGGTAAAAATGTCAGCATCTCGCATAGTCTGTGAAGATTCTGCTGAAAGATATATCTCCTTGTATTGGAAAATGGCAGTTAATGTAGTAGCATAAGGCAAAGTTTGATTCTTGTGTTTGATGCTCGAGCATATATGCTCCAAAATAAGTGCTAGAAAGTTGATTGGAATGCCATCCAAGAGGCAGTAAATAAGAAACATATGGATTTCTGTTACTTTGTCATGTCCTCCCCCTCTTGGAAGCAGAATGGTAGTAATCATTCTATGAAGAATGTGTTGAACAGGAGGGAAGCGATTGGCATTCAACCCAGCAACGGAACAGCCTGCTCGGTCTTCAGAAGTCATGTAAAGATAAATTGTATCTTCTGGAACAAGAATATCACCAAAAGCATATCCCACATGAGGAGACTGAAATGCTTCACCTAGTAGCTGTGGGGAAAGAATAATCTGAACCCCATTGACCTTAGAGATGGGATTATCACCGGCCATTGACAGGTTGCTATAGAACTGATGCACTAAGTTGGGATATAACCGTCGTTGGGCAGACATGAAAATGTCCAAGTTCGGCTGACTACAAATGACATCAACTAGACTTGGAATATGGTTGCTCAGATTACTGAAATCGACTGCCCGGGGACGGAGAACCTCCCGATCGAGCACCTTGCTGGACGACGGGTGACCACGTAGTGCTGCACATTGTTCGGCTCGTTTAGAGCGAAGCTCTCTTTCCGTGCTCGATTCTTCACCTCGGCGAGATGGGCGTCTCCTTGGGGCCATCTAAACAAAAATCGAAAGGGCCTCATGATGTGGTATAGAGCGAGATGGTTCAACCGGAGAGGAAAGCTATACAAAAGAATTTATGATCCTCCACACACACCAAGAGCGTACCTCAAGAGATTGGAGGAGCAAGGAACGATCCTTGGACTCGAAGGAAGGAAACTCACGCGGGTAGCCACCGGGAGATCCGCGGCTAGGGTTGGAAGATTTTGGAGCTAAGAATGTGTTTTTAGGGCTTGCAAGAGGTGGTGGCTGGCCTTGGATGGGGTTATAAGTATTTATGTAGGCATGGGAGGGGTTAACTTAGGGTCAGAACCCCATTCGCGGACGGCCCAGACGCGGACAAAACGCGCCGCCGGAATGGGTTGACCCATTGGGTCGACCCCTGAAACTTAAACCCCGACAGAAACTATTTTTGCGAGGGTCGACCCCAGGGGTCGACCCCTTTACTGAAATTCAGCAGAAGGATGGAAAAATAACCGGAGGGCCAAAATAAATGTTAGGCTCGAGTCCCCAATGAAAAAAAATGTGGAATCAATGAAAATGAGAGTGTTTTTAAGGTTTTAAACAATTGGGGAATTACCATATTAATTTTAAGATCATATTTTGGCATGCTTATATCCATTGCTCCGGAATTCAGAATTAGGACAGTTTTGCTCCATCGATGGCATGCAAACGTATTCAAGGTCATAAATGGCCATAGAAGTGACAACAAATATGTGGGAATATAATATAGATAGAAGAAATGCAAGAACACACGAAGATAATTGATCATGCAGTGTTTTTGGTCTTTATGATTTTTCACACAACTTGATGCACATGTATGACAAGGAAAATATAAACTAGCATATGACTAATGCAAATGGATGTAATGAGGTGATCTATACACACACTGACACACATAATCATGATGTAGACTCTTCTATTCTACAGACCCCTAATTCTCTTCTAAAGGTTGTGAATTTCTCTTCATAGAGGGGTTTTGTGAAAATGTCGGCAATTTGATGATCTGTCTCAATGAAGCTGATATCTACATCACCCTTGCAAACATGATCTCTAATGAAATGATGTCTAATTTCAATATGCTTGGTGCGAGAATGATGGACAGGGGTTCTTGGATAGATGTATGGCTGATGTGTTGTCACAAAGAATTACAGTGTTTTTGAAGGATTCACCATAATCAATCATTTGTTGTTGGATCCATAGCACCTGGGCAACACAACTCCCGACAGTCACATATTCGGCTTCGGCGGTTGATAGAGCCACTGCGTTTTGTTTCTTGGAGGCCCATGAGACCACGCACCCCCCAAGAAATTGGCAATACCCGATAGTGCTTTTTCGATCCACTTTGCAACCCGCATAATCGGCGTCAGAATAAGCAACTAAATCAATGCTCGAATTACGCGGATACCACAATCCTAAATTACTTGAACCAGCGATATATCTGAAGATTCGTTTAACAGCTGACATGTGTGATTCTTTTGGATTGGACTGAAATCGTGCACATAAACACACAGCAAATTGAATGTCAGGCCTGCTGGCAGTTAAATATAATAAAGAACCTATCATGCTTCTGAAAAGTTTTTGATCCACATATTTACCTGATTCATCTTGATCAATTTTTATTGAGGTGGACATGGGAGTTGGTTGTGGTTTGGTAGAGGTCAAGTTAAACTTTTTTAGCAGCTCCAATGCATACTTCTTCTGATGTATGAACATACCGTCAGCCGTCTGTGTGACCTGCAATCCCAAGAAGAATGTCAGTTCTCCCATAAGACTCATTTCAAACTCACTTTGCATTAATTTGGCAAAGTCTTTGCTGAGAGCATCGTTGGTGGAGCCAAAAATAATATCATCTACGTAAATTTGAACAATTAAGATTTCCTCACCATTCAACTTCATGAAAAGGATTTGATCAACATTACCTCGTTTGAATCCATTTTGAATGAGGAAATCACTTAACCGTTCATACCATGCCCGGGGTGCTTGTTTCAGACCGTAGAGTGCCTTGTCTAGCTTGTACACATGGTCTGAATACTTTGTGTCCTCAAACCCAGGTGGTTGCTCCACGTACACGTCCTCCTGTATGTAGCCATTCAAAAATGCACTCTTAACATCCATTTGAAACAATCTAATGTTGTTACAGCATGTAAATGCTAATAGGACTCTCACAGCCTCGAGTCTTGCTACTGGAGCAAAAGACTCATCGAAATCAATTCCAAGCTCTTGGCTATAGCCTTTAGCTACTAGCCTGGCCTTATTCCTAGTTACCACTCCTTGATCGTTTGTTTTGTTTCAAAAAACCCACTTTATTCCGATCACTGAGTGGTACCTAGGACATGGCACGAGGAACCACACTTTGTTCCTTTGGAACTGATGTAGTTCTTCTTGCATAGCCATGATCCAAGACTCATCCTTCAAAGCCTCTTCAAACGAGTGAGGTTAAAACTGGGAAAGTAAGGCAATATAGTCCTAATTTTCAACTTCCCTGAAGGAGGCTCGTGTTCTTGTTCCATCTTCAACATTGCCGATCACATTCTCCGGCGGATGGTCCTTTTCGAAAGTCCATTGCCTTGGAAGCTGTTGTTCCAACTGATCTTCCGGATTTGCATCATCTTCTTGTGGTTCTTTTACTTCTTATTTTTCAATTTTTCTTTCCATCTTCTCGATATTACCGTCATTCAATACATCGTCCTGCAATACAGAATTTTCATTAGTGCTTTTAGAAGATGATTCATCAATGATGACATGGGGGCTTTCCTCAACTACAAGAGTTCTCAAGTTATACACTCGATAAGCTCTTGAGCTAAGAGAGTATCCAAGAAATATACCTTTGTCACTTTTGGGGTCAAATTTAGCCAGGTCCACCTTACCATTATTGTGAATGTAACAAACTGAGCCGAACGGTCTAAGATAGGAAATGTTTGGCTTCTTACCTCGGTATAACTCATAAGGGGTTTTCTTCAATAGTGGTCTTACCATGGCGCGATTGACAATGTAGCAAGCAGTGTTCACTGCTTCAGCCCAAAAGTACCTCGGCAAATTATTCTCGTTTAGCATGGTTCTTGCCATCTCAATTAGCGTCCTGTTCTTCCTTTCAACAACACCATTCTGTTCGGGGGTTCTTGGTGCGGAGAAGTCATGCGTATAGCCTTGAGCCCTGCAAAAATTACTGAAGTCATGGTTATCAAATTCCTTACCATGATCGCTCCGCACGGCCTTGATGCAACACCCCTTTTCATTTTGGACTACCCTGCAGAATGCTTTAAATTCTGTCAGGGCATCATTTTTATGTGAAAGGAAGTAAACCCAACAAAATCTAGAGTAATCAGCCACAATGACAAACCCATACAGTTTACCACCCAAGCTATGTGTTCTGCTTGGTCCAAATAGGTCAATGTAGATTAACTCAAGGGGCCTTGATGTAGTTACATCATTCTTGCACTTGAATGATGTCCTTGTTTGCTTACCCATGCTGCACGCCCCCACAGACTCCTTCATCAGTAACCTTCAGCTTAGGAAATCCAACAACCAAATCATTCCGAGACAGTTTTAGTAAAACATTAAAACTAGCATGCCCAAGTCGGCGATGCCAAAGCCAAACATCATCATTATTCCTTGCAACCAAACACAGATTTTCATGAGAGGGTTCATCCAAATCAATCATATATACATTGTTATGCCTGAGACCAATGAACTTTATCTCATGAGTATTTTTATTTACAATGGTGCAGTAGTTAGAATCAAAAATCACATTGCATCCTTTATCACAAAGTTGACTTATACTCAAAAGATTATGATGCAATCCTTTCACGAGCAAGACATTCTCAATGGCATGATTTTGATTCTTACCTATCTTACCTTCTCCGATGACTTTGCCCTTGTCCTTACCACCAAATGCCACTGTTCCACCATCCTTTTCATGCAGGTCCGCAAATAATTCTTTGTTTCCCGTCATGTGCCGAGAGCATCCACTATCCAAATACCACCTATTCCATTGAGCTCTCAAGCAGACCTGCAGTCACAACAACCGTACTTATGCAAATTTTGGTACCCAAGCAAGCTTGGGTCCATGATGGTTAGAAACATGAGATATGTATGATCTATTTCTCATTCTAGCAAAACTTTCATCATCAAATTTTAGAATTCTGCAATCATACATATCATGGCCTAACCTTCCACAATAAAAGCATGTAATGGCTCTGTCCTTGTTTCTTCTCCTTCGTTTATTCAAGAATGAATTATGCACATGTGTTTTTGACGTGGATGGAGATGAACTTCTGGGAGGCATGTGAGTTGAATGTGTTTCAGATTGTAAAGTTTTCCCCTTTTAAAAAATGGCAATAGCATCCTTTAACTCATGATTTTCATGCATTAGAGAATGAACTTGATTTTCAGCCTTTTCTTTAGCTTGATTGCATGCCATGCTTTCAATCTTTTCTTGTTCCAGATTACGTTTCAAATCATCATGCATTTTAATTAGTGTGGATTGTTATTCTCTCATACATGAGATTTCTTCTTCAAACAGTTCAATTTTGGATGCAAGAATTTCATTCTCATGTTTCAAATTTTCATTTTCAGATTTCAACACATGGCAATTTTCACATGAGTTTTCAGCATGAGGACGATGCTCAATTTTCTTTTTCAGATGTCTGTTTTTAGATCTACATTTTTTATATTTTTCATATAACGACTCATATGCAATTTGCCATTGTTCACAAGTGAGAGTTTCAGTTTCAGAATCTACCTCATTTCCATCATCATCATTTGCCATGAAACATAGATGCTGGACCAGCTCATCTAGTCCATCTTCATTCCCGGACTCTTCCTCATCTTCATCGCTCCAAGTGGCCACCATGGCCTTGGGCTTCTTGAATTTTCCTTTCTTGAACTTTTTCATCAGATCGGGGCACTCACCCCGCATATGGCCGGGTTTTTTGCATTCGTAGCAAATTACTTCTTCCTTCTTGCTACTCTCACCTTTGTTAGGACCTTGCTTCCTTGGTCCTTTTCTGAATTGACCTCCGAACTTTCTTATTCCTTTGACGAATCTTCTTGCTCTTCTTGTGATCATGGCAACCAGCTCTTCATCTTCAGTGTTGCTGGTTGAATCATTGTCACTGCCCTCTGAATCTTGTGGGTTCACTTTTAGGGCCAAAGGTGTGACTACCTTCTTCTTTTTGTGGTCCTCCTCGCTCCTCTTGATGTTGATTTCATAAGTCATCAAGGAGCCAATTAGCTCGTCCAATTTTAAGGTGCTGAGATCCTTTGAATCCTCGATTACAGTGGCCTTTGTATGCCACTGTGGTGACAGGGATCTTAGTACCTTTCTGACGAGTTCCTTATCGGAATATTCTTTACCAAGACCCTTTAATCCATTCATGATTTCCGTCAATCTTGCAAACATATCAGAAATGGACTCCTCTGGTTTCATCATAAATAACTCATAATCCCGGACTAACAGATTCGCCTTGGTTTCCTTTACTTCCGATGTTCCTTCATAGATTAACCGCAGCTTGTTCCACATCTCCTGCGCAGAAGAACACATGGAAATACGTGAGTATTCATTAGGATGAATGGCACACTGAATTATATTCATAGCTTTAAAGTTTGCTGAGCATTTCTTTATGTCCTCATCATCCCACTCATCCTCATTTTGAGATAGAGTATACAGACCCTTGCTAATGACGCGCCACACGTCATAGTCTTGGGCACGAAGAAACACATACATTCTATTTTTCCAGTAGGGGTAATTTGATCCATCAAAGAACGAGGGTCTTTGAATCGAATGCCCTTCAGGCATCATCCCCTTGTTTGCCATATAAAGGGATCTGCTCTACAACCGTGTGGTCGAGTGAAACAGAGACCAAAGCTCTGATACTAATTGTTGAGTCCGAAAGGGCGGCAATCAAGTGGGGAGGGGTGAATTGATTGGCCAATAAAATTTACTTCTACGAGAAAACTTGTAAATTAAGCATGCAAGCACTAGAACTCACCGAAACATGGATGCACTTGTTAATGCGTGTAAAAAATGTAGATGTTTGACAATGAAATAGGTGTACGCTCAACTCACCGTGAAGCCCACTTGATTAAGGAAGCGGAAAGACAAACCACAAGAGACACACGGAATTTTTAGGTGGTTCGGGTACACTGCCGTGTCCCCTACGTCCACCCCTCACTCGTGAGGATCAAGACTTCACTATGAAGTGAGATACACACACACGCTGTGTATAACATCACACACACACACACACACACACACACACACACACACACACACACACACACACACACACACACACACACGTTCGTGTTTCCGAGCACGAACACCACACACAAGAATATGAATCAAGTTTTACAACAGATGCTCAAGCTTAAACTTGAATGATTCAGAGAATAGGGAGTGAAGAAAGATTTATCGTGGTTGAAGCTCCCCCTTTCACTTCTTTGAAGGTAGTTGAATGCTTCTTCAGGAGGAACAGTTGATCTTCGAGGAAGACTGGAGGAGAATGGTGCAGAAATGAAGTTGTAGCTTGAATTCCCTTGCACCTTCCAATTGCAGATGATATGGGGACTTGATTCCAACCTCTTCCCTTCACTTTCAGCTTCAAATCAAGGTGGAAGAAGGCTTGGGAGCACTTGCTGTGACCCTGCACACCAAAAACATATATATCTATTTAAAAGGGCCTTCTATTCTTTTAATCTCACCTAGCATCGTCTTTTTCCTAAGCCACATGGACTTGTTTAATTGTTTTAGGACAGTCAAGAAAAGCTAGGGAACAAGATCCACATTTTGTGGAATGTTTTGTGGAGGTTGGACTAGGATAGGAAGACTTTTAGTGCAAAGAAACGGAGGTCAAAAGTCACGGCTGGATGTCGGACCTGAAAGGGTCGACCCTTGGGGTCGACCCTCGAAGAGGGTAAACAACTTCTGGAGCAATGGGTCGACCCTTGGGGTCGACCCTCGTGCTTGGAGCATTCTGTGAAACAGAATTTTACATGGGTCGACCCTTGGGGTCGACCCTTGCAGCCAGAACATCCAGAAAGTGGTAAAAACCACCTAGAAATGGTGCCAACCTAGTGGAGTTAAGGAATAGAGTTTACGCCAATAAAATGCATGAATCTAAGGCATGAATAATGAAGAACCAATTAAATTACCTTAGATTCTGAAAATTACTCTATTACCTACTTAATGCAAGGCATGAATTTCAACAAAGATATTAAAAGAGCTAGGATTGATCTCACCAAATGTCCTTGTGTCATTCAAGTCCTTAACTGCCTTCTTGTCCCTGTCAAGACATGCATTCTGAGTTAGCTTTGGCGTTTGCAAATTAAGATTGAACTTCTTACCAACAGAGGTGATTCCTATTCTTCCAAAGCTTATCATGGCATACAAGTTAGAACATTTTAACATGCAAATATATCATGTTTGGTCATCATTAAAAATCATTAAATATACTCACAAAGAGGGGGTTCAACAACTCGCATGACACTAGATGTGTGATTTGGCATAAGGCATTGGGCATGAACTAACACAATCACTATTAACACATTTACTGCATATTTTTTATTATTCAAAATACTTTTCATCTTTTCCTTTGTTTGCTTCACTGGGCGCCTGTTTGTTCTCGTATCGCCGCCATGTTCATCCCATGGGATAGAGCCAGTGATCCCCTACATTCTGTTCAAAAGGGAGGTCCTCCGGACTATTGGATGACTGAATATCGACGAAAGAGCGTGCACCAATGAATAGTATTTTTCAAACACTCATACGACAACAACAAAAAAATTCAAAAAACACATAATGAAAAAATAATAAATCAAAATCAAAATAACAAATAAATAATAAAATAATAAAATAATAAATAAATAAATAATACAAAATTTACATACGCCTAAGAGACCACAACAAAAATTTGTTATCGGAAATGAACCCATAGAGTAAAAGCTTTTGGTGCTAAAGACTCTCGCCTTCGGAAATGAACCTAGCCCGCCACAGCCTTCTTAAAAGCATAACCCTACCCTAGCGCGCCACCCTCCCTCTCTTCCTCACTCCCCAGTCTCTCTCTTCCTCACTCCCCAACCCGCCTTCGAAAACCCCAGCCCGTCACCCTCTCTCTCTTCCCCACTCCCTAGTCATGCCTTCGAAACCCCCAGCCTGCCACCCTCCCTCTCTTCCTCATTCCCGAGCCACGCCTTCCAAACCCCCAGCCCACCACCCTCCATCTCTTCCTCACTCCCCCCAGACGCACCTTCGGAACATTTCCCCTTCCTCTCTTCCTCACTGCCCAGCCGCGCCGTCCACCACACCCCCTCCCCTACTCTCCTTCTTCATCTCATCTTCCTCACCATCGCAAGCCCCCATCCCGTTGTACATCGTCGTCGCAATACTCGGACGATTGGGTGTCGAAGCTATCCCTTCTACTAGGTTTACTATCCCCTTTGGTTACTCAATGGTTTTTGTAGGGATTTAACGAGGGTTAGGGTTGTGCATGGGCAGCACGCTTGGGGGAGGCCGTCAAACAAGGTGCGTGGCCACTGCTTCAGATATCGCCATCCGTCGGTGAGGGCATCGAAGCCATCGTCGTCAATGTCGGCTAGGTGTTCCGTCAAAACCGATGTCTCAATAATCTATCTCTTCTACTAGGTTTACTACCCCCTTCGTTGCTCTATCATTTCTGAAGGGATTTAATGAGGGTTAAGGTTGTGCAAGGGCGATGGTTAGCATAAGAAATCCTTTTCCCCTTTTATCGGGGAGGGAGTTTGGTGGGGGAGCAAAGGGTCAAGAGGAGGAAAGAAAAGGTTCTAATTTTTTTCCTTTTTTTGTGGGTTGCTTGGCAAGGAGTGAGAGGGGGTACGGTGGGGAAGGGTAGGGGATCTTATGGAGGTGGGGAGGTGCGTGGGTGCTCTATTTGAGAGAGAAGGGAGAGAGAGGGGAGGTAGAGTTAGGTGGGATGCCAGCCAATCATGTGTGTGGTTGTTTCTTCTATCGTGGAAGATTTATTTTCCTACCAATTTTATAAGAGAAGAGAGTTCGTGTGAGTAGAGTAATGAGAGCTTATTGTCTGGGTTGTTTCTTCCATAGTGGAAGATTTATTTTCCTACCAATTTTATAAGAGAAGAGAGTTTGAGGAGGAAGAGCAGAGTAGTGGGAGAGCAAAAAAGTTCTCCCTTGAAGAACTTCTCTTGATAGCCTTGAAAGAGAACAAAAAAGTTCAAAATAGATTAGTCAATTTTAACTTCAAGAACATTGGTCCTTATGATTTTAATGCTGGTCGACCCTCTCTCTACATTGGCATCCTAGCACTTGCTTCAAGACTTTGAAAAATAATTCTCTTGTTTTTGAAAACAATAAGATAGAAATTGTATTGTGTTTGATTATTCTGACTTTATACTTTGCCACGTGGTTACTTCATTTTATAAAATTGCATGTTTGAGTATGTAGCTTGTCCGAAGGACTATGGACGCACTCTAAATTTTCTCACTATTTATTTATTTATTTTGTTGTTTTATTTATTTTATTTATTTAATGTCACTATAAAAATGAGATGCATAGGTACTTAGAGGCATTTGTTAAAATTACCTCAAAAATATTATAAATAGAGGCACTTCATTTAATATTACTCCTAAAATATCTCGAACCCATGAAAAGCTTATTAAAAATGCCCCCAAAGAAGGCCCTCCTCACACGCGGGAATCCTTTCTATTTTTATTTCATTTTGGAGAGTACGTATCTGTTCAACTTAATTAACCAAAAAACTTATTCCCCCTTAAAATTAACTTTCCCCCGTAAACTCTTTCCATTTCCCTCTCAATCCCGCCTTCGCATCTTCTTCATGTCCCCTCCGCCTCCCCATCACTATAAGAAAAATGAGACATAGGGACAGTTGAGGCATTTGTTAACATTGCCCCAAAATGGTATTTCTTTTTATATTACCTCTAAAATATTTTGAACCCTTACATCACATTAACAAAAATTAATTAAAAATGCCCCTATAACACCCCCTTCAAACTCCCATGAATCCATTTTATTTTCCTTTTTTTTTTCATTTTCCAGACTTTCCATAACTATTCCCCCGCGCACTCTTCTCGTTTCCCTCCTAATACTTTCTTGGCTCCAGTGAACTCCCAACGCCCCCTCTGCCCCCTTCATCTCCTCTGCCCCCTTCATCTCCTCGCCTCCTGGCCTCTCCAGCCCCCTTCTCCCCCCTCTCTCACTACTAAAAATTTACATATATAAGGCGAAAAATAAAGGGCAGAAATAAATTATGACTTATATTTGTTAGATTATAAGAGAAAAATAAAATCAGTCTTATATATATATTAAATAAATTTTATAGAAGGTAGAATATTAAGTTATGCCTTATATAATATATTAAATACAAGACACTAATAAAATTTTGCCTTTTATTCAATTTTAGAAATGATTCCCTCTTCCCAATTTCTTTCCCTCCGCCTCCTCACCTCCCCGACCCCCCTCTCTCTCTCACTATAAAAAATTATAGATATAGGGGTAGTTCATTTAGAGACATTTATTAAAACTGTCTCTAAATTATTATAAATAAAGATATTTTATTTTTAATAATGCCTCTAAAATATTTTAATTTTATTCTTTACTTAGAACCCTATATAGAGGCATTTTGAAATTACCTCAAAATGATTATAAAAATATACTGCTCCGTTAAAAATGCCCCAAAAGAATTTCACTACGCGCCACACTCGATTTCCCGCGCGAACGTAACCACTCCTCCATCCTTCCCGGACGCGGAGTCCTCAATCCATCTTCTCCTCCACCCCTCCACCTCGTCTTACCTCCCTGGCCCCCTCCCGCCGCGAACTCTTCCTCATCTTCTCCCTCCACCTCTCTGCCTACTCATGGTGTAGCGACCCGAGATCCGAGTACCGGAAAGAAACCGGTGCGTCTCGAATCTCGGCCCGCCACCCACGAGCCCGAAGACTAGGAAGGGTTAAAGGGATGGTGTGAGAGTACAAGAGAAGTTGAAATAACTGCAGAGATAGCACAAATAATCTAAATAAAATGCATAGAATAAAATAAATAATTAAACTGCTACAAGGTCCAGTGTATCTCACGTCCAAATAAAGTATAGTCAACTGAAAGAAAAGTACAAGTACACGGGGCATACCCCAGCTCTGGCAGACTGGCGACTAACCTGGCTAGAGAAACCACGCTGAAACTCCATCGCGCCTCTCGACGACCCCGCCTCACTTGAAAAGCAGGGGTGAGCTTCATTTCATTGGCCGAGTAGGGATCCTCTGGACCCCTACCGCACAACGAGGAAAACGACAACAAGGCGCGAACAACCGCGGAAGGTAACATTACCTAGCAGGAGTACGATAGAAGCAGTAAGTAGTAATAAATAAATGAAAAAGCTCCCTACAACTAACTGTACTAAGCCGACCGACCTCAAACTGGCGGAAAAATGAGTCCGTACCTGCCAGAAGATAGGAGCACCACCCACTAGAATAACAGCCGGATGCGTCCCCTGGCGTCTTACACCGCGTCTCAAGTGTCTCCCTACAACGCCCCAGGCGGAGACTGAGACACGCAAAAGTAACCAGTACCACGAATAAGGACAAGCTGGGGTCACGCTCGTCAGCGCGGGTCCGACGTCCCCAACCCAGTGTGCACACACAGACCATGCGCCCTAGGTCAGATCCTCTAGCTGGTTCTTCCCCCGAAGTCTGGACTCGGCTGCGCGTGGGGGCCCTACGGTAACCAGCCTAAAAATCGTCTCTCTCGGGTAAGCTGCTCCACCACTCCTGGGTGGGTCAGCACACGCGTGCCATAAGAAGGCTACAACTAGTGGACGTGTCACCGGAGGTAAGACTCAACTTACGGAAATCACCGCTCGAGAGGAAACCGAGTGGCGGTCCTCACGGGACTGCCCCTCCTCCTAGCGGTCCTCACTTGGACCGCTAGAGGGCCTAGCGGTCCTCCACTGGACCGCCAGGGAATGGGTCACGAGGGGCCTAGCGGTCTATCGCGCTGCCGCCAGCCCCGGCCTAGCGGTCCTCCTTGGACCGCCAGCCAGCCGTAAGCGGTCATTACCATGACCGCTAGGAGGCACATGATCCCAACAGTCAAAAACACGCACCCCGAGGGTGCTCGATCAAACGGGGGAAAACGGTTGTCTGACGACCGCTAACCCAAGGGTAGCGGTCTATCGCGTGACTGCCATCCTGACCCTAGAGGTCGCGAGAAGACCGCTAAAACCATCCAATGTTCAAATCGGCTGGCGGTCTCCCTGAGACTGCCAAGGGAGGCTGGCGATCACTGGAACGACCGCCATCACGTCCCGAGAACGAAACCGGCGGGAAACCCCAAAAACACCCATCCACGCCCCGATCATCGCCTAATGATGAGGAAACAAAGGGGAATCCTTCCCCAACCAACCTAGCATGCATCTAAGCCCCTAGATCGGTCGAAAATCTCACGAAACGGGAGATCCGGCGCTCCACCCCAAAACATGGATTTTACCCTACCCGGCTCAAAAACACCCCTCTCAGCCTTCCCACGGTCTACAAATCAAGAGGAAAGCTGTAAAAAGGGTAAGGATCCGTCCCCCTACCTCAAAGAAGCTCAAAATCCGTCGATTCAACGTCGATCCCCAAATCTTGGCCGACAAGAACACCGCGCCCCACGTCGCAAAGAGGGCGCCGTCTCGATCACCTCGCCGTCGCCGTCGCCGTCGTCACCACGCCGCCGCCTTGGTCTGCCACCCGTCGCCGGAGGAGGAGGGAGCATCGCGAGCTCGAACGGGGAGAGAGGAAGCAACGGTCGGCCGCGGCTCACATGGGAGAAGAAAGAAGAAGAAGAAAGAAAAAGGGTTATATATAGAAAATCCAAAAAATGCCAAAAATACAAAAAATTAGGAAAAATCATTTCCGCGATCCTCAGAACACGCTCAACGCACTGGTACAGTCTCGGAGGAGGAGAACGCAACGGTTTGCCCGCTATGGCGTTCTGCAGGTCCGTCAAGGAAAAATATGTGTAAACCACAAAACATGCTCCGGGACCCCCAAAAGTGATCCGAAACTCACGGATCCAGATCCAAAAAATATCCAAAAAACTTGGGACATTACACACGGCCTCCAGGGTGTATTATCCTCTACCCCTCTACCTCATCACCTCCCTGCCCCCCTTCTCCCCCGCCCACTTCTCCCCCCTCACTATTCCTCAGCAGCCGCAGGAGTCGCCAGGCCTTTTTTAGGTCCTCTAGAAACTGCCCACCTACGATTGGCTAAGGAATGGGATCCTTACTGACGTCGCCAGCGAGATCCATGAGGTGGACATCCAGAGCCTGGGCTTCCAACAGAGGCAGAACCTACTGGAGAAGCTGGTCAAGAACGCTGAGGAGGACAACGAGAAGTTCTTCCTCAAGCTCCGCAACCGGATGGAGCAGTGAGTAGTTTAGACACACACTCCCCACCTTCCCTTCCCTTCCCCCCACAGCCCACACCTAAATCCTTGTCACAGATCAGTTCCATGGTGATCGATCGAACCTCTGATTACTTCCTGACCCGGGACCTCTGATTGTTTAGCACTCCGTTCTACAGGAGCAGGAACCATCCTGCTGCTCTAATCAAGTCCACGTTTGGAATTGGCAAGATGGAATTGCTGAAAGCTGACATCACAAGGGAGTGGTTGCTCATGAAGAAGAACTCTTTTGTCTACATAATCAAAATTGTCCAGGTGAGTGTATATATCTTCGAACATATTGCAAAGACAACACCTTCAGTTCCAAAATAGATCAAGTTCTGTTTTACCCAAGCCACCTCTTTTCTTTCCCGTTTCAGCTTATAGTTCTCGCACTCATTGCCATGATGGTCTTCTTCCGCACAAAGCTGCCTGCGTCTGTCGATGGCACTGACCTCTCTAGCCCTGCTCATCTCTGTAGCCGCTGAGATCTCCCACCACAGCAGGCCGCCACCAACCAGTGCTGTAGAAGGAACGCCCCCGCATTGATTCCTTATTTAGAAGGCTCAACGTTGTCCCTGCATTATTGGAGGTATTTAAGGCTTGGCTGAAACCTTGTTATGGTTGATAGTAATGTCATATTACTCATCAGTATTTTGTATTATCTCCATCATGCTTGGTAATGTCACTAGGAGTGTTGGAGAATTTCTTTCCTAGAGAGGCAGCCTAGTGTAGAAGTTCTTTTGAAGGGTTTGATTTCCTATTTGGATATTAAGGAAAGAGCTGAGATGAAAAGGTCAATTTTTTTTTCAAAAAGTCTTGGATGCTTTACATTAGGCTTATGTATGGATTATTCTTTACAATCTAATCAAAAGTATGATTGTTATTTTATTCTTTTGTGTTGGTTTGTTCATGCTCGGGCTATATGTATGCATGTTGCTGTCAGTGCCTAATTTTTCATGTTAATGTAAAAGTTGTGGCATGTGGCTTTGTGTTGGGACTGGACATCATGTTATTTTGACTAGAAGCAATTTCAGTGTGGCTGTCTTTGTTGTTCTGCTTTCGATAGTTGTTGTTCTTCCTCTATAGGTTGTTGATACCTGATTGGTCTCCATTCAGTGCTCCCTGTTGGTGCTTATTTAAGTGTTCATTGGTTTTCTTTGCTATTGTCTTTTCTTATAGATTTTCTTTATCTGCAAAGTTTTCTATCTTTGAATAGATGATGATCTCATCATTGCCTAATCATTATGGTTCTAGTGCTTGGCATCCTCTACTCTTTGTGGGCTGCTTGGTCCTCCTTTTGATGCTCTCTATTGGAGATTGATAGTGTTTATTATGTTTATTTATTGATGACATTTTCTTGGTTGCTCTTGTTGATTCCTTCAGCAATGGTTCATGAGTCTGTTTATTCCTTTGTCATTCTTTACTTTTTGGCATCATACCTCCTAGACTACGCTGAGCATATGTTAAACTTCTGAGTTGTAATTGAATGCTTCATTGCCTCTTTTTTCTAAGGCCCAATAAGAGCTTAACCAATGACCCATTAACAATCATCATTTTGGGGAATTCGTTGAGCATATGTAGACTTCTGACTTGTAATTGAATGCTTCATTTTCTCCTTTTTTTACAGTTTTACCAGGCAATGGATTTTTGGTAAATTAGAAGTTGTATCTAAACAGTGTTCCTTTTGACCTTAGTCATTCTCCCAGGCATGTAGACCTTGGTTAGTTTGGTTAGACTAGTTTGCTTTTCCTTTTTTTTGGTTTTTGCTCAGAACTTCATTTCTTTTGATTGCTTTGAAACAATTTTCCTTTAGTAAGCAATCTAGACCTCAAGAAAAGCCATTTCCATATCAACCTTGGGGATTCTTGCATTTTAGGCATGGCATAGCATATTGTAGTTAGTTCTTCCAGCCTATGTACTTGGGTGTACTAAACAGGTATACTGCACTTACACAAACCTACAAAATATTTTTCACCTAGGTAGAGATGACAACTATGTTTCTGGTCTTTAGCTAGGGGTGGAATACTTGATATCCTCTCATTTTCATTTTTAATTAGCAAAATAGCTGCATATAATTGTAAGTTGTCAGTGTAAGACTACAAAGTTTATTTGGATGGATGGCAAGCATGCATATTTTACCTGATCTTCAATCTTCTCTTCTATGTTTGTAATTTCTGTGGGAAAAAGACTAGAGCATGTTGTTTCTTAAATTAAAGTCACTTTGTAGAGATGAATTTGCTTTATTTGATCTCTAATAGAAGGAAAGGGAAGGAGATGTGTGTAGTGCAACTGTATATATATATATATATATATATTGCTGTCTATGTTTCTGTTATATAGTCTCTTAATTTTAATATCTAGCAATAACATGATTCCATGATTTGTCGACAAGTATGGTTCCTGATATTGATGTATTTCTTGCTTCCTTATGTTCTCCTTTACTATATTCAGAAAGTGGAGATAGATCTTACCTTTTCTCGCTTTGCAATGCATGCACATTAGATTTAATATATATGTATATATATGATAAAAGAAAATGCATAAAACATGTAAATATTATAAAATTGGCAAATAATAATCTCCTCAATAATGAAGCACCGGCCTTGCTACTCGAGCAGACCCCCTGGCCAATAAGAGGCTATGTTGTTTTGCCTCAGGTGGACATTTTTAAACTATGAACTAGTAGTATAGACGAAAGCCATTTAATCTTGTATTGAGTATCCAGAAGCTACTCCATGCAAATATTATTTATGGGCCTCTCTACCTCCTAATTCATTTTTTGAGTTGGTAGTTTAGTACTTTAGTACTCCATGCAACTGTACATTTGGTTCTTTTTTTTGAGTTGGTAGTTTAGTACTCCATGCAACTATACATTTGGTTATTATTTTTGGCTAGCATGCTAATGCTAAGCTATTCAAACATTGGTCTTTTTCAGTCGCCAGAAGCCTCTGAAGTTGCATGAAACCTCTTGAGGGTGACATGTTTTCATCCATGCAATTGGCTACTGAATATTTTATTCCTATTACCATGTTATGTGTTGTGCGTTGTCTCTTCCGCATTGGTCTAAATAGCTTAACTTTTACCACAGGGTGCAGATGGTATTCTAGTTCCAAGGGGATTTGGAGACATAGGTGTGCAAGGGAAAATTCTAGGACCACAGTTAGAGGTGACATATTATACAGACATATGCTTTTATCCATACTGGTGACCTAGGGCCACAGTTAGAGGTGATCTTTAGTGTTACATTACCTTTATTCAAAGCGCTACACACTTTTGTCTGACTTGTTGCATTGTGGATAGATTTGTTGGGTTCGGTGCGCTCCCCTCCTTGTCCTTTATAATGGTTTTGATGATTACAATATATTGTGCGGTTTGCGTTTGCATTGAAGTGAAATTCATTCATGATTATCTCGTGGAAAACATCTTGATGAAATGAGTTCATATGTTGAATACTTGCTTTGCAGGTTTGGCATGCATATCATTTATAGTTGGAATTCTATTCTATGGAGTTGATGTTTGCTTCATATGCTTAGACCTTGGGTCATATGCACTATTCATCCTATAGTGTTCCATTATATGCATTGACCCTCGTCTCTTGATGCACTCCATACATGATGTTTTTCATTGGTAAGATCTTATGTTTTGAACGTATTTCATGTTAGCTAGATGGGGCTGGATCCATTATTCATGTTATTGAGGTTATTCGGACTGCCTTTACCTTTAGGCAGTTTTGCACCTTCCCTCTACAAGAGTCGACTCTCGGTGTCGACATTCCTTGCTTTTAATATATATGCACCGTCTCATAATGTGCACAGACCTTGGGTTCTATGCACAGGCTTTGCTTCATATGCACCGACCTCAGCAATGGGGTTCACATTCTTTGCACCGACTCTGTTCGATTGTATGCATTGAAATATGTGAGCTTGGTTTTGCCTTAAACAGCATTAGCAATTTAAATGTGGCTAATGTTTGCTTGATCTATATTGAAATTGGATTTTCCTTGCTCTGAATCTGAATTTAATTGAACTGAACCCTGAACCTTGTGTTCTTGAACTTGAGGGTTTTGGTGACCTTGAATGTGGTCGATGGCTATCACTTAACTGAACTTAATATGCTAGACTGACTTGGAACTCTTAAATGGATTGCTTGCATCTATTTAATATGTGAGAGTTATGTAGTTTTAGGTTTATTCTGGACTGAATCAATGTTCTGGTATGGTTTGCATTGCAAATAGTCCTACATGGATGAAGTTATATTCATGAAGCATTAGTTTAAAGTTGACATGCTTCTGTATTTCGAAAAGTGCAGGTTAATTAACAAGCCTTCATACATATCCGTCACGCAAGACTAATATGGAGGTAAACAAATGGGGTTTACTGGATTAAACACTTGCTTTGGAGTTTGGACTGCCCTTAATTGTCTTGAACTGAACTTGAATGTCCTGGACTAACCTTGTTTGACCTATATCAGTATTAAGTTCTCCATGCATGATCAATTGGTTGAAATGTGAGCTTGTGAAGAAAATGGTTGAAATTGTGCGAATCACTCTTATAGTTGATTGCATTTCCTGATGTTAAGATGCATGTTGAAGGAACCTTTATAAAGGCTTTATGGACCTCATTTGCTTTGTTTAATGACTGACATGAGTGATCTGTCTATACAAGTGCAGGTTCATTTAAGCTCTCTCACCTTGGAAGATAGGGTAAGAACTCATCTTTGATGAATCTTTATGAAGCTTAATTGGATGAGATGCATACATATGATTTCTGGGTTTGACTCATTATTTTCTAAAGGGTTCATGTGGCTACATGCTTATTTTGGTTCCTAAACTTCCCTTCAAAATCATGTTTGATTTATGTCTAAAAGTTTTTTCATGCCATTTAATAGTATTTGAATTGGGTTGAATGATGTTAATAGGTGTTAATGTTTTTGGGTTTCATTCTTTGGATAACTTGTTTTTCTCGTCTGTCAGAGAAAGTGTCCACTCAAGGAGTCGACACTTTCTAGCCAGCTTGCTGGCTGGACACTGCTGGCTACAAGTGTCGACTCCTAGAGTCGACACTTATAGGCCGGAGGTCTGTTTTCATGAAAACAGAACCTCTGGTGAAAAGTGTCGACCTTATGAGTCGACACTTTCATCCGAGTCCTGTTTTTATATAACGGGACAGAACGTGATGAGCAAAGTGTCGACTCCAAGAGTCGACACTTTCTTTGGTTCGTCCGGATTGTAATTTTTGGATTGTTTTCGAAATGCCCATTATATGATCCGATGGCCTTGGCTGTTTACACCCTTGCCCTTAGGGTTTCACCACATGTCTTAGGTGTGGTTTAGAAGGGTTTTAATCATGGGGCTTTTGGTCTTTTGGTGTTGCCTTCTATCTTGTATATGTAGCCTACGATCTCCATCATAGGAGGCATTCCTGCGCTAATATCTTCTATCCTTTTGTAGGAAGAGGAGCTGTAGGGCGATGACACCTTGAGGAGGAAGAAGAAGACCAAGGTAACGTCATCTTCGTGCCATTCCTGCCGATTTGAGTTGCAGCTGTGTGCAAGATTGCTGGATCTTCTACCCATGGCGTCCCGAACAATATTGGTCAACTTCCACTCTAAAGAATGATCTCCAGCGCAATCCTACCTCTTCTATGAACGGGCTTCAACGTAGATTTGAGAAGGATCCTTCTTCTCTCATCTCTATTCATCTATTTGAGCATAGATAGTTGTTTGGGGGTTTATTGTATATCTTCTCTTTTCATTAAACTGAGAATATGCTGTGTGTGGGCGGAGTTGTATCTCCGCGTGTGTGGTTTTATTGTGAGAAATGCTCCCTGTGTTTGGTTGTGTGTAGACGGAGCTACGTCTCTGTGTGGTCTTGTGTCCGAGGTGTAAGGTTCCACACAGCACCCTTAGGCAACGCAGCGGATAACAAAAATTTTATTTGTCCGATCCCGGCTTCATGGAATCCCAGATCCATGCTCTGATCGACGTTTTAATCACCCCAACCCCTAACTACGGGTTGCGTATGTATACCTTGTGCGGAATGACGCTATCCGCAGTGCTCGATGCAGAATACCGAGCCGCACAGATGCACGGCCTCTAGAGCTGATCCACACGGATCCTTGCGCAGCGACGGCACCCCCCCGGCACGACCTTCCCCGACCCTTTCACCTTCTGGAGAGAGAGAGAGAGCAAGAGGGAGGAAGAGGGGAGGAGCTAATCCTCTTCTTTAGCCTTAATGCTTGATTAGCCAAGAGAGGAGGAGAAGCTCTCGTAACATGTCTATATATAGGATTTTGGCCATTTCTAAAAGAACCCATAAGGACCGAAATCATATATATATCCTTTTATTATTGTACATATAAATTAAACTCTCTTTTAAACTCCTTTCCAAAAGGAATTAAAGGGAATTAATATATGTATTTGTACATAAATAATCCGTCACCCAAGAATCCATTGTGTGTGATCCTCTAGGCCCTTAGTCACTCTAGTTTAAAGCCCATTAACTTCTAATTCCCAATTAGAAGTAAATTAAACTTATTATTCGCTTCTACTAGAGCCGAATAATAGTTTAATTTATTCCGAACCTTTGATCACGTTGGGTCAAGCAAATCCGCGTGATCCTAGAGGACGCCGAGTTTAAACCAGCTGGTCTGGTACCTGTAAGTCCACAGTTACCGCATCGATATAATCCCTCACTCCTTCTGTGAGTCTGGTACGATCGATGGTATGGTTTCTGTCAAACCCCATGATCGTGCCATTTGACTATGATCTCCTTAAAGTGTATGACGTCCGTTCTAAACGAACTCACACGACCCTGGCCAGGGATTTAACGGAGCATCAATGTCATGACCCATTAACTGTCTGATATATACCCGACAGTGAGCGATCCCCTCTTGACCATTGATGATCTTCACTCGTCTCCTGAAATGGTTAATGATTCGGCAATTCATGACTTATGGTTAAAGTCACTTAGCCAAGTAATTAAACCATTCTAGTCCTCGTGTAAGATCCGATCAATGTCTCAGGTCAAAGGACCAACGATGCTACTGAGACAGTTGGATCTTCAGTTGACATTAGGTATAATCAACCATCTGAAGATCCAATAGCGGATCAGTTCAGTGCACTTCCTCCCAGGACGTACACCTACACATATGTGTTGGTGCCCCGCACCAATGACCATGAGACTGGTCACTAACACATCATGTGTACTGGTTTAATAGGTAATCAAAGTCCCCGAGTGATTACCCTCCAACTAGAAACAGTTTAAGGTATGCGTCCATGTAAAGTCAGTCTCATGTTCGAGATCCCATCTTGAGCTGACTTTACAACCACATATCGTAGGGACATCGTAAAGTAATACACAATCACATATTTACGCTCAAATACCACTTTATTAATAATGAACAAGATCGTACATCTATCGGGTCTACCTGACCCTAAATTGACCTGTAGCACACCAACACTAACAATCTCTCACTTGAACTACAGCCAATTGCATACAACTTTGAGGCCCATCTTATCCTGATGGCGCTCAAAAATAATCTGTGTCAAAGGCTTAGTCAGTGGATCTGCTATGTTATCTTCTGACGGTACACGCTCTACCATCACATCTCCTCAATCAACAATCTCTCGAATAAGGTGGAAGCGTCTGAGAATATGCTTCGACCTTTGGTGAGATCTCGGTTCCTTCGCCTGGGCGATAACCCCATTATTATCACAAAATAATGGGATGGGAGCTGATATCTCGGGAGCTATGCCAAGTTCCAAGATGAATTTCTTCATCCAAACTTCTTCCTTAGCAGCTTCAACTGCAGTAATATATTCTGCCTCCGTCGTCGAATCTGCAGTCGTATCTTGCTTGGAGCTTCTCCAACTGACTGCCCCTCCATTCAACATGAATACAAACCCTGACATAGATTTGCAGTCATCTAGATCTGAATGGAAACTAGAATCTATGTAAGATCTAAGCTGTAGGTCCTCTCCTCCATAAAGTAGAAAAAGATCATTAGCCCTTCGCAAATACTTAAGGATGCCTTTTACTGCCTTCCAGTGCTCTTCGCCTGGATTTGCCTGATATCTACTGACAATACTCAAAGCATTGGCAACATCAGGCCGTGTACATAGCATTGCATACATGATTGACCCTATGGCCGAAGCATAGGGTACCTTATTCATGTGTGCCACCTCCTTAGCTGTTTTAGGGCTCATCCCCTTAGATAGGCAAATTCCATGTCTCATAGGAATGAGACCTCTCTTGGAATTTTCCATCCTAAACCTTTTGAGGATAGTGTCTATGTACATGGATTGGGATAATTCTAGCATCCTTTTAGATCTATCTCGATAGATCCTTATGCCCAGCACATGGGATGCTTCTCCCAAATCCTTCATGGAGAAGGTCTTGAATAACCAAGACTTATTTGATGTCAACATCCCTACATTATTCCCAATGAGTAAGATGTCATCAACATAAAGGACCAAGAAGGTCACAGAGCTCCCACTGACCTTCTTGTAAACACAAGGTTCATCTTCATTCCGAATGAAGTTGAAAGATTTGACAGCCTCATCAAATCTTAAGTTCCAGCTTCGAGATGCCTGCTTTAATCCATAAATGGACCTTTGAAGTTTGCATACTCTATTAGGATGTATCTTAGAGGTGAATCCTTCAGGCTGTACCATGTACACCTCTTCAGACAGATTTTTATTAAGAAAAGCTATCTTCACATCCATTTGCCAGATCTCATAATCCAGGTATGCAGCAATGGCGAGAAGGATTCTGATTGACTTAACCATGGTTACTGGTGAAAATGTCTCGTCATAGTCAATGCCTTACCTTTGACGATATCCTTTCGCCACTAGTCTAGCCTTGTATGTGTCAATCTGTCCATCTGCTCCGATTTTCCTTTTGAAAATTCATTTGCATCCGATAGGGACTTTCGCTTCGGGTACATCAACTAAGTTCCAAACTTTGTTGGTGTACATAGACTGGATCTCAGAATCCATTGCCTCTTGCCATTTCTCGGAGTCCGCACTACGGATTGCATCCTGGTACGATTGAAAATCTTCATCCTCATCGATACATACCTTAGAGGATCCCTCCGAAGCATGTCCAACATATCTCTCAGGTTCTCTCGGTAGTCTACCAGATCTCTGCAGTGTCTGTGTTTCACTTTGAATAGGATCAACCGATACAGTCTCATCTAATGAGTCTGTGTCTACGGGTTGTGGTTCTTGGACCTCGTCCAATTCTATCTGACTCCCACTATTTTTCCGCAGTAGATATTCTCTTTCTAGAAATACAGCTCTCTTAGCCACTAAGACCCTTTGCTCAGAAGGGTGATAGAAGTAATATCCAAACATCTCCTTTGGATATCCCACAAACCTACACTTATCGGTTCCCGACTCAAGCTTATCACTATCGTTCTTCTTTACATGAGCAGGACACCCCCAAATTTTAATGTGATTAAAATTTGATTTCCTGCCCTTCCATATTTCATATGGTATAGAAGGAACAGATTTACTTGAGATCCTATTCAATAAATAAGCCACAATCTCTAATGCATAGCCCCACAGAGATAAGGGTAGTCCTGATATAGACATCATGGATCGGACCATGTCTAACAAGGTCATGTTTCTCCTTTCGGATACACCATTATGTTATGGTGTATACGGTGGAGTCCACTGAGAAATAATTCCATTGTCTTTAAGATAAGAAGTGAATTCATGGCTAAGGTATTCACCTCCTCGATCCGATCGAAGAGCCTTAATACTCTTGTCAGTCTGTTTCTCTACTTCATTATTGTATTCCTTAAACTTCTCAAAGGCTTGTGATTTATACCTCATTAAATAGACATAGACATATCTCGAGAAGTCATCAATAAAAGAAATGAAATAGAGGTAACCCCCTTTTACCTCCATGGACATGGGTCCACACACATCCGAGTGTATGAGCTCGAGAAGGTCAACAGCCCTCTCACCATGTCCACTAAAGGGAGCCTTGGTCATCTTCCCCATGAGACACGACTCACATGTGTCAAATGGCTTGTATTCGAATGTATTCAAATACCCATTTGAGTGTAGGTGAGATACTCTTTTCTCGCCTACATGACCAAGCCTGCAATGCCATAGATATGCAGAATTCACTTCATCAGCATTGAAAACTTGCATAACATCAGAACGTGTATCTAATACATAAAGACCATTGACTAATGAATCATTGGCTATAACCAAACCATTATTCATTATAGAGCACCCAGTGCTATTAAAAGCCAATATATATCCAATGTTATACAAACCAGAGATTAAAATAATATTCTTAATAATATTAGGAACATAATAACAGTCATTCAACTCCAGAATGACTCTTGAAGGTAAACTGAGGCGTGCAGTCCCAACAGCTTTGGCAGAAACTAAAGCTCCATTGCTCATCCTCAGTTCAATCTCCTTTTTGCCCAGCCGCCTTCTATTTGCCAGCACCTGCACAGAATTACAGATATGAGATGCACATCCAGTATCCAATACCCATGATATGGATTCCATATATGACAAATTAATGTCTATGTCAAAAATATCTTCATTTAGAATTGCCTTGCAATTCCTTTTCCAATGCCCTGTTTCCCCGCATCGAAAACACTTGTCTTCCTTTTCATTCTTCTTGCCCTTCCCTTTGTCAACTTTGGCGAGTTGCTTACCCATGACCTTCTTCTTTCCCTTCCCTTTGTCACCTTTGGTGGATATCTGGGTGGCCTTCCTTTTCTTATTGGCCCGGCCAACAATCATTACAAAAGAAGATGGTTTATCTTTCTGCATAGTTTCTTCAGCACTCTTTAACATGTTGAGCAGCTCCGGCAGAGTGGCATCAATTCTATTCATGTTAAAGTTTATGATGAAGGAAGAAAAGGAATCGGACAATGACTGGAGTATAAGATTAATGCATAGTTCAAGATCCAACTTGAACCCCAGTGCATTGAGTCTCTCAATCCACTCCATCATTTTCAGTACATGAGCCTGTACTGAAGCACCCTCTGACATCCGTGTCCTGAAAAGCTTCTTGGAGATGTCATACCTCTCAATCCTACCCTGCTCCCCGAAGAGCTGGCGTAGATTAAGAAGTATGCTTCTACAATTAGTCTTTTCGAATTGCCTCTGTAGCTCGGGAGCCATAGAGGCCAACATGTAACATTGGACAAGGGAAGATTCTTCAGACCACTTGGCATAAGTCATTAATTCGCCCTCGTCGATATCGGGAGCTGGCTCAGAATGAACCGTGTCCAACACGTAAGCTATTTTTTCGGCGGTGAGGACTATGCGTAGATTACGCAGCCAATCCGAGTAGTTCAGTCCAGTCAGTCTGTTGGCATCCAAGATGCCGCGGAGGGGGTTGGACGACGACATTGTAATCTGGATAAGAAATAAAATATAACTTAGTATGTGTTCAAATTCTAACTTAGATGTGGTTTTCTATCTTAGTTAGTCCCACTATTTTTCGATCGAACTATATAACCCTCAGTATATAGAATGGGAGGTCAGCGAGATCATCCTAGTGGGTCGGAATCCCAACGAGACTAAGGTACGACCTTGTGGAAAGCACAACAAATCATACACCATCTCAAGGGCAGTCAACAAGCACTTGCATCTAATACAATATCCGATATTCGGCCCCCGAGAAATCATCCCCTTGTGGAAAGCACAACAAAGGATATTCTCGGTTAGATCTAACCATCATTACTACATAGCAATGAGTTCATGACCCGACCCTTGTGGAAAGCACAACAAGGCCGAGTTCAATTCCTCACCCTATTGAGGTCGAGTCTTGGAGTTATATCCCGCCCCCAAACTCATGGACCCTGTGGAAAGCACAACAAATCCATGAAATGAAGACGTTCATTCACTCCATAATGATGGAGGGCCACGACGACTCCTAGAGCCACGCTTACCTGATCTAAAATTTAATCGTGAGGGAATTTGATTTTATCTTGATCTCACCCTAGGTGGTAATATAAATATATCCAATATATTTACCGTACCTAGTAGTTTGCACAAAGTAAATGCATCCAATGTAAAATTAAATCGCAAGTGATCATGGACTTTATTCCTAATGTAACTAAGACATCCGGCCCGCTTCCGAAGCAGCTGGATCGTCCTCGTCAGGTGTGCTCCGCGCTTTCAAACTCCATCGCCGCATTAATTACAACTTTTACATGGCACGCAGGCTAGAAAATTTTAAATTACATGTGACTCAAATTTCAGCAGCCCTTAGGGCGAGTACAACTGTAAAGGGAGATAGAAGTACATTGAAATTTTAACAGAGAGAGAAAGGAGGTTCGCAGACCCCAATTAATTACATTAACCAAGTCCATGATCACTTGCCAACCTATTCATTCAAAATCATTCAAGGGTTATTTTCTGAAAATAATCTTTACTTTTGAATTTAAAAATGGGATGTGTAAACAAAAATAGGCTAGCTTTGTTTAATTTTAAAAATCGAAGCAGGATTAACTAAAATTAAACATATAAGCAAGCCAATGCAAGGTAAATAAAGTAAATCACGTAAAGAACCATCATTTATAACAGGGGCATGCATATTTGAATCTGATTCAAATAAGTGAGATAATTAAGATAATAATTTAAATTTAAATTTAAATTTAAATTTAATTATCCAATAATCAAATTTAAATTATAAATTCAAACATGACAATCATTTAAATTTAAATTCAAACTAATTATCCAATAATTTTTGTCTGAAAGTAAATTTAAATAATGTAATTATCCTTAATTATCTATATTCTAAAATTTAAAATTTGAATTGGACAATTATCTGATAATTAAAAATTCACATATTTGAATTTTATAACATTTAACTTCAATGAAATTCAAATTCTGAATTTACTAATTATCTAATAATTAAAAATTCAAGAATTAAATTTTACTAAAGTTACTTCAATTATTACCAATTTATCTCAAGGTAAATAGTAATTATCTCACCTTCGTAATTTCATAAAAGTTAAATAAAATTTAACATTTGAATCTTACTATTGAGATAACATAATTAATTAATTGAGATAAAAAATAGATTAATTTATTGTGTATTTATATATATATATATATCATATATATATTATGTCACACATAAATTAAACTAAATAAAGCAAAAAAAAATTTAATTAAAAACATTTTATGTCGGCAGCACCATTCGGGCGCGCCGCCCACGCGGGACGCGTGGGCGGACGCGCCCGCGCGCGCCCGCGGGCGCCCGACGCGTGGCGGGCCCGCGCGTCCGCCAAGCGGCGCCCGATGTAAATTTTTTTTTTTTTTTTACAAAAAATTTACTCCAGAGATGCCCAGCATCCTGGAAGAACAGAGATGCCCAGCATCACCTTCTACAAATAATAATTGAAGATTTTAATTCTTCTATAAACATGGTTCTATACGGTGATAAAACACCGACCAGAGCATGTAACTTGGCTCTGATACCACTGTAAGGGTCCACACAGCACCCTCGGGCAATGCATCGGATAACAAAAATTTTATTTGCCCGATCTCGGCTTCATGGAATCCCAGATCCATGCTCTGATCGACGTTTTAATAGCCCCAACCCCTAACTACGGGTTGCGTATTTATACCTTGCGCGGAACGACGTTATCCGCAGTGCTCGATGCAGAATACCGAGCCGCACAAATGCACGGCCTCTAGAGCTGATCCACACGGATCCTTGCGCAGTGACGGCACCCCCCCGACATGACCTTCCCCGACCCTTTCACCTTCTGGAGAGAGAGAGAGCAAGAGGGAGGAAGAGGGGAGGAGCTAATCCTCCTTCTTTAGCCTTAATGCTTGATTAGCCAAGAGAAGAGGAGAAGCTCTCGTATCATGTATATATATAGGATTTTGGCCATTTCTAAAAGAACCTATAAGGACCAAAATCGTATATATGTCCTTTTATTATTGTACATATATATTAAGCCCTATTTTAAACTCTTTTCCAAAAAGAATTAAAGGGAATTAATATATGTATTTGTACAATAATAATCCGTCACCCAAGAATCCATTGTGTGTGATCCTCTAAGCCCTTAGTCACTCTAGTTTAAAGCCCATTAACTTCTAATTCCCAATTAAAAGTAAATTAAACTTATTATTCGCTTCTACTAGAGCCGAATAATAGTTTAATTTATTCTGAACCTTTGATCACGTTGGGTCAAGCAAATCCGCGTGATCCTAGAGGACGCCGGGTTTAAACCAGCTGGTCTGGTACCTGTAAGTCCACAGTTACCGTATCGATATAACCCCTCGCTCCTTCTATGAGTCTGGTACGATCGAGAGTATGGTTTCTGTCAAACCCCATGATCGTGCCATTTGACTATGACCTCCTTAAAGTGTATGACGTCCGTTCTAAACGAACTCACACGACCCTGGCCAGGGATTTAACGGAGCGTCAATGTCATGACCCATTAACTATCTGATATATACCCGACAGTGAGCGATCCCCTCTTGACCATTGATGATCTTCACACGTCTCCTGAAATGGTTAATGACTCGGCAATTCATGACTTTTGGTTAAAGTCACTTAGCCAAGCAATTAAACAATTCCAGTCCTCGTGTAAGATCCGATCAATGTCTCAGGTCAAAGGACCAACGATGCTACTGAGAAAGTTAGATCTTCAGTTGACATTAGGTATAATCAACCATCTGAAGATCCAATAGCGGATCAGTTCAGTGCACTTCCTCCCAGGACGTACACCTACACATATGTGTTGGTGCCCCGCCCCAATAACCATGAGATTGGTCACTAACACATCATGTGTACTGGTTTAATAGGGAATGTTTCTGGAGACAAAAGTCAGGAGTTCGTTGGTTACAAGAAGGGTATAGAAATACTAAATTTTTCCATGCCTCCACTATGACCAAGAGACACAAACACAGAATCACACAGCTTCGGAATTCAGCAGGCTATCTCACCTCAGATCATGATGAAGTGAAAGCCATTACAGCTGCTCACTTTCAAAAGGCCTTCAGCTCACAACAGCACTACATTGAAGAATCTTCTCTTAACTGCATTCCTAGTCTGGTTCAACAGGATGATAACAAGATGCTGTGTGCTATCCCCTCAGATTCTGAAATTCATGAAGCTATTTTCAATTTATCTTCTGATAGTGCTCCAGGCCCTGATGGATTTACAGGTTATTTCTATCAATCTGCCTGGCCCATTGTAGGTGATCTGGTTGCCAGTGCTGTCAAGGAAGCTTTCACTTCCCACCTTCCCTTGCCTAGAAGTGTCACTTCTACTTTAATAGCTCTCATTCCCAAGAAAGCGAACTCAACAGAAATTTCAGATTTCAGGCCAATTAGCTTATGTAATTTCTTCTATAAAATCATCTCCTTCATTGTTAACAAACGATTGGCCTCAATCCTACCCAAGATTATTTCATTAGAGCAGACTGCTTTTGTGAAAGGAAGGCAAATCATTGAAAACATTGCCCTAGCTCAAGAGTTGACAAATGAATTGGGAAGGAAAACAAGGGGAAAAAATATAATGTTTAAGCTAGACATGGCTAAGGCCTATGATAGATTAGAATGGGATTTTCTATTTGCTGTTCTTCACAAATTTGGATTTAGCTTGTCTTTCATTACTTTGATTGAGAAGATGGTGAATAACTGTTGGTTTTCGGTCTTATTAAATGGTGATACAGCAGGCTACTTTAAGTCAACAAGAGGTGTGAGGCAAGGAGATCCAGTTGCACCATCTCTATTTATTATTGCTGAGGAATCCTTAAGTAGGTCTCTAAAAGAAGCTTACACAAATGGCATTGTTGAATGGTTTTCACGGCCCAGCAGATGCCCTCCAATTTCACATCTTTTATTTGCTGATGACACTCTTCTATTCAGTAAAGCTAGCCTTTCTTCAGTCAGAAATTTATTCAAAGTCCTGAATACTTATGAAAGAGCCTCGGGTCAGTCAATTAATGTCAGCAAAAGTGGATTTTTCATCCACCCCAAGAATCATATGACAGTTGCCAACCGGATTCAGACCTGCACAGGTTTTTCTTATCATGCTTTCCCTCATAAGTACCTGGGCTTTCCTTTGATGCTTGGTCGAAGGAAAAAAGTTTACTTTTCTGGAACAATTAGCTCCATCCACAAAAGAATTGCAGGCTGGAAATCTACTTTGCTATCTCAAGGAGCTAAACTGATACTGATAAAGCATGTTTTGTCTTCAATTCCAATCTACTCTCTATCATCTTCACCAATGCACTCAGGTACTCACTTACTCCTTGACAAATCTTTTGCCAATTTTTTCTGGGGATCCTCTGCAAATGGAAATAAAAGGCACTGGCGAGCATGGCAGACTATATGTAAACCTATTTCCCAGGGTGGCTTGGGCATCATGTCCCTCAGACAAATGGAAACAGCTTTAAGGGTGAAGATGTTGTGGAATGCTCTGTACTCAAATTCCCTGTGGGCTACTTATTTCAGAGCAAAGCATATTGGGCAGAAACATCTGAGTGAGGTCCACTTCAAAACCATGAATGGTTTTGAAAGAAGAAGTTGGATCAAGGCCAAAGACCTAATCCTCCAATATAAAAAGGTTATAGTTGGAAATGGCAACACTACCTATTTCTGGTTGGACAGCTGGATTGGAAACCATAAACTAACAGATTTTGTCCCTATTTTTGCCATCCCAAATACTCGCACCACAGTCAATGAATTCCTCCTACATCCCACTAGTGAAACTGCTAATCTATTGGACAGATTGGTACCTGAAGATCTTAAAGCGGCCATAGAAAATTTCAAGCTGACTCAAGACCCTGATATTCAGGTTTGGAGTTTATCTGCATCTGGAAATTGCACAGTCTCGTCTACTTATCAGATTATTTCTGACAGGATGCCCACTCATTATACCCTCCCTGGGGCCCGGGTATGGTCAAAATGGTTGCCCACCAAAATATATGTTCATATATGGAAAATTGCTCACAATGCTTTACCCACTGATACAAATATCCAGCGAGTGGGGGTGCAATTATGTTCCAAATGCTATTGCTGTAGTCTGCATACAGAGGAAAGTCTCAACCATTTATTCCTGCACAGTGATTTGGCAACACATATATGGTCTTATTTTACAACTTTTGGACTGCTCTTGGATAATAATTCAGTGAGATCTTTCATCTGTCATAATGCTGATAGCATTCATCAAAAATCTGCTTATGGTTTTTTTCAACTTGCTATCATTGGTTTTGGTCTATGGGAGATATGGAAAGCCAGGAACTCTGCAAAATATGATGGCAAACTCATTCCCAAGCAAAAACTCCTTAGCAACATTATTTATCAAATCAAAAACTCTTGTGCTGCTGCAAATCTAAAGGAATCAGACAACACCAGGAGGAGTCTATTGGAGCATTTTGGTATCAAATTTCACCTGGCCGCTAGCTATAAGATAAAAATTATAAAGTGGCTCTGCCCTCCATGGCCTTTTCTCAAACTCAACACTGATGGTGCTTGCAAAATAAATGGTGATTCAGGTGGTGGTGGGATCATTAGAGATTGCAGAGGCAGTACTCTTCTTGCGTTTTCTCATTACTATGGTACATCTAATAGTCTCATAGCTGAGGCACGTGCTTTACTTGATGGCATTCGATACCTGCACACTATTGATGCCAAGCCGGCTCATATAGAATGTGATTCAAACACACTAGTTCAAATCATCAAAAAAAATATTCACTGTCCATGGTCCATTCTATCTTATGTGAGAGAGATTTGGAGTTTACTCACCCACAATGATGCAGTTGATCATATTTACAGAGAAGGAAACAAAGTGGCTGATTCCCTTGCCTCCTTGGCATGCACTTCCAAATATAATCTTTTCTTTTCTTATGATGAGCTCCCTGTTTCTATAAAGGGGGCAGCTAGACTAGACAAGCTGGGCATGCCCAGTATTCGCTTGATGTAAATGTAATCCCTTTTCATCAGTAATAAAATCTACCCCCTAGTGTTCGACTGGTGGAGTGGCTTTCTCTTTACCCTTGGTAAAGGGTGCACTCTCCCATCAAACTCTAGGTACGATTTTCTACAAAAAAAAAGATTACCCTCCAACCAGGAACAATTTAAGGTATGCGTCCATGTAAAGTCAGTCTCATGTTCGAGATCCCATCTCGAGCTGACTTTACAACAACATATCCTAGGGACATCATAAAATAATACACAATCACATATTTACGCTCAAATACCACTTTATTAATAATGAACAAGATTGTACATCTATCGGGTCTACCCGACCCTAAATTGGCATGTAGCACACCAATACTAACACGGGGTACGTTCCCCGACCGTGCGTGTGTGTGTGCTGCAGTGGCAGCGTTTTGAGGCAAGGCCTCGTGCCGTCGTGCGTGTGTGTGTGCTGCAGTGGCAGCGTTTTGAGGAAAGGCCTCGTGCCGTCGTGCGTGTATTGCTGCGGAAGCAGCGTGTGTGTTGTTGGGGTTTTGTCCCCGTGTTGCTACGTAAGTAGCATGTAGTGAAGCCTCACCGGGTTCCGGTGAGGGGTGGACATAGGGAGCCCGTCGTGGTCCCGGATCACCTAAAAATCTCGTGTTCCGTGTGATTACCTGTGTGATTGATCATTTCTTCTATCTCCCTTCACAGGTCCATTAAATAGATTTTTAATTCACTGCATCATCGCACCTCGCTTCATCTGCTATCCGTGTTGGGCTTGATTTCATTGAGCACCTGCATTATCTATCTATGTGAGATCGGAAAGATTGAGAGAACATCTTTAATCTCGCGTCTGTTCAGGCTAATCAATGCTAGTAATTTTAATTCTGCTGTGTTAAGCCAAGAAAGTTTTTAAAATTCGCCATCTCAACAAGGGGACAATTCAACCACCCCTTCTTATCCGCCATCTCTCTGCGCCAACAATTGGTATCAGAGCCCAGTCTCTGATTTTTTAGCGGACCTCACGGTCTAGGAGAAAATATCGCTTCATGATGGCTAGTGTAAATGTGCTTCCCGTCTTTGATGGTTTTGATTATGCTCTATGGCTTGGAAAATTCTGTGTGTGGATTACTAATACTAATCCGAAGCTTATGAATCTAATCACTCATGGTCCTCATAGTCTTCCTAAAAATGAGTCAAAATGGACCGACGAGGATAAGAAAAAGAATTCTGATAATTTGTTTGTCTTGAATGCTCTTAAGGCTGCTGTGGACTCTAATCGATTCACTTTTGTCTCATCTTGTAGGTCAGCCAAAGAAATATGGGATGGGCTAAGCGAAGCCCAAGAGGAAAGTCGGATTAGCGGCTGCCTAGTGGCAAACGATGAATTTGAGCATCAAAGAGAGAAGAATTCAAAGGTAAACTCTGACTCCGACGAAGAAGATGAGCTGAGTTATGATGAATTGATGGATGCTTATGATGAGTTGTGTGATAGATATAAAATAATGAAATCTGAAAACTGAAAATTGAAGAAGAAACTTGATGATTTTTCACATGTTAACCCTCCATGTGCTAAGTGTTCTCAAATTGAAAACTCTTGTGTTGATAACTCTTCATGTGGAAAATACACAGAATTTGAGAAATTAGTTAAGTCTTCCATGCTTGAGATTGATAGTCATAAAGAAACCATTACATGTTTGAGAAATGAAAATGAATCTTTATTGGCTAAGATTTCAAAACATGAAAACATCGAAAAAGATCAAAGAGGAAAATTGAGTTGTTTAAATAGTGATTAATTTTTGCTTGATGAACTCATTCAAAATGAAAAGCTTGCTGGAGAAATTAAAAAAATAAAGGATCAAAATAATGTGTTGATTGAAAAACTTAGTTCACTTGAAAAAGGAAAAAGTGTAGTTATTGATGACTTTGAAAACATTCATGTTTTAGAACAGGAAGTTGCAAGCTACAAATCTATCAATTCTATGTTGAATGATAAAGTTGCATTGTGTGAAGAACAACTTGCTAATTGTGAACTGCATATCTCATCATTAGAAAATGAGATCAAGAATTTGAATGAATCATTCTCTACTTGTGATAAAGAAAATCAAAAATTGAAAAATGTGAATGATCAATCTTGTATGCATGAAAAACTCTCAATTGTTAAACATAATCATGCATCAAGAAAAAGAAGGAACGTTTCATGTTATTACTGCGGGAAATTTGGTGATGACATGTATGACTGTTTCCTGATGAAATCTGATGATGAACATGCATTAAAGTCAAGAATGGAAATGTGTGACAATTCTAAAAACCATGAGAAACCCACAAAGAAAACTCACAACACTCATTGCTTTTATTGTTGGATGCATGGTCATATTTTTGAAAACTGTTTCACAAAGAAAAATGATGATGAATGGTCAATCAAAAAAAACTTTTCTTGTCATTACTGTGGTAGTCTTGGACATGTAATGAATGATTGTTATGTGATGAAAAATGATGATAATTGGTTCATGAAAAGAAAATCTTCTCATTATTTTTACTGTAGCCTGAATGGACATTCAATGGATGATTGTACCATAATGAGGGTCGATGATGAATGGTATGAGAAGAAGAACAAAAAGAATACATTTGCTCATGTTAGGACTAACCCTTTGGGACCCAAGATGGCTTGAGTACCCAAATCAGTAAAATGAGAATCTATTTTGCAGGGGCGCCTTGAGGACTGTTGTGCCCCTGATTTTGATAATGACAACCATGAAATGTGAATGTAGTATTCAACCTAGGATGTTGAATTAATTCTTGATTTAGTAATGATTCCACTTGATTTCATTCTTGTTGCAAGAAAGGAACGGGGTCGACGCTGGGAGCTTAAAGCGTCCACGCATCTATTGAAGAAGCCTTCACTGATATCTCTCACAGCGTTAACTCCATGATGCAAGCAGCGTCAACTCATCATACTCTGAAGCAGAGACCTTCACAGGTTATTCCACTACGTCAACGCCACAATAGAGCAGCGTCGACGCAGCAGTTAAAGAGGCAGAGCTAATGGCTTACTGGAATGTCTCAGTGCGTTAACGCTATTGCATGACAGCGTCGACGCAGCAAGTCAGAGTGTTGTGATTTCAGCTCAGGGACAGGTAAGTGGGTTGACGCAGCAACCCCATGCGTCAACGCATCCTGCTTTACTATCAAGACAGATGATAGATCTCAAGGCTGCGTCAACCCTGTGGACTCAATGGGTTGACGCCTACGGGAACTTCCGAGATCAGTTGGGTGGACCCCAGTCACAAGTGACGTCAAAGGCCACATTAGCCCAAAAGTGATTGCGATATGCTTTTTCCCTCTCGACTCCAGAAGGCTCTACACGGAGCAGTCACAGGGCTAACCAGAAAATCTGGTTGGGGCCCACTAGATGCATACATGCATGGATCTGGAAATGAGCGCGGGAATGCTTACGAAATTGGAGAAGGAGTTGGAGTTTTTCGAAGGGTGCTGAAGACAGGGGCTGAGAAAAAGAACCACGAGAAAAATAGCGAGTTGATCTTCCTCCTGATGTCGATCTGCTGAAGACAGTTGGGAGATCCAGGAGCAGCGTTCCTTGTGAAGCTCGTCTACATTTTGGAAGAAGAAGACCAGACGATCATTGAAGCTTCTTCCTCCAGATTTCTGGATTCAAGGCCGAGCTTAGGCTGCTTCATAGATCTGAGTTTATTCTTTCTTTTACTAAGTGGTTTCATTTTGTTATTTATCTTTCCATTCTGAACTCTATTATACTGTTTCTCCCTCGTACTGGTTTGAGTAGAGGGAGGGGTTGATCCAGCAGACTGTGCTTGGATCAAGAGAAATTGGGCGTGTTGCATGCAAGCTGTTTGTCAGCGGGTTAGAGAATTTGTTTCTCTGGTTAAGCCAAGTTGTAATGCTCAGCGGTGTATGTGAGGAAGTTTTTTCCTCGGTGTAGCTAAGCTGTAAAGCTCAGCAGGGATCCTCACTGGTTAAGTGAGGGGTGGATGTAGGCCTCCACAGGGAGACCGAACCACCATAAAAATCTACGTACACTGTGTGGTTTGATTTCTCTTATTATTCTCCCTTCGTTAGATGTTTGATTAGGCACGATTTTCATTGCTGTTTAGTTATTGATCTTATCTCTATCATTCTGCACCATAATTCGTGTGTGATCATACATAGAATATTTTAAAGGGTCAACCTATTCACCCCTCCCCTCTAGTTTGACATTCCACCTAATCCAACAAGGACAAGGAAGATGACGATAAATAAAGGACTCTCAAGGCGAGAAACAAAAATAGTTTGTTTTGAAACTTGTTTCGCTTAGGTTCTCTTTGAAAAATTTGAAAGGGTAAAATTTATGTTTGGAGGAAAGTGTTTGCAATTAAACAGTTGCATTTCTTTTTCATTAATTTTGGCAACTTCTGAAATCATGAGATCGTGTGAGCTTTATGTTTAGACGAGTTGAACATTCTTCTCTACACATCTTGTGAATAACTTTAGTTTTTAAATGCTTTACACTGTGCATAAAGTTTCTCACACTTTTAATCACTTTTTGCAAATAATGGTTCATTTTTGCATACTTAGTTGCATGATACACATTGCACATATCATACACATTTTTGCATACTTGTAAATAAAGAAGGTCTTTAATTATCTATCCACTTACATGCATATAAAAGCATATACTTCATACTCGTGTGCTTGAATGCCATGGTTATTCGGTATATCAAATGGCGATAGTGGAAGGTTGGATTATGTCCAACTGGAAGCTTTCCTCATGCGTGATGGTGGTCTTCGGACCTTCGTTCTTTGCCAAGTATTGATAATCATTTGTTTGAAAATATTGAAAAATCCCTGGTTGATTGCATGTATATACTTTACACAATCACTTCTTGATGGTTTTCTATGACTCTTCACCTTGCTAAATGAAATTATATTGATTTAGACATGTTTGTTACATGGCATATATTAAGGGGGAGATTTTTTTATAACCGTGCATACATTTAGTGGGTGACATTATTGTGATAAGGCTAATTCATCTTTTACATTCAATACAACCACCCACACAAAATACACCTTTTTGAGATAATGAATCAATTTAACAAGGATTACTATTTTCTACTCTACAATTTAGAGGGCTATTGATTATCTACATAGAAATCACATGTCTCGTGTGGAAAAAGTTATTTACCCCACCAAAAAGTTTTATAAGTGGAACGTGGATCCGAGTAGTCGGGAATCCCCCCTGAAATAAAGGAGGAAACTCGCGCCGAAAGGAGAAACTAATCCACATGAAAATAAGTGTGATTTGTCACCGAGTAGCCAGGAAGTGCCCCTGAGATAAAGGGTACAACTCGCGTCGAAAAGTGTCTCATCCACATCATAAAAAGTGACGAAACTGAGTAACCGGAAATTGCCCTGAAACAAAGGGCATGACTTGTGTCAAAAGGTTAGTCACACCATTTATTATAATTAAAAAAATTGGGATCATACGTAGCTACCAATATTCAAGCATTGTGTATGAAAGTGTATGGATGATAAGTTCTTTTTAGTGTTCCTTAGAAAATCTGATGATCCATATTGTCTGGAATTCATTGCTCAAACTTCACTTATGCACCATGGGGTTGATTGTTTTAATGTTCTTTATGAATCAGTCGTCCTTCATGGTTAATGCAATACTTCATTTATGTAAGCACGACCTTCTTAGTATTGTACATGCACATCATGTTCTATAATCGATTGCATAATCCTTACACCCGTCCCGAAGGGACTTTCATGAGTCTATATCTTGTTATGCATGCTTGAGTGCCTGACTGCTTGATCCGTCTTGATCATATAATACTTCAGTCCATAATTTACATCTATAGGTTATACTTGTAAATAACATGTTAAATAACCCATTGTCAGTTGGTTTTTGTTCTTGACAATTAGGGGAGAATAACGTGCTCTTGAACACAATACACCTTGTACATAGCTTAGTTTTACATTCTGTATATAGCATAGTTTCTTTATACTACTTGTGCATAATTAGTCATACATATAGCAAAAATTACAAAAATTGAGCATTTGAACTTATTTCACACATCTTCTAATTGCACATCAAATTCCAAATTCCTGCTTGGTTCTTGGTCTACACACCTTCCTTTCATGGGAGATTTATTGCTGGGTTCGTACGCCACACTTGTTAAAATTTTCACATTTGGTCGTGTCTCTAGCCCCCCCACTTTTTGATAATGTCAAAGGGGGAGGGAGTTTTGGTGGCCACAATATATTGTCATCATCAAAAAGGGGGAGATTGTTGAGTTCGGTGCGCTCCCCTCCTTGTCCTTGATAATAGTTTTGATGATTACAATATATTGTGCGGTTTACGTTTGTATTGAAGTGAAATTCATTCATGATTATCTCGTGGAAAATGTCTTGTTGAAATGAGTTCATATGTTGAATTCTTGCTTTGCAGGTTTGGCATGCATATCATTTATAGTTGGAATTCTGTTCTATGGAGTTGATGTTTGCTTCATATGCTTAGACCTTGGGTCATATGCACTATTCATCCTATAGTGTTCCATTATATGCATTGACCCTCGTCTCTTGATGCACTCCATACATGATGTTTTTCATTGGTAAGATCTTATGTTTTGAACGTATTTCATGTTAGCTAGATGGGGCTTGATCCATTATTCATGTTATTGAGGTTATTCGGACTGCCTTTACCTTTAGACAGTTTTGCACCTTCCCTCTGCAAGAGTCGACTCCCGGTGTCGACATTCCTTGCTTTTAATATATATGCACCGTCTCATAATGTGCACAGACCTTGGGTTCGATGCACAGACTTTGCTTCATATGCGCCGACCTCAGCTATGGGGTTCACATTCTTTGCACCGAATCTGTTCGGTTGTATCCATTGAAATATGTGAGCTTGGTTTTGCCTTAAACAGCATTAGCAATTTAAATGTGGTTAATGTTTGCTTGATCTATACTGAAATTGGATTTTCCTTGCTCTGAATCTGAATTTAACTGAACTGAACCCTGAACCTAGTGTTCTTGAACTTGAGGGTTTTGGTGACCTTGAATGTGGTCGCTGCCTATCACTTAACTGAACTTAATATGCTAGACTGACTTGGAACTCTTAAATGATTGCTTGCATCTATTTGATATGTGAGGGTTATGTAGTTTTAGGTTTATTGTGGACTGAATCAATGTTCTGGTATGGTTTGCATTGCAAATAGTCTTACATGGATGAAGCAATATTCATGAAGCATTAGTTTAAAGTTGACATGCTTCTGTATTTCAAAAAGTGCAGGTTAACAAGCCTTCATACATATCCGTCACGCAAGACTAATATGGAGGTAAACAAATGGGGTTTACTGGATTAAACACTTGCTTTGGAGTTTGGACTGCCCTTAATTGTCTTGAACTGAACTTGAATGTCCTGGACTAACCTTGTTTGACCTATATCAGTATTAAGTTCTCCATGCATGATCAATTGGTTGAAATGCGAGCTTGTGAAGAAAATGGTTGAAATTGTGCGAATCACTCTTATAGTTGATTGCATTTCCTGATGTTAAGATGCAGGTTGAAGGAACCTTTATAAAGGGTTTATGGATCTCATTTGCTTTGTTTAATGACTGACATGAGTGATCTGTCTATACAAGTGCAGGTTCATTTGAGCTCTCTCACCTTGGAAGATATGGTAAGAACTCATCTTTGATGAATCTTTATGAAGCTTAATTGGATGAGATGCATCCGTATGATTTCTGGGTTTGACTCATTATTTTCTAAAGGGTTCATGTGGCTACATACTTATTTTGGTTCCTAAACTTCCCTTCAAAATCATGTTTGATTTGTGTCTAAAAGACCCCTCATGCATGCCATTTAATAGTATTTGAATTGGGTTGAATGATGTAAATAGGTGTTAATGTTTTTGGGTTTCATTCTTTGGATAACTTGTTTTTCTCGTCTGTTAGAGAAAGTGTCAACTCAAGGAGTCGACACTTTCTAACCAGCTTGCTGGCTAGACACTGTTGGCTGCAAGTGTCGACTCCTAGAGTCGACACTTACAGGCCGGAGGTCTGTTTTCATGAAAACAGAACCTCTGGTGAAAAGTGTCGACCCTATGAGTCGACACTTTCACCCGGGTCCTATTTTTATATAACGGGACAGAACGTGATGAGAAAAGTGTCGACTCCAAGAGTTGACACTTTATCTAGTTAATTTCTGGATTGTTTTCGAAATGCCCATTATATGATCTGATGGCCTTGGCTGTTTACACCCTTGCCCTTAGGGTTTCACCACATGTCTTAGGTATGGTTTAGAAGGGTTTTAATCATGGGGCTTTTGGTCTTTTGGTGTTGCTTTCTATCTTGTATATGTATCCTACGATGTCCAACATAGGAGGCATTCCTGCGCTAATATCTTCTATCCTTTTGCAGGAAGAGGAGCTGTAGGGCGATGACACCTTGAGGAGGAAGAAGAAGACCAAGGTAACGTCATCTTCGTGCCATTCCTACCGATTTGAGTTGCAGATGTGTGCAAGATTGCTGGATCTTCTACCCATGGCGTCCCGAACAAGATTGGTCAACTTCCACTCCAAGGAATGATCTCCAGCGTAATCCTACCTCCTCTATGAACGAGCTTCAATGCAGATTTGAGGGGGATCCTTCTTCTCTCATCTCTATTCGTCTATTTGAGCATATATAGTTGTTTGTGGTTTTATTGTATATCTTCTCTTTTCATTAAACTGAGAATATGTTGTGTGTGGGTGGAGTTGTATCTCCGTGTGTGTGGTTTTATTGTAGGGAAAGGCTCCCTGTGTTTGGTTGTGTTTAGACGGAGCTACGTCTTCGTGTGGTCTTGTGTTCGAGGTACGTTCCCCGACCGTGCATGTGTGTGTGCTGTAGTGGCAGCGTTTTGAGGTAAGGCCTCGTGCCGTCGTGCGTGTACTGCTGCGGAAGCAGCGTGTGTGTTGTTGGGATTTTGTCCCCGTGTTGCTACGTAAGTAGCGTGTAGTGAAGCCTCACCAGGTTTCGGGGAGGGGTGGACGTAGGGAGTCCGTCGTGGTCCCGGACGACCTAAAAATCTCGTTCCGTGTGATTTCTTGTGTGATTGATCATTTCTTCTATCTCCCTTCACAGGTCCATTAAATCAATTTTTAATTCACTGCATCATCGCACCTCGCTTCATCCGCTATCCGTGTTGGGCTTGATTTCATTGAGTACCTGCATTATCTATCCGTGTGAGATCGGAAAGATTGAGAGTACATCTTTAATCTCACGTCTATTCAGGCTAATCAACGATAGTAATTTTAATTCCGATGTGTTAAGCCAAGAAAGTTTTTAAAATCCGCCATCTCGACAAGGGGACAATTCAACCCCCCCTTCTTGTCCGCCATCTCTCTGGGCCAACAAGATTGATGCTCATGCTAGTATTGTCAATGCCATAGCCTTTTGTTATCCCAACAATATACCTTTGAAGGTCATGAAGCTCTTGTGTACTCTGCCTATCCTCGTTCCAAAGAGAATATCCAAGAATTCTCTTGCTTGAATAATTGTTTGGAAACTTTTTTGAATTTTAATTGTTCTATTTTTGGTGAATTTGGTATCAACATATAGTTTCTTACAAAAAAATTGTTAATGTTTTAGATGTTTCAACTTATGGTTGTCTCTGGGATTTTTCTTGATGTTAGCCACTTGCCAGGTACTTTCCAAAGAGCATATGGCTCAGTGGCATTTGGACCTCTCACCCATGAAGGAAGTCATGGGTTCAAATTCCACCTTCTGCTGTTGTGCAAGTGGAGGGATTTAACCCATAGATTTATGAAAGGCTATGGTCAAGAGCTTCCCACAGGTGGCAGGGATATAATTGGGAATTTATTCCCCCTGGTAGGACCTCCAGATCTGGAATAATCACTCATATAGGCACCTCCCACAATTGTACACGTAGACGGATTTAACCCATGGATTTATTACCATTATCATTAATGAGACTCTCTCTCTTTATGCTGCTCCAAGCTTACTTTTATTTGATTGTCAGGCTGAAACAGATAGGGAAGCAGGAGGAAACAAGGGAGTCTCTGATAAACAAATCCGCTTAAAGATTTTCTCACCAAATGTACTTAATATCACATTGGTGGATCTGCCTGGAATAACAAAAGTGCCAGTTGGTGACCAGCCAAGTGATATTGAGGCACGAATCAGAACAATGATCAAACATGAAACATGTATAATTTTAGTTGTTACGCCAGCAAATTTAGATGCTTTGCAGATGGCAAGGATCGCTGATCCAAATTGTAAAATCTTGGGCTTTTTGTATCAAATCTAGTCTAAGAATGAGTTTGCTTTGACTAAGGGAAAATTTTGTGTTTGAGTGATCTAACACTTACGCATGCTATCCATGGACAGGTTCTCGAACAATTGATGTTATCACAAAGGTCCCATGCATTCGTAGATAATTTTTATTTTGTTCTTGTATTCTGTTTATATCTGTTGAGTGCTACCATTAACATGTTATCATGTCCTCTTTCAGTTGGATATTATGGATAGGGGTACTGATGCTCGCAATTTTCTACTGGGAATGTCATTCCTCTTAGACTTGGTTATGTAGGTGTGGTAAATTGCACCCAAGAGGTATGACATTTGTCCTCTGTTTCATTTGTTTAATATGCTATTTGATGTACCATGGATATGTATTGGAGAGGGAGGGTGGTTGAGGGGGCAAGTTTGTGCTAAGTTTTGGTTTATTTGCATAGTATATAGGCTTTTATTTTAGTGAAGATGTATTCATGTGTTGGCATTAAGAATGCTTTATTTTCTTTGGAAATTGACTACTTTTATTGCCCGCCAATTGGGTAAGTTAGCAACAGGCTTTATCAACTTGGGACAATCTACATTTATTTTTGATTCAACCAGCTTGATTCTATTGATCTAAGGTTGGTTGGGGTAATAACCTGATGGGCAAAAACTTGCTTGTTTTGGCTGATCTATGATTCACTTACTCTTTTGGACTGGTTAGGCACAATTCTAATACAAATCAGTCGGGGTAGATTGGGATGACCAATTTTGGATTCCATGCAGCTGTCATCATCATCATAATCATATCATAAAGCCATACATTGTGAATCTTAGGTTGCTTAAGATATGATTATTGAAGAATCCAGCAAAGCTTCTTAGCTAGCAGGAATTCCAATTCTAGTTTTAAGAAACTTAGCTTCATGTTTATTATTTCACTTACATTATGTGCATTCAGAGTTAGCAGCTTTCAGAACATTGTGCTCTCTTTTAGAATTCAGCTATAAAGACTGGGCATATGTGAACGCACATGAATGTTTGCTTGCTATGAGAATTTGGGAAAAATGAGTACCATGTATTCATCTATGATTCATTCATATCCTCAGCCCCATGTTTATCCATGCCAACTATATGTGGGTATGCAAATGCAGAATGCCAAGATGCAAGAAGTTCAATTTTTTTTTGACCTCAGAGTTAGCAAAAAAATTTTATGGCTCATCTTTTATCAAATCTGTTTGTTCTGATTTTATGGCTCATCTGTTGTGCATATGCAATATTTAAATCCTAGGATCATGAAAGTTGGTTGAGCAGAACAGGCCAGGCAGGCACTATGCTTGATTCTCTTTCTTTTTTTCCTTGGTTCATCTTCATCATTTCTATTATTTTCTGAATGTATGGGCAGAGCACACATATGCATAAAGCTTGATGATGAAAGGATCATGTGCAGCTTCCAAGTGTGGGACTAAATGCATATGAGGCTTTGTTTTGCATTTAGAACTCACCCATGAGACCATGTACATGTGAGAATGCAAGTGCCTTTTTAGTGAGAATGGGCCATGGATGACCATCTGATGGTCATGAGAACTCAATGGAATTTCCCCATGGTCTTGTTTTTCTTGCTTCCTGATGTTCTTCATGTTATCATTAGAGGCATTACCTTGCATTATATTTCCATCAAATCTCACAGTACCTACAACATTGCCACCTACCTTTCCATTCAATACCTGTGAAGGAACTGTTCCCTTCTTATTTCGAGCAAGCCTTGTATTATCTAAAATCCTCTCGATACCCTGATCATGAACATCTTTCTCATCATGAGTTGCCTTCGAACTGAAGATGATCGCTCTGCTTCTTGCACTAAATATTTATGAAGTTATCTGACAATGCTATTATTTTCTTCCCTCTTTTTTTGAAAACCTGCTAAAACATCCTTTCCAAACCTGGAAACACCATATTTCTTCCACTCACGTTGAAAAATCTGTGTATCTACACACTTTGCTCTCTCACCAATTGTGAAATCATGTTCGACACTATCACATAATTTATCCATTTCAGTTTTAGCAGGAATATAATCTAAATCTTCATGTTGCAGGACTTCAATTTGCCAAGCTTGAGTTAGCTCACATTCAGTATGCTGAGGGTCATCTCTCTGAAAACCATCTTCACATTCAGCTCCTTTGGCAGATTTCAGACTTTCCTCCTTGCCTATATGCTTCTCACTTGAAATGGATGGTTCTAATTGCACTGCAATGCGGCCGCTATTGGACTTGCAATTTTCCTACTCCATTCAGATTTGCCATCCCCAGGGGCTTGGCTCCCTATTTTAAAACTTGACTCTAACATAGTAGGATCAAGGACATATGTTGTTAAAGCACTGTGTCTCACAGTTCTCCGGCTTGACCCTTAGGTTAGCACCATTAGAAGTTTTCTGAACACTTCCTGGTATAGAATTATCCCTATAATTTTCAACCCCCCCCCCAACTTTAATAGTCGACTATAGCTGAACAACATTAGAGGTCAATCTTCCTGAAATATGGTGCTCTCCATGGACCTCTGCTAGAGAGCTTAAGTCAGCACTGACCTCCTGGATAACATGATGATTGTCCTCCAAGCTTGAGATAATACTGAGGTCCATGAGATTGATTTCTTTCCATGATTGTGAAAATTTATGTAGGAGCTGTCATAGTGAGTGCGACATTAGGAATTCCTACCATATACATATGATGACCATCCTTTACAGTCTCAGCAGAATTTCCGTTGCCGCTAAAGCTTCAGGACTACCCCATTTAATCTTCTGCACCCCAATCTGAGAAAACTCAGAAGACTTCTCACTTCCATGAGCTGCATTTATTGGGTCAAAAGATACATTATTCAGTGGAGGAAGATTTCTAATGGTTGGGTTTACAATATGCTTTGAGTTGAAATCAGCCCAGCTCTGTTCTTTAGACACGGCCCCTTCACTGGCATATGATAGGAATTTTCCTACATCAGGATGGCTGGACAAATCACACATTAAAGGCTGTGAATTGGGTAGCTGAGGATACTCCCCAACTGATGTATTGCTTTGCGAAGATGGCTTAGTTCGATGGAACATGGACTCTAAATTGTTTAAATCATGTCTTTGGGAGTTCACACCTTTTATCCATTTTGATTTCAGTAGTCCAGACATTATGTCTGATTATTGTAATTTTTATATGTTCATTGGCCCAAATCGGATTTTAATTTATGAATCAGGAGGTTCCACAATCCATATCCATGTTTTCTTTTTTTTTGCTTATTCTGCTCCCAGTAATTTTCAAAGTTGTATTTAGCCACGCATCTGCTGAATTCCAATCCATTCTTCATTCAATCACATGTTCATTGGATATATATATATATATATATATATATATATATATATATATATATATATTCTTTTAGTCCTCATCTTGTCGGCAAAAATCCGACAGCACCTCCCCTAGACCCGGAACGTCGGGGGGGGGTGTAAATAGGGGCGCGTCAAATGGAGAAATTCTGAGGACGGCCCCAAACATCACGGTGCGCACGAGCGGCGGACTGATAAAATTACCCCATTTGGGGCTGGAGATCCCAAGGGCTAGCCTACAAGGGAGTCCGGTGACCCATGGGTTGTTGTGATCACGTGGATTCCCCGCTTGGGGCCGAAGATCCCAAGGGCTAGCCTACAAGGGAATCCGGTGACCCATGAGTTACCACGATCGCGATGGTACTGAAAACCGCGTGAGAACCGAAATCACCATGGTGGCACAGTGAGTGGGAGGTCATAAGGCGATGGGGAGGATCCTCTCAACAACAGTGGTAAAAGACAGCGGACAGAAGACACTGTGGTTCAGGAAAAACGAATGGGGAGAGAGATTGGTGGCACTGTGGACTGAGCATTAAGGACAGTCATAGCACAGGAATTTCTCAAAGAGGAGGCTTCTTCTATTCCATAGAACATACTTCAATTACATCGTAAGGGGAACACAGAGAGAAAGTCTATGTACGTATGTCAACAAAGGGAAGAAATCTAATATATGAAATATTGATCTGATCGACATGTCGATTGTTCGAACACGAACTGGGTGGGGAGTGTGACTTGGGGGAGTTGTCAGAATCCAAAATGGATACCTGGTTTGGGCTCGGCGCTCAAACTAGTCATTTCTTTCCAAACTAATTTATTTTGAAATAAATCTAAGGTTAGGGGTTTCGGGGGTCCAATATATGAAATATCGATCTGATCGACATGTCAATTGTTCCAACACGACCGGGGTGGGGAGTGTGACTTGGGGGCATTGACGGAATCCAAAATGGATACCTAGTTTGGGCTTGGCGCTCAAACTATCCATTTATAAACTAATTTAGTTTTAAATAAATCCAAGGTTAGGGGTTTCGGGGGTCCAATATATGAAATATCGATCTGATCGACATGTCGATTGTTCCAACACGACCTAGGTGAAGAGTGTGACTTGGGGGAGTTAACGGAATCCAAAATGGATGCCTGATTTGGGCTTGGCGCTCAAAGTAACTATTTCCAAACTAATTTAGTTTGAAATAAATCCAAGGTTACCCAATATATGAAATATCGATCTGATCGATATGCGATTGTTCCAACACGACCAGGGTGGGGAGTGTGACTTGGGGGAGTTGTCGAAATCCAAAATGGATACTTGGTTTGGGCTCGGTGCTCAAACTAGCCATTTCTTTCCAAACTAATTTAGTTTGAAATAAATCCAATGTTAGGGGTTTCGGGGTCCAGCGGATATCTCTTGATTTTATTTAGTGATATTTTGAGAAAATGACACATTTGAATTAATGTAATTGTAATTTTTTTATTCATTGAGTTATGCGTTGTGGATGTTGTTTATTATATGTTGTGTGGATTTTATCCTATTGTGTGTTGTATATATTTATTGCATATTTTATGTTTAGTTTTGTAGGTTGTATGTGTATAATTATAGTTTTAAATAGGTTTTTAAAATTTTCAAATATATAAAAAATTGGAGAGAAATTTTTTGACGGAATTATGACGTTTTGTCAAAAATACGTTGGAAATTTCCAACGTATTTTCGACACCTAATTTTCCGTCGGAAATAAAGGTGACAGTGACAAATAACTTCTGACGGAATAATTTTCAGTCAGAAATACGTCAAAAATTTCAGACATATTTCCGACAGAATAATTTAGTGTCATGAATGCGCCAAAAAGTTTCGACGTATTTGTGACCAACTAATATTTCGTCGGAAATAATTTGACCCATTGGTTTCCGATGAAATAATTTTCAGTCGAAAATATGTCAAAAATTTCTGACATATTTCCGACCAACTTACGTTTCGTCGAAATCTATTTAACCCATAGGTTTCCGGCGGAATATTTTTTTGTTGAAAATACGTCAAAAAATTTCGACGTATTTGCGACCAACTAACTTTCGTCGTAACTAATTTGACCCATTAGGTTTTCGACGAAATATTTTTTTGTTGAAAATATGTCAAAAATTTCTGACGTATTTGCGACCAACTAAGATTTCGTTGGAACAAATTAGACCCATAGGTTTCCGACAGAATACTTTTCAGTCAGAAATACGTCAGAAATTTCTGACGTATTTCTGACCAAATTACTTCCGTCAGAACTAATTTGACCCATAGGTTTCCGACGAAATAATTGTTTGTCGGAAATACATCGAAAATTTTTGACGTATTTTCGACGAAAATATAGTGTGTCAGAAATTAGCGACTTAATTTTTCCGACATCCTGATTCAGTTGAAAATCCGTTGGAAATCTGTCGGAATTGACTTTTCCAACGGATTTTTGACAGATTTGTGAAGTAATTGGGACGTCAGAAAAATTGGTTTTTCTTGTAGTGCGGCCACCCCAAATATAGTCGGCATCACGACCTTTCGTCCGAGCCGACAAATAACTTAGCTCCGGCCAAAATGGCCACCCAAATATAAGTCGACATCATGACCTTTCGTCCAGGCTGACGAATACGCTACCTCCGACCCTAGCGGCCACCCAAATATAGTCAGCGTCGCGACCTTTCATCTGAGCCGACGAACACCCTTTTTTTCGACCAAAACGGCCACCCAAATCTAGTCGGCATCATGACTTTTGTCTAAGCCGACGTTTAGTTTGATCTTGGCATCATGACTCTCCTTCTAAGCCAAGTCTTTCGGCGTCATGAAATTTTGTCTAAGCCGACAGATATTCTACTTCGGCGTCATGGCATTCGTCTAATTAAGCTGACAGATGTTGTATCTTGGCGTCATGACACACCGTCTAAGCCAAGTTGTTCGGCGTCATGACCTATCATCTAAGACGATAAATATTCTACCTTGGCATCATGACCTTTTGTCTAGGCCAAGTTATTCGGCGTCATGACTTTCTGTCTAAGCCGATAAATGTCCTCCCTTGGACCCGGTCCTTCCTTCTGAACCAAGTTCTTTGACTTCAACACTTTGTCGAGTCAACACGCGTTTTATACTGACTCGGTACCCATGTCCTTTCGAGGTCTTAACTGAGGGGTACGACCTAGACCTTCCGTCTAGGCCGGAGAAGCCCGATTTCCTTGTGTTGATGCAATCTCAGTACTGATGATAACGTTAGCTCGGTGTCATGACCTTCCGTCCAAGCCGACAAACTCGTAAGAAAAAAAATAACAAAAAAATAAAACAAAATAAAATAATAACCTGCAGACACTTATGTCTGGCCCAAAAAAATAGAAAAAAAAGAAAAATATACACATATAAAAAAAGGAAAGAGAAAACACTCTTGTGTGAATTCAATTTTTAATGCGTGCTCGCCTCGCTTGCATGATTGCCTATAATCTATTTAGTACGCTTTCTTACTAAATAATGTTACCCCAATTCTAGATATGTGTGTATCCGGCATACACTAAGAGGGGAGAATCAATTTTTGGTGAGTGCATGCGTCTAGGGGAAGAGCCATAACTACGTTGTTAGCGCAACTCATAAAATATACCCAAGACAAAACTCCCACAATTTGTACAATGTGATCAATGGCCTCTAACCATAAGGATCGCAGAATTTCTTCCTAGCACTTTATGGATGCTTGAAATCCTGCACTCACATGAAAGGAAATCGTGAGGAAAAAGCTACCTGCCCCCTTGGCACAAAAAAAAAGAAAAAAAGAGAAAAAAGGAAAAAGATGATGAATACATGGAATGTGAATCCTAGTAGTCGGGAATCCCCACACTTAGACAAATGAGGAGACTCACGCGAAATGCAAAAGCAAATTCCGCAATAAAATTGTAATAAGAATGAATCATAGTGGCCGAGAATCCCCACTGAAACAAATGAGGAAACTCGCACCGAACGGTGAAGTCCAGAATTCAAAATAAACAATTCAAGGGGACTGTGTGAAGCTACCAAAAGTCGATAATCTGGAATGTATCCGTAGGTGATAGAGTAATCCTCTAGTGTTACTTAGAATATCTACATATCCCTATGTCTAGGGTTCATTGCGTGCATACCAGCACTTTCACACTACGGAGAAATTATCTTGGGTGTAGATTGTGAATTGAACTATGCATGTAGGTTATGCGATAATCTCTCACGCATGCACATCCCCTTTAGTTGTGCTTCATGGGACTACCATGTCTATGAATTACGGGCGCTGCCCTTATCCTATTCCCGATAGAGGGGATATATTATGTATCTATTTTATACTTGTCGTCAATGAATGCTTGCATGCTTGGGTGAATAAACGATAAAATGATGGTGAAAAGAAAAGAAAATGATAAAAGAAAGAATAAAAAAATGAAATGAATAATGATGAAAATTAAATGATGATGACAAAAAAAGATAAAAAATGAAAAAAAACAAAGTGATGATGATAAAATGAAAAAAATGATGATAAGAAAAGAAAACGATTAAAAAAACAACGAATGAATAAAAATGATGACGAAAATGAAATAGTGATGATAAAAAAGAAAATGATAAAAAAATAAAATGAAATGATGATGACAAAAAGAAAATGATGATAAAAAAATGAATGATGAAAAATGAAGTGATGATGATAAAAAAAATGATGATGACAGAGAAGAAGATAAAAAAATGAATGAAATGATGATGATAACAAAAGGAGATGATGATAATATACGAAAAATGATGATGGAAACGATAAATGACAATAGATACATAATGCTCTCGAGCATGCCACATCTGCGGACTCTGCTCTCTTGACCTTCACTCAGCACCCATGTCCTTTCGGGGTCTTAGCCAAGGGGTACGACCTAGACCTTCTGTCTAAGTCAGAGAAACCCGATCTCCTTGCGTCGGTGCAGTCCCAGCATTGATGATCCACTTAACTCGGTGTCCATGGCCTTTTGGGGTCTTAACCGAGGGGTACGGCCTAGACCTTTCATCTAAGTCAGAGAAACCTGATCTCCTTGCGTCGGTGCAGTCCTAGCATCGATGATCCACTTAACTCAGTGCATGCCCATGGCCTTCTAGGGTCTTAACCGAGGGGTACGGCCTAGACCTTTCGTCTAAGTCGGAGAAACCCAATCTCCTTGCATCAGTGCGGTCCCAGCATCGATGATCCACTTAACTCGGTGCCCATGGCCTTCCAGGGTCTTAACCGAGGGGTACGGCCTAGACCTTTCATCTAAGTCAGAGAAACCCGATCTCCTTGCGTCGGTGCAGTCCCAGCATCGATGATCCACGACCTTTCGAGGTCTTAGCCAAGAGACGTGGCTTGGACCTTTCGTCTGAGACATGATAAACCCAACTCCTTGTATCGATATAGATCCAATATCGACGATCCCATCTTGATTGGTGCCCAACTCTCTATCGGTACCGATCGATATAGTTCGCAGCCAACCTCGCTTGTCTGAAGCCGAGGGGATCCTGCCTCGATACCAACTGCCTGCTGGTCGAGCAAGAGATTGCACCCGCATGCCCCGCTCCCTCATCCCTCATTCGCAACACCTGCGGGTGGGGGGAATTTGTTGGCAATAAAAAAAAGGGAAAAAGGAAGAAAGAAAATATAAGGAGAAAAGAATGGAAGGGGAAAGAGATCCCAAATATGAAAAGGGTCCCAATTGTAGCAAGAAGGGAGGCCCAATGTGGAGGGGGCCAAGGTGGAATATGAAAAGAGAAAAAGAGAGCAGAGGGTATTTTTCAAAAAAAATTGCAAATTAGGAGGAAATTCCGCGAGCCCCCCCTCCATCTGTGTCTCTCCTCGCGTGGTCTCCCCTCTCTCTCTCACAAACTCTTCCTTCACCTCGCTATCCGGTGGAGAAACCATGGCAGCAACAGCCAAACTCCTTGATCGCTAGGCCGAGGCTAGAACCGACGGGGAGTGGCGATGTCCGACGTGCCTCCGTGGCAGCTCGAGTGCGAGCATTGAATGCTCGGGAGCCCCGTTTGGCGATGGCTACGGCCGCAGTCCATTGCGACAAGGCTACCGCCCGCCGGCAACGAGGGTAGGCGCACGACCACCCCACAATGAGAAATCCCCCTCTGCTGTGCCCTATGAAGAAGTGACGACTGCGGCATCAACGGGACAGCGTCCATCGACGGCAGTGGCGACAATGGCAAAAAGGGAGAGAGTCGAGCAGCCCTGGTCTTCGAACGAACCCTGCGAGCCCCTCTATAAGAAGGCCCCCGTGGTGGAGGAGAATGGATGCTGGAGAGTTGAAGATAAGAGCCATGTCCTTCAGTCCTGCCTGCAACTTCGTTTCTGAGTGTTGAGGGTGCTGAGGGAGATAAGAGAAAGAGAGAGAGCTGAAAAAACGGGAGTGTTGCAAGAGGGTGGGTTGCTCACTCTTGCATTTCCTCCTTATTTTTCCTCATCCTTCACACCATGATGTATGATGTTCAATAGTCTCCTTGATGTAATTTTTTCTTTAAGCAGAAATAAGATCCAGGGCTTCACTCTTTGATTTCTTTCCACGAATATGGTGCCCATTTCTCCACTGTGTGCGCATACAAGTGTGACATGTGTATATGTTTACTGTGCCTCTGATATTTTTCTACTACGTTTTACTGGCCCCTGATCTCTACTCCTACAAGCATGGGGTCTGCTTATACAGTAGAAATATATATATATATATATGTATATGATGGCCGTACGCCCTTTATGTTGGCTTCAACTCCGCCCACCTCCTCAATATGTGCATATGTAAGTATGATATAGTTATATATCTTCTACTTCATTTAATCCTGCTCTCTTAGTAGATGTGTGGGCCGCCATTCAGTTTTTTTTAATCTTTTCTTTTGATTATGTATCGTTCATACAACGATCCACCCGTCATCCTAGTGGCCACCGGCCTGGGGTTTGGCTTACTCCATAGCCATGATTCCGGGTTGCCAACCACTGGAACCTTGTAAACTCTCCTCTCGCAGCGATTTCTACGCATTCATAAACCCGCTTTGGTATTCGGCCGGCCCTATGACCGTAATGCCAAGAGGGTAAAACATTCGGGATTTGCCCCATGTTGAGCATTCTATGATCCTCCTCTCACTTTTTTTTTAATGAAAGACGTATACAATAGCTTCAAGGAAGGGCCCCGGGTCTCCTCCCTCATTTTGTCTTCAATCCCCTCAACCTCTGCCGGGATTTTGATTACTCTAGGATCCCTGGTGGCTCACTCCCTCATAGTGTGGACCCTTGGTGACTCCTCTTGAAAGGGTAAACATTGGTGGCCATATGGCTCAGCGAAGATTCAAGAGCACGTTCCAGAGCCGGGATTGTGGCACCCCTCGATCATTGGAATCCCTAGTAGGCCTGTCCTCGGGATTTTTCCCTGACCGATGTGGCTTATCGGGTGCTGCCGCTTCCGTGCGCACCTTATTTTTTTGGGGCCATCTCGGAGTTTCTCTGTGGAATATGTGCATCCGCTTAAACCTCCCAACGACTCAGGGCAAGGGGAAATGCTGCCGGATTTTTGCTAGGAGATTTGAACATACAACAAAACCAAAGGAAGGATAGAGGAATGAATGGAATGAATACAAGCAATGGGAAATGAATTGAGGCTGGCAGCCCTACATGGACAGGTGACAGAATGAAGAGTTTGCTGTGGACTGAAATTCAGAAAATGCAATGGCCAAACATAACTCTAAATATTGTTGGAAACAGAATGATCAAAATAGAAAATGTTAATGTTGATCATGAAACCTCCTTCTTTAAGAGCTAAAGTCTAATTTGGACTAATGTACATCAAGGGAAGTATAATGATCAAATACAATTTTCTGAACTAGTTGAAACCAAAGTGGATAAAGAGTTGGCTGCTAAACATGAGTTTAAAACCCCAAGTTAAAACTAAAATTCCTGCTCCAAAAGCATTAGCATCCCCGCATACATGTACAAATTATGCATAATCATGCATAGGCAAAGAGGGAAAAGTTTGGAATGAAGAGCTCTCAGACCATGCATGGGAATTACCGTAGTGAAGGATAATGAAAGAGGATGAATGAATGAATCAATAGAAGAGATTAAAAAAAGCATGAAAGACTGAACTTCAGAAAAAAAATTAGAAACCTAAATCCTTTTTTGGAATATGCAGCTGCATTGCATTATGTATTGTTTTCCATCATTGCTGGATCTGGATGCTACAGGGGTCGACCCCCTGTGTGTGCAGGGGTCAACCCCTTCCCCTTCCTCTCCCCCCGAAATCCAGTTTGTCCAAGAGCAAAAGAAACATGAAGAGTGAATGCTTAGATAAAACAAGTTAAATCAGAATCATAATCTCCCTAGATGAGCAATTGCATGCATCATTCTCAATCTTAAAGCTTGTGCGTCCTCTGTCTGGGACTGTGCAGGGGTCGACCCCTACACACAAGGGGGGTCGACCCCTGCACCAAGGCAGTTCTATCTACCATGTAAAAAAAAAGAGAAAGGTGTGTGTGGAGCATGCATTTCATAATAACCATTATGAAAGGAGCCCTTGCATGCATAATAAAGAATCCTTACTAAACCCATGATTCTGTTAACAATACTTTCTGCATGGTTATTGAATTTCCTTGGGCCTTGAATATACTCGTGCTTTCACTCATCACCCCATTGCATACATGATAGTCATGCATAGCATCTTCTCAAATCACATATCAACTCATGAGTGCAGATAGAGTTTTCATGATCTTTCCTCATTCGAAGGCTTTTTTGTTATAACCCCATGGGCATATCAAATGTTGAGCGATGGAAACCCAAATTACGTTCGGGTGAAAATCATTTACTATGCGTGAGTCGAGAACTCTGCCATGTACCGGGGGTCCCCTTGCATGATACTCGAGCCCTCGCGTGCCGTGTGCATTTAGCCTTGCATCATCATCAAAGTATGCATCACTGCAGTTCATGGTCATTTTTTAAAAAAGGGGGAGGGTAGAGAACTGAACTCATCTTTGCATATGTTCACGCATATACTTGCATATGCATTACATTTGCATGCATGAACTCAAAAAATGTGTTCGCACGCAGAGACTCATAGGCCCTTATGCATCTTGCATGTGTTTGCTCATGTGCAGGGAATAAGAAAATGATGATGACGAAATAGAACAAAAGGATGATGAAACCTCAAAATTAACACGAACTGAACTCATACCTTCTCTAAACTCATACCCACTAAAACTTATGCCCCAGTCCAGAGACAGGTCGACCTATCCAGCAGGTGCCATTGGTGTTGGCGGAATCGGTCGACCGACTGGGCTAGTTCGGTCGACTGAAGAACCCTGCAGACCAAAAAAAAGAAGAGAAAAATGAGCTGCCCTTGCTGCCAGGAGGGAGTTGACTCAGGGAGTCGACTCCTCCCTGGCCCTGTTCTGTTCCCAGCCCGGCCTGAACAAGAGTCGACTCAGGGAGTCGACTCCCCTTCAGGCTGATCTGTTCTTTATAACATTGTTGTCCTAAAAGAAAAAGAAGAAGAGCAAACAGAGAAAAAAAAAGAAAGGGAAAGGGAAAACAAAGAACTTATCATGGTATACTCATGACAGATTGTGCACACTCATCTTTCATAATTGCCAAATGTATGCTTTGTGCAGGCATGGTAGCCTTAGGGCCTTTGATGATCAGAAATTGCTCACATGCATACCTCAACTCATATATGTCTCAAACCAGAAAAAGAAAAGAAACCTCATATGCACCTCTTTCCTGCATCTAGAGTTGTGCATGATTTGCATCTTAGTTCCATGTATATACATGTGCACTCACCATCAAAACAAAAAGGGGTGATACATAGCAAAAAAAAAAAAAGCTGAGCAAGGATTCAACTTGAAGGCTCTCAGTCTGAAAACAAAGAGGAGAAAGGAACAAAAACGAATCCATGAGCCAAGATGAAACAATACACTAAAACAAAACAAAAAAAAGTAGTCAATAAAAAAAGAGAAGGAAGAAGAGCCTGCTAACCTGCCAACCGCTGGGTCGACCCAGTCCATGGATGGGTCGACCCGACTTCTGGCTGGCCCGTGCCAGCCCTCATGCCTCCTTCAAAAAAAAAGGGGGGGGGGAGAAAGAAAACAACAAAATAAAATGATACATAATCAAATGCTTCCGACAACCAAACAAGCAATTGCAACAAACCCAAGAGGATCATACAAAAAAAAGAAACAATCAGAATACTGAAAGGATAAAAGAAAAGGGAAAAGGATGATAGAAGAGGGAGATGTTTCTTTGGTCTGATGAAGGTGGGGTCGAGCCACCTTGGCATTGGGTCAACCCAACCCCCTCCAGCCAGCGGGCCCTTTGCTATTTTTGGACTAAAACTCTACAAGAGACAAAAAAGGATAATAATGGTAAAGAAAAAAGAATGAAGTGATAAATAATAACCTGTAATAACTCAATAATAATATAATAATATGACATAAAAATGATAATCAGATAGAAAAAACCCATAAAAGAAATATACCCTCGATGAGAGGATTCAAACGGCGCGCTATCCGGATTTCTTCCTTGTGACCCCGAGTAAGGGAGAATACCAAAGATGCCCTTGCAAAGTCATGCCCGGCTCTCGGGGATTCCCCCCTTTTATGGCTGTGGCACGACCTCACACTGGGCCTATAATTTACGGGATTTGACCCGTTTAGCCAGAATTCAACTGAATTCCGTGATTCCCTCAAATATTGAACTTGCCGTGCCCCGGCATATATATGTTTGATTTTATCGATACACCTGTAATGATTTTGAACTCGGACATCCGTCCGAATATGAAATGGTCGACATATGACCGATGTGATTTTAAATATTCTGCACCCTAAGATAGGGGATGCTATTTTTTTTAACATATCTTTCGCTCATTTCAAAAAAATGATCTTTAGGCTATGAGGCCCCATTTCTTGGCGATTAATCAAAGGTTTTCCCCTCTCCGAGGGATGTAATTAACGTCGTGACCTTTATGGCACGATGGGTCTCCAGTCCTGACCCAATACCCATGATCTTCTGGTTAGTCAGACGGAGCGCACCATGGGCTTCAGACCACTCTAGTCTCGAAGCCCGAACACATTGTCACATTTGTGACTGGCACGACCTCGCACGATAAAACCGATAAACAATACCCCCGATACATCGATACAAAAATATTTAAAGAATTTTGAGTGCGTCCAACGGATGCCAAATGTAAAAAGATTCTTATTTCAGGAGCACTAGTCAATAGAGATCAATTATCAGATGTGAATCTCCCCCTGAATTCAAGCTCATCATTCAAGGGGTTTTGAAAGGATGAACAGACTGTTAAGCAGATTTTAAAGAAGGAACCCAGAGAATATCAGATGATCAAGGAATTTCAGAGTGGATGTTCACAGTTTAAGAATCAAGTCAACTGAATTCTTTTTCAAGTCGACTGAAATCTAGAATATGTAGCAAGGGAAGTCGACTCAGAGCAAACTCAACTGACTCTATGCAATATGCAACCATGACAAGTCATAAAACAAGGTTGATTGACCGTTAGTACTTGGCGGAGACAGTTCTCATGCATAGTGAAAATTTTCAGACAGACTTAATCTGTCCTCCATAAATCACTATTTGATATACTCGGTGGTCAACCATGCATATGCAGTTAAAAATATATGACCTAAGAGAATGACACCAAAAACTGACTCCCCCTAAATTGCTCAACCTATGGTCCCTTGTCAACTATATATACAGACTTCTAGTAGTTGGCAGAGCATGTTCTCTCGCATAGTGAGTGCTTCTAGACAGACTTGATCTATCTATATATAGACTCCTGGTAGTTGGCAGAGCATGTTCTCACACATAGTGAATGCTTCCAGATAGACTTGATCTATCCTTCTACGCATCGCCATTTGATACACCAGGGTGTGGTCATATGCAACAGACAAAAATTAGAAGTCTTGGGACTTAGACACAACTCTGAACTCCCCCTGACAAAAACAACTATTTCACCCTTGGACTTACTCAGACAAATTGGAGCCACATATTTCTATATAGGTTGTGACAAAGGAGGTCTGCAAAGACCTAGTTGTTGAGTCAGGTGCAATAGATTCAGAGGGGGGGGGTGAATGAATCTCCCCTTTCAAAATTAGTCTTAATACAAACTTAAAACTCAGTTATGCGGAATTAAAACAGTTGCAGCTATATTCTGAGAATACTAAGGATCATCTCGGCAAGACAACTCATTAGAATTAGCCCTCACTCGATCCTATGCAAGCATCTAATACGCAGCAACTAAGTGAACATATAAGAATATCAAACCACAAGGGACACCAGGATTTTTAGGTGGTTCGGTCCACAGACCTACGTCCACCCCTCACTCCAAACCGGAGTCAGGCTTCCACTAATAACACTAGCACAGCAGACTCAGTCTGCAACAAATGCTGTCATATAGCTTGACCAAGGGAACAACCTCCCCTCTTCCTCTCAACCGGAGGGAACCACTAGTGACACCAGTCACTAGCAAACCAGAGACGCAAGTCTCTCTTCCTCCAGACCAGGAGGGGACTTACAAGTAGCAACACTACCTGCACCCGGAGACCCAAGTCTCCCTTCCTCTAAAGCTCATAGGGAAGCACAAGTGACACTAAGTCACCTGCAAGCCAGAGGTCTCAGACCTCTCTTCCTCCACAAAGGAGGGAACAACTGATGACCCAAGGTCACCAGTAAACCAGAGAAACAAATCTCCCTTCTCCTGAAACCACAGGAGGAACCCGATCCCCAACAGGGCAATCGGAAGAACAAGGTGAAAAAAAAACAATAAAAGATAAAAATCACAGCGACATAAAGCTGGAGAAATGAAAAGCACAATGACAAACTGGGTTGGATCTGATCCAAGGTCCAGTGAACAATGAAGCTCCCTTCTTCTTCACAACCTCTCTATCTCACTGTCTCTCTTTCTTTTTCTTCTTCTGCTCTCTCGATCTGGCTCTCAGCTTTCTCTATCTCTTCTTTCTCTTCTGCACTTCTTCTCTTAGCTCTGGCTGCTTCTACTTCAGTCACTCTCTGCCCTCTCACTACTTTCTTCAGAGGAAGAAGACATATATATATAGCAGCAGCAGATTAGGGCGGCGTGTGCTCTCCACGATTCCCGCCCAAATGCTTCAGTCCACGTGGAGGCTCCTCTGCATCTCGGATCACGTGCCAGATGCCAGTCTCGTATCACGTGCCCACTCTGCATAGGCTCCACGAACAGTACCTGTCACACAGTCATAAGAGAGTAATCAGAAGGATGTACATACTTGCTGGGTAACTGAAGACCACAGTGTACAGACTTAGTGTGAAGGATAGAATGTATAGACTTTGAAGACTTAGCCAACGAGTGTATAGACTTGAACAGCTAGCCACGAGTGTATGGACTTGCTATGAAGAACAGCAATGTGTAGACTTGTGAAGCACAACTGTATGCAATGTATAGACTTCAATGTATAGACTTCGATGAGCACAATGCATGAACATGCCATAGCAAATGTATAGACTTTGTGAGATGCAAAGGCTGTACAGACTTGAGTGAAGACAATGCAATGTATAGACTTTGATGAACATATGAAATGTATGGACTTAATGACGCAAGCGATGTAAAGACTTGGATGAGGCATTGCATGAGACGGTGGATGTACAGACTTGGGCTGTACAGACTTTGAAAGCTTGAAGGCGATGTATAGACTTCAAGTGAAGACCATTGTATAGACTTCAACAATGCGAGCACAGTACGTTGTACAGACTTTGATGAGCATATGCAATGTATGGACTTAACGACCCAACCGATGTATAGACTTAGAAACAGTAATGAAGCAAGTGTGTACAATGTGAGAGAGTGTATAGACTTAGCCAACTTGAGACACTGTACAGACTATGATGCACAAGCAATGCATAGGCTTCGTGATGCCAACAGACAATGACTGTGCAGACTTGTTTTGAACAATGCACGCTGTATAGACTTGTAATGCAAAGGCTGATGTATAGACTTGGTAGTCTGGGGGCGTCGACGCATCAAAGAAAGGGGTCGACGCATCATGCATGGATGTATGGACTTGAAGATTCGAAGCCCCACAATGTTTAGACTTCAAAATGCATACACCAAGGCTGTGCATACTTGAAGAGACGATGCACAGTAGACTGCAAACTCTGTACATACTTGCAGCTAGAGACGCTTACAGAGACGGACCAATGTATAGACTTCAAGTCAAGTTAGACAGTGGTTGTACAGACTTGGGAAGCTTGACACAGTGATGTACAGACATTGTGATGTATAGACTTAGGAGCATTTGCCAAGGCTGTACAGACTTCAGGCTGAACTTGTGTGCTGTGAGCAATGTATAGACATGGTGAGCTACAAAGCACAATGTGTAGACATGCAAAGGGAAAGGGCTGTACAGACTTGAGCAATGCAAAGGCAATATGATGTATAGACTTCATGATGAGTAGACATGCCAAAACAACTGAACCGTGTACAAACTTGAACAAGCAAAGTCTGTACAGACTTGAAGATTCACGATGTATAGACTTTGGCAAGAGATTGGCTGTACAGACTTCAACACAGCTGCGATGTACAGGCTTTGACAACGCAGCGTTGTACGGACTTGATGAAGCTTCAGATGAAAGAATGTATAGACTTCCCAAACGGATATACAGACTTCAGAAGATGAAGACTCTGTATAGACTTGAGTGCCTGAAACAGTGCTCTGTACAGACTCGCCACTGACCATTGTATAGATTTGAAGAAGCTGAGTGAACAACGTATAGACTTTACGTGGAAGCCCAATGTACAGACTTGAGCTATGCAAGCTACAGTGCCGATGTGTAGACTTTGTGAATGTTCAGACTTAAATGCTCGACCAGTGTACAGACTTGCCACCGACCAATGTATGGACTTGAAAGGCTTGAACACGACGATGTGTAGACTTTGGCCAGAACGTAGGGAAAGATATGAATGTATAGGCTTGGCCAGAACGTAGGGAAAGATATGAATGTATAGGCTTGGCCAGAACGTAGGGAAAGGCGCCAATGTGCAGACTTGATCATCCAGCAGTGTATAGACTTTGTTTCGAGCAACGTAAGTAAAAGAGACAGTGTATAGACTTTGCACAGGAGTGCCTGAAGCGATGTATAGACTTGGAGAATAGCTTGAGACACAAGAACGCTGCTCGCTGTACAGACTTGATCAAGGCAGCTGAACAATGTACACACTTCCAATGTATAGACTTCTCATGAACAGTCCGATGTGCATACTTCCCTTCGATGCATCTACAGTGCAATGTCTTGACTTTGAAGAATATGTACATGGCGCTGTACAGACTTTGAATGAAGAGCTCAATGTACAGACTTGGATGCCCAAAGGTAATGTATAGACTTGTAAGACACTCATGCACTGAAGATGTATAGACTCTGAAGAAATGAGGAGGCGATGTACAGACTCTACTAATGTGCAGACTTTGCCTAAATGCAGTGTGTAGACATGGAGATATGATGCATGAACAGAATGGTGTTGTATAGACTTGCAGATCTGGGGGGTCGACCCATCAGGAAAGGGGGGTCGACCCACTACTGTCCAGACAATGCTAAAAGGGTATAGCAGCATATAACATCAAACAATCCAGATTAAATGCAATTATGAAATGCATCAACAACTATGAAATGCACCAATACACACACCACACAGCCTCAGCCTGTTCGTTGGAAATGTAATTCAGATAAGACGTTCAATGAAACATGCATATGCAACACAAGCAGATTTATATGCAGATTCTAACAGATGATGACTTATAGTGTTTGCTATCATCAAAATCACAGGGACACAACAATCTCCCCCTTTTGATGATGGCAACACTATGAGTCATATTGACTTGATCCAAATATTTCTCCGCCTTTGACTTCAGCAAAAAGACATGAATTGAAGAAGGAAGAATATCAAACAAAGCACAGGGACACTCAAAAATGCTGACTAGATCTCCCCTTGTATGAAAAACACTCAGCATGACATGGAAGCTCCCCCTGATTAGATGGAGTGAAGGGAGAGATGAGCATCTATCAGCAAAGCACTTGGGTATACAAGAGTTACCACAGTCTCTAATCTGAGTGAATAAATGAGGAAGCAAGATTTTCATTAGCACACCAAATTCATAAATCTTTATAAACGAAATTCAGATTCTTCAATTATAATAGATTATGAATGAGTTTAAACTTACCATCATGATTTAAGAGTGATGTATTTAAGATTTATCAGGAAAATTCATTACTCATATCTGAAACATCTTTTAATAAAGATGAACCATCAACTCATTTGTTATTCATGTTGAACCTCCTTCCATCTTACTCATGTAAATTCAATGACTCCTATGGAAGTTACACAAGATACTATTGAGATTAAACAAAAATAAATGAGACTGAACTTGCTTTTAGTTTTTTTTCAGAATTTTTTTTTATTGAACAGCACTCATTTTTCCTGAGCAAGTTTGGTTCAGTCAACACCTTTTTACATGAGGCACAACACTTCTCAGGTGAAGTGTCCCAGTTACTCAGTGTGACAACCACATCGCCTCTGATGGAGAACAGAGTTAGCAATGGAGTATCTTTTTACATGAGGAGACACATTGATCAGAGGCCAGAATCCCCAGTTACTCAACACAACCCTGCCATTGCTCTGCCAGATTTTTAAACATTTTGAAAAGAGAGTTAACTATGGCACTTCATGACATGGGCTTAATCCATTTCTTGGATAGAGAACCCAGTTTCTCTGTGACCACAGTCATTGCTCTTGCTTTAAATTTTTAGTGTTTTCAAATTTTTCAAATAATGCTCAGTACACTGAAATGTTTAAGAACAATACTTTCTATATGTATCTTAACCAAAGAAAGCCATGTCGTTTAAAATTTCAGATTTCAGAAGGTTTTGCATGAAGTTCATGAGACAACTGGTTAAGATTTATTAAGCAGAATGAATCAGATATTTTCAAATCCTTTACATCAAAACTTAAGAAATACATTAGACTTAAATCAATTTGATTTATCAAAACATACTTAAGCCAGTATAATAGAAGGTTCTTCTTTTCAGAATGTGTCTGATTTATGTCTAGGGTATACTGACTAAAATCTTTCCTCATTCAGATGAATCTATGATATTTTAGCAAATCAGTGGAGTCAACAAAGCGTTTTTATCGAGAGAGCAGTTTGAAGCCAGCAGTAAAGACTAGAATTCAGACAGATTAGCTTGGATCAGACTTGACAAGCTATGAAGAAATGTGAGTGATAGGTACAAGCTAGCAGTTGAGCTCAAGGCAAACAGAATCAATAGCTAAGTCTGGAATACAGACAGATCAGCTATATCAGTGTAGACAGCACACATTTGCCAAGAGAATGAATCAGATTGCTAGTAGGGGTTCAAGATATGAAGAAATGAACAAACAAGAATGCTCCCCCTGTCTAGATGCAATGAGACATTTCTTTTTAGATTTTTCAATGCAAGAAAATGCAGTGCTACTAACTACATGTATGCATACAACAAATGAGATTATCATGATATGCAGGCATTAGTCAAACTCCCCCTTACAGAGTGCATGCTATGCAAATAGGGAACTGAAACATAATTTTAAAATTTATGCTTATTCAGATTGTCATAAAAAGAACAAATCATGTATGAGGAGAGTTCAGAAAAATTTGAATCTGACAATGCAGATGATGAATGAATATGCAAAGACGGATTTAACATGCTATTCAGTTATTCTAAGAACAAGAAGTGCAGAGAATTTACCTGAAAGGGGCTTTATTAACTTGGGTGCCTTGGTTTAATTTACCCCTCTTTATTCCTCAGTCCAAGGCACACCTGCAAAGTATTTCATCATCTTGATCCTGCAGGGACCCAAGCAGCTTTGGGTCCTGCGTTAGCCCTGACAGATGTTCTAAGAAATTCATAGCAACAGGGTCATCATGATCCATCAGATAGCAATTGTCCATAGAGTGACCAAACTTCCCATAATATCTACATGAAGTGACTGGTTTCTGGTTTTTATGATGCATAGTAACAGCAGCATGAGGTTTATAAACATGATCATAATATTTTCTGTTATGTGCATGAACAGTTTGGTTCTTATTCCTAACCAGCCAACATTCCGCAGATCTATGGCCTGGCTTCCCGCAGTTATAGCATGAAATTTTCACAAATGGTTTTGCAGGGAATTTGACAAAATGGGGTTTAACAGAATTCTTTTGAACATACCAACAGTCCTTGACTGTATGCCCATTTTTCCCACATTCAAAGCATCTGGTTTGCTTACTTTTAAAACCATTTTTACCCCAAGTGGATCTAAACCAGCACTCAGCAGCCCTATGCCCGGGCTTATTGAAGTTGAAGCACACAATGTGCTGAGTAGAATTGTGTTCAGATCCATATGGACCATGAAAATGAATGGAAGACCTGGCATGCAGTTTATTGTCTTCTTTCATGATAAAACATTCACTCATGAGATGACCATACTTACCACAATAATAACATGAAGCATCAGGCTTCCTAGTAGCATAGTTTCTACCAGAAAAATTTCTAGAATGTAATGTTCCACTAGCATGCTCATCCTTTAACATCAAACTGCAATCTTCCATTATGTGTCCTACTTTCCCACAATAATAACATGACCCCTTTTTAATATGAATGTGTGAGAGATCATGTGAATTGTGTGCTGCCTTCCTTATAGCAACAGGAGTGTCTTTTTCCTTTTTCTGTGAATTTTCACCCTTTTTCTATTTTGGAGTTTGTTCCACAGTTTTGGGTTTCACAGTGGATTTTTGTGCAGTAAATTGAAAAACAGAAGAACCAGCAGTTGTGGTTTGATCAGAAGCTTTTACAAACACAGTTGAAGCTTTAATGCTATTGATCCTTTTGTTTGTTGAACTGTAACCCAGCCCCTCTCTTTGAGAGTTATCACTCTTTCCCAGAAGCTTATTCAGATTGTCCTTTCCCTTGACAAATTTTGACAAGGAGTTTTTCAAATCTTGAATTTCAGAATTTAAGCCACAAATATTAACTTCATATTTGGACAGATCTATTTCACAGGAAATGACTTGTTGATGCAAGGCATCATTCAGACTTTTGAGTTTTTCAACTTCCTGTTTTAATTTTATTTCATTGTCAGCTTCAGATAGGGACTTGTTAAGATCATCAATTTCTTGTTGAAGAGATGTGATAGTGAGCTCATAATTAGCTATCTTCTCTTCACAGCAATTGACATTTCCACTCAACATTAGGTTGATGGTTTTTAGACTCTCAATTTCTTGTTCAGCATTCACCAACCTATCAGAATTAACCACGCTCACACACTTGCCTTTTTCCATTGTCATTAGCCTATTTGTCAGCTGGGTGTTTAGATGTTTCAGTTTGTTGATTTCCTCTTTCAACTTATTGTTCTGCTCTAGGAGTTCATCATCAAGCGCCCATTCATCTGAAGAAAACTGACATTCATAAAACTTTTCTTGTTGTTTTTCAGATTGAAGTTTGTCAAGATTTTTCTGAATCTCTGAGTTTATTACTCTATCAGCCTCTAATTTTTCAGAGATCAATCTATTTTCTTTTTCAAGATTTATTGATTTGTGTTCAGATTCTTTGAGCTGGTTTTTGAGTGTTTTATTTTCAGATTTCATGTTTTCCAATTCAGAGATGACACACTCTAAATTTCTCACCAGTTCTTCAATTTGAACAACTTCATTGTTATGAGCCTTATCATCAGTTAAACTATGCTTCTCCTTTAGTTCAGCAATTTCGCAAACAAGCTCTTGATTTTCCTTTTTGTGTAAATCAATTTTTTTCATAAGAGTTTATTTTTCAGATTTCAAATGATCTAAATCTGAACTAATCGAATCAAAATCTGTTAACTGTCTTCTAAATATGTCATTATCAATTTTCAGAATTTCAGGAGTTTCACCTCGAGATTTAGCATCCTCATGATTCTTCAACTTCTTTTTCAGAGATTTATATCTTTTTCTTAATTTTTTGTAAGAAACAACCAAATCACTGTACGCTCTAATCCAATCATCTATATCATAATTTTCAAATTTAGAAGAGACCTCATCTTCGTCTTTTTCTTCATTTTCTTCTGATTCATCTTGATCACTGCCTTGGTTGCTCTTGTCAGCCATCAGGCAGCTGTCCTCATTTCTCCTCTGAGCTAGCTTTAGCTGATCCAGAATGTCCTTAGCGGACCTGCAGTCATAAAAACAAGAATATAGAGCCTTGTCAGTAGCTTCTTTCATTAGATTCAAGGCTCTCTGATTCTCTCCATGTTTTGATTTGTGACTGTCAGTCCATTTGGACTCTTTCCTTGGTAATCTATGAGGACCTTGTGAAATTAACTTCCATAAATCCGGATCCATCAATTTCACATAGTTATGGAAGCTGGTAACCCATGAATTAAAATTGGAACCATTGAAAACTGGTGGAGACCCCATTGATTAAATCGGCAGGTAGATTAATGCAGCAGAGAGTAAATTCAGAAATGCACCAAAGACAACAGGATCCTCTGCAAATCGTTGGATCTAATCAGACAGAGAACCGCTCTGGTACCAATTGTTGAGTCAGGTGCAATAGATTCAGAGGGGGGGTGAATGAATCTCCCCTTTCAAAATTAGCCTAAATACAAACATAAAACTCAGTTATGTGGAATTAAAACAGTTGTAGCTATATTCTGAGAATACTGAGGATCATCTCGGCAAGACAACTCATTAGAATTATCCCTCACTCGATCCTATGCAAACATCTAATACGCAGCAACTAAGTGAACATATAAGAAGATCAAACTACAAGGGACACCAGGATTTTTAGGTGGTTCGGTCCACAGACCTACGTCCACCCCTCACTCCAAACCGGAGTCAGGCTTCCACTAATAACACTAGCACAGCAGACTCAGTCTGCAACAAATGCTGCCACACAGCTTGACCAAGGGAACAACCTCCCCTCTTCCTCCCAACCGGAGGAAACCACTAGTGACACCAGTCACTAGCAAACCAGAGACGCAAGTCTCTCTTCCTCCAGACCAGGAGGGGACTTACAAGTAGCAACACTACCTGCACCCGGAGACCCAAGTCTCACTTCCTCTGAAGCTCAGAGGGAAGCACAAGTGACACTAAGTCACCTGCAAGCCAGAGGTCTCGGACCTCTCTTCCTCCACAAAGGAGGGAACAACTGATGACCCAAGGTCACCAGCAAACCGGAGAAACAAATCTCCCTTCTCCTGAAACCACAGGAGGAACCCGATCCCCAACAGGGCAATCGGAAGAACAAGGTAAAAAGAAAACAATAAAAGATAAAAATCGCAGCGACATAAAGCTGGAGAAATGAAAAGCACAATGACAAACTGGGTTGGATCTGATCCAAGGTCTAGTGAACAATGAAGCTCCCTTCTTCTTCACAACCTCTCTATCTCACTGTCTCTCTTTCTTTTTCATCTTCTGCTCTCTCGATCTGGCTCTCAGCTTTCTCTATCTCTTCTTTCTCTTCTGCACTTCTTCTCTTAGCTCTGGCTGCTTCTACTTCAGTCACTCTCTGCCCTCTCACCACTTTCTTCAGAGGAACAAGACATATATATATAGCAGCAGCAGATTAGGGCAGCGTGTGCTCTCCACGATTCCCGCCCAAATGCTTCAGTCCACGTGGAGGCTCCTCTGCATCTCAGATCACGTGCCAGATGCCAGCCTCGAATCACGTGCCCACTCTGCATAGGCTCCACGAACAGTACCTGTCACACAGTCATAAGAGAGTAATCAGAAGGATGTACATACTTGCTGGGTAACTGAAGACCACAGTGTACAGACTTAGTGTGAAGGATAGAATGTATAGACTTTGAAGACTTAGCCAACGAGTGTATAGACTTGAACAGCTAGCCACGAGTGTATGGACTTGCTATGAAGAACAGCAATGTGTAGACTTGTGAAGCACAACTGTATGCAATGTATAGACTTCAATGTATAGACTTCGATGAGCACAATGCATGAACAGGCCATAGCAAATGTTAGACTTTGTGAGACGCAAAGGCTGTACAGACTTGAGTGAAGACAATGCAATGTATAGACTTTGATGAACATATGAAATGTATGGACTTAATGATGCAAGCGATGTAAAGACTTGGATGAGGCATTACATGAGACGGTGGATGTACAGACTTGGGCTGTACAGACTTTGAAAGCTTGAAGGCGATGTATAGACTTCAAGTGAAGACCATGTATAGACTTCAACAATGCGAGCATAGTACGCTATACAGACTTTGATGAGCATATGCAATGTATGGACTTAACGACCCAACCGATGTATAGACTTAGAAACAGCAATGAAGCAAGTGTGTACAATGTGAGAGAGTGTATAGACTTAGCCAACTTGAGACACTGTACAGACTATGATGCACAAGCAATGCATAGACTTCGTGATGCCAACAGACAATGACTGTGCAGACTTGTTTTGAACAATGCACGCTGTATAGACTTGTAATGCAAAGGCTGATGTATAGACTTGGTAGTCTGGGGGCATCGACGCATCAAAGAAAGGGGTCGACGCATCATGCATGGATGTATGGACTTGAAGATTCGAAGCCCTACAATGTTTAGACTTCAAAATGCATACACCAAGGCTGTGCATACTTGAAGAGACGATGCACAGTAGACTGCAAACTCTGTACAGACTTGCAGCTAGAGACTCTTACAGAGACGGACCAATGTATAGACTTCAAGTCAAGTTAGATAGTGGTTGTACAGACTTGGAAAGCTTGACACAGTGATGTACAGACATTGTGATGTATAGACTTAGGAGCATTTGCCAAGGCTGTACAGACTTCAGGCTGAACTTGTGTGCTGTGAGCAATGTATAGACATGGTGAGCTACAAAGCACAATGTGTAGACATGCAAAGGGAAAGGGCTGTACAGACTTGAGCAATGCAAAGGTAATATGATGTATAGACTTCATGATGAGTAGACATGCCAAAACAACTGAACCGTGTACAGACTTGAACAAGCAAAGTCTGTACAGACTTGAAGATTCACGATGTATAGACTTTGGCAAGAGATTGGCTGTACAGACTTCAACACAGCTGCGATGTACAGGCTTTGACAACGCAGCGTTGTACAGACTTGATGAAGCTTCAGATGAAAGAATGTATAGACTTCCCAAACGCATGTACAGACTTCAGAAGATGAAGACTCTGTATAGACTTGAGTGCCTGAAACAGTGCTCTGTACAGACTCGCCACCGACCATTGTATAGATTTGAAGAAGCTGAGTGAACAACGTATAGACTTCACGTGGAAGCCCAATGTACAGACTTGAGCTATGCAAGCTACAGTGCCGATGTGTAGACTTTGTGAATGTTCAGACTTAAATGCTCGACCAGTGTACAGACTTGCCACCGACCAATGTATGGACTTGAAAGGCTTGAACACGACGATGTGTAGACTTTGGCCAGAACGTAGGGAAAGATATGAATGTATAGGCTTGGCCAGAACGTAGGGAAAGATATGAATGTATAGGCTTGGCCAAAACGTAGGGAAAGGCGCCAATGTGCAGACTTGATCATCCAGCAGTGTATAGACTTTGTTTCGAGCAACGTAAGTAAAAGAGACAGTGTATAGACTTTGCACAGGAGTGCCTGAAGTGATGTATAGACTTGGAGAATAGCTTGAGACACAAGGACGCTGCTCGCTGTACAGACTTGATCAAGGCAGCTGAACAATGTACACACTTCCAATGTATAGACTTCTCATGAACAGTCCGATGTGTATACTTCCCTTCGATGCATCTATAGTGCAATGTCTTGACTTTGAAGAATATGTACATGGCGCTGTACAGACTTTGAATGAAGAGCCCAATGTACAGACTTGGATGCCCAAAGGTAATGTATAGACTTGTAAGACACTCATGCACTGAAGATGTATAGACTCTAAAGAAATGAGGAGGCGATGTACAGACTCTACTAATGTGCAGACTTTGCCTAAATGCATTGTGTAGACATGGAGATATGATGCATGAACAGAATGGCGTTGTATAGACTTGCAGATCTGGGGGGTCGACCCATCAGGAAAGGGGGGTCGACCCACTACTATCCAGACAATGCTAAAAGGGTATAGCAGCATATAACATCAAACAATCCAGATTAAATGTAATTATGAAATGCATCAACAACTATGAAATGAACCAATACACACACCACACAGCCTCAGCCTGTTCGTTAGGAATGTAATTCAGATAAGATGTTCAATGAAACATGCATATGCAACACAAGCAGATTTATATGCAGATTCCAACAGATGATGACTTATAGTGTTTGCTATCATCAAAATCACAGGGACACAACACTAGTTCTCTTCTCAAAGTGGAAAACCTGTATGAATTTAAAGGTTTTGTAGCAACCCTGACAAATGAATATTTGAAATGAATTAAAACATATATATTACAGAAGTAATACAGATAATAAGAATAGGGTTAATTAGACGAAATAAAACATATTACAAATAACGCCTCTTAGTAAGGCGTTAATTTAAAAAGAAACGCCTCTATATACGGCGTAACTAAAGAAAGGACGCCCTCACCTGACGGCGTCAAATTCCAACGCCAAAGACGGTAAGCCAATAAACGCCCCAATCTTGGGCGTGTTTTAGAAACATGAAACGCCCTTCCTCAAGGCGCTTCTTAAGACACGACCTGCACAAGGTCGTCAATTAAAGAATCGACGACCTGACCAAAGGCGTTAATTCCATTTGGGAACCGTTCGACCCAGAGCTTATCCAGGGAAAGATTAACCTAATCTAGTAAGTGTCTATTAGAGTAAGGACTCTATTAGGGATATGTTACCCTCAATCAAACACTACTTTTGTTAGGACTCCAAAATCCTATAAATAGTCTTGATCGAACAAACCCTAAACCTATTTGACCAGTCGCCTGCTACGGTAAGTTGAAGAATAGTGAGTTTTTCTGATAGTTCTCTTCCACGATGCATGAAGAATATTGATTATTCTTCTCCTCCTATTAACAGGTTAAGAGGCTCTACGTTTTGAGGAACAAGAGTTCTTCATCCGTGTGTAAGTACCCCTTCCTCTACCTACAGTCCAGGGATTTCAAGAAAACTAATATCTTCAACCTATCCTCTGTAGGGTTCATCCACCTTGCTGCTGTTACGATTATTTAGTTTGAAGTTGAGGCTTCGGAGGCTAGGCTTCTCAAGTTCTTCACGTTCCATCTTGTTCTTCTCATCAAAGCCCTTCACCGGTCATATCCAAATCAACCATTAAAGGTAGGTTTTCTCAAGTTATTGTAGCCCAAATGAAAATAACGCAAGATATATGTATAAGCATGGCATGCATACAGTTTTATTTTCGTTTCTGGAATATTATTGAAAGAAACGCCCCTGTCAAGGGCGCTAATTTACAAGAAACGACCCTGTCCAGGTCGTCAATTTCATATTTGACGCCCTGCACGCAGGCGTTACTTTCATGAAAATCGCATGTAATTAATAATTGATCCTGTTTAAAAATTCATTAAATATGAGATATCGATTCTAATATCTTGCATGACTCTACCTATGAAATTCTGCTAATTTCCTGTCATGACCATGTATCATGTCTCTTGAAATTTTATTCCTGAATTCCTTGAATTCACGACCTAGACTAGGTCGTTTGCCATATGTTAACGCCCCCGATCAGGGCGTGAATCTGAAAGGTAACGCCCCTTCCTAGGGCGTTTATCAGTTAAAATCCTGAAATTTATCTATTCTGAAAAATAGAATTAAATAGTAACGCCCCTGCCCAGGGCGCGTTTTTGATAATTCCTGAAATTTATTTTATCCTGTCCAAAATTATAAATAGTAAGACGCCTTCTGGTATAGTCGTCAAATCATGAAGAAACGCCCCTTCCCAGGGCGCTTTTTAGATAAATTACTGAATTATTGAAAATTCTGCAAAATGGAAACATATGTAAACGCCCTTCTGTTAGGCGTTATTTACTTGAGAAACGACTTGGCATAAGTCGTTATTTTACTGTAAAAATGATTTTTATCCTGATTCTGTTAACCGATGGTTTCATATTATATAATATATATATCTGCACTATTCTCCACTCCGTGAGTATAGTCCCACTTTTCACGTTGTTTCATCGATCACACTCAACTCTCATTGACATACAAGCTCTCCATTGGACATTCCGTTCCTTTGGACTAGCGAGTTAGTCATAGAGACCTCCGTAAGACTCCTCGTAGCCTTGGATTCCCTCAAGGCCGACTGAGCTGGTTGTACCCTAAAAACCTATTACACAATTAATGCCATGTCAATCTAAAGAAACATGGTATACCAGCCCTTATGATTATACAAAGAGTATATCATAAGAAATTCCTTAATGGGATGATGATATCATGCCATATCATGCCATTCTTGTGAACCTCAATTCTATGATAAGAAAGAGGGTATCTTACCTTTGATATACTGTTCTTGTGGACCTCAATTCTATATAAAGAATGTCCATATTGATTTGTCATGGTACCCAAGTTAAAGGAACCATATTCTACCTAGTTTTATCGATATCGTGATTATACCGTTATTATCGCCATTCTATGTCCTTTGTCATATTTTGGACTCTATTCTATCAAAGTTGTCATACGTGTCTACCAGCTTGACTATTGAAATTCTATGTTGGCTATAAACAAGAGTGGATGTCAAAACACATGATAAATGCCTGCGCATATAGGGCCCGATCTGGTCCTGGGAGGAGCACCCGAAAGTACTTGTGCCCATGGGAGTTAAAATGATAAGGTATCTGGCATTATACCGAGTACTTGACTTGCTTGATTGGACATTCTACACACATCTTGTACTTGAATCGTACTTGGCTTGACATGAAATGCGTGGCCCGAAAAAGGGTAACTTACTTGCTTGATACATGATAGCCAAAGTTCTTAACATGGCTTGTTAAACATACTTGCTTGAATATCTTGAATAACTTGTTATCTTGTTGAAAGTTCATGATTAAGTTCATCTTATTTCTTTGATATTACATTCTCTCTATCTTGTCGTTTTATGCGAGCATGCATAGCTTTATTGCAATCATGAAAGATGTAATTACTTAAACCCCTTGCTAATGCTTGAGATATAATTTCCTACTGAGCGTTAGCTCATTCCGTTTGTCCCTTTGTACTTTTCAGGTAAATCCGACGACGACGGAAGTCAATCGGATGGGAATATTCAAGAGTGAAAGTGATAGAGCTGCTCAAGTGTCGTCTAGTTGTTTCTATAGTTTTCTTGAGTCAACTATGTACTTTTCTTTTTATTAAACAGAGTATTGGATTTGTAATAGTCTATTATAAAGGAATAAAGGATTGGGTTATCTTGCTATTTTGCGCATCTCTGTCTTTGTGTCGAATACACGACCACTCTGATTGACATGATTGATATAGACACGTCGCGCACCTCCGGGTATCTTCCGCGCTCGGGGCGTGACAGTCTTTGTGGTATCAGAGCCTAAGGTATTCAATTCCTAGGAAAAACCCAAGTCCAAGGATAAGTTTGAACCTTTCAACCAGTGAGATTGGGTAGAACCAAGGGTTGAGAGTCAATAAGTCTTTTAATAAGATCACAGTGATATAATACTAACGTAGCTATTGTAATTGTAGGATAATGGCTGCCGAACGTGCTCAATGGCGCAACATGCAGCGTACCCTCCAAGGGATGACTCAAGTGCTACAACAGGTAGCACAAGGTGGTGCTCCACGAGCTGGAAGCTTACACCAAGCATTTAAGAACATGAATCCCCCGAAGTTCATGGGATCGACCGATCCGGACGATGCCGAGCATTGGGTTCGGGAAACCGAACGCATATTCCGTGTCATGCAATGCACGGATCAGGACAAAGTTCTATTAGCTACATTCCAGTTAGAGAAAGATGCTAGATGCTGGTGGGAGTCTATTGAAGCAACCATCGATCCTACTCAAGTAACATGGGAAGAATTTGTGGAATACTTCAATGCTAAATATTTCTCGGACCGAGTCCAAGAAAAGAAGGCTGCAGAATTCGCTGCATTGAAGCAACGATCTTTATCATTAGCAGATTATGAAGCTCAGTTCTCCAGGTTGTCTAGATATGCTAAGCATCTTATTAGCACGGAGAAGATGAAAGCCCGTAGATTTCTTAATGGGCTTAGGCCCCACTACATTACTCAACTGGCGCCTATGGACATCCAAGTTTATTCTGAAATAGTGCGCCGAGCTCAATTACTTGAAGATGCCACGGAACTATCTGATAGGATCCGTGGGAAAGATAAGAAGGAGCAAGTCACAAGTTCGGGTTCTTTCAAACCCAACTTTAAGAAGAGGCCCAATAATGGAGGTTCATCCTCTCAAGATTTCAAGTTCAAAAAGACCAAGCCTTTATCTATCACAACTACCCCTTCTAATACAATATGCAAGCATTGTGACAAGGCTGGGCACAAGACCGAAGAATGCTGGAGGAAATTAGGAGCTTGTCTCCGTTGTGGGAGTCGCGAACATCGGATTCCCGATTGTCCATTAATGAATGACCAAGCCGGTGACGGTAAACGCCCGGTGACGAAGAATGCTCGTCTTCATGCAATCCAGGAGACCGAACCTGAAGAAGATGGCGGATTAGTGGAAGGTACATTGAAAATTTGTTCCAAAAGTGCTTATGTCTTATTTGATACGGGTGCATCGCATTCCTTTATTTCTAAGAAGTTTGCCGACCCGTTACCGTTAGAACCAGAATGGATAAAAATAGTTCTAACTACTCCTCTGGGAAGTGAAAATGATATTACTCATCACTATCAAAACTGTGAGGTAATGGTTCAAGGTAGAAATTTACCTATAGATCTCATATGCCTCGATCTAAAGGAGTATGATGTTATACTGGGAGCGGACTGGTTATCCAAATACCATGCAACGGTTGATTGCCGCAATAGCCAAATTGCTTTCAAAGATTTTCCAGAATTAGTCTTTACTCGCCCCAAGAGTCGGAGCAAATCCCCTCTTATTTCGGCTCTTCGAGCAAGCAAGCTCGTCAGGAAAGGATGTGTATCCTTCCTTGCATTTGTCACAGTTAAGGAAACAAAGGACACTAAGATAGAAGACATTCAGGTAGTGCAAGAATTTCCAGACGTATTTTCGGAAGATTTGCCGGGATTACCCCCTCAAAGAGAAGTGGCCTTCACCATTGACTTAGTCCCTGGTGCTGGTCCAGTTTCAAAGGCACCCTATAGAATGTCCCCTGCGGAACTCAAAGAATTGAAGGAGCAGTTGATGGAACTGATTCGAAAAGGGTTTATTAGACCAAGTACTTTCCCGTGGGGAGCACCAGTCTTATTTGTAAAGAAGAAGGATGGATCTATGAGATTATGCATCGACTATCGACAGTTGAATCATCTTACTATCAAAAACAAGTATCCACTGCCGAGAATCAATGAGTTATTTGATCAAATTTCCAGATCCAAATATTTTTCCAAGATTGATCTCAGGTCGGGATATCATCAGTTAAGAATCAAGGATGATGACATTCATAAGACTGCGTTCAGAAGCAGGTATGGCCACTATGAATTTGCTGTTATGCCTTTTGGACTAACCAATGCCCCTACTGCCTTCGTGCAGTTAATGAATAGCATATTCAGGCCTTACTTGGATCAATTCATAGTAGTCTTCATTGATGATATATTGATATATTCCAAGACTAAGGAAGAACATGAAGAGCATTTAAGGATCGCATTTCAAGTATTGAGGGAAAATCAATTATATGCAAAGCTCAGCAAATGTGAATTCTGACTTGAAGAAGTGACTTTCCTCGGACATGTGATATCCAAGGATGGTCTATCTGTTGATCCATCAAAGGTAGAAGCTGTAAGAAACTGGGAAAAACCAACTAATGCAAGTGAGATCAGAAGTTTCTTAGGTCTTGCAGGCTATTATCGGCGATTCATCAAAGATTTCTCTAAGATCGCCGTACCACTTACAAGATTAACTCGCAAGGAGATCCGATATGAATGGAGTGAGGAATGTGAAAGAAGTTTCCAAACTCTCAAGGATCATCTCACTACAGCTCCGGTGTTAGCTCTACCAATAGAAGGAGAGAAATTCGAGATTTACACAGATGCTTCTGGCATTGGCCTCGGATGTGTCCTAATGCAACAAGGAAAGGTCATAGCATACTCTTCACGTCAACTGAAGAAGCATGAGGAGAATTACCCCGTCCATGACTTAGAACTGGCCGCGGTGGTATTTGCCCTAAAGATATGGAGACACTACTTATATGGAGTGCAGTTTACTGTATACTCCGATCACAAGAGTCTCAAATATCTATTCTCACAAAAGGAGCTAAACATGAGACAAAGACGCTGGCTAGAATATCTCAAGGACTTCGACTTCAATATACAATACCATCCCGGAAAGGGTAATTATGTTGCTGATGCCCTTAGTCGAAAGCCGAGAGCAATGATAGCCAATTATATGATACAAGAATGGAGGTTGCTAGAACAATTCTCCGAGCTCAATATAAGCTTGGACAAGGAAGCCAAATTTATCACATTATCTCATGTAAGCATACAGTCGGATTTATTATCTGAGATACAAGCACTTCAGGATGATGATCCTATATTAGTGGAAATCAAAGGCAGATTAGAAGGACAATCTGATTTTCAACTAACTTCTGATGGAAGATTACTATTCAAAGGTAGAACTTGTATACCCGACTGTCCAGAATTAAAGAAGAAGATCTTAGATGAAGCTCACCGATCAAAGTACACTATTCATCCAGGATCAACCAAAATGTATCAAGATGTAAAGAGGATCTTTTGGTGGCCCAACATGAAAAGAGAAATAGCGGACTATGTATCATGCTGTCTCACATGCCAACAGGTCAAGGCGGAACACCAAAAGCCTGCTGGAAAACTACATCCTCTAGATATTCCTAAATGGAAGTGGGAGGATATTGGTATGGATTTCATCATGGGTCTATCTAAATCTAAAGGAGGACATGATGGAATATGGGTTATCATTGACCGTTTAACTAAATCGGCGCATTTCTTGCCAATAAAGAGTCGATGGTCAATTGATGTCTTAGCTGCATTATATATCAAGGAAATAGTCAGGTTACATGGAATTCCTGTCTCAATCGTGTCTGATAGAGATCCCCGTTTCACTTCTCATTTTTGGAAGGGATTACAACATTCGTTGGGGACAAGACTAAATTTTAGTACAGCTTTTCATCCCCAAACGGATGGTCAGACCAAGAGAACTAACCAAGTTGTTGAGGATATGCTTAGAGCTTGCATCATTGACTTTGGTGGAAGCTGGCATGAACATTTGCCACTAGTGGAATTTGCATATAATAATAGCTACCAAGCTAGTATCCAAATGGCACCTTTCGAAGCTTTATATGGAAGGAGTTGCCGATCACCCGTATGCTGGAACGAAGTTGGAGAGAAACAACTGTTAGGTCCAGACATGGTAAGGGATACAACTGAGAAGATACAAGTAATCAGAGAAAAATTGCAAGTTGCTCAGACCAGGCAAAAGGCTTATGCAGATACAAGAAGGAGAGATCTTGAATTCCAAATCGGAGATCATGTATTTCTTAAAATATCGCCTGGACGTGGCATACGAAGATTTGGTGTTAAGGGCAAGCTTACGCCAAGATTCATCGGACCATTTGAGATACTCGAAAGAGTTGGCGAGGTTGCTTATCGCATCGCATTGCCTCCTCAATTGTCCGAAGTACACAATGTATTTCACATATCCATGTTGAAAAAGTATGTACACGACCCATCACACATTATTGAACATGGAGATCTGGTGATCAAGAAAGATCTCACATATGAACAGAAGCCTATGAAAATCTTAAATCGTGAAATACGAGCTCTAAGGAATAAGGTTATTCCCATGCTTAAGGTGCAATGGAATAAGAATTCTGAACACGAAGCGACATGGGAGACCGAGGAATCTATGAAGAAACGATTTCCCGACTTGTTCTAAGAGGTATATACTCTACACTCTCCGCGTGTATACAGAATATGCAATTGAATTTGGGGACCAAATTCTTTTTAAGTGAGGGAGGGTATAGAAACCCTGACAAATGAATATTTGAAATGAATTAAAACATATATATTACAGAAGTAATACAGATAATAAGAATAGGGTTAATTAGATGAAATAAAACATATTACAAATAACGCCTCTTAGTAAGGCGTTAATTTAAAAAGAAATACCTCTATATACGGCGTAACTAAAGAAAGGACGCCCTCACCTGACGGCGTCAAATTCCAACGCCAAAGACGGTAGGCCAATAAACGCCCCAATCTTGGGCGTGTTTTAGAAACATGAAACGCCCTTCCTCAAGGCGCTTCTTAAGACACGACCTGCACAAGGTCGTCAATTAAAGAATCGACGACCTGACCAAGGGCGTTAATTCCATTTGGGAACCGTTCGACCCAGAGCTTATCCAGGGAAAGATTAACCTAATCTAGTAAGTGTCTATTAGAGTAAGGACTCTATTAGGGATATGTTACCCTCAATCAAACACTACTTTTGTTAGGACTCCAAAATCCTATAAATAGTCTTGATCGAACAAACCCTAAACCTATTTGACCAGTCGCCTGCTACGGTAAGTTGAAGAACAGTGAGTTTTTCTGATAGTTCTCTTCCACGATGCATGAAGAATATTGATTATTCTTCTCCTCCTATTAACAGGTTAAGAGGCTCTACGTTTTGAGGAACAAGAGTTCTTCTTCCGTGTGTAAGTACCCCTTCCTCTACCTACAGTCCAGGGATTTCAAGAAAACTAATATCTTCAACCTATCCCCTGTAGGGTTCATCCACCTTGCTGCTGTTACGATTATTTAGTTTGAAGTTGAGGCTTCGGAGGCTAGGCTTCTCAAGTTCTTCACGTTCCATCTTGTTCTTCTCATCAAAGCCCTTCACCGGTCATATCCAAATCAACCATTAAAGGTAGGTTTTCTCAAGTTATTGTAGCCCAAATGAAAATAACGCAAGATATATGTATAAGCATGGCATGCATACAGTTTTATTTTCGTTTCTGGAATATTATTGAAAGAAACGCCCCTGTCAAGGGCGCTAATTTACAAGAAACGACCCTGTCCAGGTCGTCAATTTCATATTTGACGCCCTGTACGCAGGCGTTACTTTCATGAAATTCGCATGTAATTAATAATTGATCCTGTTTAAAAATTCATTAAATATGAGATATCGATTCTAATATCTTGCATGACTCTACCTATGAAATTCTGCTAATTTTCCTGTCATGACCATGTATCATGTCTCTTGAAATTTTATTACTGAATTCCTTGAATTCACGACCTAGACTAGGCCGTTTGCCATATGTTAACGCCCCCGATCAGGGCGTGAATCTGAAAGGTAACGCCCCTTCCTAGGGCGTTTATCAGTTAAAATCCTGAAATTTATCTATTCTGAAAAATAGAATTAAATAGTAACGCCCCTGCCCAGGGCGCGTTTTTGATAATTCCTGAAATTTATTTTATCCTGTCCAAAATTATAAATAGTAAGACGCCTTCTGGTATAGTCGTCAAATCATGAAGAAACGCCCCTTCCCAGGGCACTTTTTAGATAAATTACTGAATTATTGAAAATTCTGCAAAATGGAAACATATGTAAACGCCCTTCTGTTAGGCGTTATTTACTTGAGAAACGACTTGGCATAAGTCGTTATTTTACTGTAAAAATGATTTTTATCCTGATTCTGTTAACCGATGGTTTCATATTATATAATATATATATATGCACTATTCTCCACTCCGTGAGTATAGTCCCACTTTTCACGTTGTTTCATCGATCACACTCAACTCTCATTGACATACAAGCTCTCCATTGGACATTTCGTTCCTTTGGACTAGCGAGTTAGTCATAGAGACCTCCGTAAGACTCCTCGTAGCCTTGGATTTCCTCAAGGCCGACTGAGCTGGTTGTACCCTAAAAACCTATTACACAATTAATGCCATGTCAATCTAAAGAAACATGGTATACCAGCCCTTATGATTATACAAAGAGTATATCATAAGAAATTCCTTAATGGGATGATGATATCATGCCATATCATGTCATTCATGCATGTAAACCTCAATTCTATGACAAGAATGAGGGTATCTTATCTTTGATATACTATTCATGTGGACCTCAATTCTATATAAAGAATGTCCATATCGATTTGTCACGGTACCCAAGTTAAGGGAACTATATTCTACCTAGTTTTATCGCTATCGTGATTATACCGTTATTATCGCCAATCTATGTCCTTTGTCACATTTTGGACTCTATTCTATCAAAGTTGTCGTACGTGTCTACAAGCTTGATTATTGAAATTCTATGTTGGCTATAAACAAGAGTGGATGTCAAAATACATGATAAATGCCTGCGCATATAGGGCCCGATCTGGTCCTGGGAGGAGCACCCGAAAGTACTTGTGCCCATGGGAGTTAAAATGATAAGATATCTGGCATTATACCGAGTACTTGACTTGCTTGATTGGACATTCCACACACATCTTGTACTTGAATCGTACTTGGCTTGACATGAAATGCGTGGCCCGAAAAAGGGTAACTTACTTGCTTGATACAGGATAGCCAAAGTTCTTGACATGGCTTGTTAAACGTACTTGCTTGAATATCTTGAATAACTTGTTATCTTGTTGAAAGTTCATGATTAAGTTCATCTTATTTCTTTGATATTACATTCTCTCTATCTTGTCGTTTTATGCGAGCATGCATAGCTTTATTGCAATCATGAAAGATGTAATTACTTAAACCCCTTGCTAATGCTTGAGATATAATTTCCTACTGAGCATTAGCTCATTCCGTTTGTCCCTTTGTACTTTTCAGGTAAATCCGACGACGACGGAAGTCAATCGGATGGGAATATTCAAGAGTGAAAGTGATAGAGCTGCTCAAGTGTCGTCTAGTTGTTTCTATAGTTTTCTTGAGTCAACTATGTACTTTTCTTTTTATTAAACAGAGTATTGGATTTGTAATAATCTATTATAAAGGAATAAAGGATTGGGTTATCTTGCTATTTTGCGCATCTCTGTCTTTGTGTCGAATACACGACCACTCTGATTGACATGATTGATATAGACACGTCACGCACCTCCGGGTATCTTCCGCGCTCGGGGCGTGACAGGTTTAGTAAAAATATTAGTGAGCTGATGATGGGTGTCAATGAAGTGGAATTCAAAACTTTTCTTATTCACTTCATCCCTAAGAAAGTGATGTCTTATATCAATATGTTTAGATCTTGAGTGCTGGATTGGATTTTGTGTTAGGTTTATGGCACTAGTGTTATCACACAAAATAGGTGTGCATTCAAGATCCACACAGTAATCTTGGAGCTGGTGCTTAATCCATAACACTTGAGTCCCATAACTCCTTGCAGCGACATATTCTACCTCTGCAGTAGAGAGTGTAATAGAGTGTTGTTTCTTGGAAGCCCAAGAAACTAGGCACCCACCCAACTTTTGGCAGTAGCCACTAGTGCTTTTCTTGTCCAACTTACATCCAACATAATCATCATCTGTAAATGAAACAAGATTTAAAGCACAAGATGCAAGATACCAAAGCCCTAGATTGTGTGTGCTCGCAAGATATCTAATAATTCTCTTAACAATAGATAACTATGAATCTTTGGGATTGGACTGAAATCTTGCACACAAACACACACTAAATTGTATGTCGGGTCTATAAGCAGTAAGGTATAGTAGGGAGCCGATCATACCTCGATAGATTTTTACATCCACTGATTTACCTTTTTCATCTGCATCTAGAGAAGCATTGGTTCCCATCGCAGTAAATATATGCTTGGCATCCTTAATTCCAAATTTCTTCAAGATTTCTAAGGTATACTTGGATTGGTTGATGAAGCACCCATCAGTCGTCTAAATTACCTGCAATCCAAGAAAAATTTGGAGTTCTCCCATTAGGTTCATTTCAAATTCCTTTGTCATCAGGTCAGCAAACTCTTTACACATCTCAGAGTTAGTTGATCCAAAAATAATGCCATCCACGTAAATCTGTATAATAATGATATGACTGTAGGAAATCTTGGTGAATAGGATTTGATCAATCTTACCTCGGTTGTAGCTCTTGCTGACCAGAAAATCACTCAACCTGTCATACCAGGCTCTTGGAGCCTGCTTCAATCCATATAAACCCTTATTCAACTTAAAAACAAGATTAGAAAAAATATGATCGTCAAACCTAGGGGGTTGTTCAACGAAAACTTCCTCTTTTATCAATCCATTAAAAAACACACTTTTTACATCCATTTGCTTCAATTTTATTCCTAGTGAGCATGCAAAGGATAATAATATTCTAATTGCTTCTTTTGTCCCTAGATACAAGCGAGGACAAGAAGGGGAGTTGAATTGTCCCGGCCAAGTGCAATGATAGTTTTTAAAATTTACGCAACAAAATAAAAACAACTGTCAACTCGAAATATAATGAACTGAGATTTAAACTCTACACGAATTAGTTCTCTCGAACTCTCCGCTCTCACACAACCAGGATGACAAATATGAGCAAACACACAGAGCGAGAAAGATTCTTAGGTGGTTCGAGACCACGACGGGCTCCCTACGTCCACCCCTCACCGAATCGGTGAGGATCCACTCGCTTCGAACTGAAGCGCACAGAGTTCCCACTCCAAATACACGGAGACGTCGTCTCCCACACGATCCGACAACGGATCTACACATCCACACACGCTGCTACAAACGTAGCACTCTTCACACACATAACCGTGCACAGACGGTTCACCATAGAAATATTCGGAGTTCAGAAAATAAGAAAATATTCAATACATGCCCATACTCATAATAAACTGAGGAAGAATCATCAATATAAACTAAAGAAGGTTGGAGAAATGTATCCTTGGTATATGAACGGCCTAGAGATAATCCTCTTTGAAGCTTTCAAGGTGAGAGAGGTCGAACATCAACAGATACGAACACGCACGAACTCATCGCTACAGATTTAGCTTCTTTGACACACGAAATCTTGATGGAACAGATGTAGCCTTGATCTCTTCACTTCAGAACGTCCCTGCAAGAGAGGAAACACATGAGGCACTTCAAGGAACACTCTCCCTTACCCACCTGCGGCCAAACCTTCTCTCCCGTTCTCAAATGATCTCAAAATCGCAACTCATATAAACAGGCACAAAAGGATATATGAAATACCATAAATGCACATCCTAAACCCTTGTAAAACCCCTCCTAGATGTGTATGATAACCCTAGGGGCAAAGGGGTCAATAAAGAACCCAAATGGATTAGGTTATATGGGTTTCGAACTCAGCTCCTGGGCACGTGCGTCGCAGTCGGTCGACCAAAATTTGGAGGTGGTCGACCGATCAGTGACCCTGTTCTATCTGGCCGGTTCTGGCTGTTTCGGTCGACCGAAGGCTCCCTGCTGGTCGACTGAACTGTAAGCCTATTATGTCTTGCCAATTCTGGCTATTTTGGTCGACCGAATACCCCTTGCTTGTCGACCAAAATTTCTGCAGAATACATAAATCAACGGAAATTTGTAAGAATTCAAGCTCAATAGCCCCAAGTGAAAAATACATGATGCACATTCATGAAAACCCATGAACAAGGTGAATGAAAACACTTTGAAAACTTAATTATCCTCAACTAAAGATCAAGATCTTATAGCTATGCATTTATGCAATGTATGAGAATAATTCAAAGCAATTTCATCAAGATTAATGTATTGAATCCAATACACATAATCCTTTAACAACCCAAATGAAAGAAGAGCATATAACATAGCTGGGTCGACGCAATGTATGGGCAGGTCGACTCCACAGTTAGGGAGGGTCGACGCAGTATATAGGCAGGTCGACGCAGCAGCTTATCCAGAATTCACTTAATGACAGATTTGAGAATTCTATGGCCTTACCAAAATTTCTTGAAGAATGTAAATGACATCTACCACCTGTTTTGAATCTTTGACATCAATATGACTCATTCATGCATACAATTGTGTTCAAAATGATGTCCACCATTAATTTGTTCCTGCAATGCAAGATAATCAAAATATGAGCTCCTTAATCAACATGCATTCTTCAATGGACATTTGCAGCTACACATACACACAAGATTTGTCATCATTAAAACTTAACTACCAAAATTAACTAGGGGATCCAACAGCTTCTAACCTAGCTATTGGAGTATAAGATTCTTCAAAGTCCAACCCAAATTCATGATTATAGCCTCTAGCTACCAGCCTAGCCTTGTTTCTAGTAATTACTATTGGAACGGATGGACGCTAAGATCTAGAGGGGGGGTGAATAGATCTACCCCTTAAAAGCACGAACTAAAATTACTGCGGAAATAAAGGTTCTGCTATGAAACTATCAGATGCACTAATCACAGATATAAGACTCTATAACCAGATTTAGACAGTAGCAGACATAGAGAGGAAGTAAGAACATCTAAGCAAGCAGATTAGGCAATATACGACCAGACAAAGTTAATATCGATTGGCGATTCTATGCATTCATCTAATCGAGAAATGAACTAGAATGATAAGTGCACAATCAATCACACAAAACACCAGGGATTTTAGGTGGTTCGATTTTCACCTACATCCACCCCACACTTAGACTAAGTGTGGCTTACTGCTGATTCACAGCTTCGATTCGCTGATCCACAGCTTCGGGGATTAGATCCCTACACACCACTGATCCACAGCTTCGGAGAAATGATCCCATACCGCTGAGCCTCACAGCTTGCTACCGCTGAGCTTTACAGCTTCGCTGTCCGAGAACTCACCCTCGCCCGCTGACTCACAGCTTGATAGAATTAAGAAATAAAAACGAAAGAAAGAAACGAGACAATAATGTACCTCTCTAAGAGTAGATTGACTCTGGATTTGATCCACGAGTCAATTACAAGTACCAATTCACTTAACCTCTCTTCAATCTCAAACTTACGATACTATGTTCTCTTTCAAGCTTCTCCTCTCAACTTTCGGCTCTTCAAAGACTTCTTCGTCTTAGCTTCTTATGCTTGCTTTGCCAGTCTCTTCAGCTCTCGCTCACTTGCTCTATGTATCTTCTCTCTATATTTTTCTTGCTCTTTTTTTTTCAATTTTGGGCGACTTTCTTCCTTAAATAGGCAGTAGGCAATCGGTGTGTGATCACCACGTTCCCGCCAAAAGTTTCACTCAGATCTGATCTCTCGAGGTTCCACGTGATAGAATCTCAGCACTATAGTTGTCTACGTGGTAGGATCGTCTGTTCTGTTCCTTACCTTGGATCACGTGCCATTAACCTGGTACTTTGACTTCCACGTGAGATAAGTTCGCAGGTTGTCAGTACACCCATCATTTGTTCGACCATGTAACTGACCTGGCAAACAGACGGGAGTGTTAGCTTTTTGCACAAGGGGAATGCTTCTAGCATTGACTATATATATATGCAGCACAGTAATGTGCACCGACCTTACATGCTGAACAACTAAGTGTGTATTGACCCTAGCAAGCAGACCATCTAAGTGTGCATCAACCTTCTATTAAAGGAGCTGGAGTATGCTTGGACCTATATGCTGGCCGATCATAATGTGCACGGACCTAGTTTAGAATGATGAAGAATGTGCACGGACCTAGGTGTATGCAAATGACTGTATGCTCTGACTTGGTTTGACCTTATGGATGAATATGCACAGACCATATATGCACTTACTGCAAGTGTGCACCGACCGTGTATGACAGAATTAAGAATGTGCATTGACTTCATATTCCTGGGCAGATGTGTGCACCGACCTTGTGTGCGAATGACAAAACTTGCACTGACTTCTACATGCGAGAGGCAAAACATGCACAGACCATTGCATTTAGAATGCAAAACTTGCACTAACCTTATATGCACAATGCAAACCCTGCACCGACCTTATATGTGTTTCTACAGTGGCGTGCACCAACTATATGCAAGCAAAAGATGCACCAACCTTGTTTTCCACAAGGTAGTCGTGCACCGACCTTAGTATGAAATGCATGTTCATGAAGCTATGAAATGCTAACAATGTTGACAATCATTATTTATCAAAAACCAAGGGTTGAAAAATAAAATGTATTGTTGCCAATTATCAAAAAAAAATAGGAAATTAAGTTCAGAGAATTAAATCAAAGGAGACATGACATGAAATATATTATCCCACAAAAGCTCCCACAACATTCTCCCCCTTTTTGATGATGGCAATGCGTTTACATTTTGATGTCAACAATGTCTTTATTAAGAGTCAAGAATTATGCTCACAGCAATATGCACATAGTATCCACACAGCAAAATTCAAGAGATGCAAATGCAAAGGCTCCCCTTAATGCAAAACACTTTCCCCCATCAAACTCTCTCCCCAACAACACCAAAAGACTTACAACATCAAAATCTCTCCCCCTTTGCCATTAGCAGAAAGGATAAAAGGAATATATCAATATGAGTACCACATTGAAGAAGAAATCTGATGTGACAAACTATTTAGGCTTTTCAGTAACCAAGCAAGTAAATCACAGATTCTTCTATTATAAGAATGCAGATACTGCATTCCTGAACTTATGTGGTTTAAAGAGTATGAAAGTGAGAGACTAGCCACTCCACTCTGTGAGAACCAGTCTGTATAAGCTCTTAATAGTAATGAACCAGGAGCACATGGGATATGCCAGCTTGTGTCTTACTTTATCTTGTTTATCTAAGCCTCAAGGCATCATCAGGATTGACTAGAACTTGTATTGATATTAAACAAACTCTACAATTCTGAATTAATCTACAGAGAAGCAGAGACAGTTTCATATATTTCTTTTCTTTACTGCTTTAGAATAGTCAAGTATAATCTAGCCTTTTTACATAAGAGTACACGTTTATCAGACGCCAGTACCCCTAGTTACTCGACAAGATCCACTATTCTGTCTCAGGTATAGTTTTCACCTTTTTGCATAAGGGTACACGTTTATCAGACGCCAGTACCCCTAGTTACTCAGTGGGACTAACCTTTTATTTTCTGAACAAAGATAAATTGAAGCACTTCATGACATGAGTTTTTCTCCAATTCATTGATGAAGTTCCCAGTTACTCAGTGCATTCAATCATTGCTTTGCCTTTAGAGTATATGATTTATCATTTTGACACAGCTGTCCATTTAATATTTAGAAAGTGTTGTTTAAGAACAATACATATTTTTAGGTTTTCTCAACCAATTTAGTCTGAGTCTAGAAGAATTCATATTTTGCAAGACTCAATTATACATGACATGCACGAAATGGTTAAGAACTATTAAAATGTATTCCACAATCCTTCTTCATTGAGTGTGGTTTTTAGTCTCTAAAGAACATTAAGTTTAAACCAACAATTCATTCAGGGTTCATTACTATTTCTTATAAGAGAAGCTTTCTGATTTCAGTAGCTTAGATTAATGAACATGTCTATCAGTTTGTCCTTTGATCAGATTAAAAATGAATCCAAGAAATGTTCAGATACTGATGCCAAGGATGAGAATAGATCAGATAAATGGAGAGTATATCAGATAGATTCAAGAAAGACAGAGTGAGTTTTCGAAGGAGTCGACACTGAAAGTCAACATTTTTAAGCAATGATCTGTTCAATCACTAAAGAATTATTCTGAACTCCCCTTATCAAAATGTATGAGATGAAATTAAGATGCATGAAGTGGAATTATAGGGATGATATGAGAATGCACAAACTCCCCCTGACTGTATGCTTGAAGTTTTCTAAGATGCTTTCATGTCTTAATCTAGATGTATGCAATGTTGACCCATGGTACTAGGCGAAGGGCTAGCCTCTATGCATAGTGTGGGTTTCCAGACATGCAATATATGTCCTTCTCCCAACTTGCCATTGGATATACCTATGGGTTAACATGAAATGCAACACAGAGACATTCAGAAAATTTAGTAACAGTCATCACACATGCAGCATTCAAGAATACAAAGTTTAGAAATAGATGTGATCAAAAGCTCATGCTAAGAATTTGCAAAGACCAAGTTCTCTTCTTAGAAACTTAAATCTTTCATTTCCAAGTGGTTTTGTAAAAATGTCAGCAATTTGTCTTTCAAATTCAATGAATTCAAGGTCAATCTCCTTTTTACTAACTTCATCTCTTCGAAAGTGATGTTTGATTTCAATGTGTTTAGTTCTAGAATGGTGAACAAGATTTTTAGTTAAGAAAATGGCACTAGCGTTATCACAAAAAATTGTAATGCAACCAAGATTGATAAGATAGTCAATTAGCTGGTGTGTAATCTAGAGGACTTGGGTAGCACAGTTACCTGCAACCACATACTCTGCCTTAGCAGTGGATAGGGCGACAGTGTGATGTTTCTTAGATGCCCAAGACACTAGACACCCACCTAAAAATTGACAATATCCACTAGTACTTTTTCTATCTATCCTACACCCAGCATAGTATGCATCTATGTAAGCTATAAGGTCTAGCTCACACTTAGCAAGATACCATAAGCCTAAGTCTAGGGTGCCAGACAGATACCTAAAAATCCGTTTCACAGCTATTAAGTGTGGTTTCTTAGGACATGCTTGAAATCTAGAACACAAACATACTGAGAATTGAATATCAGGTTGAGAAGCAGTAAGGTATAGTAAGGATCCATTCATACCTCTGTATAGTTTGGGGTCTACCGTTTTACCTTCAGGGTCAGAATCAAGACTGGTAGATGTTCCCATTGGTGCGATTATTGCTTTGAGGTTCTCCATCTTGAATTTCTTCAGAAGATTCTTCATATATTTCTCTTGAGTTATAAATGTTCCTTCTTTGGTCTGACATACCTACAACCCAAGGAAAAATTTTAACTCTCCCATTGAGCTCATTTCAAATTCACTAGTCATTAAAGCTAAGAATTCCTCACACATGGATAAATTGGTTGATCCAAACACTATATCATCTACATAAATTTGAATGATCAAAATTTTTTTTTCACATACCTTTGTGAATAATGTTTGGTCAACCTTACCTCTAGATAATCTCTTTTCTGTGAGAAACTTGCTCAGTCTTTCATACCATGCTCGGGGAGCTTGCTTTAATCCATAGAGTGCCTTATCAAGTTAATAAACATGGTCAGAAAATTCAAGACACTCAAAACCAGGGGGTTATTTTACGTGTACATCCTCTTTTATTTCACCATTTAGAAAAGTAGATTTGACATCCATCTGCTGTAGAGTTATTTCTAGACTGCATGCAGTAGCCAAAAGAATCCTAATGGCTTCTAGCCTAGCTACAGGGGTAAAAGTGTAGCGACCCAGATTCTGGATACCCGGCATACCCGGTAGGACTACCGGATACACGTGATACCGCATGGAACCCGCGAGGCCTCCCAAGAGTGAGAAAGCTCTGAAGGGATAAGGGCACGTGTAGAGTACATTGAAGCCACAGAGATATAACAGAAGCAATTAAATTTCATTAGATGGGTTTGCTAAAGTAGTAGAAATAAAATTACTTTTTAATTAACAGTTTCAAAATATCAATTATATCCCAGAGTCAGTCCAAAGCTAAAGACAACAAGCCTAGCACAGTACAGTCGACAGAAAGGAAAGACGTACCAAAAGGTCGGGGGAAGCCCGACGCAGGTACCAGCTGGCAACCATGACACGCAACGAGCACGCACTCCAGGAACCACGCGGAAGCAGAACGTACAATGTCACCCCACCAGAAAAGCAGGGGTGAGCCACGTGTCACTAGCTCAGTAGGGGTCACGCGAATCCCCACTGAAAAACACGCAGTAACACGGAACAACAACAACAACGAAAATAGCAGGTGTAGTAAAGCAGGAAAACTACACTACAAAGCTGTAAAACTACGCTACAAGCAGTAGTAAACAGACGGGAAGTAGGAGTAGGGAACAAGTAAGAAAGGGGAAGAACCCGCGCCAGACAAGTGGCGGCCGAACTAACCTCGGCACCCCAGACTACTCCAAGCAGCAACAGAAGGGCGACTCTGATCTAACAAAGTCAGAAGTTACCGATCTGCCGACCCAACACCAGGTCTAAGACAAAGACCTGCAAGAACATACAAAAAAGGTCTAGAAAAGACCACACAGACAACTGACAGACTCGATCACACAAACACGACTAGAACGTCGTGCACACTGTCCCACGCACGACTAGGACATCATGCATGTGACAGGACACTGACCTCGGGTGCATCCACGGAAAGGCCAACCTAGAAAGGTCACGATGCACAAGAAACGCGAAGAGCAGTGGAGAGCCACGCGCCACACGCGGACGCACCTCCCCACCAGAGCAACGACCAGCTGCGTCTACTGACGTCTTATGCTACGCCACGAGTGTCTCGCCTACAATACCGCTGAAGCCATGGTAGAGTCGCAGACACCAGTACAGAACCAAATAGCATCAAGTAACCAGTCAGGGTCACGCCCGTCGACGTAAGTCCTCAGTCCCTGACCACGCGTGCACACACTGGCTCTAGCCTAAGCCAGGTACTCCAGCTAGTTTTCTCCCTCGGTAGGACGCTACCGTTGGCTGGGAGCCCACGGAACTAGCTTACAAACCGTATCTCGGGAACACCCCTCTGCCATCACCAGGCGAGTCGGCACTCAAAGGCCTAGGGTAAAAACAATCGGAGGTATACAAAACATAAAACTCCGAGCACAAGTGCTAGAGTACTGATAGGCAGACACGCTGTCACACGTACTACGAAGCACCACCGGCAGTACGGCAACTGCCAACCGACTCAAAACTAGGCAACTAGACCTACAACGCAACGATCCTGAGTCGAACGACTCAAAGGCAAGATCATCACAGACAGCGGAACAAGCCGCCAATCGGTCTAATCCTAATCCATGAGAAACGACACTCCGTAGGAAATGACTCACGGAGACCCGAGGGAACACCGAAGACCCTCAGACACGCCTGGACACACGGACCGAGATAACAACACCTCGAGGCATCCAGAGCCAGCGTCTCGGACTGGACGAAACTGCCAAGACACCCACATACAAGGTCGCCCGTCAACCGCTGGGTCACCCCGGGTTGATCGGAACCCGACCAAAGACACACACAAGAGTAGGATAGAGAATCCTACCACAAGCAAGAAGACCCCTGGCTACCTTACAACGTAGTCTTAGCCCTCATAGGACGTCAGAAGACATCCACGGGACAGCGGGCAGACCACAAGGACAAGCCAAGATAAGCAGAAACCAAAACGACGGCAATCGGGGCAGAAGGATTGTAACGCACCACCCCTAGACCGTTACATGAACGTGACGGTCTAGCTTAGGCCGTTACACTCCAACCGTGATGGTCCAACGCAGACGCGTCACACACACGTGACGGTCACAGGGGAGCCGTCACACACACCGCCCTAACCGACACCTAGAACACAGAAGGCATGTAACAGCCTACACCAGGCGCGTTACACAGCTCTGACGCGCCCGACCCGGGCCGTCAGGGCCAACAGACCGCAAACACACAACGAAACTTGAGGCACGTAACGCACGAGACCATGCGCGTTACACCGGCCTAACGCAGCAACACAGGCGCGTCAGGGCCACCAGGCTCAAGTCAAGAAAACACTGGCCGACACGCACGTAACGGTCCATCTCGGACGCGTTACAGACACCTAACGCACAAGGGCAGGGCCGTTAGAACCAACGACACAACACCCACTCAGCCATAACAGCAAGTAACGGCCTGTTGTAGGCGCGTTATGACGCTGTGACGCACGGGGACACCACCGTTACACAAACCGACTCACGGTCAAACACAAAGTCAAACAGAACGTAACGGCCTACAACGGGCGCGTTACACCCACCTGATGCACAGGGGCAGGCGCGTCAGGGGAACCGACTTAACCAAAGCACTAAACGACAAGATAGGCGTAACGCGTCTCATGGGATGCATCAGAGGGCTGTGATGCGCCACCCCTGGGCCGTCACACCCTCAAAATCACCAAGAACAAACAAATCACCCAGACGCTATGACGGTCTGTCGTGGGGCCGTCAGGGCATTTGACGGTCCCTGGAACGACCGCCACACCAGTCACGGCGGGAAAATAGAGGGTTGGCCAAATCGGCCCGTTCCACGCCCCATTCACGCCGAAGCGCAGGGGAAACAACCCTCGATGATGAAAAACCACTCTAGGAGGCTAAAAAGCCCACATGCACGGGTTAAAACGCTAGATCGGGGCGATTTTAACAAATCGACCCTAAAAGAGTCAACGAGGTTCCTGGGCTCCTACCGGCCTTGAATGACCACCGATCAACACAAAACTAGCAAGAATGGGATCCAGACATCCCAACGGTCAGTTCAACACTAACCGAGCTACAAATGGTTGCCATTCTCCGGCGAACCCTACAAAACCTGAAAATCACGGTTTAGGCTAAACAAGCCCAAACTCGGCCATTTCTGCGCCAAACGATGTGCAAGGGCAGGGAAAACGAGCAGGAGGAAGTGAGGAACCATCACCCTACCTCCACCGAAGAAACCTTGCCCCGAAGGGACTAAACCGTGCCGAAAACCACGCCGCGATCTCAAACACCAGCTTTGAATCCACCGTTCGGGATCGCGCCAAATCCATCCCGATCCTCGTTCCGTCGCGCACCCAGCCAGCTCCACAGCATCCCCAACACGTGCCTCTAGGTATCCCGTCTACAGCCGGAGCCGAGGAGGCTCGAGAGGAGAGAAATGAAGAGAGAGAGACGGCGACGGTGAATGAGAAGGAGGAAAGAGGAAAAGGAAAGAAAAAGGAAAAGAAATTAGGAATTTTCCTAATTTCCAAAAAATCCGATTTCTGGCCCTATCTCTGAAAAATACGTAAAAATAGTCGAAATGACCTGCTCGGAGAGTACATCGTCGCTGTCACATCCACGAGTCGAGGAACTGAGAAACAAACTCACTGTAGGGTTCCA